>CM056049.1:608949147-609684900 GCA_029574335.1 Rana kukunoris | reverse complement strand
TTTTATAGCACTTCAAGGTGTTGGGGGTCATTTAAAATTGGCTCTCCTCCTCCCACAGGGCCATGAACAAATTGGCTACGCTGGGGCAAATTTGGCCCCCATGGCGACACCCATAATTTGGAGATAAAAACCTCTATTGTTACCAAAAATAATTTTTGGTTAAAACAAAACTCGAGGCATTGGAGGAGGAATTTCTTGTGTTTGGAAGAGAGGTTGGATTGTGACAAAGCCCACTTGACGGCCAAAATGGCGTCAGCATGTCCTATTATGGTATAGAGAGAGCTGACATCTGCTGTAATAATGAGGCACTCAGAGGTACAGGATAATGACTCAAAGATTTGGATACACTGCTTGGTGTCTCTCAGGAAGGACCTGGTGTTAGAGACCAAAGGTTTCAAGAAAAAATCAATGTATTGGCCCAATCTGGAGGAGACGCAGTCAATTCCGTGTACTATGGGTCGCCCTGGAGGATGAATAGGATTTTTATGTATCTTGGGCAAAAAGTATATAAAAGGAGTTCTACAAGCCCAAGGATCAAGATATTCTGCTTCTTTTTTAGAGAGAACTTTCCTCTTGACTCCTTTTTTCACTAGAGACGTAAGGTTTCCCTTGAATTCAAAGATCGGATCACTCTTTAGGAGTTAGTAGGTGTTAGAATCACTTAGTAAACGTTTCATTTCGTCCGTATAAAATTGTTTAGACATGACAACCAGACCTCCCCCCTTATCTGAGGGGCTTATAACGAGGTCTTTGTTAGACTCCAATGAGGCCAACCCCCTTTTTATAAAAAGGGGGTCATGTACTTTCCTAACTTTCATTTGGTCCAGGTCACTCAAGACCATGTTCTTAAACACATCTATATGTCGAGTGTCCAAATTAGAGGGATTAAAAACACTTTTAGTCCTAAGGGTAGAATGAGTACCAACTGGGATAAGTGAAGACCTTTTGGCCGGTTTAGACAAAAAATATTTTTTAATGTTCAAAGTTCTGACGAACTTTGATACATTTATATACGTTTGGAATTTATTAAAATTCCTAACCGGTGCAAACTTGAGACCTTTGTCGAGGATACGTAACTCATCGTTAGAGAGAGAGGTCCCGCTGATGTTAAAAATGCCTTTGCCTAGCGGGACCTTGTCCTTTTTGGCAACTCTTCTTCCGGCCCGTTTCCCTCTCGGTCTCTTCTTTTGCCCCTCCCTGTTTCCAGTTGGAGTGAGGGGGGGTGGGGCAGGGGCCCACCACTGAGGAGGGTTCCCTAAAAAAAACTCTTGTGAATCTTCCCTATTTATTAGTGGGGCAAAGCGGTTATTAACCGGTACAGGATTGTCATAATAGTTATAATTCTCTCCCCAACCATTATTTTGGGAATAACCTCCTCTAGAGGTTGGTGTATGGTAGGGTTTCCCCCTATGGTTGGTGTTATATTGGGTATTCCCATGTGGATAAACCGGATAAGGGGGACCAGAGTAATTTGCCCCGAGCGTAGCCAATTTGTTCATGGCCCTGTGGGAGGAGGAGAGCATTTTTAATGACCCCCCAACACAGTTGAAGTGCTATAAACGATATAAAGATGACCTTGTTATGGTCTGGGAAGGTGACCAGCCCAGTCTTGAAAGCTTTTTATTAAGGTTGAATAATAACAGCAAAAACATCTCACTCACGTGGAACATAGATGCTAATAAGGTTGTCTTTTTGGATTTGGAGATCTGCAAGGAAGGAGAGTCCTTTATTACTCGCAACTATTTTAAACCATCAGACAGGAATGGGTACTTACCCATTGACAGTTGTCATTACCGCAATTGGTTGGTTAACATCCCTAGGGGTCAATTTATTCACCTAAGGTGTAATTGTACATTGGATACGGATTTTTATGCCCAGTCTAATACTCTGTCTAAAAGGTTTCTACAAAAAGGGTACAAGAAAGATCATATCGATCACGAATTATCTCGAGTGGGTAATTTGAGTCGAGCCGATCTAGTTGCGGACTCTCAAAAATCGCTGAGTGAAGGTGATCGGTTCGAATTTAAGATGGTTTTGGATTACAATATACAACACCGCCAGTTCGAAACCATTATTAAACCATTATTAAGAAAGGACAAAATTCTAGGTTCTGTCTTACCGGTACGTCTCCTCTTCATTTACAAAAAAGCTCCCACCTTAAGAGACGTGATTGCCCCAGGTGCATTAGACCCACCTGTATTTAGGAAAAATACATTTTCTCCTTCCTCTCAGGTTTCTTTGCTTGTGGCCGCTGTCAGGCATGCAAGCAGTGTAAATTTAACATTAAAAAGCGGAAGGAATTCACCTCCCATTCGACCAATAGGTCGTATTCTATCAAGAATCTTATCACTTGCAATACTGAGGGTGTGGTCTACATGCTGGAGTGTGATTGTGGACTCCAGTATGTAGCCGCGCTTCACGTGCCTTATCTGTGAGAGTGGGAGAACACGTGAATAATATCAAACAGGGCCTGCGTTCTCATAGTGTGTCCGTCATTTCAGACAGTGCCACAATAGGAATCCTAAATGTTTGAAGTTCTGGGGACTTGAGAGAGTTGACAAACATTGGAGAGGAGGAAATTATATACGACATATTAGTCAGAGAGAATCCTTCTGGATATATGAGACTAGGGGTTCTCAAGCCAGAGGGGCTTCTGACGTTGATTTTTCGACCTCACTGTTTCATTTCTAACAAATAACGATTCCTTAATCTCTGTGTAGAAGTCTGTCATGAGGTTCTTACTTTCATTTTTTATATTTTTTAAATTGTATTGTATTTTATTTGAAGCTTTTAAACAACTTTTAACCATACCCTATTGTTAAAACACTAAAATCGTAGATATATTTTCTACACTCCAGTTTATATGTGGTATATTGTATTATCATTAATATCATATATATGGTTATCTATGGTTCATCTAAATTGATCTATATAGTAATTTTTTTTTATTTTTATCTAATTGATACTAGCTTACTACAGCAGCTCTATCATTGCCCTTAGTTCATTTTAGGACTTGGGCATTAGTATTAATATTATTTGTTGGTGGGAGACCTCCTACTTTCATTGGTTCATATATGTAGGTCTAATATTAATCAATGTAAACGAGTCAGATTGGGTTTAGATATATACATAGTTTATGGTAGGCCAATAGTTATATTGGATATAACATTTATTATTATCAGAGGCTTTTTTTATACTGTTTATATGGTGTTTCTTCTGCTATTTTTGTATTATTACTCGCAGAGTTCTATTTTTTGACACTAAGCGACGTTTTTTTCATTATAATAGCTTTATTTGTTTTCCTTTAAAAAAATCTTTGAGGGATACAGACACTTCCGCAACCCTTATTATATCAGAAACATGGCGTGACATACAATTTAAGATCATGCACAGAGCCTACTATGCGTTTCGCTTCGACAAAGCGGACCCAACTCAAGCGCAATGCCCCTGGTGCTCCCTGCCTCGCCCCACATTGTTACACCGTCTATGGGACTGTACAGCTATCCCAAATTCTGGGACTCTGTAGTTGCCCACATCTGCCAAATCAATAAAACTAGGATCCAAAGGATCGTTTATTGTGCTTGTTTGACTACACAGTGTAGTACACACCACCAGCATACTCTACAACCGCAGTGGCACCCCTCAATATTCCACAATGGGCCATTTGTGCCTCCTAGTTGCTCGCAGGACTATTATGTTCCACTGGATTTCACCAACGCCACCCACGCTAGGGGCAGTGAAAAGTACTATGCTATCGCTCTTCTATTTGGAGAGGCTGGGCACAATTACACAAATTTTTCGCTATACCTCACGCTTTTTCACGAGATGGAGTACTTATATTGAGGCCACATTACCCAGAAAGTCCTGCAAGAAGTCATGCACCATTTCGCTATACCGACTGGTATTTGAAAAGAGATCTCACCAAATCGCTGGGGGCGCTCAGGGTCTCTGATCTATCTGACCCCTCTACCTTTTGACCACGTAGAATGACATAGATTATTGTAGCTCTTTAATTTCCATGACTCTCCTAGACTTACAGCCAATTAATCCGTAGCTATGCTAGCTATGGCTATGGTTAGGCCACTATATGTGACAACCAGTCTTAATGTCTGTACCATGCTTCTGCTCCTGAGGGTAATATTTACTACTTTTGTTATTATAAGTATAAGTCATCCTTTTGATTGTTTATGTCGTACTGCTTTGTTTATAATTCATATTTATAACTTCTCTGGGGTTGTTTTTACCCTGTATGATTGTACTGTGAAAAATATGAATAAAATATTTAAAAAATGAAAAAAAGAAGAGAAATCGAAGCAAAAAGGTAAGTGAACCAACAATGCATTAGCTTAAAGGAACCTATTTAGAAAAAAAAAAAAAACTTTACAACCCCTTTAAATAGATTCTGGTTATTTTCAAAGCTAATAGACAACGGATTGTTAAACAGCTTAGTGGTGAGATTGTCTTTTCAGGTAGCTTAAAGGGCAACATTGAAAATACACCAATCGTTTAAACAACATGTTGGCACAATGCCTTAAAGCTGTATATGATTCCACAGGGCATTATGATTTTCTGAGACAGCACCAGCTACACTACATTCTGGTAACTCAAAAAAAGGGATTTTTAAATACAGCTTACCTGTAAAATCCTTTTCTTGGAGTACATCAGGACACAGAGCGGCATATTTATTACTATATGGGTTATGTGGAGTACCTTCAGGTGTGGACACTGGCAATCTCAAACAGGAAGTCCCTCCCTATATAACCCCCTCCCCTAGAGGGAGTCCCTCAGTTTTGTAGCAAGCAGTATGCCTCCAAAAATGTTCCCCAAAAGAGGGGTGGGAGCTCTGTGTCCCGTGATGTACTCCAAGAAAAGGATTTTACAGGTAAGCTGTATTTAAAAATCCCTTTTTCTTTCTCGTACATCACGGGACACAGAGCGGCATATTCATTACTATATGGGATGTCCGAAAGCAATGCTTTAATGAGGGGAGGGAGACATCTTCTCAAAAAGATTTAATTTAGAGGTATACTCAAATAATAATAATAAATTCCAACTTAGTCAAGAAAAACTTTTTTTTTTTTTTTCTTTTTTACAACCAAGGGTGCCCTGATCCCGAGGATCTTAAACCGCAGCCTGTAGTACTGCCTGCCCAAGGCTGAATCCGCATTTCCTTCTCACGTCTAGTTGATAAAACCTTGTAAACGTGTGGACTGATGACCACGTCGCCGCCTTGCATATCTGAGCCATAGAGATCTGATGGTGTGCTGCCCAGGAGGCGCCCATGGCCCTGGTAGAATGGGCCTTTACCGACAAAGGAGGAGGCAACCTCTTCAAACCGTAGGCCTGAATGATTAATTGTCTAATCCATCTCGAGATGGTGGATTTTGCAGCTGCCTGCCCCTTCTTGGGGCCATCTGGTAGAACGAACAACACATCTGTTTTCCGGATCTTTTCTGTAGCTTTAAGATAGGCCTTCATGGCCCGGACAATATGCAGCAACCCCTCCTTTCTAGATGTGGGTTTCGGAAAGAAGGATGGAAGTACCAAATCCTGGTTCAAGTGAAAATTGGATATAACCTTTGGTAGAAAGGCAGGATGGGGCCGGAGAACTGCCCTGTCCTTATGTAGAATGAGATATGGTTCCTTACACGATAAGGCTGCCAACTCTGACACTCTCCTGGCCGAAACTATGGCGACCAAGAATACCAACTTTCTTGTCAGTAAAACTAAAGGAATCTCAGCCAACGGCTCAAAGGGTTGTTTCTGTAGAGTGGACAGGACAAGATTTAAGTCCCATGGACAAATTGGTGACTTGACAGGAGGATTAATACGCAAGACCCCCTGTATGAAGGTCTTTACCAGCGAGTGGGTGGCCAGCGGCCTCTGAAACCACACTGACAGAGCTGAAATCTGTCCCTTGATTGTGCTTAAAGCCAGGCCTTTATCCACCTAGCTGGAGAAAACCTTAACACCCTATCAATGGTATATTTGCGGGAATTCCATCTTTTGGATTCACACCAGCCTACGTAGTTCCTCCACACCCTGTAATAAATCACCCTGGAGGCCGGCTTTCTATCAGGGATTCAGCCTCCAGGCCGTCAAATTTAGACGCTGTAATGTAGGGTGGAGGATCGGGCCTTGTGAGAGTAGGTCTGGTCGTAGAGGAAGAGTCCAAGGGTCTCCCACTGCCATCTTCAGGACTAGTGAGTACCATGTCCTCCGGGGCCAAGCTGGAGCTACTAGAATGACTGGCTTGTGCTCCACTCTGATCCTGCGCAACAGGCGAGGAAGTAACTGTAGCGGAGGGAATGCATATAGAAGTTTGAATTGATGCCAAGGGCAAACCAACGCATCGGTTCCGCAGGCCATAGGGTCCCTCGCTCGAGACACGAACCTGTCTAGTTTCTTGTTGAACCTGGATGCCATTATATCTACGTCTGGCATTCCCCACTTCTGGCAGATTGTCTGAAAGACCTGGGGATGCAGAGACCACACTCCCCGGCGACAGAATCTGGCGACTTAAGAAGTCTGCCTGCAGGTTGTCCACTCCGGGAATGAATATCGCCGAAATGCAGGGTACATGAACCTCTGCCCACTGAAAAATCAAGCTCACCTCCCTCTGAGCGGCCTGACTCCTGGTTCCCCCTTGGTGGTTTATGTATGCCACCGCTGTGGCATTGTCTGACTGGATTCTCACCGGGGACCCCTGTAATCTGGAGGTCCATGCCAGGAGGGCTAGGCGAGCAGCTCTGATCTCCAAGACATTGATGGGTAGCTGCCTCTCTGCTTCCACCCAAGTTCCCTGGCGAGGGAGAACCCCTCCAAACCGCCCCCCAGCCTGCCAGGCTGGCGTCTGTGGTAACTACCTTCCAGACAACGGGGCTGAAGAACCTTCCCTTTAGAAGATTCTGAGGGTTCAACCACCAAGGCCAGGCTTTGTCGGACCCTTGATGATAGCGTCAAAGGGGACTCTAAGGCATGTGCTCTCTTGCCCCAGGCTGCTAGAATGGCTGCCTGTAGGATGCGAGTGTGGATCTGAGCGTATGGTACTGCCTCGAACGTGGCCACTAGCTTGCCTAGTAATCGCATACACAGGCGAATAGTTGGTTTTTTCTTGCTTAGAACCAACTGAACCAACCCCTTGATAGCCTCGATCTTTACAAGGGGCAGGAACACCCTTTGCTGTTCTGTGTCTAACCTCATGCCGAGGTATTCCAACTGCTTTGTAGGCTGGAACGCTGACTTTTCCCGGTTTAGGACCCAGCCGAACCTTTCGAGGTACTGAACCGTGAGGTTTACTGCCTGTTGCAGACACGGCCGTGAGTGATCTATGATTAAAAGGTCGTCCAAGTATGCTAGGACTGTGACCCCTTGGATCCTTAGAATTGGCCAAAACTGGGGCTAGGATCTTCGTGAATACCCGGGGGGCCGTGGCTAGCCCGAAGGGGAGCGCCCTGAATTGGAAGTGTCGCTGCCCCACTGCGAAGCGTAAAAATCTTTGATGCGACTGAAAGATTGGTACATGAAGGTAAGCATCCTTTATGTCTATGGAAGCCAGAAAATCGTCCCTCTGGAAGCGTGGCGACTGCTGACCGGATGGATTCCATCCGGAAGGAACGAACCCTTAGGTAAACGTTTAAACTCTTTAGGTCCAAGATTGGCCTGACATCGCCGTTGGGCTTTGGTATGACAAAGAGATTGGAATAGAAACCTAGCCCCTTGCTCTTGGGCTGGCACCTCTATTATCACGTCCTGGCAAAGCAGGTGATCCAAAGCCGCCAGCATCGAGGCCTTCTTTGCTGGATCCTTGGTAGCCTTGACTCTTGAAAATGAGGCGGAGGAAACTTTAGAAACTCCAGTCTGTAGCCTGTGGTTACAGACGCCCGGACCCATTTGTCGGGGATCTTGGCTTCCCAAACTTCTGAGAAGAAACGAAGCCTTCCCCCCACCCGCGAGAGTGGGGGCGCCCCTTCATAAGGCAGACTTAGGGGCTGGTTTTGTCGGCTTGCGATACCATGGTCTCTTACCCCCAGGGGCCTGTCCCTGCGATCTACTGTTAAAGTTGGATCGTGCAGGCGGCCGTCGATACTGCCTGGAATTTGAGGGCCCTGAGACAGGAAAGAGCTGCCTTTTAAATGTAGGACCCCGGAATGTCTTTTTGACTGGTAAAAGGGTACTTTTGCCACTTGAAATAGTCTGAATGTATTTATCCAGATCCTCTCCGAAGAGTCGTCCTCCATGGAAGGGAAACCCTGCCAGAAACTTTTTGCATGGGGGCTCTGCCGCCCAGTTCTTCAACCATAAGAGCCTTCTCATGTGCACCAAAAATAGTGATAAACGAGAGGCCTGTTGGATGGAATCCTTTATAGCATCTACCGCAAAACACAGAGCTCTGGGAATGTCAGAAAACTCTTCTGCCTGTTGGGTAGGCATGTCTTTTAGCATTTATTTTGTCTGGTCCTTTAACGCCTGACAGACTCCAATCGCAGCCACAGCTGGCTGTACCACTGCTCCTGACGTAGGATGCTTTTAAAAGTGTCTCTAACCGTTTATCAACCGGATCTTTAAACATTTGTATGTTTTCCACCGGGCAAGTTAGTGATTTATTCACACATGAGATGGCTGCATCCTTTCCACCTCTTCGAGAATTTTTCCTCCATAGGGTAAATGACCGCAAATCTCTTCGGCGGCAGAAAAATCCTGTCCGGTCGTACCCAATCCTGAAAGATCAATTCCTCCAAGAGAGGATGGACCGGAAAAACTGCGTTGCTTAAAGGAGCTTTCAAAGAGCCCAGAGAGGATACCGCAGGAACCTGAGGCTCTGGCAATGGTAAATTAAATGCCGAGCGGACCATGTCCGTCAAAGACTGCACCCACAGTCTCTCTGTCTGGGAGTCTGAAAATGGTTCCTCAGAGGTAGATCCCTCAATCCCTGAACCCTCTTGGTTCAGGTCTAGTTGATCCTCCTGCGATTCCAATTCCTCCGGAGAGAGAATTTCAGCATCTGAGGATACACCTTTGGTGATGGGGATCTAGCCCGTTTCTTGCCAGGAATAGATCTAGCGATCAACGCTGCTAATCTCTCTTCTAGCCCCCCTAGGGATACAGCTAGCATCTCCTCTGTGATAAACACAGGGCTGGGCTGATCTGGGCCAGCCTCAGCACCAGACCCCCCCAATGGCTCATCCAAGGCGACCTTCATGGGAATAAGCTGCGGGGAAAGTATCGGCATATCATCAGAATCAGAGGGGGAACCCCTTTGTTTTTTGGTCTTTTTTGTACCCTTTGACCCCGAACCTTTGGAAGCCATAATACAAAATCGAGGGACTCCGCCTACAACAGCAGACTGTAGTGGCCAGGAGTACAAAAACTAGGGTTTAGGGGACAATAGATCACTAATGCCCAAAAACTGATGGGGCCCCGTATGTTTTCTTTTTTTTTTTTTAAAATATAAGTCCTTTTTTTTTTTTTTTTTTTTTAAAACATACAGCGACCCCAAACTTAGTTTGCCAGCCTCCAACTGTTGCAAAAAGGGGGATTTTTTGGCTTAACAGAAAAGCATTGGAACCAAGTCCAGCATGTACTACCCCTCTTCCGCCACCGGGAGTCACTGTTCTGCCGCTCTGCGTCCTCTCCCTTTCAGATCAGCCTCAGACTGAGCACTGACTATAGCCTGCTGATCTATAACAGCACAAGGCGCGCCCCTGATGACGCTGCAGGCACGCCCCCCCCGCCCTCCCCTCCGAACGGCGCGAAAAACGTCTAAGACGCGCGCGCGTATGGAGGAGCCGCGCTGCTGGAGACCCAGGACTGCATTACCAAGCGGCAGAATCAAACCCCCGGCCAGGTAGGACTCCCCAAAAGGCCCCATAGGGGTCCTTACTTAGCCCTAGGAAGAAAGCAGCAGGTAGCTAGCAAACACAATTGTTTCTTAGACAGGGGAACCTAGTGATGGGGGAATAAGATCATCCTGTCTTCTCAGACATAGTGAGCAAGGTTGCCAATGCAGAGCATACTTAGGCTACCCCCCTTTTAGGTCCCCCCTGGGAGCCTGCTGTCGAAGTCCCGCAGGCTCCCCTCTTACCTGCTCCATGCTGCAGGATGTTTGTCTAGCAAAACGATCCAATCTTCTCCCATCTCCGTGGGTAGCGTAATAGACCTTCAGGCCCTGGGGTCCTATGAAGGTACCCACTGTCCTGGACCTATATAGCACCCTGGCAAACAGGAACTTATGGTCTTTACGAACTCCAAGTCCTGGGCCCAGGGTCCAGCCCTCCAAAGAGGAGCATTATAGGCAAAACCCCACGGTTTGGGGCCCGGGTACTGTCCACTTTGGCACTGAGGCTCCTTGGACAGATCCGGTTAGCCCGCCCTTAATCCCAAGGATGTGGAGCAAAGCTATTCCGTGACCAACACCTAAGACACTGGCGAAAAAACTGAGGGACTCCCTCTTAGGGAGGGGACTTCCTGTTTGAGATTGCCAGTGTCCACACCTGAAGGTACTCCATATAACCCATATAGTAATGAATATGCCGCTCTGTGTCCCGTGATGTACGAGAAAGAAATTACACGTGTAATCTTTGTGTTTACTTTATATTCTTCTTTTCCTTACATAGAGGGGCAGTAATCTAGTAGAATTATAACAGATGATTTATAACATTTATTTTAATCAATGCATACTGTATGTATGACCCTAACATATGTATTCCAGTTCATTTCAAATTTAACATGTTCACAGTTATATCACTTTAATCATTTAATTTCAGTATAATGCCGCGTACACATGATCGGTTCGTCTGATGAAACAGGTCTGATGGACTGTTTTCATCAGACGAACCGATCGTGTGTGGGCCCCATCGTTTTTTTATCCATCAGTGAAAAAACTTAGAACTTGTTTTAAAGTTATCTGATGGGAAAAACGATCGTCTGTGGCACGTCTATCGGTTAAAAATCCTCGCATTCTCAGAATCAACTCGACGCATGCTCAGAAGCATTGAACTTTATTTTTTTCAGCACGTCGTTGTGTAGGTACGACTGATGAAAGTCAGCTTCATCGGATATCTGATGAAAAAATCCATCAGTCCGTTTTTATCGGATGAACCGATCATGTGTACAGGGCATAAGAGAAAAGGAACTTTTCATTTTCATATGTCTCAAAAACAAAAAGACAGACCAATGTACTGTATATGGCATATCATTTAGACACTGTGACTTACTGTTCTTTTTCCTAATGGATCTCTGGGTTGCTGGATCTCTCCGTCAATGCCAGTAAATGAGACTGAGAAGACTTTAGAACTTCAATATAATTTAACATCACAGAAAATACACTTATGTTATTTGAACCCTAATTATAGCTTTATATCGCTGTTCCATTGTCATTGTGATGACTTTGAATTGCCCTCCATAGGACATCAGTTAACCTGCTTTAAACACTTTTAACAGCTTAAAGAAAATCTTTAAAACTAAGCATTCTGTCAAAATCAATAGTGTATATAGCTGATTTATTTGTATTTAATAATGATGAAGTATATACTTCTGCTTTATTAAATAAATGTTGCAAGTTTAATGTGGCATTCCCTTACAGTATATTTGCTCATTAGCTTTCAGCGATATAAAGCATGAAATTATTCTTCAATGAATTCATTGATGTTTCAGAATTGAAGGCAAATTTCTCTGTTTTCTGAACACAGTTATAAAGCAAAAGTAATTTTGCCATATTAGGCTAATTTTGCTCGACAGATTCAGTTCATGCTTCAGCTGTCAGAACAACTGCTGCCTTCATTCTGTTAGTGATCTTGACATTCCTTTGAGCAACTGAAATAGCACAAATCCAAGGTAAACGAGAAAATGATGGTGTTTATATCACAAATGAATTTTAAATCAATCACTGCATCAAGAAACCATATCAGTATGGTGAGCCTCCTTTTCTGAAACCGTTTAGCAGTCAATTCATTGGAACATTAGAAAGAAAAATATCAACAATGACTGTTATCCAATGAAGCGATTTTACAGATATGCTATGTAAGCATTTTTATTGACTACAAACCATAGGGCTTGTATATATAAAAGAACTCCACATGAGCAGTGAACATACAACAATAAGCCTTAACATTATGACCACTGACAGGTAAAGGGAATATCTCATTACGATGGCATCTGAAAATTGGTGGGATATATTAGACAGCAAGTGAACATGTTGTCCATAAGGTTTATGTAATGAACGCAGAAAAAAGGAATGGGCATTGCAATTTGTTGTGTATGGGGCTGTGACGCCCATGATGACCCATGTCCACAGCCAAAAGCTTCTACAATGGTCATATGAACATCAGAACTGTACTACAAAGCAATTTAAGAAGGTGGCCTGGTCTGATAAATCACAATTTATTTTACATCATGTGGCTGGCCGGGTGCGTGTGTGTCACTTACGTGGGCAAGAGATGGCACTAGGATGCAGTATAAAAGTCGGCAGAGGCTTTTAGGCAATGTTCTGTTGGGAAACTTGCCATTCATGTGGATGTTACTGTGGTGTCCATGCCTCAATTGGTCAGTAGACACGTGCATTCGTTTTTGTTAGAATGCATTTTCATCCGAAAATCAATTTTTTTCATTATTGTTTTGACAAACGTTAACTAAAGTGCAAAAAACTAAAACCGAAAGATCCGACAAAAAAAAATGCTTTATTTTAGTTTTCATTGCGGTAAAAATTAGATATTGAGAAATTCGATATTATAGGGAAAAGATTTGACATCATAGAGAAAAGATTCTACATTATAGAAATAATAGATTTGACATTACAGAGAATAGATTTTGATTTATGAGAAAATAGATTCGACATTATAGAGAAAAGATTCGACACTATAGAAATAATAGATTTGACATTACAGAGAATAGATTTCGATTTATGAGAAAATAGATTCGACATTATAGAGAATAGATTCAACATTATTACTAGTCATACAACATTAGAATTCTTGTAGGCGGAATATTCGAACGGAAATGTACGATTCGACGTAAAGATTCGACGTTCCGGCGAATATTCTTTGACCATTCGACATCAACCAAAAAGATTGGACGTTCCGTAGAATATTCTTTTGACCATTCGACAGAAACCAAGTATTATTGGATTTTCGGACGAAAGCTATTCCCCAACGAAAAACTAAATAAATCAAAACGATTTTCGGGAGTAACTAAATAAATGTATTTTCCAAGCAAAAATGGAAAAACCAAACAAAATATTCCAGTCTGCACATGTCTATTGGTCAGGACTGTTTTAGCAAAAGGGGGACATACTCAATATTAGCTGGGTGATCATAATGTTATGGCTGATCAGTGTATATTTGTATGTAACTTTATAGATAATAAATTAATATAAAAGTGATCAAGGAGGTAACACACCATCATCAAGCTTTGGGCGGATGGTAACAATGACATCATGTACATGACTGATAGTTTATCCGTATATCCTGTTTAGACCAGGTAGTTGGAACATTGTATGGCATTGCATATAAGATGGCTATCATCAATGTTTGTCTACAGATTTCAGTTTCCAATATTTCTAATCCGGCTGCACATGTTCAAGTAAATTTTGAGGCTTGTGCCTTGTACACACGATCGGGTTTCTCGACGGTCAAAAGACCGCCGGGAAACCCGAGGGGAAAAGTGACTGAGCCGGTTCTCAGTTCTCAGTGACCGGCTCAGTCACTTTTCCCTGTGTACACGCGCGCGGCGGTTTTCCCCGACAGGAAAAAAACTGCCTGAGAGCTTTGGTCAGGAAAACCGGCTGTGTATGCTTCACAGCAGTGTTTCCCCATAGGAAAACTGCGGGGGAAAAAAACGCTGTTCTATTTTTTTTAACTGCAGTTTTCCTGTCGGGAAAACTGCTAAGGAGCATACACAGCCGGTTTTCCCAGCCAAAGGAAAACACAGCAGTTTCCTCAAAGGGAAAACCAATTGTGTGTACAAGGCATTAGGGTTTTTACATTAGTTTTCTCCAAAAGGAAAAAATATGGTTTATGACTACAGAGAATATTATGATTTTTAAAGCGGTAGTAAACTGCTGCAGAATTAGAAACAATAAAAAAACAAGGACAAGGGCATATTGTATCACCACAGGTGTCGTCGTCCCGTCCCGTCCCCAGGAGTATTCTCATCTGAATCAGTGCAACCACTACAGCTAAGTAGAGTCAAAAATAGCTTGTTAGCCTCTCCAAGGCTACAACATGGCATACTCCAGCTCTCTTCTCCACTGCATGCTCACAGATGGCCCATAGTATTCAAAATAAATATACAGGAAAAAAGAATAGTGCTTATATTGTTTAAGAATTATGTTTATTACCAAACAGAGAAAGGCATATGCATTGAATACTAGCACTGAAGGTCCAGTATGGTATATCGGACCTTCAGAGAACATGCAGCAGTGACATCAGTGGCTGCATCCAGGGTCACTATCTCCTAAATGGTGAATGTTTAGGAAATATTAATTTTACCTATAGGTAAGCCTTATTATAGCGTATTATAGCGTCTTAAAAATAGCAAAAGCAGTGATAAGCCCGAAAGCAAACATTTATTATATTTCAGCTTACCAATTCTCTAATGCCGCATACAAACAGTCAGGCTTTTGTCCAGCCAAAGCTGATAAAGAATTCCATCAGGGAAAAATAGAACATGTTCTATATCTAAACTCCGATGGAATTCATCGGAATTTCGGAAGAAAAAACTCAGATGGGCTACACACGATCCAAAAGTCCATCTGACTTTTTCCATCGGAAATTCCGATCGTGTGTACAAGGCATTAGATGTGATGGCTGCATTAGTTCTTTAATTAGACTTTCTTTCTTTCTTTTATTTTCACCTTGTGATATAGCTAGTAAGTCTGTTCTCTTTCTAAAGAACAAGCTGTCCTGAAGATGTTGCGGTCACAGAGAAGAGACAACCCATTTAGTACCAGTAGGGGTGCTTACAATGATTATCTTTTATTTATGTAAAACTCGTATCCCAAAAGAAAAAATAAACTGTTGCTGTAAATGCTTATAAAATATTAGCTAGAGTTTTGGGTTCAATGTGTTAGTGTTTCCAAATCTGCCAGTGCATCTAGTGCTCCCCTCTCTCCAGGTTGCCAATGGTGTTGTCCATATGTGCTCCTTAATCCAGAGTGGGGGCACTCTAATACAGAGGTGGGTTACTGGCCAGACCACCAGGTGAAAACAGAGGGTTAAAAAAGAAAACAATAGATATAACAGTCGGCCACCATTCAAAGAAGTCACTGGACCTAGCCAGAGCAAAAGGTTCACTTAATATCTGGCTCCCTCCACTGCAGTCCCCCTGCTGCAATTACTAGCCAGACCTTGTTAAATACCTAATATGTCTGTGTATGGCAGAGCATATGAGCTTTTCCCCTTTTCTTTAAAATGTAGCATATGATACATGAGCAGCTCTTCACCAGTAGGGGTTTGCACCAGAACCTGCAAGAGAAAGGCATAATGAGCTAGTATGCACAGCATACTAGCTTAATATGTGGCACTTACCTGAGATTGAATCCCCCGTAGTCCTCCTCAGTCCCGTCCATTGCCGCCGCCATGTCCCCTTGTAGCTACTTCCAGTTATCGCTGCTCTGGCGCTGTGATTGGCCAGAGCGGCGATGATGTCACTCCCGCGCATGCGCGCAGGACCAGCAGATCACCGCACATGCGCGGGAATACGGCATTAACACTGTAATGGCATTCACAAAAAACGGCACGCTTTCCTTATTGCAAATATCTCCTTAACCGTGTAGGTTATCTGCTTGCCGACCAGCCGCCGCAGTTTTACGGAGGCAGGTCGGCTCGGCTGCGCATGATCACGTAATATTATGTGATTTTTCATTTCAGCCCCCTGCTCGCCCCTGGTGCTGCACGCGTGCACCTGCGATCGCTCGTTACAGAGCGTGAAACACACAGCTCCCGATCCTGTCAGGGGGAGAAATGACTGTTCATCTGTTCATACAATGTATGAACAGCGATCTGTCATTTCCCCTAGTCAGTCTCACCCCCCCTTCAGTTAGAACACACCTAGGGAACATAATTAACCCCTTCCTCGCCCCTAATTTTAACCCCTTCGCTGCCAGTGACATTTTTACAGTAATTAATGCATTTTTATAGCACTGATCGCTATAAAAATGCCAATGTTCCCAAAAATGTGTCAAAAGTGTCCGAAGTGTCTGCCATAAGTTCACAGTACTGATAAAAAACGCTGATCGCCGCCATTTCTAGTCAAAATACTATAATAAAAATGCCATATAAAACTATCCCCTATTTTGTAGACGCTATAACTTTTGCGCAAACCAATTAATAAATGCTTATTGCGATTTTTTTTACGAAGAATATTGGCCTAAGCTGAAAAAACAATATTGTGTATATATATATATATATATATATATATTTATATATATATATATATATATTATATATATATATATATATATATATTATATTTTTTTTTTTTTGGGGGGGGGGGGGATATTTATTATAGTAAAAAGTAAAATTTTTTTTTTTTTTCAAAATTGTCGCTCTATTTTTGTTTATAGCGCAAAAAATAAAAACCGCAGAGGTGATCAAATACCATCAAAAGAAAAGCTCTATTTGTGAGAAAAATAGGACGCCAATTTTGTTTGGGAGCCATGACTGCGCAATTGTCAGTTAAAGCGCTGAATCGCAAAAAGTGGCCCAGTCATTGACCAGCAAAATGGTCCGGGGCTGAAGTGGTTAAGGAGATATTTTTTGCACCTACATGTAAGCCTTAATCTAGGCTTACCTGTAGATGCAAGGTGAAAAGGGGGGTTTACAACCACTTTAATGTAATGTCTGGTCCCGGCAATATGAAAAATTATTGAGAAAAATGACATAATTCCCCCCCCCCCCCGGCCATTACAGGCCCCTTTGGGTCTTTGTATGGTTATTAAGGGGAACCCTGCACCCAAATTTAAAAAAAGGAAAGGCGTGGGACCCCCAGGCTCTATATACTCTGAACAGCAGTATACAGGCAGTGCAAACAAGACAGGGAGTGGTATTAGAATGAGAACACCAGCAATTGTAGTCAGGTAGCTTTAGGTGAACACTGTGCATAGGACACAGTACATTAAGTGAAAATACTGCAGCTAGCACAATCACCTGCCTGCCTGTCAGTATATTAGGAAGACTAAATACAAAAGACTAAAAACAAAACTGCTACACCATTGGTGTATGTATCTCCCTTTGTGAGGATCACTGCTGATATATCAGACAGGGCCCCACAGGGACACTCTGTTTAGAGACCTAGGTTAAACAGTATCAAGAGACGCCTCACCGGGAAACGGCTGGAGTCTATGCCGCTTGTACCTAGAAAGATCTTTATATGCTGTTACCTTAAAGCAGTAAGGTAAGGGGACATCCTCACTAATCACAAGGGGGAAAAAGAGCACTTGACACCAGCACTGGCACTTTATGTTGTTGATGTTTGCACATGAATACTGAAGTTTATACATTGTTGCAATATTGGAGATTTTTTTAATACAACATTCTATTTGAGGACTTTTTTCGTTATGCATGTTTTTTGCACAATTGCACTCAGCACTTTATCTTTTTATGGTTCATTTTATTTTGGCTTTATATTTGTTTGAGTGTTACATATGTTTCATTTGTTTTAACACGTTTTACATTTGATTGACTGATCACTATTTCTTAAATACTAGTTATATTCACTTAGTCCCTTTCCCACTTACTCTATACAGCGCAGCATTACCCCCCCGTTTTTGACTATATTAGGAAGAGAATACAGGAACTAATACAGTGTATAAATATATTATATATATATATATATATATATATATATATATATACACACACAACACCTGGGATGCATATATATCCTCTACACACTGTAACTGCAGCTAATTGACTCGCCTGCCTGCTGTAACTCAATTGAAATTACACTGTCTCTCTATCTCTGTCTGTCTTTCACCACTGCCGCAACACACGCAGGCGGCCTTATATAGTGTGGGGCGTGTACTAAACCCCCTGAGACATAATTGGCCAAAGCCACACTGGCTTTGGCCAATAATGGCTCTTTGCTTACGGCGCTGTGATTGGCCAAGCATGCGGGTCATAGTGCATGCTTGGCTAATTATCAGCCAGCAATGCACTGCAATGCCGCAGTGAATTATGGGCTGTGATGCGCCACTCAAATTTGACACGAACAGCCCATCATTTTTGAAATTCGGCGGCGAACGGCCAAACAGACGATGTTTGAATTGAACATGGGTTCGATTTAAACTCAAAGCTCATCCCTATTCACCAGTCACAGAAAGGGTAGTGTGCAAAGCTCATTTAAAAGAAATGTCATCTCATACATTTTTAATTTTCAATTTATAACAATACAATCAATAGTTATAAGAGCGTTTTAAATACCAAATTTGAGCTGTCTTCAGGCTGGTTACGACTCGCAGCCACTTTACAGATGTCTTAGATGTCTTCTGCAGGAGGAGCCGTAACTTCTGCGGGAGGAGCTCAAATTCGGTATCTAGTTTTTGAAAACTACTTACATAGTGTGCTATGCCAGCCTATAATAGAGGGGCTGGCATTGACAATTTTAGGTTTTTATTTTTACAATAATAGCGGGGGGGGCAGGGCCGGGCCAGAGACAGACACACAGAGAGGGAGTTGACAGTTAGGAAGGAAGGGGTGAGGGGAAGAGAGGAGAGCAGATAGGACAGCTACGTATGACGGAGGGACGCACTCTGACTACAGTGGTCAGGGCTTAGCAGCCCTGATTTTCGTGGTCAGCACAGAGATTTGTTTTCGGTGACCTCAGCACGCCCCTCCAACCTAGTGACATCAACAAAAACAAACGCAAAGGTCCCTGATGTAACGGGCGGATAGCGAGAGCCAAACGGCTCCAGATTCACATGACATGCTTTGTTTTTAATTATTACGTTTTATACAGTATCACGCTATGGTCGTTTTTTCATTTGCATGGGGACATTATAACATTGACTACAATGAGGATTACTATCACAAGAGATTCAGGAGTGCCTGCTGTGTTCCACTGAGACCCAGGAATGGGGGTAGCAGCCACACGCAGAAACGATCTCCCTAAAAAGAGATCAAACCTGTCGGTAAGCTGCATTGATATTATATGTGGAGGATCTCCTATCTATCTTATTGCCTCACTTTCCACTTGGTGGTTTTGGTTTGGAGTCACCATGGATTTTTCCATAGAAGATTGGTGTACCTCTATGAACTGTGTTCTGTACTCTGAGTGAGGAATTTACATATATCTGATACGGTTCTTCAGTATTTGAACATTGGGAAGAGTCTTCGATTTTGATTCTGATTTCCTGGTCATCTTTAATCATTATTTATTTCAGGACACAATTGTCACATTCCTCCCATCGTTTAGGAGAAAATAATTAAAGTTTTTTACAGGTTGCAGATCCCCATTCTCCATTCTAAATCACAGCTCCTGTAAAAACAATTTTTTTAAACTTTTTTTTTATTTACATCGACACACACCCCCAGGGCAGTATACAAAACCCCCATACCCTTTTTATGGCCAGTAACCTTCAAAATGATTTTTCAAGTTTGGGTCCCATAGACTTTAATAGGATTCAGAGATTGGGTCTGAACTTTTGTGATGTTCGAAATTTACCAGTAGCCTTGCAGTGAGTTTTTTTTACTTTTTTCAACGTTTTTAGCTTAGGGCTGTTACTGATCGAAATTTTTGTGTTCGATTAATCGTTTTGTTTTTTTAATCGATTAATCGACTAATTTCGATTAATTATAACGCACATACAGATCCAACTACTTTTAGCTGATCTCCCTGCATGCCGATTCCCAGTGCAGCTACCAACAAAAAACACATAAAGGCAGCGCTCGATGGGAATAGCATTAAAACTTTTATAGTCTTCAAGTAGGTAACCAAATAAATATTGCACTGGAGATAAAATCGATGTAGCTACATAAACTGTAAAAATGGTGCGAGTAATAGCAAACGGTAGCAAAAGCAGTCATAAGAACATGTAGCCAAGTATGATACTGGTATAAAAATGTGTACAACGATACCACTGCTGAATCCAGATGAGGAGAGGTTAACATTAGTCCGTCGGCATGTAGATGTCCGGTGAAGGGAACTATCACAACTCCCAGTAGATGGCTGTAGAATCCCAGGTTGATAGAGGGAATTGATAGAGGGAAGTGTAACAGCCCTTGCGTGTGGCAGATATGAAGGCACAGCAGGGTGCCCATGACGTCATCGGATCTCCGACAAAACTCCCTGAAGGCCCAGAAGCCAGAGGAGAGGTGAGAAACCAATCAAAAGAATTTTAATCGATCAAAAAAGATTAAAGATTAATTATTAAAAAAGTTAATTTGCACAGCCCTAATATTATATATTATTATATATATATATATATATATATATATATATATATAAAAACATGTATTTATTTTTAAACGGATCAAGGCTGGTGAGCGAAGTTTTTGAGTGTTTATCGCCATTTATCAGCATTTATCAGCGTACAGATGATCGGAAATTCTCACAACAAAATCGTGGATTTTTTTCTGACAGATGTTGGCACAAACTTGTCTTGCATACACACGGTCACACAAATGTTGCCGGAAATTCCGAATGCCAAGAACGCTTGTGACGTACAAGACATACAACGACCCTATTAAATAAATATCAGTCGTGTTATTAGAAGTTTGGTGAGAGACGATTCACGCTTTTCAGCCTCGTGCTTTTTCAGTCCGTTACAGTGTGACGAATGTGCTATCTCCATTACAAACGCTAGTTTTACCAGACCGAATGCTTCTGCCTCGTACTTAATTCAGAGCATGCGTGGAATTTTTTGTGTCGGAATTCGTTGTCCACACACAATCGGAATTTATGAGAACGGATTTTTTTTGTCGGAAAATTTGAGAAACCAGCTCTCAAAATTTTGTTGTCTAAAATTCCGACAGCAAATGTCCGATGGAGCCTACACATGGTCTAAATATCCATCAAAAAGCTCCCATCGAACATTTGTTGTCGGAAATTCCAACCATGTGTACGCGGCATTTTTACAGCTGAAAAACTTCTCTCAGAATCCACTAGTTTTTTTTTTACTGCTCAAAAATACCACTTCCCAAAAACTGCTGATAACAGCCTATGTGTGAATTGACAGATATAATAAAATGATGGAGAGTTTAACCACTTTAGCCGGACCATATTGCTGTCCAAAGACCAGAGCACTTTTTGTGATTCGGCACTGCGTCGCTTTAACTGAAAATTGCGTTGGTGCGGCTCGTGCGACGTGGCTCCCAAACAAAATTGGCATCCTTTTTTTCCCACAAATAGAGCTTTCTTTTGGTGGTATTTGATCATCTTTCGTTAAAAAAAATCGCAATTAGCGCTTATTAATTGGTTTGCGCAAAATTTATAGCGTTTACAAAAAAGGGGGTGGTTTTATGGCATTTTTTATTATTATTTTTTTTTTACTAGTAATGGCGGCGATCAGCGATTTTTTTTTTCGGTTACTTGCGATATTATGGCGGACACACATCGGACACACTTTTAACACATTTTTGGGACCATTGGCATTTTTATAGCGATCAATGCTATAAAAATGCATTGTATTACTATAAAAAATGCCATTGGCAGTGAAGGGGTTAACACTAGGGGGCAGGGAAGGGGTTAAGTGTGCTCCTGGTGTGTTCTAACTGTATGGGGGGGTGGCCTCACTAGGGGAAATCACTGATCTTCTGTCCATACATTGTATGGACAGAAGATCAGCGTTTCCCCCGCTGACAGGAACAAGAGGTATGTGTTTACACACATACCTCCCGTTCCCCCACTCTGTAACAAGCAATCGCGGGTGCCCGGCGGGCGATCGTACCCCGACAAGCTGCTAAAGGGAGGGACATAGAGCTACGTGCTCCCGCGTAGCAGTGCCACCGTCCTGCAGTAATATGACGGCGGGCAGTCGGCAATCAGTTAATGACTGTAGAAGAAAAAACATCTACTGCCAAAAACAGCTGGCTGTAAAAACGTCAAAAAATGTCCAGTGTGCATGAGGCCTTATTATAATAAAGACCAAGAGCTTATGGCTAAGTAAAGAACAAATTAACATATGTTGTGCTTTCGTACTTGTCTTCCAACCCAGCTGCACTAATAACTGGCCTGTAAAGCTGGCTATACGTGGCTCGACCTAGCTATGCAAGCATTGATTGCAAAATCAAATGAGTCAGTGGAAAATTGTCAGCTGAACTGTGATTGCATCCTATGAGATGCAATCATTGTTTCGGGAAATTAAACAACAGCTTTTGGCTATTTGAATGCAATAGTTGGCAGCGGAGATCCACAAAGACTGAATTAGAGAAATATATGTGTGTATGGCTAGCTTTAGTGTCTTAAGGTAAACATGTCTGAGGGATTATTAATTTATTATTCTCCATACTAAAGTTTAAAATAATTAACATAATAAATTGTGAAAATTGTGTATATTGCGTGATTTTCTAGCAGTAACTGCAATGATAATAATTATCTCTGACATCTTAAAGAAATGTGTATATTATTTCTGAAATGCTATGCAACCTTCAAAACACAGGGATATTGATTTGCAGAGGGTACAAGAAAATGTCAAACTGTACAGCATTTGAAAAATGCAAACCACAACATTACCATTATCACCCAAAATAATAACTCTGAAACTCTTGAAAAACCCTATAATGTATTAAATATTGCTCAATGCAGTTGTCAAGCCTCTTTTTGTGGAGAATATACGACAGCAGCATTTTTCTTTTGTAGCAGTCTAACAACATGCCTATGCCTAACATTTTCCCTGACCGGAGGTTACAAGAGGAGAATCATAGTGGTTGTTCAATTGCTGTGTTGAGTAAGGTGAATTGCCTTATGGTCATATTGCTAGGAAACATCCTCCTTATTTTGTAATCCTTCAGTTAACTAAGGCTTGGTTTTCTATTATTTATGTGAACATCAAACAGAGTATGACAATGCTTTGTGATCTCATTCTGGTTTCTTTAGTAGATGCACAAATTATAATAACAAATGTAGAATACTTTATGGGCTTTGAAACAAAATTAAGTTTTGCAATGTACTGCATAATATGTTGATTGTTAGAAAAAAATAAAAAGGGGATTATAAAACACGTGTGGGTATTGAGTCTATCTATCTATCTATCTATCTATCTACGCTCTCAGTGTTGCCTCCCCTCCTGAACTTCCAATCCACACAGGAATGAGTTAACAGCGGACAGTGTAGTCTCCAGCCAGCCTGGAGAAGCAGGAAGAGGAAGATAGAGCAGGACAGCGTTTTGCTATTCAAGGCGATTGGCTGTATGTTTCTGTTGATTCAACAAGTGTAGGGAGGCACAAATCTATCCCCTGTATGCAGGGGTGGTTTGCGAAGGATTCGGCTAGAGAAAGGAGCCACCAGAAACAAAAGATCTGGGGTCATGGCACTAGCTTAAACTGGAATATAGGAAAAGTTTAAAATATGAAGAAGCTGTATACACGGTCATTTAATCAGCTGGTAATGATGTCTAAAAACTGAGGGTTTAACCACTTAAGGACCGCCTCCTGCACAAATACGTCAGCAGAATGGCACGGCTGGGCACAAGCACGTACAGGTACATTCTCTTTAAGTGCCCAGCCATGGGTCGCAGACCCGAAGCTCTGTGACCGTGACCACAGGACCCTCGGACCCGATCGCCGCTGGAGTCCTGTGCTCGGTCCCCGCAGCTGAAGAACGGGGAGAGCTGTGTGTAAACGAACGAACACCCTCTCATTGCCCCGACACTCCGCTGCTTCCAGGAAGCCTGCCGAAAGTTGCATATATCTTCGACCCCTGGTCCCCTTACTTCCGTAAAGCTCAATCCAGCATTCCCACCAGGTATGTCAATAAACTTTCTGGACGGAGAACTGGCAACACTCAGATGTTCTAGCACATCACTTCTTTCATTCAGGTACTTTTCTGGACCGTTCTTCTCTACCAGCCAATACTGACAACATTGCTTTTCCTCACTGGACATATTTCCAGATCAGACATTTCCTAACAGAAGCTGACCGTACATCCTCTGTCTCTCGTCGTCTCACACCCATTCGAACAGCTATGCTCTAACTCTGCACCGCACAGCAACATATGATATCTAACATCCACATCATCCTCGCCTCATATAGCTCACTAAAAACTAACAAAGCCTGCTTAAGCTGGGAAAGAGACCTACAGATAGAAATGACAGAGGCACAATGGGAACGCATATCTACAATAACACATAAGGGCTCTCTCAATGTCTCGATACAGGAAAACAACTATAAAGTCTTGATGCGGTGGTACAGAACCCCGGTTATCCTCAACAAGTATAATCCTGCCCTTTCGGACAAATGTTGGAGATGCTCTAGAGGTAAAGGTACTCTAGAACATAATTGATGGTCCTGCCCCTTAATTCAGCCGTTCTGGACCCAAATCCGGTAACTGACATCGCAAATCTCTACGTACACTGTAGAACACTCTGCAGCACAGTTTCTCCTGCACTACTCAGACCTGCCAACCCATCAATCACTGCAAAACGTTAATACCACCCCTAATAAACGCGGCCCAAACTATGTTTCCCTATCTACTGGGGAACAACACATGTACCAACCATCCCTGATTGGCTCAAACATGTTGAAAAAATTGCTGAGATGGAAGAATTAATCTCCATAGCCAATGATTGCCCAACCAAATTTTTCACACACATGGGCTTGTTGGACCCACTTTCATACCACTGCCAATTAAAAACTATTGATGAGCCAAACGACTACGAACACCCACTGCCAGACGATTGAACCCCTTGATGACTCTGAGGGGAGACCCTTCTCAATTTATCCTGGCAAACATACTTTCAATTATCTTAAAACCAAACTTTTTATATATTCGCTATACTCCAACCTTGGGGACTGGAGGCGGAGACTGGGAGGTATCCCCAACCTGTCCCTTCCCACTCCCTCTCCCCCCTCCTCTCCCTGTTTATGCATATGGATATGTATACATTCTAATGTTCTTTATTCATTACCTTTTATTTTATTCTTTTCTTTCTCTTTTTCTCTCTCTTCTTTCTGTTCTTCTTCCCCTCTCCTCTCTCTCCTCCTTTGTCCTCCCCCTTTTCCTATCCCCCCCCCCCTCTCCTTGAGGAGTCTACATTCTGCTCCAATCCCTTACCCGCTACAGCTCATTTCATTCAGTACCGATAGCATACCGACTTTAGCTACTGGACTATTAAGAGGATGTATTTACTCAAAGTTCGTTAATACCCCATGAACTAGCACACCCCCACCTCCATCCACAAATTACACCCAAGTATAATTTGACATCGGACGGACATGGTGTTACTATGTAAAACGTGAGCATTCTGCAAGCTAGTCATAAATGTAGCTCACTTCCCAGATAATGTTCAATATGTCGACTAAAGCTGTACTCTCTCTGTAATCACTACTGCATGCTAGTTCTGATCATCATTGCTGTAAAACCTGCTGTTTTATTTCAGACTCCTTGTTCAAATGTATTGTACACCTCATTTTGTTTACCAATAAAATTATTATGGAAAAAAATTCCATAATAATTTTTAGGGTGGAACTTTGCTTTAAGTACAATTCTAGAGTGCAAATAGAGATATTAGAGTGCTGTTATACAGCAATGAATTCACTAAAAGTGACTTACAGAACAATACTGTAAAAAAGAAGCAGTGACAGGAAAAGTAGGCTTATATTACACTAACAGCCTATTAAATGTCAGGTCCATGAGAGCAATACCAGGTGTGTTCAACCAGCCACCCCCCACTTTCTCAAATGTATCTGGGCATCCACAATGTTGATAGATAAGTTGATCGTAGCAAAGGGTGGTCCCCTGGCGTATGTATTCTTCTACATATTTTTGGTAAAAAAAGATTGCAATACGCGTATTGATTGGTTTGCGCAAAAGTTATAGCATCTACAAAATAAAATGTATATGTTGTAACGTTTGGGGGATCAGCTTGATTGCAGGACACAGGCTTTTAAATCAAAACTGAGGTTTATTGAAACACAAATGGCTTCACAGCAGCAAAAGCAAAACAAATAATCAGTCTCACCGACTCTTAGGGCTCAGCACTGCCATTGCAATTCACAGTCCTTGCAGGTAAAGTTCCCCAGTTGCAGGCTTTCAGGCAGGACACAAGTCCTTTTAAAGTTCTCCCAGCTTCTCAGAGCTTTGCAGCATTCACCTGTCTAGCATCGCCATACACAGGCTCTGCTACACACTTCCACTCTCTCACCTGCAACTTCCTGTCCTCACTTAAACCATCTCCTGGACAGGTGCATTAACCCTTTTTGTCCTCTTAAAAGGACCATAGCCCAAATAGAGGGAAACATAGCGTCCCTCCAGGACGCAGCCACGGCGACCTGTACATATCCCCCCCCTGTGCCCCAACGCCGAGGAGGTGGGGGCAACAGTGGAGCCCAAAACAATGGACTCGGGAGAGGGCATCTGCATTTTGATGCAGTCTCCCGGGCCTATGCTCCACTATAAATTTAAATTCTTTGGAGCGCCAGGAACCACGGGTAATCCTGGCATTAGTCCCTTTACCTTGCCTAAGCCATGTTAAAGGGGCATGATCAGAAATGAGCCTAAATTTTCTGCCCAAAAGGTAATATCTGAGGGACTCCAGGGCCACACTTAATGGCCAGGCACTCTCTCTCAATAACAGCGTAGTTTTTCTCTGCTGGTGTCAACTTCCTACTGAGGAAGACTACTGGGTGCTCCTCACCATTAACAACCTGTGACAACACCGCTCCTAATCCTACATCGGAAGCGTCAGTTTGGACAACAAACTCTCTTGAAAATTTGGGCGCTATCAAGACAGGGTGTTGGCACAGTGCTGACTTGAGCTCCAAAAAAAGCCTTTTCAGCATCCGCATTCCACTCGACCATGACCGATTTCCGACCCTTGGTCAGATCGGTCAGTGGAGCCGCTAATGTGGCAAAGTTGGGTACGAACCTTCTGTAGTATCCCACCATGCCCAGGAATGCACGTACCTGCTTTTTTCGTGAGGGGGCGGGGCCAACTATTTATAGCCTCTACCTTGTTGACCTGAGGTTTCACCACCCCTCTACCCACGATATAGCCCAGGTATTTCACCTCCTCCATTCCCAAATGACCTTTTTTAGGGTTTATTGTGAACCCTTCCTTCCAAAGGAGAGTCCAGTACTGCCTGGACTTTGGGCAAGGTGCGAGTCCCAGTCTCTGCTAAAAACGACTATGTCATCCAAGTACACTGAGGCATACTCCGATGAGGTCGTAAAATCTATCCATGTTCATCCACATTCGGGATCCCATCTGGTAGAAAAAGCATGGCCTTAGTAATGGCATCAGGTCTAATGTTGTGATGTACCTGGCTTGTCCTCAAACCCACCCGGGGCATCATCAAACCGTGAAACCTCATTAAGTTTCCGAAAATCATTGCAGAATCGCAGAGTCCCGTTGGGCTTTGGTACCAACACGATGGGGCTCGACCACTCACTCTGCGATTCCTCGATGATATCCAGGTCTAACATTTTTTTCACTTCCTCTGAAACGGCCTTTCTTTGCGCCTCTGGGATGCGGTAGGGCCGGACAAAAACTTTGACTCCAGGTTCTGTGATAATATCATGCTCTATCACACTAGTAAGCCCTGGCAAGTCTGAAAACTTTTCTTTTATTTCTTTGCAAGAACTCCTTTGCTTGCTGATTTTGTATTTTAGACAGGGTATTTGCTACTTGGACACGCTCTACCTACCTCCACCTGAGGCCTCAAGCCTTGCACTAGCCAGGGAGGTCACTGTTTCCCTATCCGTCCAGGGTTTTAACAAGTTAACATGATATATCTGATACGGTTTCCTCTTGCCTGGCTGGTGCACTCTATAATTTACCTCTCCTACTTTTTCCACAACTTCAAAGGGACCTTGCCATCTGGCCAAGAATTTACTTTCCACAGTGGGGATGAGCACAGCTACTCGATCTCCCACTTGGAAGTGCCTTATTTGCAGCCCTGTTATAGACCCGTCGTTGAGCCTCCTGGCCTTTTGTAAATGTTCTTTGACTAGTGGCATCACGGTTTGGATCCTTTCCTGCATTTGGAGACATATTCCAGGACACTCTTATGCTGAACAGGTTCACTTTCCCATTCCTCTTTAATAAAATCAAGTAGTCCGCGAGGTCTCCGCCCATAAACCAACTCAAAAGGCGAAAAACCCTGTGGAGGCCTGGGGCACTTCCCGGATGGCAAATAGGAGAGCTGGCAACAGGCAGTCCCAATCTTTCCCATCCCTTTGCACCACTTTCTTGAGCATAGACTTAAGGGTTTTTTAAAGCGTTCCACCAACCCGTCCGTTTGGGGATGGTAGACCGAGGTGCGCAGCTGTTTAATGCGGAACAGCTTACACACACATCGGCCATAACCCTCGACATAAACGGGTACCCTGGTCTGTGAGTATTTCCTTGGGGAAACCCGTCCGTGTAAACAATTGGAATAATTCTCGAGCAATGGCCTTTGAGGAGGTATTCCGCAGGGGTAGCGCCTCAGGATATCGGGTGGCATAGTCAAGAATCACCAAAATGTAGGAGTGACCTCGAGCTGACTTTACCAAGGGACCCACTATATCCATGGCTATCCTCTCGAATGGGACCTCAATTATGGGCAGAGGGACCAAAGGGCTCCGAAAGTGAGTCACCGGAGCGGTCAACTGGCAGGTCGGACAAGAGGTACAGTATCTCTTTACCTCTGCTTTCAGACCTGGCCAGTAAAAACCGGTCGGTGACCGTGCCTCCTCCGTCTTCTCAACTCCCAGGTGCCCCCCTAACACATCATCATGGGCCAGTTCCAGAACCTTTCGTCTATATTGTTGGGGGGTACCAACAATTGTTCTACCACGTTTTCTCTGTCTTTGGTAACCCGATACAGCAATTCATTATATATTGCAAAGTGTGGCCACCTTTCATTCGCACCTGGCTCTTGGGGAACCCCATTTACTACTACAACTTGTTCCGTGCACGGGCCAAAGTGGGGTCCTGCATCTGAGCAGTACCAAACTCCCCCTGGGGAACACCCAAATCCGGCAGGGCAGGAGTAGAGGCTACTTCCTCATCCTCTTCCCCCAGCATTACCTGAAGTGGGGAAGGCTCCTCCCCCTGACCTGGGTTTTGGTAGGTCACCACATGTATCTCAATATCAATGCTACTTTTATCACCATTAACCACACCATGAGCATTTTCCTCATCTGGATCCGCATTAAACACATTTGGCAGTTCAGGGTTATTCCTCTCAGCAGCAGGAACAGGGGGGCTAGTTTCTCCCCAGTCTCTGAACTGTTCTCCTTGTTCCCACAGTTTGGTAAACAAATGGACAGTCTCGTCCTATTATAACATCATGTACCAAGTTCTTTACCACCCCCACCTCTTGAGTACAAGTGCCACATGCTGAGGAGATAGACACCGTGATGATGGGGTACTCTCTAGTGTCCCCGTGTATGCACACCACCCGTAAAGTTTTGCTGACCGTACCGACCTTCCCAATTATTCTAGGATGAACAAGGGTTACCATGCTTCCAGAGTCCAACAAAGCCCAGGCAGGGAGGTTGTTCACTTGGACTTCATACTCAAACTTATCGTCATCCATGTCGAGATGTGTGGTGCATACTTTATGGGCACAGAAAGACCCCCTCCGAAGAACCCCGCATTCCATGGGCTCCTCTTGCAGTGGGCAGTGTGCCCGGGTATGACCCCAGGAATGACATCGCCAACATTGTACATCCACTCCTCTCCGAACAGGAACAGAACGCTGGGGAGTGTACCGGGAGTGACTCTTGGCCTTCCGGGGTGTTTGTTCCCAGGCCCCTTGGAACATCCTTTCGAAGGGCAGCAGTTGGGTCGAACAGGTCGTGGCAAACTGGGGCCGTATGCGCTTGGTAGGTCCGAGCAGGTCCTCCACCACTGTAAATCGTTCCACCATCTCAACAAGGAGGTTTGCGGTTTTGGGATCTCCATGGCTGACCCACCGTTGAAGGTCATCTGGCAGGGACCTCAGGTATCGGTCCAGCACGACCCGCTCCACGATTTGGGGGCCCGACAACACCTCAGGCTGCAGCCATTTTTTTCACTAGTTGCACCAGGTCGTGCATTTGAGATCGGGGTGGCCGATCTGGACGATATTTCCATTGGTGTACTCGTTGGGCGCCGAACAGCCGTAGTCACCCCAGACAAGCCAGAATTTCGGCTTTTAGCTTTTGATAGTCTTTAGCATCATCCGGGGCAGGTCAAAGTAGGCTTTTTGAGGATCTCCAGTGAGAAAAGGAGCAATGAGGCCGGCCCACTGGTCCTGAAGCCACCCTTCTCTCTCTGCCGTCCTCTCAAAGGTAGCAAGAAATGCTTCTACATCATCGTTTGGGGATAATTTCTGCAGAAAATGGCTTGCCCTCACAGTCACCTGGTTGCCAGGGGCAACAGCCGCTTGTCCCTGAACCTTAGACAGCTGCTGCACTGCTTCCTTTAAAGCAGTCACCTGAGTCTGCATAACCTCTTGCTGGGTTGTTTGCTGGGCTACCAACTGAGCCACCAACAGGCGGGTATTTTCTTGCTGCAGCGTCAGCGCCTCCTCATGGCGGGTCTGCGCTTGTATGTTAGCCAGGTCAGCTGTTTAATTAGCTCCTCCATAGCTTCGGCTTTCAATGTTTGTGCAGCTTTAACCCAGGACATAAATCCAATGCACTGTCTCTTTAAATGTCAGTTCAATATAAAGTCCAAAAAAAAAAAAAAAAAAATTTCTTTCTTCTTATGCCTGTTATTATGTCCTGCCCGCATTCGAGCACTAGTGTAACGTTTGGGGGATCAGCTTGATCGCAGGACACAGGCTTTTAAATCAAAACTGAGGTTTATTGAACACAAATGGCTTCACAGCAGCAAAAGCAAAACAAATAATCAGTCTCACCGACTCTTAGGGCTCAGCACTGCCATTGCAATTCACAGTCCTTGCAGGTAAAGTTCCCCAGTTGCAGGCTTTCAGGCAGGACACAAGTCCTTTTAAAGTTCTTCCCAGCTTCTCAGAGCTTTGCAGCATTCACCTGTCTAGCATCGCCATACACAGGCTCTGCTACACACTTCCACTCTCTCACCCTGCAACTTCCTGTCCTCACTTAAACCATCTCCTGGACAGGTGCATTAACCCTTTTTGTCCTCTTAAAAGGACCATAGCCCAAATAGAGGGGAAACATAGCGTCCCTCCAGGACGCAGCAGCACGGCGACCTGTACAATGTGTATATATATAATATATATAATATATATATTTTTTTTTTCTTTATACACTATGCAGCATCCGCTCCTGAGTCCTGATGAATTGGATTTATCGACAAAACGCATCAAGCTTTTCAGGATGCAGCCTCATCCCTATCACATACATGGCACTACCATTTTTAAAAATCTACTATGGTTATCCTACCATACCTACCTATATATGCATATGTAGTTTTTGACATGGTATATACTGTCCTATATGGTCCTCCTTTTTATATGTATTTATTTTCATCTTGCTAATTTGCTGTGTTCTGCATGTTCAGGGTTTTACGCTCCATGTACCTACCTGTTGTTATGGGTCTTCATTGCTCATGTTAATAAACATGTCAATTACTTTTTACAATTGTGTTATTAACTGCCTCATTTAACCACTTCCCGACAACTGGGCAATGTGGATCTAAATTGCCTATACACGGCCTTTGGCCTCCAGCCACTGGGGGACTCGAGCGCGCAACCCCACCGCGTCATTCAGGTTTTGATGCGCGTGCCTGGCGGCCGCGATGTCCGACAGGTACCCGCGATTAGCAGTCACACAGACGGGGACATGGATCTCTGTGTGTAAACACAGAGATCCACGTCCTGTGAGAGAGAGGAGACCGATGGTGTGTCCTTGTACATAGGGATAACCATCGGTCACCTCCCCAGTCACTCCCCTCCCCCCCACAGTTAGAAACACTATGCAGGGCACACATTAACCCCTTCCTCGCCCCCCTAAGTGTAAACCCCTTCCCTGCCAGTCACATTTATACAGTAATCAGTGCATATTTATATCCTGTTCGCTGTTTAAATGTGAATGGTCCCAAAAATGTGTCAAAAGTGTCCGATGTGTCCGCCGTAATATCACAATCGTGACAAATATAGCAGACCGACGCCATTACTAGTAAAAAGATAATAATAAAAAAATGTCATAATTCTATCCCCTATTTTGTAGGTGCTATAACTTTTGCACAAACCAATCACTATACGCTTAATGCGATTTTTATTTTTTTACCACAAAATGTAGAAGAATACGTATCGGCCTAAACTGAGAATTTTTTTTTTTTTTTTAATTGGATATGTATTATAGCAAAAAGTAAAAAAAAAAAAAAAAATGTTTCCACAATTGTCGCTCTATTTTTGTTTATATCGCAAAAAAATAAAAAACAAAGAGGTGATCAAATATCACCAAAAAGAAAAGCTCTATTTGTAGGAAAAAAAAGGGACGTCAATTTTGTTTGGGAGCCACGTCGCAACGACCGCCACAAAAAATTTGTCATTCAAAGGATGACAGTGCTGAAATTCCGCCTTGGCAGGAAGGGGGTATATGTTTCCCAGTAAGCAACTGGTTAAAGTCCCAAAACTTTTATTTTTTTTATCCAGATTAGGGATGGGGGTGCATCTCCCCTTATGCACCCTCATTTAAAGTCCCAAGAGTATTGGTGTATACATTTCCCCCTTTCTTGTACCTGGGTGGAAATTGGTACTCCACTGAAGTGTGGTGATCTTTAGATGAAGCAAACAGTACTTTGCAGCCAAGATTTTAATCCACAGGTTCCATGTCTGTGAATGCTGTTGTAAAGTTTTTTGTCCTTTTCTGGAGTCTGCCATGTACATTAAAGTCTTGTGTGCTAACTCTCTCTCACAGAAGTTTGGATTGGGGCTAATAAACGGTGGGTGACCATTTAGTTCAGGGTGTCAGTTTTGGTATAAGGCGGCGTACACACGACCGGTTTTCTCGGCAGAATCCAGCAAGAAACTCGATAGGAGACGTTGCTATTCTGCAGATGAAAAAAGACCGGTCGGTGTGTACACTTTCGCCGAGAAACCCATCGGGAAACTCGTTGAGTCCCAAAAAGGAGAAGCATGTTCTCTATTTCCTCGTTGGGCAATGGGAAAATTTGGCTCGACGAACTAGGAACTCGACGGTGAAAACAATGTGTTTCGCCCGACGAGTTTCTCGGTCGTGTGTACGCCGCCTAAGTTGATGACTTTAGATCCAACAAAAGAGCAGTGGGTTTCTTCCTCCATCTTGTGTCCTCATGTACAGCCAAGGATCACACTCTGAGGCGGCGTACACACGACCAAGTTTCTCGGCAGAATCCAGCAAGAACCTCGATGGGAGACGTATTCTGCCGAGGAAACCGGTCGTGTGTACACTTTTCGCCGAGCAACCCGTCGAGGAACTCGTCGAGCCAAAAAGAGAGCAGGTTCTCTATTTCCTCGTTGTTCAATGGGAAAATTTGTCTCGACAAGCTTTTTGACTGCCGAACTAGGAACTCGATGGGCGGAACGATGAGTTTCGCCCGACGAGTTTCTCGGTCATGTGTACGCCGCCTGAGGCAACTACTAGCCCACTCTGCCTCTGAAATCCCTCATATGCCATTGAGAATCAGGGTGGTGCAACAATGTTGCTCTAGGACAAACCCCTGACCAACTATGAGTAGGAAATATAGGGCAGCAGTCATGGGTATTTTGATTCTATTGTATAAGTTAATAACTTTAGATCCAACAATAGAGCCTTAGACCACCATGCATCCTCCTTCATCTTTGACCATTGGTGTCTCACACACACTAAGGAATCATCTATTTTCCTCCTTTACTTGTGGGCTTATGGTAGATGCAACTCCAACACTGAAGCTAGTTCGTTTTATGATTCCTGGAGACAATCACTCTACCTTCTTTGAATGTTGGTATATGACAGGGTGTAGAGCCTACTTGCACTTGTTGTTTGTTTAAAAACCCTTGATTATTAGTGACCACATAATAAACTTGCCGAGAAAGCCTAGTGTTTCAAAGTGTCAGCAATAAGAATATTTTCAAAGACATCATATGAACTGAAAAACGAAAAAGATGAAAAACTTACAATGGCTTTAGTGCAGCTAAGTGATAAGAGTTAAGCCTTGTACACATGATCGGATATCTGATGAAATCTAATCCGATGGATTTTTTGTCGGATATCCGATGAAGCTGACTTTCATCAAGTGTCCAAACACGGTGACGTAAAACACTACGACGTGCTGAGTAAAATGAAGTTCAATGCTTCCGAGCATGCGTCGACTTGATTCTGAGCATGCATGGCTTTTTGAACGATGGACTTCCACACAGACGATCATTTTTTTTTCAATGGTTTTTTTATCCATAGGAGAAATTTAAACATGTTCTATTTTTTTAACCGATGGAAAACAAGTACATCAGTCTGTTAATAGGACAAACTGATCGTGTGTACAGGGCTTAACTGTACATAACATCAGATGGCTGGAAAATACACCTCTATATCTAAAGACCCATACACAGCGGCCGAATGTTGGGTGACATCGTCCTGTTCAATAAAAGCCGTCCGACATTCAGCCCTTGGTGGTCGGTCTGTCTTATAGAAGCTGGCCATTTGGCCGGCTTCTGTGAGCTGGCATGAGTATGCTGGAAAACCAGCAGCCGACCGACTACCGATCAGCGTTCTCAGCCAATGGCAGAACATGCTGATCAAAGTGTTCTGGCAGGTGGTCGTCCCCCTGTCAGAACACAACAGCTCATCGGGGGAGATCGCTGAACTAACTTTGGATCGATAGTACAGCAGCTCTGACTGTAACTGTCAGTTTTTTTTTTGTTCAACACACTAGGTTGAACATAACAAAAACTTGTGTATGTACCAGGCTTTAGTAGGCACTTACATTCACAGCTGGCTATGTGCCTAGGAATAATGTTATCTCAGTTTTTCTCATGAAAATGCACCTGAAGAAAATAAACTTTAATGGAGAACCCCACATATATCATATACATATAACATAAGTATAACTAACATAAAAAAGTCTCTAGAGCATAACTCTGAGTGAGGCCAAATTGCTAACGAAGCGTAATTGACTTCAAGGTTTACTTTCAACACACTGTTACTGAAACCATAGCACTTTCTCTTTAGAGTATCTGTTGTAATCTTTGAGGATGTTTAAAGCCGGAAAAACGCATGTATGTCGGTCTGTTGGACGAGCATGATGGAAAACCAATAGCCAACCCACTTCAAATCAGCGCTCTTACCCAGTGTCAGAACACAAAAGCTCAGTGGGGGAGATCGCCAAACTTACCTTGCATGGTTAGTACAGCGGCTCCGACGGAGCTGACAGTTTTTTTTTTCGTTCAACCCGTGGGGTTGAAAAACTAAAATAGTGTGTGCTCAGCTTAAGAATAAATGACTTCAGAGTACAAGGAGATAGAGATGTCAGAGATGGCTTTTTTAAAAGATCATTTGCTGCTTGTTAGGGACATTATAAATACTTTAACATTCATAGTCTAGGCACAAGTGCACATTAAAAGAAAATTGGTGGACTTTCTGACTTTAGTACAGATGCTGTTTAATAGCTAGCATTCACTGACTGTTTTCACTTGCTGCCTGGTAATGTCTTTTGACAGGCATGAAGCATGTTATCTACCCATACCAAATTACAAGCTGGTTTGCAGGCATAACTTATTATTAAGCCATTGGTTGTCAAGTGCTCAAATGTTAACATTTAAAGCTGGACTCCAGGCACAAGTATTTACTGAAGATTTAACCTCACCTCATCTTGATGACTCATTCAGGTTTTCCCTTACAACTTGCTGCAGAATTCTGCATTTTCAGTGTGGATGAGAGATAATTTCCACTACATGTGACCAGTCACAATAGCTGACTCTGTATGGCTGGGAAACCAATTGCCTGCATGCCTACTCATATTTGTCTTCACGATGAAGTATGATGTCTGCACTGCCAGATAGGGAGAGACTACATTCAAAGAGGCAGTCTTAAACTTAGTGGATTTTCACTCATATTACTAATAATGCATCTATAGCTGCTAAACACCAGGGGAGGCATTGCTGAGTTATGGTGCTGGATCTAGAAGTATCCAGCAGTATATGATGTTCAAAAGTGTGTCAAAAGTGTCCGATGTGTCCGCCATAATGTCGCAGTCCCAATAAAAATCGCAGATCGCCGCCATTACTAGTAAAAAAATAATAATAATAAAAAAATTCTGTCCCCTATTTTGTTGGCGCTATAACTTTTGCGCAAACCAGTCGCTTATTGCGATTTATTTTTATTTTTTTTTATTTACCAAAAATATGTAGAATACGTATCGTCCTAGACTGAGAAAAAAAAAATGTTTGGGCTATTTATTATAGCAACAAGTAAAAAATATTGTATTTTTTTTCAAAATTGTCGCTCTTTTTTTGTTTATAGCGCAAAAAATAAAAACCGCAGAGGTGATCAAATACCACCAAAAGAAAGCTCTACTTGTGGGGAAAAAAGAAGGTCAATTTTGTTTGGGAGCCATGTCGCACGACACCGCGCAATTTTTAAAGCGACGCAGTGCGGAAGCTGAAATTTCACCTGGGCAGGAGGGGGGTATATGTGAGCAGTTAGCAAGTGGTTAATGAAGGCTGCAGTTATAAAATTATTGAAATACATTTTAAACTAACATTAACATTTTAAAGCTTACATGAACATTTAGTTTAATTGTACTGAAAGTGTGTAGTTACTGTATATAGAAACTTGAGGAAGGAACTGAGTCGCTTATTAATTTCACCTGCTGATCCCCATGTCACCCAAGAGATTGACATGCCCAAAAATGACAATTTTCCAGCAGACTTTGGAGGGCCATTTTATTTTGAAGGGTATGCATTTCTGAAGATTTAAAAAATACACAACAGGGTTATGTTAAAATGATCTTGACCGCTTCCAGACCAGCCATCACAGTTATCTGGCTGCCCTGCGCGAGACATCGTAGCTGTACGTAAGATCTTTAAGACGCCTCCAGCGGCGCACACGCCCACGTGCCCGAAGTGTGTCCCTGGAAACCGATGCGAGTGCCTGGTGGTCGCGATGTCTGACAGGCACCCGTGATTGCTCGTTACAGAACGAGAACGGGGATGTGTGTGTGTAAACACACACACACACATCCCGGTTCTATCAAGGGTGAGGAGACTGATCGTGTGTTCCTATAATGTATGGACGCCAATCAATCTCTTCCCCTAGTCAGTCCTATCCACCCTACAGTAAGAATACACATTAAGGAACACAGTTAACTCCTTGATCACCCCCTAGTGTTAACCCCTTCCCTGCCAGCGACATTTTTACAGTAATCAGTGCATTTTTTCGGCACTGATCGCTGTATAAATGCCAATGGTCCCAAAAATGTGTCAAAAGTGTCCAATGTGTCTGCCATATTGTCATAAAATGCTATAAAACTACCCCCTATTTTGTAGACGCTATAACTATTGTGCGAATCAATATACGCTTATTGCGATTTATTTACCACAAATATGTAGAAGAATACATATTGCCTAAAGTTTTTTTTTTAAGATATTGTGTCTTTTTTTCAAAATTGTCACTCTTCTTTTATTTATAGCGCAAAAAAAAAGGTGATCAAATACCACCAAAAGAAAGCTCTATTTGTGGGGAAAAAAGGACATCAATTTTGTTTGAGTACAGCGTCGCAATTGTCAGTTAATGCGAGGCAGTGCCGTATCGCAAAAAATGGCCTGGTAATTAATCAGCCAAATCTTCCGGGGCTGAAGTGTTTAAAGCACAGAATGTTTCTTCTTTGTTTTCCACTCATGGCGGAGGATGTAACCAGCTAGACAAGAACAGATTCCCCCTCCCCCAACACTTGTATTCTGCTTTAGTGTAGTACTGGTAAAATTATGTGATATACAGTGCCTTAAGTGTGCCTGACATCACAAGAGGCGCATACATAATATTCAGATGATTGTCAAAGATTGAGGTCATGCTCTTATAGATAAAGGCTCTGGACATGCCGAACAAGACATAAATGTGGAGCTTTTTTGTAAAGCTGTTTTTCTATTTCCACAACAGTGCCCTAAAATATACTGATGCTACATTTTACTCCTTCAGAAAGATCCACAATACAAAATTACAAAAGAAAAAATACAGAAAATTATAAAAGTAAATGGACAGCATAAAAAGTAAGAAAGTATAAAACCAGTAAATTATTAATTACATAAAAGTGGAACTGAACTCAAAAAGTGAAAATGTGCTAAACATAATTGTGCCTAAGCAGTATCCTACAAAAAATCCAACCTTTGCCTTGAATTCTTCGTGAAACATATCAGTACACTTCCTGGTTTGTAAGGGTGCCTGGGCACTACTGTTTGTCTGTAGTGTAAGATTTAAAGTGGTTGTAAACCCTTTACAATACACTTTATACTACAGGTAAGCCTATAATAAGGCTTACCTTTAGCTACCATGAATATCTCCTAAACCGTGTATCATGTGCCAGCATCATCAGCACATGCGCATTGAAGCAACAGCTCATTTGTGCCATTGCTTCAGCTGATGTGCCGTTATCGGGGGCTCCTGTGCAAATCTTGCCAATCACATTGCAGGAACCCGGGATTACTAAAAATAACTGTCCCCGGCCGGAGCAGTGTGTGGGGACCGCTGCAGAGGCATCGATCTAAGGTGAGTCTTTCATAATGAGCTAAAATTCTATGCATACTAGCTCATTATGCATTTGTCTTGCAGTTTTTTTGTGTTTACAACCACTTTAAGTACAGAAATGGGAAAAGGGTGCAATCAGCGCAAAATGATGAGGAAAACTTAAAACTAAATATATTACAAAAAAATGCAAAAAATGTTGATGAAAATAACTCCAAGGTTAAATTTTCTGTGAATGCTAGCTGAACACAAAGAAACTTTCACAAAATTCCCAAAATAGATACAACATAGAAATAGTGCAGCGCAAACAATACAATATAGTGTCTCTAATGGTGCTTCTCATGCACCATAAATCAAGGACCTGTGTAAACAGGAACAAAGTAAAGAGTGATATATTACACCAATTAATGAGTGCATAAATATCTTAACGAATGTCCATATAATAATCTGTGCAGTAGATCCAATTTTCCAATTGGTCTAATTGAAGTCCACCAGAGTGCAAACGTGATGAGAATTGATCCAATAATTAAATTGATCTAATTAAAATCCACCAGAGTGCAAACGTGATGAGAAGGTATACAGTGATCCCGCCACCAAATGGGTTTTCTACTATTACCTCCAAAAGAGACCACTGTTTTACCAGATGGTCATACTGCGCATAAGTATCCAACAGGAAGCCCAGGGAAGGGATGTTATGTAGAGTCCTCACATGTCAGGCATGATAAGTGTCAAAACAAAAAAAGAGAAAGAAAACAAACATCTAAGAGCTTCCATAAAAACCAGGGATTTATTGCAGCATATAGCATACAGCTTACTCACATTTGGTGAGGAAATAAAAGGCATCAACGAAAACCAAAGGACCGAACAGAGGGGTTACTTCAGGAAGAGGTTCAGACCATGAACGAGCGACTGTAAGGGTAATTCCTGTCCCCGGACGCGTTGCGTAAAAATTACTTCTTCAGCAGGGCAGGAATTCAAACAGTCGCGCGCTGTCTTAAATACGCCGCTTAACCCGGAAGAAAAACGTCACATGAAACGTGATGACGTATAGAGTTCAATTCAGCGTCATGTGAGGTGCTAGCGGCTTGAGGAATAGTCAAATGCCGTCCTTCAAACGTGGTGACGCGGTACGGCACGTCTCCGCGTCATTACACGTTACAATAACTTTATTGTCCCGCAACAAGACGGTCAGGACGACATAGAAAATAATACTAAGATGTCGCCATCTAGTGGGTAAAAAGCATAAACACATATAAATTATATAACAGCGCTCAGTCAGATCAGAACCTCTTTGATATGCATACATACAAATGAAATTGAACATATCTTATTTAATTATTACATTTAAATGAAAAAACTACTATTAATAATAAAAACATCTACAAGACACAAGTGGAATAAGGGATCCACATGAAAATACGATCCATTTACCGATCTCCATAAATCTAAATTAAAATTATATTTAAATAACACTATATTAAAATAACTAAAATAAACTAAAAAACATTATTTGTTGGATATAAAACAATTTAGGTCGAATTCTACATTGAGGCCTTCTGGAGTGAGCACTTTGGTCTCATAAATCCAGAAGGACTCTCTTTTGCTAATTTGGCGAATGTAATTCCCACCCCTCCAGTGTTTATCGACCCTCTCAAGGCCCCAAAATTTCAAACATCTGGGATTCTTATCATGATATTGACGGAAATGCTTGGAAACACTGTGGGACCGTTTACCCAACGTAATGTTGCTTACGTGTTCTCCTACACGGACCGAGAGGGCACGGGATGTGCGGCCTACATACTGGAATCCGCAATCACATTCCAGCATGTAGACTACACCAACTGTTTGACAAGTAATGAGATTTTTAATGGTATAGCTTTTGCCAGTGGAGAAGGAGGTAAAGTTTTTACGCTTCTTCACATTGTGTTTACATTGTTTACAAGCCGGACATCTACCGCAAGCATAAAAGCCTGAAAGAAAAGAAAAAATTCTGTTTTCTTTAAAGACCGGTGGATCAATAACTCCAGGAGCTACTACATCCCTTACAGTAGGAGCTTTTTTGTATATAAAACGTGGACGTAAAGGGAGAAGAGGTCCCAGGGTTTTATCCTTTTTCAAAACCTCCCAATGTTTAGTAACAATCTTCTCGAATTGTCGGTATTGAACATTATAGTCCAAGATGATTTTAAATTCGAAACTCTCTCCTTTATTAGATTTTATCGAGTCAGCTACTAAGTCAGCTCTGTTAAGATTGCCAACTCGTGCTAATTCGTTGGAGATGTTATCTCGATCATATCCTTTTTGACGAAATTTACCCACTAAAGTCTTAAATTGAGAAAAAAATTCGGTATCAGACGTACAGTTTCGTCTGAGACGAATAAATTGCCCGCTTGGAATGTTGCACAACCAATTTTTATGGTGACAACTATCCAGGGGTATGAAACCATTCCTATCGGAAGGCTTAAAGTGATTGCGGGTATTGAAAGATTCTCCAACTTTATAGATCTCAAGGTCTAGAAAGGAGACCTTGACTTACTGATTTGGGAAGGTGATTTATCCAGTTTGGAACACTTTATGTTGAATCTGAATAACAACTCTCATAACATCACCCTTACTTGGAACATTGATGTAGATAAAATTTCCTTTCTAGACCTTGAGATCTATAAAGTTGGAGAATCTTTCAATACCCGCAATCACTTTAAGCCTTCCGATAGGAATGGTTTCATACCCCTGGATAGTTGTCACCATAAAAATTGGTTGTGCAACATTCCAAGGGGGCAATTTATTCGTCTCAGACGAAACTGTACGTCTGATACCGAATTTTTTTCTCAATCTAAGACTTTAGTGGGTAAATTTTGTCAAAAAGGATATGATCGAGATAACATCTCCAACGAATTAGCACGAGTTGGCAATCTTAACAGAGCTGACTTAGTAGCTGACTCGATAAAATCTAATAAAGGAGAGAGTTTCGAATTTAAAATCATCTTGGACTATAATGTTCAATACCGACAATTCGAGAAGATTGTTACTAAACATTGGGAGGTTTTGAAAAAGGATAAAACCCTGGGGCCTCTTCTCCCTTTACGTCCACGTTTTATATACAAAAAAGCTCCTACTGTAAGGGATGTAGTAGCTCCTGGAGTTATTGATCCACCGGTCTTTAAAGAAAACAGAATTTTTTCTTTTCTTTCAGGCTTTTATGCTTGCGGTAGATGTCCGGCTTGTAAACAATGTAAACACAATGTGAAGAAGCGTAAAAACTTTACCTCCTTCTCCACTGGCAAAAGCTATACCATTAAAAATCTCATTACTTGTCAAACAGTTGGTGTAGTCTACATGCTGGAATGTGATTGCGGATTCCAGTATGTAGGCCGCACATCCCGTGCCCTCTCGGTCCGTGTAGGAGAACACGTAAGCAACATTACGTTGGGTAAACGGTCCCACAGTGTTTCCAAGCATTTCCGTCAATATCATGATAAGAATCCCAGATGTTTGAAATTTTGGGGCCTTGAGAGGGTCGATAAACACTGGAGGGGTGGGAATTACATTCGCCAAATTAGTAAAAGAGAGTCCTTCTGGATTTATGAGACCAAAGTGCTCACTCCAGAAGGCCTCAATGTAGAATTCGACCTAAATTGTTTTATATCCAACAAATAATGTTTTTTAGTTTATTTTAGTTATTTTAATATAGTGTTATTTAAATATAATTTTAATTTAGATTTATGGAGATCGGTAAATGGATCGTATTTTCATGTGGATCCCTTATTCCACTTGTGTCTTGTAGATGTTTTTATTATTAATAGTAGTTTTTTCATTTAAATGTAATAATTAAATAAGATATGTTCAATTTCATTTGTATGTATGCATATCAAAGAGGTTCTGATCTGACCGAGCGCTGTTATATAATTTATATGTGTTTATGCTTTTTACCCACTAGATGACGACATCTTAGTATTATTTTCTATGTCGTCCTGACCGTCTTGTTGCGGGACAATAAAGTTATTGTAACGTGTAATGACGCGGAGATGTGCCGTACCGCGTCACCACGTTTGAAGGACGGCATTTGACTATTCCTCAAGCCGCTAGCACCTCACATGACGCTGAATTGAACTCTATACGTCATCACGTTTCATGTGACGTTTTTCTTCCGGGTTAAGCGGCGTATTTAAGACAGCGCGTGACTGTTTGAATTCCTGCCCTGCTGAAGAAGTAATTTTTACGCAACGCGTCCGGGGACAGGAATTACCCTTACAGTCGCTCGTTCATGGTCTGAACCTCTTCCTGAAGTAACCCCTCTGTCCGGTCCTTTGGTTTTCGTTGATGCCTTTTATTTCCTCACCAAATGTGAGTAAGCTGTATGCTATATGCTGCAATAAATCCCTGGTTTTTATGGAAGCTCTTAGATGTTTGTTTTCTTTCTCTTTTTTGTTTTGACACTTATCATGCCTGACATGTGAGGACTCTACATAACATCCCTTCCCTGGGCTTCCTGTTGGATACTTATGCGCAGTATGACCATCTGGTAAAACAGTGGTCTCTTTTGGAGGTAATAGTAGAATACCCATTTGGTGGCGGGATCACTGTATACCTTCTCATCACGTTTGCACTCTGGTGGATTTTAATTAGATCAATTTAATTATTGGATCAATTCTCATCACGTTTGCACTCTGGTGGACTTCAATTAGACCAATTGGAAAATTGGATCTACTGCACAGATTATTATATGGACATTCGTTAAGATATTTATGCACTCATTAATTGGTGTAATATATCACTCTTTACTTTGTTCCTGTTTACACAGGTCCTTGATTTATGGTGCATGAGAAGCACCATTAGAGACACTATATTGTATTGTTTGCGCTGCACTATTTCTATGTTGTACAACCACTTTAAGTCACTTGGTTATGGTACTACTTTGTTACTCACCGTTTTCCTTGCTGGAGGCTCTGTCATGAGGATGCAAACCCCTAATCTTCTACCAAGATGGTCTCTTTTACCGAGAGTAACCGTGTGGAACAAGGCATGGTAAGTTATAATTGTGTACTAGCCTTTTTATGGACACTGAGTTCAGATCCACTTTGGCTAGCAGATATGTGTCTAGTGAATATTTTCCTTCAGTAAGTACGAGAAAATGCTGAGTAGAGGCTCCTTGGATCTGAAGGCAACCCAGTAAGAAACAAGGGGCTGAATGCAGCCCTTGGACCTCTCTCGTTGGGCAGTAGGGCTCTAGAGAGCTACAAGAGAGAAGAGCACCTCATTCTCCCCTCTGTTCTTGCTGTGGAGGATCTAGAGAGATGTCAGGAAGAAAGGCTGCATCTTCCTGTCAGTTCTTTACTGATGCCAATGAATTTGGCTGGTCTCCTAAAAGACCCTTACTATCCCTTCTAACTGTGTTTGTTAATTTAGCTAGCTTCTAGAGACAAAAACTGCCCCCCTTTTCCCCCCATTATGTGCTAGCTGTCAGAGAGAAAATCGACTATGTCTGCTAAGCTAAGCAAGAATTCCAGGGGATGGTGATGAAACAGAGGTGTACGTTTATCAAACATTTGGTAATTTATCTCATTTCAGTTCTCAGAACAAGATCTTCCCCTCTGGCACCCTGTTTATGAAGCGGTGAATATTTGTTCTCAGAATGAGATGAGAGGAGAAGTTTTTCCTTTGAGAACACCTGAGATCTGAGTAGAAGGGGGAGGGGCTGCCTGGGATCTCCTGAGAAACTTGTGTAATTACAGAGCAGCTGAGTTTTAAAAGTGAAACCAAAGTTAACCACTTAAGACCCGGACCAAAATGCTGCTAAATGACCTTGCCCCTTTTTGCGATTCGGCACTGCGTCGCTTTAACTGACAATTGCGCGGTCGTGCGACGTGGCTCCCAAACAAAATTTGCATCCTTTTCTTCCCACAAATAGAGCTTTCTTTTTGTGGTATTTGATTGCCTCTGCGATTTTTATTTTTTGCGCTATATACAAAAATAGAGCGACATTTTTGAAAAAAAATCAATATTTTTTACTTTTAGTTATAAGAAAAATCAAATAAACTAAATTTTAGTCAATCATTTAGGCCAAAATTTATTTAGCCATATGTCTTTAGTAAAAAAAAAATCGCAATAAAAAAAAAATTAGCTACCCAGCAGGAATAGCGACACTAATACAGCGATCAGAAAAATGATCGCTTAGTGACGCTGGCCGTAGGTTTTTGTGCATTTTGGCGCTTTTTTTAAACACACATTTTGGCCCTTTAGCACACATTTTGGCACAGATTATTATAAGATGCATTTTGGTGTGGTTTGTGATGCACACTTTGGCACTTCTTTTAGCATATAGTTTGACACCTTTTTTAACGTGCATTTTGATTTGCTTTTTATGCGTATTTTGGCAAACCGCACATTTGGAACGCACCCCAAAACGCAGGTAAAGAAATTAGTCAAAATACATGTTAAAAAAGCACCAAAATATACATAAAAAATTTGCTAAAATGCATTTAAAAAAACAAGCCAAAATGTTTGTTGAAAAAAAGCAGCAACAAGTGTATCAAAAACAGTACCAAAATGCACATAAAAAAGGCCAAAAAAGCCAATTTTTTTTTTTTGGGGGGGATGGAGCATTGTGCATTTTTTCAATATATTTTGCGCATTTTGGCAAGTTGCTAGAGTATTTGTCAAATGACAAAATGTGTGGCAAAATGCATGTTTGCTAACTGAATTTGGGGTGCCATTAACAATGAATGGCGCCCAAAAACGCATTGCGTGTTTTGACAGAATTTTAGAGCAATTTGGAATCGTGTAAAGAATTGCACAATTCTGCATTGCTCAGATGTGAATGGGTCCTTAAAGAAAATACATTATAACTATACTGTGTATGTGTGTAATATATATATATATATATATATATATATATATATATATATATGTATATATATACAATCACATCTATACATACATAAACATATATAGTTATTATTTATATCAATCTTTAAGCTTGCTTTCCCTGATATTAAGAGGAAAGAAACAAAACTTCCTTCTTCACATCACAGCAGCTTCTCAGGCCCCGTACACACGACCGAGAACCTTGGCAGAATCCAGCGAGAAGCTCGCTGGGATCCATATTCTGCCGAGATACTCGGTTGTGTGTACGTTTTCGCCGAGCGTCCCGTCGAGAAAGCTGTCGAGCCAAAATAGAGAGCAGGTTCTCTATTTGCTCGATGGCCCATCGAGAACCATGGCTCGACGCCTTTCCCGACGGCTTGGTCGACGATTTTGCTAACGTCCGCAAGATCCTCATCCGTTTTTTTCGGACGGAAGAATGTCCTATTTTTCTTCCGTCCGGTGGAAGAACGGATCGGATGCAAACGGACAGACGGTCCGTTTCCATCTGATTCCCCATAGGGGACAGCGGGGGAGAGACAGGGCGGTCCCTGCATAGTGTGCGGGCACCGCCCTGTCCGCCCGACAGCTCAGCGGAGACCCCCCGCTGAGCCGACGGACACACGGAGCGGACCGAAAAACGGACGGCTCCGTGTGAAAGAGGCCTTAAAGTGAATGACAGAAGGGTGTGTCTTGAGATGAGAAGTGAAAAACATGTTCTCCACTCCTCATCTCAGCTTCATAAACTGGCAAACCTGAGAAATCAGTCATGATCATCAGGATCTCAGCTCTTCTCAGTTTGATAAACGTACACCAGAAAGTGAGGACTCTCTCTTTTTTTGTTGTTGTTGTTCCACCTACAGGGTTGAAAAAATAATTCTAGTGGATCTGTTTCCTTCATCCTACATTATACTCTCCCTCCCCTGTACTAACCAGCAGACATGTCGGGCGGACGGGTTCCCAGCCGACAGATTTCAAAGCATGCTTTGAAATCTGTCGGATGGCCAAATCCGTAGGGTCGCCCGTACACACGGTCGAATCTGTCTGCTGGGACGGTCGGGCCGACCGTTTCCAGCAGATAGATTTGATTCGCTGCTCCCCCCTCTCCATCCACGGTGAGGGAACCAGGCAGTGAAGCACTCCGGCTTTACTGCCTGGTTCCCTAAGGCGCATGCGCGAGTCGCGCTGCGCCTGCCGATTGGCTCCCGATGTGTGCTGGGAGCCGAGTGTTCCCAGCACACAACGGGGGGCGACGGGATGTGACGAAATGCCCATATTCTGCCCGAGAATGCTGGGCCAGAAGTGGGTGCAAATACCTGTCTTTAGACAGGTATCTGCATCCCCCTCCCCCTGAAAGGTGTCAAATGTGACACCGGAGGGGGGGAGGGTTCCGATCAGCATGAGTTCACTTTAGGGTGGAGCTCCGATTTAAGGCTATGCTAGGCCTAAAAAATTATTAAAAAAATATCTCAATGTGTGTCGGGAATTGTTTGGTGAGCAAAGTGTGTTGTCTTCAGGTGTGAAGAGAGGGCACAGAAGACTTCAGTGCCACCTCTGGAGCTGGCACTACACAATTAAGAATCTAGTTAGCAGGAAAGGGAAGAACTCCTGAATAATTTGATTAGCTGCCTAATGGGAATGTTTCTGCCCCTTTTCTACATTCTCTGGAAGACCTGTCTATCTGTCAGAGAGGAAAGCTACTCCCTCCCATAAGCTAAGCCCACACAAGTGTATTGATTGCTTGCTATTTGGATGGAACAAAAGACTCCCTATTGCAGGTTCCACAATTGAAGAATTGCACAATTGTTAAAGATTAATTATCGCTACCTGCTTCTTGTGTCATTCATACTATCTGCTCAGCTTGTGTAATGCTTATCTCTATTCTTAATGCTAGTAAGTTTGGTAGTACTAAAAATCAGTGTTTGCTCTAAACCCAATAAAGAGAAGGGAACTAATCTACAGATCCCTTCTTTAACCTTTAGAGGCATCAACATTGTCAGATCCAGGGCAAAGACTTGATCATTGACATTTGAAAACTTCTTGGCAGTATGCATATTCTAGTGTGATATACTTTGCTTTCTTATATGTCTTACATAAGAAGGAAAAAGACACATATGGTAGAGATGGATGAAAAAGCTGCTCGCCCCAATTTGGCATAAAAGAAAGAAGAGAAAGGTTCCCCAGCGGGGTTATTAGGCAGCGGGATCAAAGGATTAAACAGTTTCCATATAAAACGATATTTATTGACCGATGATATCGGATTTCACAGTGAGTATGGGTAAATGTTAAACAATATATAAATATTTATATATTGTTTAACATTTAAATATTTATATATTGTTTAACATAGTGAGTATGGGTAAAATGTTAAATTTATATATTGTTTAACACAGTGAGTATGGGTAAATGTTAAACAATATATACATATTTATATTGTTTAACATTTAAATATTTATATATTGTTTAACATAATCCTTTGATCCCGCTGCCTAATAACCCCGCTGGGGAACCTTTCTCTTCTTTATTATATGTCTTAATATCAGTTTTTATAATGTTTCATAAATATACAATTTTATATTAATAGACAATGTTACTATGGCAGGCCCACTTTAAATTTGGATATTTTATTAGTGCACAAACAGGAACAAGAATTTATTTTTATGTAATTGTACTTGAAATGTATCACAAAGTGAGAAGGTACCTTGTACAGCCTTCTAATGTACACAAGATTAAAGGGTAGTAGTCTTTGCAGATCCTGAAAATAGAAGCAGGAAGCAAGATCTAAATCAAAGATTCCACAAATGCACAGAAATGTTGATGTCTAGCAGAGCCAAAGTGTTCAGTCCCAGTAGAAAATAATAGCATTACTTTCTTACAGTTCTTCAAAAGACACAGTAAGAAATGTTAAAAACGTGATGATTCAGGTAACAGCATTTGCACTTGGAAAGTAGTGCAATAATAACTACTATACAGTAGCGTTAAGAGTATTGCAGGCCGAGAAGGAAATACTTATTTTGACGCATTGAGGAAGAATTTCCAAATATATTGTATATATTTTGAAATTCTACAGCAAATAAAAATGTATTCCAACTGTACTGTGCAAGTAAGTATTAACTCTTGCTTGCTTCTGAATTTTACAGAATCCTGTATATTAATAAGCACTACCCCAATATTTTTATTAGGTAATGAGGGATGCCCTTGTGTCAGACAACCAATCAGGACATTTTGCAATATATTGTATAAAATGTTTTCATAAAAAATAAATAAATAGACAGTATGCGTGCCAAATTTATTGAAAAGCCCTTGAAAACCTTCACGTAAGACAGAATGTCACTTGGGATGGAAAATTTGGATAATTCCCAAATGGTTATTTTAAGTGAGTGAAAGCGTTTGCAGAGACATGACTGAAAGATGTGCAGATTACTGAGGCTCTCACTTGCTGTAAAATTAAACAACCAACCCCCCAATCCTTCACCCCCCGAGATTGACCTGACGACAGTAGTTGAAGGGCCATAGCAGTCTTTTTATTACAACAAATGAAATTCAAATCACACCATAAACAATCGTAATGCATATAATCAATTTTTTACATAACCATTAAACCCAAAAAACTCAGCTTAACCACTTCAATACCAGGCACTTACACCACCTTCCTGCCCAAGCCAATGTTCAGCTTTCAGCGCTGTCACTTTTTAAATGACAATTGCACGGTCATGCTACACTGTACCCAAACTAATTTTTTATCATTTTGTTCTCACAAATAGAGCTAGTGTTACGAGGCCCCAGGTGTGAATGGGGAGCAGGTGTGTTAAATTTGGTGTTATCGCTCTCATTCTCTCATACCGGTCACTGGAAGTTCAACATGACACCTCACTGGAAGTTCAACATGACAACATGACAACTCTCTGAGGATCTGAAAAAAATAATTGTTACTCTACATGGTCAAGTCCATACAGCTGTTTAACATGACAGGTTACACTCAGAACAGCCCTCGCCATGGTCGACTAAAGAAGTTGAGTGCATGTGCTCAGCGTCATATCCAGTGGCTGTCTTTGGAAAATAGATGTATGCCAGCATTGCTGCAGAAGTTGAAGGGGTGGGGAGCCAGCCTGTCAGTGCTCAGACCATACACCACATGCTGAATTAAATTGGTCTGTATGTCTGTCATCCCAGAAGAAAGTCTCTTCTAAAGGTGATGCACAATAAAGCCTGCAAACAGTTTGCTAAAGAAAAGCAGACCAAGGACGTGGATTACTGGAACCATGTCCTGTGGTCTGATGAGACCAAGATAAACTTATTTGGTTCAGATGATGTCAAGTGTGTGTGGTGGCAACCAGGTGAGGAGTACAAAGACAAGTGTGTTTTTCCTACAGTTAAGCATGGTGGTGGGACTGTCATGGTCTGGGGCTGCATGAGTGCTGGCAGCACTGGGGAGCTACAATTCATTGAGGCAACCATGAATGCCAACATGTACTGTGACATACTGAAGCAGAGCATGATCCCCTCCCTGGGTCACAGGACAGTATTCCAACATGATAATGACCCAAAACACACCTCCAAGATAACCACTGCCTTGCTAAAGAAGCTGAGGACAAAGGTGATGGACTGGCCAACCATGTCCCCAGACCTAAACCCTATTGAGCATCTGTGGGGCATCCTTGAATGGAAGGTGGAGGAGCGCAAGGTCTCCAACATCTACCAGTTCCGTGATGTCGTCATGGAGGAGTGGAAGAGGACTCCAGTGGCAACCTGTGAAGCTCTGGTAAACTCCATGCTCAAGAGGGTTAAGGCAGTGCTGGAAAATAATGGTGGCCACACAAAATATTGACACTTTGGACCCAATGTGGAAATTTTCACTTAGGAGTGTACTCACTTTTGTACTCACTATTATACAAGCACAGTGTAGCAAAGTGTAATTTCTTTAGTGTTGTCCCATGAAAAGATATAATAAAATATTGACAAACATGTGAGGGATGTACTCGCTTTTGTGAGATACTGTAAAGCCGCGTACACACGATCGGTTCAAACCAATGAAAACGGACTGAGGTTTGTTTTCATCGGTTCAAACCAATCATGTGTAGGCCCCATCGGTCCATTATCCTTCGGTCCAAAAACAGATGGCTTGCTTTAAAATGCAACCGATGGACGGCTAACCGATAGGTCAAAACCGATCGTTAGTACGCACGCGCATCGGTTAAAAATCCACGCATGCTCAGAATCAAGTTGACGCATGCTTGGAAGCATTCAACTTCGTTTTTTTCATAACGTCGTTGTGTTTTACGTCACCGCGTTCTGATGCGATCGGTTCATTTTTGCATGGCATCCACCCCTTAAAATAAGTACCAGACCCGACGCGTCCAGTATAGATTTCCTGAGGGATCTCACACATGTTTGTATGTGTGGTACCCCCTTAAAATCCATACCAGTTTAAATGGGTCTGATATGTATTTTGGGGTGGGGGGACAATTTTTTTCATTCTTGCTGTAGAATGTGCTACAGCAACAGTGACATTTTCAAAGAAAATTGACAGCAAAACTGCATTCATTGAGATCTTCTTTAAAGCGGAGTTCCACCCAGGAAAACAACATTTGCCCATTTTGTTCAAAAAAATTAAATTAAAAAAAACCTGAAAAAAAAAAAATACTCACCCGAAATACCTGTTGCTATGCGGAAGTCCGTAATCTGCCTCTTCCACACCGCGGTGTCCTTTCTTCTGCTTCTTCTGCTTGTGAATGGGGCGCGCTGCTTTCTGGGAACTGTGTGTGTTCTCAGAGAGCAGCGCGCCCATTCACAAGCCAGCGTGAGACTCACGCAGGCGCAGTAGGAAATGGGCAGTGAAGCCGTACGGCTTCACTGCCTGTTTCCCATAGTGTGGATGGCGGCGCGGGACCCGGAGCGATCGTGGGATCGGCATCGGGGGGGCCATCAGCGCGGGCAAGTAGGACAAGGTAAGTGTCCTTATTTAACCACTTTGCAACCGCCCTATAGCGAAAGTATGGCTACAGGGCGATTGCTTAATTCTAAGTGGCCGTTAATTAACGGCCTCTTAGAATCGCGCTCCCGCGCGCCCCCTGAGGCGCGCACACGGGAACATCCGTGACCGCCGGGTCACGGTAAATTGCCGCTGATAGCGGCGGTTTACCACGTGATCGCTCTGTCCAATGACGGAGCGACCACTTGTAAACAAAGCAGCGTCATGTGCTGACGCCGGTTCCTCCCTCCTCTCTCTGTACCGATCGGTACAGTGTGAGAGGAGAGGGGAGGGAGCGGATGGCAGCGCCAGTGCTGCGTGCTGGATCTGTGACAAATGTAGTCACAGATCCATCCATCCCTCCCTCCCTGCTCAGCCATCCCTGCTGCAATACTCTGCAATACTGGGCAATACTCAGCTGGGCATACTCTGCAATACTTGGGCATATACTCTGGCAATACTCTGGGCATACTCTGCAATACTCTGGGCATACTCTGCAATACTCTGGGCATACTCTGGGCATACTCTGGGCATACTCTGGGCATACTCCGCAATACTCTGGGCATACTCTGCAATACTCTGGCAATACTCTGGCAATACTCCGGCAATACTCTGGCAATACTCCGGCAATACTCTGGCAATACTCCGGCAATACTCTGGCAATACTCTGGCAATACTCTGGGCATACTCTGGCAATACTCCGGCAATACTCTGGGCATACTCTGGCAATACTCTGGGCATACTCCGGCAATACTCCGGCAATACTCTGGCAATACTCTGGGCATACTCTGGGCATACTCCGCAATACTCTGGGCATACTCCGCAATACTCTGGGCATACTCTGCAATACTCTGGGCATACTCTGGGCATACTCTGGGCATACTCTTGCAATACTCTGGGCATACTCCGCAATACTCTGGGCATACTCCGCAATACTCTGGGCATACTCCGGCAATACTCTGGGCATACTCCGCAATACTCTGGGCATACTCTGGGCATACTTCGCAATACTCTGGGCATACTCCGCAATACTCTGGGCATACAGCCCCCCTGTCCCTGTGAGCTTGCATGCAGAAGCGAACGCATACGCAAGTCCCCCCCACATATGAAAACGGTGTTCAAACCACACATGTGAGGTATCTTTATATAATGTTTTGGGGTTCTATGTAATTTTCTAGCAAATAAATGATGATTTTTACATGTAGGAGAGAAATGTCAGAATTGGCCTGGGTGCTCCCTGCATGTTGGGCCTCTGTATGTGGCCGCACTGTGTAAAAGTCTCACACATGGGGTATCGCCATACTCGGGAGGAATAGCAGAATGTGTTTTGGGGTGTAATTTGTGGTATGATGAATTTGATGAAAAAAAAAATCTTGATTTTGCAAAGAATTGTGGGAAAAAATTACAACTTTAAAAAACTCACAATGCCTCTTTCCAAATACCTTGGAATGTCTTCTTTCCAAAAATGGGTCATTTGGGGGGTATTTGTACTTTTCTGGCATGTTAGGGTCTCAAGAAATGAGAGAAGCTGTCAGTACTTCAGGTGTGATGAAATTGATCAATTTTCAGTAATTGGTACCATAGCTTGTAGACCCCATAACTTTCACCCAGACTAAATAATATCCAACATTTTTTTTTTTTACCAAAGATATGTAGCAGTATACATTTTAGGCCAAATTTATTAAAGGAAAATTACTTTTTTGCAAAATTTTATAATAGAAATGAAGAAAAATTATTATTTTTTGCAAAATTTCGTTCTTTTTTCATTTATAGCAAAAAAAATAAAAACCACAGAGGTGATCAAATACCACCAAAAGAAAGCTCTATTTGTGGGAAAAAAAGGACAAAAATTTCATTTGGTTACAGTGTTGTATGACTGAGTTATAGTCATTCAAACTGTGAGAGCACTGAAAGCTGAAAATTGGTCTGGTTATTAAGGGGGTTTAAGTGCCTAGTGGTCAAGTGGTTAAAGTCAGCAGCTACACTGTTAGTAGCTGCTGACTTTAAAAAAAAAAAAAAATCGCGGCTGGAACACCCCTTTAACTGCTTCAGCTCCCAAAGGTTTTATCCCCTTCCTGACCAGACCAGTTTTGCGATACGTCACTGCGTTATTTTAACTGACAATTGCGTGGTCATGCAACACTGTATACAATTAAAATTTATGTCCTTTTTTTCCCCACAAATAGAGCTTTCTTTTAGTGGTATTTGATCACCTCTGTGGTTTTTATTTTTTGTACTATAAACAAAAACAGACTGACAATTAAAAAGAAAAAAATATATATATATTTTTTTTACTTTCTGCTATAAAACACATCCAATAAAAAAATGTATTTCTCCATCAGTTTGGGCCAATTTGTATTCTGCTTCATATTATTGGTAAAAAAAATCCCAAAAAGTATATATTGGTTTGTGCAAAAGTTATAGCATCTACAAACTATGGGTTACATTTATGGACTTTTTTTATTGTTTTTACTAGTAATGGTGGCGATCAGCTTTTTTTTTTTTGTGGCACTGCATATAGTTACATTAGTTAGTCAGGTTGCAAAAAGACACAAGTATCTAGTTCAACCAAAAAAAAAAATATATAATCCCATATACATAATCCCTTACCCACAGTTGATCTAGAGGAAGGTAAAAAAAACCCAGCAAAGCATGATCCAATTTGCTCCTGATCCCCCGAGAGGCAATACGATTTTCCCTGGATCAACTTGACCTATAAATGTCAGTACCCAATTATATTATGCACATTTAGGAAAAAAAACAGGTATTTTTTAAAGTAATCTACTAAGCTGGCCAGAACCACCTCTGGAGGGAGTCTATTCCACATTTTCACAGCTCTTACTGTGAAGAAACCTTTCCGTATTTGGAGATGAAATATTTTTTAGTCTATATCTAAAGAGTGCCCACGTGTCTTCTGTGATGACCTTAAAGTGAATAACTCAACACCAAGTTCACTATATGGACCACTTATGTATTTGTACATGTTGATCATATCCCCCCTTAATCTCCTCTTCTCAAGAGGGTATAAATTCAGTTCCTTTAATCTTTCCTCATAGCTGAGCTCCTCCATGCCTCCTATCAGTTTTGTTGCCCTTATCTGCACTTTCTCCAGTTCCCCCATATCCTTTATGAGATCTGGTGCCCAAAAGGGAACTGCATATTCAAGATGAGGTCGTACCAATAAATTATACAGGGGCAAAATGATCTCTCTCTCTGGAGTCCATATCTCTCTTATTACAAGAAAATACTTTGCTATTATTGAGGTTATGATCTACTAAAACCCCTAGATCCTTCTTCACCATTGATTCCCCCAGTTGTACTCCCCCTAGTATGCATGATGCATGCATAATCTTAGCCTTCAAGTGCATAACTTTACACTTATCAACATTAAACCTCATTTGCCACTAAGGCCTAATGTACATAGGACACGTGTTTGCGCCTAGGAGCATTTATTTAAGATGACATCATTGGACCGTCAAATAAAATAGGGCAGCTTTAAAAACGCTTCTTAACGAAAACATTAAGCCGTGGTCTGGCATCTGAAACGTCGGAAACATTGGCGTCTGAACCCATTTTTTTGGCTTCAAGGAAAAGCCTCTAAATACAACTGCCTAAAAACAACATTAACCACTTAAGACCCGGACCTTTAGGCAGCTAAAGGACCCAGCCAGTTTTTGCAACTCGGCACTGCGTCGCTTTAACAGACAATTGCGCAGTCCTGCGACGTGGCTCCTAAACAAAATTGGCGTCCTTTTTTCCCCACAAATAGAGCTTTCTTTTGGTGGTATTTGATTTTATAAACAAAAATAGAGCGACAATTTTGAAAAAATTTGGGAGTTAACCACAAGGGGGCGTGTTTCTAACTGTATACCACGTCCACTGCCACCCCTCTCTCCAAGGTTTCACTTACCTCCTCATAAAAGGAAATAAGGTTTGTTTGACAACTTCTGTCTTTAATGAATCCATGCTGTCTGTTGCTTAAAATATATATATTTTTTTTCAGCAAGAACTTGTCTATGTGGTCTTTTAGTATCTTCCAGAGTATAGAAGTTAAACTAACGGGTCTATAGTTACTTGGTTTAAATATGGGCACAACATTGACCCTGTGCTAATCCAGTGGTACTATTAGGCCGCGTACACACGATCAAATCTGTCTGCTGGAAACGGTCTGCCAGACCGTTTCAGCAGACAGATTCGATCGTGTGTACGGCAAACAGACGGATTTGGCCATCCAACAGATTTGAAAGCATGCTTTCAAATCTTTAGGCTGGGAACCCGTCCGCCCGACATGTCTGCTGGTTAGTATGCTAACCAGCAGACATATCTGCTCGCACACGCATCGAATGGTTTCGACGCATGCGCGGAAGTGTTTTACTTCCTGGTGCGGTGACATGGCGGCGTCAACGTCACCGCCACGTCACTGACACATCAGCGCGCTGTCTGCCGGCGGGGATTTTGGTTTGATCGTGTGTACACGATCAAACCAATACATCCCAGCAGACAGATTTGTTCAAATCGGTCTGTCCGACCGATTTGAACAAATCTATTTGCTCGTGTGTACGAGGCCTTACAGTCATTAACGATTCCCTAAAAATTAGAAACAATGGTCTTGAAATGATAGGGCTCAATTATTTTAGGATCTGTGAGTAGATGCCATCTGGTCCAGGTGCTTTATCCACATTTATTTTGTCTAAATATTTCTGGACCATATAACCTCCCTAATGCACAAATATATTACAAAGCCTCACTACTGGACAAAATACGCTACTGGTTCTCATGTCAAACAGATAAAATATGGTCAGACATTTAACGCGCAGTAACTCCAGGTCACAACCTTCCAGCATTGGCTTTAGCTACCTGCATGCATCACAATCCTAGAACCCCACAATACCCAACCATTCAGGCCACCACTAAGGCATGGGCCTCCTTGGTTGGACAACACTTTGCAGACATACCAATGTATAGATTAAAAATACCCCTGGCATCATATGAGTATCTAATTCCTAACCTCTCAATTCAATCTTGGAAAAAACAGAGGTGTACATTTCTCTCCATCTCTGACCTAACTGATCAGGATGCAATGGACAAATACAAATCTTTTCAGATAAAACACTACTCAGCAAACAGCACAATAAACCCAATATAAATCCCCCAAATCTTATGGAACTACCTTTTTAAATAAGTGCCCAAACAAACTCAAAGGGATAACCCTGTTTACAAATTTTCCACACCTCTGTATATGCAAACTAAACTGCCCAACATGTCGAAATGGGAGCTAGAACTGCAGATGTTTTTTTCTTTACAACAATGGCATGTGGCTATCATATACAATAGCATGTATAGATCACTGGGAGAATGCGCAAAAGTTACTGCACAGATAGTATCTCACACCTCTCTCCGTCTTAGCAAAATGAGCATATTTTAAAATTGTTCAGTTCTACGTCCTTTCTGGGCAGACGTCTCTACCCTTATATACTACACTACTAATACACAGTATACCTTGAATCCTGCTCTTACCTTGCTTAGTCTCAGCATTAAAAACTTTTCCCCGCTAACAAGAAATGTCGTTATCCACATTTAATTTGCTGCACGTACCTCTATAGCTAAAGAGTGGTGCTCCAAAACACCTCCAAATATCAAATAAGTAGTTGCCAGAGTACAGTAAATGCCCAATATACCATGGAAAAATGACTTGCCTATAAGGAACAAAGAGCTTCAGCCTTCCACAAACATTGTGAGGTCTGGAGGGCTTCCAAGTATGCTTCCTCACATTTATGATTTCCACCAATATTGATGTATGTTATACCAACCAACTAGTGGTAGAACCTATTTTTAGGCATGGCCAGCTATGAAACACTGATAACGGTAAATTTGTGAGTAGATCTATAATATATATTTTTTTTTTTGCATATATGTACCTCCATGTATGAAAGGAGAAGGTACAGTCTTCTTTATTGTTAGCAACTTATCCTCTTCCCATCTCCAGAGACCCTCTAAGAGCCTGCTCACAGTGTGAACCCGACCGGGGTGACAGGCCAAACCTCCAGTTGAGGTCATTAATGTCAATTAAATATGTAACCCGAATATCCCGAATATCCATAGTACTGTTCCTATAGTATGTTTACCATTTGATATCCACTCTGTACTCTTCTCTTGTCATTGTAATCAAAACTTGACGTTATTTCTGTACATTGTGAACTCCAATAAAAATGTATTGTTTAAAAAAAAAAAAAACACAACAACCCAGACCCCTCCAAAGGTCATTGAAAATACATAGCAGACCCTTGGAGGATAAGAAGTGTGCTGTTTTTTTTAACCACTTCAAAACTGGACACTTTCTCCCCCTTCCTTTCCAAGCCAATTTTCAGCTTTCAGCGCTCTTGCACTTTCAATGACAATTGCACGGTCATGCAACACAGTGGTTTCCCCACAAAGTGGTTAAATGAGTTTCCAGTGACATGCCATTTTATCATTTTCTAGCAATATTATGTTGTTGATATCCCCATGCCTACTAGCCCAGAAAATTGGCATTTGTAATTTTTTAGATTTGTCTCCCAATGAATTCCTGAGTTCCACATCCACACTTTAAAGTTCTCTAAACCCTGCTGTAAACAAACTCAGGCAAGTTTGGCTCATCACTAATCACTGACTACTGCCAAAAAATATTGCATTGTAGTTTCATTTTAAACTGTCTATTTGTATAAGTTTCATTGGAGTGGTTAATTCCTAGGCATTCAACAGATTTCTAAGATATTATGCTGGCATGAATCTTGTCCACTAGCATCAATGGGGACTTGCTATTCAACCACATATACTCCAATTCCTGGGATTTGGCAGAATTAACATTATAGAAGACGTTTGAGTTAAACAATTTTTAAAAATAAACATTTTGACTTATAAAAAGTTCTTGTAGCACATGATAAATCAAATTATGTTAAGAGAAATATTTAATTCAGGTAACATTTAATAAAAAATGAAGCCAATGAAGTTGTACTAAAGAACATATTCTTCTTTGAACTTTATCAAAAGAGATTCTTTTGAAAAGCTATGTGACATGTGCAGAAAATTTTGACTGATGCTTTGGCAAAAGATGATTCAATAAACTAAATACAGTACTTTGCATGTGTGCTGAAATTGCATGTTTCGGTTGAAATTCTGATTTATGTCTTAGGTTCATTTTTAATATACAATTATGAAATCTGTCAGATATTTTATTTATTAGGAAACGTGTCATAATTTCCTACTGTGCAAATTGTATAAACTGCAAGCAGATTATATGATTTTCTCAGTATGTACCTGTACATAATATGCTACTTAAGTGGTTTGGGTGACAAGTGCTTTTGACAAGGAAATAATAATGTACGGATTCTATAGAACAAACACTTTTTCATTTCTCCCATTACAACAACGTTACATCTTAGAGACATGTATATAACTAAAATCCATTTAAGACTGCACTAAAAAAAACGAAAATTATAGGCAGATTGGGTGGATTGGTTTACTAATCTCATAAATTGTGTCAGCGAACAGCAACAATTATTTAAAGATCAGCATTGTCTTCAATATGAGCAATTAAATCAGTTAAAAGTTGTTAGCTATTTAGGCTAATGCCTTGTACACACGATCGGTTTGTCTGATGAAAACGGACCGATAGATTTTTTCATCAGATATCCGATGAAGCTGGTTTTCATCAGTCTTGCCTACACACCATCGGTTAAAAATCCGATCGTGTCTAACGCGGTGACGTAAAACACTACGCTGTGCTGAGAAAAATGAAGTTCAATACTTCCGAGCATGCATCAACTGGATTCTGAGCATGCATGGATTTTTGACCGATGGATTTCTCCATAGGCAAGCGTTTTTTTCTATCGGTTTTTTAACCATAAGAACATTTTTTAACAGGTTCTATTTTTTTTCACCGATGGGAAAAAAACTGATGGGACCCACACACCATCGGTCCGTTTTCATCAGACGAACCGATCGTGTGTACAGGGCATTGGACTTCTAAACTTTAATGCCGCGTACACACGACCATTTTTCTCTGCAGGAAAAAAAAAATTTTTTCCCGACGTGATTCCTCTCCAGCCTGACTTGCATACATATGTTCATGCAAAAAAAACGTCCGAACCAAATCGCGGTGACGTACAACACGTACGACGAGACTATAAAGGGGAAGTTTCTTTCAAATGGCGCCATTCTTTGGGCTGCATACTTGATTCTGAGCACGTGCATTTTATTCCCCTCGGAAAAGCATACACACAGCCGTTTTTCACAATGAGAAAAAAGAGAGCTGGTTTTAAAAAATCGCGGCCAGTTTTTCCGTCGAGAAAACTGCTAGGGAGCATACACACGACCGATGTTCACGACCAATATTAAAAATTTCCATTTTCTCGTCATGTAAACTGGTCATGTGTACAAGGCATAATAGTTTTTCTTTCAAACAGTTTTGACCCTAATGAGGAAGCGTTTCTGGTTCACAAAATATTGAGATTCTTGCCACATAGATTCCCAGCCCCCCCTCCCCAATGGCCTTAAAGCTAGCAGATATCGGATCAGTCAATGAGAGTGAAGAACAAAGACTTCATTGAAACGCATGCCTCCTTTTGGTGGGGCGTTGTACACTCTGGGGCAGATTCACAGAGAAATGGATTATCGTAGCGTAGCAGAAATACGCTACGCCGCCGTTTTTTACCTTGCTCTACGTGGAATTCAGGTAGATTTTCTACGGTAAACGACGGCGGCGTAGTGTATTTCTCCCGTCGCAATCCATATAGACGAGTAGGGGGCGTGAAACATTTAAATTAGGCGCGTTCCCGCGGCGATCGATCTGCGCATGCTCCGTTCGCAATTTTCCCGCCGTGCATTGCGCGAAATCACGTCGTGACGTCATTCGTTGTTTATGTAGCGTACTTTACGGGCGATCCACGTCCCGACGAGTTACGTAAATAAAAAAAAAAATTAAATAAATTCGAAGCGGGAACGACGGCCATACTTAACATGGGCTACGTAAAGTTAGAGCAGCAAAAAGCTGCTCTAACATTACGTATAAAAAAATAGACGAAAACGACTGCGCCGCTCGCTCGTTTGTTCGTGAATCCCCGTAAAAACACATTAGCATATCCCGACGCATTAAAACGACGCGAACTCCTCCCAGCCGCCGCAAATAGATGGCAGCGTAGATCCGAAGGCTTACGAAGACGTAAGCCTCTCGGATCGAAGCCCGAAGCCGGCGTATCATGGTTTGAGAATTCAAACTAGTGATACGCCGCGGGAAATTTGAAATTACTCCTGTCTAACACCAGTTAGACAGGCGTAATTGTTTTGTGAATCTGCCCCTCTGGTGCTTAGAGTTAAACTATTAAGTGGTCATTTGGACCACCTTTTACCAGTTCACTAATACCTTTAAACAAGCTGAATATTGACCAGGCAGAGTGCACAATAACATTTACTTCCCAAAAACACGGATGGTGTAGATTTTAAAGTGGAGTTCCACTCCGGTGTCACATTTGGCACCTTTAAGGGAGGAGAAGGGAGCAGATAATGTAATACAGGTATTTGCACCCACTTCTGGGCATAGGTCGCCTCAGGGACCTATGCTCAGGCTTCACTTCCTGATTCCCTTACCGAGGATGGCGACGGCAGACGCCGAGTGACAGATCGGCTTTGGCTGCCAACATTGCGAGCACCCTGGACAGGTAAGTGTCCATATATTAAAATTCAGCAGCTGCAGTATTTATAGCTGCTGGCTTTTAATATTTTTTTTTAGGCGGACCTCCGTTTTAAGCTACACTATTTATTTGTAACATCAAACATAGGCAACACTTTAAAAAAAACAAAAAAACACACATCTCTGGCAGCATGTTAATCTATAAAGAATGCCTTTCGCCCACTCTTGTTTTGTGGGTTGACCATGACCATGACTAATTGTGCGTAAATTGCATACATTATAAAAACAATGCCTTGGTGTTCATTTACAAGTTGAAGATTTTATACTAATATTTTGTATTAGTCTGAACATATTATATTGGAGGATTTTGTTCTTTCCTTGAAAATATATAAAGCGCAATTTTATGGTAGTAGGTCAGATAAGACTTCTGAGAGGAAGTCCAGGACAGCTGCAATTACCATGTACTGCTGAGAGTCTAAAGAACAAGCATGAAAAAGAAACAAAAGGTGGCAAAGAAAGGCACCACATGTCACTTATAGATTTGTAAGACAAAGTGTTATCCACTTTATCCTTCAGATTGTAGCATATAAAGCGCACCATTGTTTCCTAGTTATTTTACAAACTTACAAAAAAGACAGACCAGACTTCATGTCAATTGCGTCTTAGGAAGTGTTCATTCATATTAGCGCAACAAATAAAAAGGGAATGGTTTATGTGGTTCAAAAGAAGAAAGGAGAATAAACAAAAGAAACAAGTCCTTTTTTTTGTACACTGTTTTGACATTGCAAATATGATTTTTTAAATGACATTTTGGAGAAAAGCTGCAACATGGGTGGTATGTGCAATACAGAACATCCCCAAAGAATAACTGTTGAGATTATGATTATATTTTCTAAACCTCTAATTATCTGAAATCATAAAGTGAATCAAGTGAATAACTTTGCGCCTAATAGTGGTACTTCCTGTACAGCTACAATTGTATTTTTGTCCACCCATCCCTGCGATGTATGCAGCTCTATCACACAGCACAGAAGATGACACCAGTTACAATTAAAAGATTACAGCACCAACCTGCTGACAGGACAGGGAAAAAGCAGCAGCACACTGCTGATGGGGTAATCCTTCTGCTCCCTCCCTGCTTTCTCCTCCTATAAGCACACTTCTTGTCCGAAGATTTGTGTGCAATACACCTGATTTGCTTCCAATCTTGGCCATCCTTTTCCTAGTCTAAGTGCTGCTGTACAGGAGACTGCAAGTGGTTGATGTCAGGTCAAATACAGACACCTGCACTGGTTTTGTAAATAAAGAATACAATTAATGATATATTGGTAAACATACAGGGCTACATTATTGTTTGTCTTTTATTTCTGCCTAACATTCAATTTTAACTCATTTTAATGGCTTACACCAGGGGTCTTAAACTGGCGGCCCGCAACAGCTGTTACGAAACTACAAGTCCCATGAGGCATTGCAAGGATGACAGTTACAAACATGACTCCCACAGGCAGAGGCATGATGGGACTTGTAGTTTCGCAAAAGCTGGTGGGCCACCAGATTGAGACACCTGGCTTACACAGTAGATTATCCAACAGCAGGGGCGAACTGACAACTCATGGGGTCCCCGGGCAATAGGATATTATGGGGCCCCCGGGCAATAGGAGATTAAGGGGTCCCCCAGGCAATAGGCCACACAGTATACACACACACGCAGAATACACACACAGTATAAATACACACAGAATACACATACACACACTGAAAATGTACTGGAGAGGTGGGGCAGCTATAAGCTTGTGATTTTTTTTTTAAAACATACTGTCGCTGGTTTTACTGAGACTGGCAACCCTGATTGGGCCACCTAGTGGCACTGGGCCCTCGGGCAGTGCCCGAGTGCTCGAATGGTCAGTCCACCCCTGTCCAACATGTTCAGTTTCCTCAAATTTTATTCTCACATCTGAGAAATACTAAGGCAAAAACAATTTATAAAAGAGTTCCATGGGAGCCACTGGTTCCAAAAAAGAGTCCTAGAACAAGCTTGAAAGGGACCCCAGTTACACAAGAGGTTTACTCTTCTCTAAGAACTGGCTCACCATTCTTCCTGTTGACTGCCAGGTGTTTTGGTACCAACGACTCCTCTCAGCCTTTTGGGGCAGAACTAGAGGCAACTCCCAACTGCCTACAGCCCAGTAATCAATCTCTTGTCTGCTAGCTAGGGTGATTGTAGTACATTCCATTGCTGCATTGTATGCAGTTCTTTTAAAGGATCATCCTTCTAGTCTCTCACTCCACTGTGCAGATGAATTTATACAGGTCTTCAGCGGTTCATTGTGAAGCAGCGGCCTAGTTATGGAGGGTTATGGGTGGAGGATGTCAAAAAAATACCTACTACTGAGCAGGATGTGGCTGACCACATGAGTAAAAATAATAACTTGAATAGGGGATATCATTTAGAATAGGTCAGTAGGGCTAGATAAAACTACCCTTGTTTCCTCAGGCTAGGTCTTTTAATGCAAATGTCATGCTACCCTAATATGTGAACATGTCAAAGATGACTGTAAACTAAAAGCTTCAGTCTCTTTCATGTGGAGGTTATTAATCAAAGCACATAAATAATTGTGACATTTGTATCATAAGAAATGACAACATTTACAGATTAGACCTCAAGTGTTTTTTCTCTGAAAATGTCTTCCAGGAGTGTAACATCAGGAGCATTCACTTCAAAGATTGCATGCTGTAATATGAAATTGCCTCATACATTTTCTATATATACAATGAGCACTGTTTACATTTGACTTTAGATTTATAAATGCGAGAATTCTGAAATAAAAATAAGTACAATGCATATTAGTTCTACATCTGCAAAATGAGAAATATACTTATGTTGGTCCCGATATTCCTTTCAGTGGAAAGGCAAAATTATTTGGTGCCCAAAAAAAAAATTCTTAAGGATGACAAGTCCTTCTTCTATCTGTTATATATAATTTTTCTGAATAGGTACCAGGGCTATATTTACCATATTATGACTGGTACCTTCTGAGTGGTGGGTGGAACAGCACCAAGCTTCAACATTTACAGCCTGTGACTGTTATTATTATTGTTTTACATCACTGAGTTTCACAAATGTGCTGAAGACAACTTCAGAGGTCATGAAGAAAATGTGAAAGGTTAGCATGATCAAACTCCTCTCCTCTTAAACTCCTCTCCATGGCCCACCTCACTACCTGTTCCCTGGACCCTGTCCTCTCTCAATTACTGACACCACCTTTCCACTTTATCCTCAACTCCCCAGCCTACAACTTCAACCTCTCCCCCTCCTCCAGCAATTTTCCTTCCCCGCTCAAACATGCACTCGTTACCCCATGCTCCTGTTTGCTTTCAAGCTCATCGAACGCCTTGTACATGACCGAATGAGTCGCTACCTCAAGGACAACAACCTTCTAGACCCCCTACAGTTCGGCTTCCGCCCACAACATTCTACTGAAACTGCCCTACTAAAACTCACCAATAACCTACTAACTGCAAAAATCAATGGCCATTACTCCAAACCCATACTCTTATACCTCTCTGCTACATTTGACACAGTTGACCACCTGCTCCTCCTCAGCAAACAACATCTCCCTAGGCCTACGTGATTCTGCTTTATCCTGGTTCTCCTCCTACCTATCTCAGCGCACTTTCAGTGTCACTTACAACTCCAGCTCCTCTGCTCCTCTTTCTCTTTCTGTCTGTCCTTGGGCCCCTCCTATTCTCAATCTACACCTCTTCCCTGGGCCAGTTGATAACCTCCCATGGCTTCCAATACCACCTCTATGCCAATGACATCCAGATCTATCTCTCCTCTCTGCCAATCCCTTCACTTTCCCTACCCCACCATGTAAAATTCAAAATGCTAACCACAACATACAAGGCCATTTACAATATTGCCCCCATCTACATCACCAACCTCATCTGCAGATATCGCCCAAATCGTCCCCTCCATTCCTCCCAGTACCTCCTGCTCTCTAGCACCCTTGTTACTCCCTCCAATGCTTGCCTTCAGGACTTCTCCAGAGCCTCTCCCATCTTCTGGAACTCCCTGCCCCTGGTATATTGCAACAGCCCCTACCCCTTTAGGAGATCCCTAAAAACTAATTTATTCAGGGAAGCCTATCCCACACTCACCTAACTGTCCCCAAGCCACCCCCATCCAATCATTCTATGCAGCTATTACCTTTTGTACCCTGTGGTATTGGAATGGTTTAGCTTGTTTCTACAGCCAGAACCTTGGATCCCGACTCAGCAAGATATGACGATCCCAGCGTCATAGGCAGGGACATTGCAGGTCCTCTTCCGATTCATCCCAGAGAGGCCCAGAAGCGATAATCACCGACCGTGGGTCCTAGTTTCTCTCCATCATCTACCCATCAGAAGACAGATCGCTGAACCCAGTACAAAGTGCTTCATACAGTACCCTCATACTTGTCTTTATGTTTGCCTGTAGACGGCTTTGTCATTTCTACCTGTTGCCAACTTGTACCCAGGGCTATTAAGAGGCTCTGGATTCAGATCACCGAAGCCCCCCATTGCTCCACTCTTTCTGGGTGATGAAACACGAACCTACAACTGCTGTTGCTCATGAGCCTGACTGTGTTGTTATATAACTAGCTATTATAGTCATATGTAATATGTACCTGGTACGGACACTTTCTCCTTGTACAGGCTCAGAACCTTTAGGTTCCTGTGAGGAAACTGCATTTTTTGTCATATGATGACTTTTACATTCCTGACAGTGTGCCAACTGCTACACAAAATGCTTTATTTTCATTTTAGTTGCGGTAAAAATTCGATATAGAGAGATTCTACATTATAGGGAAAAGATTCGACATTATAGGGAAAAGATTTGACACTATAGGGAAAAGATTTGACATTATAGGGAAAAGATTCGACATTATAGAGAAAAGATTCAACACTATAGAAATAATAGATTCGACATTACAGAGATTAGATTTCAATCTATGAGAAAATAGATTCGACATTATTACTGTAGGTGGAATATTCGAATGGGAATGTACGATTCGATGTAAAGATTTGATGTAAAGATTCGACGTTCCGTCGAATATTCTTTTGACCATTCGACAGAAACCATGTATTATTGGATTTTCGTACGAAAGCTATTCCCCAACGAAAAACGAAATAAATCAAAACGATTTTCAGGAGTAACTAAATAAATTTACGAAAACAAAAAAACGAAAAAACGAAACAAAATATTCCAGTCTGCACATGTCTAAAGCTTATCTCTGGAACTTATTCATTTACTGAAAATTCAGTTTAATAATTCTGTTGAGTACATACAATTATTTACACCCACTGTATGGTGGTTCATTCAGATCTGGAACCCCAGCAATCTTTGCAAATATTGTTATGTGAATCTCCTGCTTTATGCAGATTGTTCAACTAAATTGAAATAAAAAATGAGGCAAAAACAAAAACTCACAGACTAACATAGTAAGAACCCCTCCTCTGCTGGATACTTTGGTATATTTGCTGGCATAATAACCTATGCTACTATTTTGGCATATATAGAGATGTTGGCCCAGCATAATTCTCCCTCAGTCCCACCTGACTGCTGAGTACCCAATGGTCAACATTACTATGTTTAAGAACATTAAAGGGGTTGTGAAAGTTTTTTTTTGTTTTTGTTTTTTTTTGTTTCTAAATAGGACCCTTTAAGCTAGTGCAATGTTTTTTTTTTCTTGGTCTGAATTTCTAACTTCATGTTCCTCCTCAGTAAGCTGTTCTGGCTGAATAACCCCCAGCCAGAACAGCTCAGGTGATGGGGGCAAGTTTACTGAGGAGAAACAGGAAGTGAGAAATTAAGACAAAGAAAAAAAAAACTTAGACAGGAAATTGAAGGAAAAGGTAAGTGAACCAACAATGCACTAGCTTAAAGGAACCTATTTAGAAAATAAAACAAATCTTTACAAGCCCTTTAAGGGTCAATTTATGAAATAGAATTGGAGCACTCTTGCAACAGAATGGTATGTAATGGTATTTCAAATAAAATGGTGCTGAGTAGCATAAATACATTTAATCCATTTAGATTCTGCATGCAATAAATGTTTTGTATTCTTACCACCACTGTACTCTTTGTAAGTTCTATACCTTTAGGCCATTAGTCTGACCTTGAAAGTTAAAAGAAAGCTGTCTCAGTAAGCTGTTTTACTAATCCCAGATTCCATTTTGTCTAATGTAATGGTGGAAATATGTTTTTGTTTACGATTCTAGAGGACTATGAAGGACATAATAGTGACTACCTTGACAAGCTCTCTAATAGGGTCATAGCTGCAATGTTTAATTGTACCAGATCTTCAGTGGTCAGGTCACCACCTTTACTTTATTTTGCTTTATATATTCTTTTCCTGCAATTTACTGTTTATGCATAACGTTAGTTCTTCTATGGTTTCTTATACGGTGTACTGTATGCGACCTTGTTATTGATTTTCTTCTTTGTTCATGGGTATCTTTATCCTGTTAAGAAAACACATAGCCAGTCAGTTGTATCGTATAGTCTTGTCTTTGTGTGCTGATTATTTAGTGCTATTTTTTCTGATTAAAGTTAGTAATAGCTTAAATTTATATTTTGCATTTGAAAATGTTGCCTGTTTCTGTCTTGAATAAATACCAGTAATACTGCTGGTGCATTTACCAATGCCCTCGATCACAATACAAACACCTGAAAATATATTGAGTTTGGATAGGGATACACAAAAATATTGGAAAGCTTTTTTATGCTGTAGATGTTTTTTTAAAAGGAATCTTAACTGTGTTTTCGTAAGCACTGTGGGGATTAGACTTAATTTAGATGCAACAAACATCCAGTTGTTTGAAGTATAACTTTATACTAGGAAAAAATTGGGTGGACAGCCAGGATTTTTAATGCAGAACATGCAGGCTTTGTCTGTTCTGCTTTAAAGCTACTTACCGACACATTACTGCACAAATTCAGCAATGCTGAAAATGATGCATGCACGGGAGTGACATCATCATGGCCCAGTCAATATTAGAAACTGGCAGACGAGGTCCAGAAGCCAGCCAACTGAGGATGTCAGTAGATGTCAGGTGGGGTGTTCCGGGATGGCGGGATTGAAGATAAGTATAGTTCTATTTTAAACAATATACAGCAGGTTGTTTATTCCAGCAGAATGTAAAAGCATATAGGCATTGAACTAAAACATCAATGAACAAGTGGCAAAAACTATTTTGCTCAACTGAGCCTTAATTAGTCCTTGTCCTGAACAAGTTCCTCCTTCCAAGTATTGTTCCTTTTTGGGAATTGCAGCAGTCCAGAAACAGACTCCTATAACAGTGGCAGTCTTAGTGCAGCTTAAAGTAAACCAATGAAATGCAAAAACCTATTATATAACATGCCTGGTGGAGGCCCAGAACCTGCCTGTGAAGTGGCATATTTGTGAAATGTACACAACCTACCAGTGGCGGTGCATCCATGAAGGGCGCACGGGCAACACCCCCTCTCATCTGTCACCTCTCTCTTACCATAGATAGATTTGTGCATTGCATGAATCTATCTATGGTCACTGCTGACACCCCTATAAAGGTGTCTGTCCTCTTGTCGGGTGCCAGGGAACCTGAATCACAGCAGCGTTTTTTTTTGAAGCACCTGATTAGAGCCACAGGTTCTAATAGGCGTCCACAATGATGAACAGTGAGTGGGCGCCTAACACTGACCCGCCTCTCAGCCAATCAGGTGCACGGGTATGTTACCTGTCACCTGATTGGCTGAAACAACAGGCGCCTGATAGAGAGGCTTGCTAAGAACACATAAGGAAAAACACAGGGGAGCTCCAGACTAAGTGCAGTATTAAAAGTATGACAATGGGCAACTCACATATTGGTGGAATAAAGTAGGCATGTATAATACAATAATAAAATACTCCCATGGCTGGGCGTAGGGGGTCTCCCATGAAGTCCTAGTTGGATGTGGCACCAGCGTGGAACCTGGAAGGTGTCGACTGCCATGACAACATGTGGAATGCAAGCATGGCTTCCTGTTGACATCAGTTCCACGCAAGTTCCCATGGCAGTCGGCCACTTCCTGGTTTCCCTGTCACAGCCACCCTACCATGCTAGTGCGAAATCACACTAGGACTTCACAGGAGACTCCCTATGCCCAGCCATGAATTATTATACATGCCTACTTGCTTCTACCAATATGTGAGTTGCCCATTTTCATACTTTTATTAAATGATCGTATGTTTAATACTGCACTTAGTCTGGGGCCCATCTGTGTTTTTTCTGCTTTGTGTGTTTTGTCACCTGTCTGATACTATTACATTCATCTGCACAGATTGCTGGACTCTAGTGGACTTTATTGTAATTGATTTTCCAGTAAACTATATTTCTTCAGCAATATTTTCAGTTCCTCCTAGTTGCTAGGAAAACAGCAGGTGCAAATACCCACTGCTTCCTAAGGAACCAGTGAGAGCTAAAAGCTGCCATATATAGAAGTGGTAGAAATACCACTTCTATGCATGATGTTTGGTTCCCACCAAACAGGTGGCATAATAAGCAAAAGTGTATTGACTCATCCCTATTCAGTGTGATAAGAAAGTGATAGAGGGTGCTCTGGTAAAATACCTGATATATAAACTACAAACACACTTGTGAGTATAAACTAAAAACAATGTGATTAAGTGTAGTAGAAGGATATATAGAACACAATAGAATACACAAACAATTGTATATAATAAGTGAATCAAATATATCAAAAATGTGCTATACAAATGATAGAAGGTAGAACTAATGCGTCCTAAAAAGTTTTCTGGCAATGACAGACAGTGCAGTCCTTGAAATCCACAAAGGAGAAAAAGAAACACAGAAAAATAATTCTTCAATAAGATTCCACAGCTCCTTCACCAGGCAGATTGAATCACCCCAACCGTGCTCAGAAAAAAGATTGCGCTTACCAGATGGACATGACCTCTTAGCGAAAAGAAGGTCAATCTCGCTTTATGCAGGAGTATGCCTACATTCATTTGGGAGGGTTCTCCACCAACAAGCAAGAGGATTCACTCCATAGAGATGTACATAGAATAAATGGACAGAAAAATGGCTCATACGAAACGTACGTCGGTTGGCGCAGCCTGGTCACGTGTATGCCCGATGTCCTCCCTCCCGGCGTTTGCTTCATAGACTCACAACGAACTACGTTGCTACAACTACGTATCCACGAGGTATGATCACATTGGATACAGTTACGTATCTATGAGGAATCACTGCTTGTTCACCCATCCGAGCGAGGTCACCCCACGCGATTGCGGTACTCGACCCCCAGTTTGTGATTGCCTGCAGCCTCAGTGCCGGGATAGGGCACTGTTTTATGTAAGTAGCCCCTTGGCCTGTTTTGTTTTTTAATCCAGTTTTAATTAAATTGATCGCACTATGGGAGCTATTTTTCTGTCCATTTATTCTATGTATATCCCTATGGAGTGAATCCTCTTGCTTGTTGGTGGAGAACCCTCCCAAATGAATGTAGGCATACTCCTGCATAAAGCAAGATTGACCTTCTTTTCGCTAAGAGGTCATGTCCATCTGGTAAGCGCAATCTTTTTTCTGAGCACGGTTGGGGTGATTCAATCTGCCTGGTGAAGGAGCTGTGGAATCTTATTGAAGAATTCTTTTTCTGTGTTTCTTTTTTCTCCTTTGTGGATTTCAAGGACTACACTGTCTGTCATTGCCAGAAAACTTTTTAGGACGCATTAGTTCTACCTTCTATCATTTGTATAGCACATTTTTGATATATTTGATTCACTTATTATATACAATTGTTTGTGTATTCTATTGTGTTCTATATATCCTTCTACTACACTTAATCACATTGTTTTTAGTTTATACTCACAAGTGTGTTTGTAGTTTATATATCAGGTATTTTACCAGAGCGCCCTCTATCACTTTCTTATCACATTGCATATTAGTATACACTAAATTACACTCGAGGAGCAGCTTTATATATATGTGTGTGTTTTATCCCAATATATATATATATATATATATATACACCATATTTTACTTAAATTACTATTTTTTTCATATCGAGCTATTGGCGCGGAAATTCTCCCTTTTTTTTTATTTGCTCATCCCTATTCAGCACAAAATTTTAAAATATCACTATAAATGTCACTTTTCTAGTTGACCTCCATAAAGTGGCTGTGTTTAGGACAGGGTAATCTGTAAAGGGTAGTAAGGTTGAACTTTTTTGGTATTAGAGTAAATGGCCTAATTGGCAGAGAGAGCATCTGTTACGTACCTGGTCAAAGGCCGAAGTGCTAAGAGGGCTTCCCTTGTAGCTGAATGCAGGGCACCCCTGAAGGTGGTAATAGGAATTGCTATGCCCAAAGAAGCAGGGGTTGTCAGCTGTGACAGGTGTGATGCGGTAATTTCTGCTGGATGGCAGCTGGAAAAGCAGAATGCAGGATCAAAAACAGGAACACAGGAACACACAGGGGAGCTGAACACCATCCAGCAACTAATGGCTCATGCTGCTAGCTTTAAATAGGGCACCAGAATCCATCACACATTGTGTGCGATTTGGCGCAGGCGCGTGCGCACTGGCACATGGATCCTCACAACCCTTTGTGACTGTGCACGCATGCTCATTAGCATTGCCAATCTTCTATGTGCCAGTCTTCAGTTCCGCTGGGCATTAGCAGGTGTACCAGTCCTTCTACGAACCGTTCACTGACAACAACACTAGGACTTAGTTCAAAATACACTCAAATCTTCTGAATCAACATCATGGCCTACCTTCCTTACTTGTCATCTTTCTGACATAAAATCCCCTCTAAGGCCGCGTACACACGATCAAATTCATCTGCTGGAAACTGTCCGACAGACCGTTTCAGCAGACAAATTCGATCGTGTGTACGGGCAGACAGACAGATTTTTCCAGCAGACAGATTTTAAAGCATGCTTTAAAATCTGTCTGCTGGGAACCCGTCCGTCCGACATGTCTGACATGACATATCTGTCCGCACATGCGTCGAATGGATTCGACGCATGCGCGGAAGTGTTAGACCGATTTGATCGGATTTATTTAATGGTGTGTACGCGGCCTAAGTCTACAGATTTAAAAAAAATAGGAAATAGATATTTTGCTCCCTATCTTGAAAAATGTACAATAAAATCAATAACGTAAAGACTATAAACTGAATTCATGTGAACCAGATCTAAAATATACTGAAGAGTATTTTTGATATGCTGTTACCACTACAGACTACAGGCTTTAAAAAAACATATTTTAAAAATGTTACACTACTACAAAGATAGTTTACCTGTAAATGTTAAATGAAGAGAGCTGACATTTCAGTAAGTCACAAGGTCTTATTACAGACAACTGAGGAACACAAGTCTAATATAGGTGGCCATATGAAGTTAATATGAGGAGACATTAGAAAAAATCGAATACTCACGTCAACATCCAGTGGTCGTATTAGTCACTGTATAGTTACATATATCTTTTTTAAAGGTGATACCCACCTGCTGGTTTCTAGAAGCTAAGTGTAGTGAATCCCTTCAATATTATCTAGGAAATTAAAGCTCAATATCTCGCAATAGGGAATTAGATGTTTGTTTTAATTTTTGTTGGGGGTGTTTATTTTTATTTATCTTTAGCATTTAATTTTTGAGGTAGAAGTGGCCCCAGTGCAGCTTTTAGAGGTCAAGCAGCATCCATATTTACAGACCAAAGTTAGTGATCGGGGTGCAGCATCTAGAAGAAGGGTATGTGTGGCTTTCTTTTCTGGCAGTATGCTATACACCCAAAAGAAGCAGATGAGGCGTGGTGTGGCTAGCCAAGCCTTAATCATTCTCCTCCTTTTTGTCCCAGGTTACCCATGATCACCTGCTAAAGTGCTCTGTTCTGGTTCCTCATCCACAGTTACTCATGCCTTTGTCCCTTCAACTTGCACAGAGGTGTTTCCTGAAATATTTTACACGGTATCAGCCACTTGATACAAGGGGTTTAGGAGTAAATGAATGTGCAATATTTTTGGCTGAAGTAGGCTTAAACTATGCCTCAAACGTATTGTCCCAATAATAAGCTTGTGTTACTCTGTATGTACAATATTTATATTGTGTTTTTGAGAAGATTCAATGTAATTTTATATTTATTGATGTAATATGATTTCTCTCTCTCTCTCTCTCTCTCTCTCTCTCTCTCTCTCTCTCTCTCAGAAAAGTGGTCTACCTGAAAAGGTTTAAAAGATGTACATGGAATCACTAACATTTGTTTGGTTTAAATATCAAATAAAATAAAATGAATATTTAGTTCCAGGTAAAATCTGCCTGGCCTTCTACCACAACACAATTTGCATGTCCGAAATAATAAAAAAGCTATGCTTTAATTCTTTATATGGTTTCTCTTGAGTTTTGGAAAGTAATAAACCTTTTTTTTTTTTTTTTTGCAAGATTAAATCTGTTTGTCAAATGGCGAATAGCAGTCTGAGGTACTAATCTGTTAATATGTACCACCTTGATTCATTCATGAAAAAAAGAGAAGATTTTCTTATTTCTAGTGGCAATCTACTTGCTCTCCCCCTTAGAAAAAGCAGTCTACTTAGCAGCAAATTCTTCAAAGTTTGGGAAAAAGGAAGTCAGCTTTGCTTGAGAATACAATCTGAAGGAAGATAACTGATCCTATCTGGATTACTAATGGATAGTGAGATTACAATCGTCTCTTACTATGTCCCTAACAAAAATCCTGTATCATTTCTTTCCCATCTTTTTTCAGTTATCGAAACACATCAAACAGGTACTCTTGTAATTGTGACACAATTACAGTGTGACATAAAGTATTGCAACGACCGCCATTTTATTCTCTAATGTGTCTGAAAAAAAAACATAGGCCCGGATTCACAGAGATGGGTGCATATTTACGCCGGCGTAGCGCACACATAGTACGTTACGCCTGCGCATTGCGGAGAGGCATGCACTGAATTCAGCAAGCTATTGCTCCCAACTCTGTGCCGGCGTAGCGTACATTTCGAAGGCGCAGGCTGGCGTCAGTGGAAGTAGGTTGAAGTAGGCTGAAAGTGGGCGTGATCCATGCTAATGAAGCGTGACCCCATGCAAATGATTGGCCGGGTGCCAGACAAGTACTTAAAACGAACTGCGCATGAGTCGAGACGTGGACGTATCCCCGTGCGCATGCGCACAACTACGTCGGAACAACTGCTTAAGATACGCCGGATCACTGTGTACGCCGTTAACATAACCTATGCCTAGCCAGACCCACGTCAGCCCATATTCACAGACATCCAACGTACAATACGTAGGCTTGTGTTCCCTGGTCCATACCTTTGCATGGGTTGCGCCTCATCTATGGGGAATAACTTTACGCCGGACGTAAAACTTACGCAAACCGTTTATATCATGTGCCGGGTGCAAATACGCTGTATTTCCCTAATTTGCATAGGTGAATGCCTAATCAATGGGAGAAGCAACATACGTCCAGACCATATTTGCGCCCACGCCGGCATAAGTAAGATACGTCGGGGTAGGATGGCCTATTTTTAGGCGTATCTTGGTTTGTGAATTTTCTAGCAAAAAATCCCCCAGATTTTAACTTGTAAAGAAAAGATCTCAAAAAGAGGCTTAGTTCTTAAGGCTCCATGCATACTGGAATAAAAAAACTTTGCTTCTACAGGAGTTTTGTGTTCTGCCTGTAGAAGCAACTCAATGTTACCCTTTGTGTCCATACACATTAGGATGTTTACAGGCATATTTTTGAGAACAACGGTTAGAGGCAGGAAAAAAAACCTTCTCATTCACGTTTCTGATTAGAGTTCACTGGCAGAAAAAACATAAAACTCTTCTAAACTCATCTAAACTTTGTACAAAAAATGCTCTATATGAACGTTTTTTACTCCAAACAGAACAGACTTTTTTTTTTGCCCAGTGTGCATGGCGCCTTAAGGTTGCTTTTAAAGCCCAGCTTCAGAGACCAAAAAATCTGTGTTTCTCACCCACTTATGTCTAGCCATTTTTATTTTTTTTAACTTTTAACACCTTGCCGACCGCCCGCCGTCATATTACTGCGGGACGGTGGCACTGCTGGGCGAGAGCGGCCGTTTTAGCGGCCGCTAGGGGGCGCGTGCGTGTCCCCGCTCGCCCCCAAGTCCCGTGCGCGTGTCGGGCACACGCGCTCGTTCGTTACAAAGCGGGGATCGGGAGCTTTGTGTGTAAACACAAAGCTCTTGGTCCTGTCAGCAGGGGAAACGCTGATCTTCTGTTCATACAATGTATGAACGGAAGATCAGTGATTTGCCCTAGTGAGTCCACCCCCCCATACAGTTAGAACACACCCACGAACACACTTAACCCCTTCCCCGCCCCCTAGTGTTAACCCCTTCACTGCCAAAGGCATTTTTATAGTAATACAATGCATTTTTATAGCCAAAAAAATGCCAATGGCCCCAAAAATGTGTCAAAAGTGTCCGAAGTGCCCGCCATAATGTCGCAGTACTGAAAAAAAATGCTGATCGCCACCATTACTAGTAAAAAAAATATATTAATAAAAATGCCATAAAACGACCCCCTATTTTGTAAAACGCTATAACCTTTGCGCAAATCAATCAATAAACGCTTATTGCGATTTTTTTAACGAAAAATATGTACATCAAATACCACCAAAAGAAAGCTCTATTTGTGGGAAAAAAAGGACGCCAATTTCGTTTGGGAGCCACGTCGAACGACCGCGCAATTGTCAGTTAAAGCGACGCAGTGCCGAATCACATAAAGTGCTCTGGTCATTGGACAGCAATATGGTCCAGGGCTAAAGTGGTTAAGACACTTTTCCATTCTCATATGACTATTCCTGGTAGTCATATGAAGATGTACTTTTGGGCCAGCCTGATCTCATTGCTCCCTACCCATCATGAATTCATAATGCTGCCAATGAACGACTTGATGGACCTGTATAGACTCGGTGAGGACACTGTGAACAACCATGTCACCAGGAAGTGACATGAGCACTGTAAGGATGACCCTCTAACACTACAGACCAAAAAGACAAATCAACTAATTTCCAGTCTGTCATGTGCCATAGAAAATGTTAGTTATATTTTTAACCACTTAAGGACCCCTTCACGCCGATATACATCGGCAGAATGGCATGGCTGGGCACATCCACGTACCTGTACGTTGCCCTTTAAGCCCAGCCGTGGGGTCGTGCGTGCACGCAACCCGGTCCGAAGCTCCGTGACCGTGGCCACAGGACCCGCGGACCCGATCGCCGCTGGAGTCCCACGATTGGTCCCCGGAGCTGAAGAAGGGGGAGAGCTGTATGTAAACACAGCTTCTCTGTTCTTCACTGTAGTGCCGTCATTGATCGTGTGTTCCCTTTTATAGGGGAACACAATCAATGACGTCACACCTACAGCCACACCCCCCTACAATTAGAAACAGAGGTCACACTTAACCCCTTCAGCGCCCCCTTGTGGTTAACTCCCAAACTGCAATTGTAATTTTCACAGTAAAAAATGCATTTTTAATGCATTGTTTGCTGTGAAAATGACAATAATCCCAAAAAATGTGTCAAAATTGTCCGAAGTGTCCGCCATAATGTCGCAGTCATGAAAAAAAACGCGCTGATCGCCGCCATTAGTAGTCATTTTTTTTAATAAAAATTCAATAAAACTATCCCCTATTTTGTAAATGCTATAAATTTTGCGCAAAGCAATCGATAAACGTTTATTTTTTTACCAAAAATAGGTAGAAGAATACTTATCGGTCTAAACTGAGGGAAAAAAAATTATATATTTTTGGGGGATATTTATTATAGCAAAAAGTAAATAATATTGCATATTTTTCAAAATTGTCGCTCTATTTTAGTTTATAGCGCACAAAATAAAAACCGCAGAGCTGATCAAATACCACCAAAAGAAAGCTCTATTTGTGGGAAAAAAAGGATGCCAATTTTGTTTGGAAGCCACACCGCACGACCGCGCAATTGTCAATAAAGCGACGCAGTGCCGAATCGCAAAAACTGTCCAGGTCCTTTAGCTGCCTAAAGGTCCGGGTCTTAAGTGGTTAAAAAAAAAAAATAATAAGCTAGTGATGATAAACAAAAGAGTTAAAAATATTTCATCAATGTTAAAGCATGTATACTTGGATTTGTACAAATCCTGCCTTTAACAAATTCAAGAGAATTTAGTACAAGATTTTATACTAGAGTTGTTGCAAAACGTTTGAGTGGAGAGAGTTCTGGTCGTGTAAAAGACAATACACCCATCTGGGATTTATTATAAACCTAATAATGATATCTGTTTGTGCTATTTCTGTATATGTATATTACCATAGCTCCTCCTTACCATATCTAGCTAACTGAAAATGGAAATAAATATAAATAAGTAAAAAACAATAATATATATATATATATATATATATATATATATATATATATATATATATATATATATATATATTTTTTTTTTTACCTACACTCAGGAATTCAGCCATTTTGGTAAATGTGCAGGCACACTATGGGTTAAGTCCAATTAGATGCATGCCACCTCATGGACTTATCTCTTTAATTAAGGCTACTTTTACACTCAGTTCAGCGACGCTGCCCATTCATTTCAATGGGCAAGGGTGCTGTAGGAGCGGTGTATACACTACTCCTACAGCACCTCAAAGATGCAGCTGGCAGGACTTTTTTGAGCATCCTGCCAGTGCACCGCTCCAGTGTGAAAGCCCTTAGGTTTGGAAACTATACATACAAAACATCAGCATAGCTCCCAACTGATTTAGAGGGACTATGCCTGATTTGGAGCAAAATCCCTCTGTCCCTCAGACGCCTTTCCGAAGTAGTCATGATTGGATGATGAAACTTGTCAAGGGCATGGCTGGATGATGTCATTATGTTGAGACAAACCGGACTGGCCATCTTGGATAGGTATCTGAATCCAAAGTCTTACCTCAAGGGGGAAATGCTTGTCCACATCCCAGCCCCCGGGGTGCACAGTGATGCACTGTGTCCCTGGGATAAGACAGCTTCCCGATTTTGGTATAGAGCCGATGACATGCCTCTTTATGCATGTGATCAGCTGTGTCCAATCACAGCTGATCACATGTAAACAAGGAAATGTTGGACATTTTATCACAGGTGAGATCTGCACAGATAATCAGGGAATTGATCATCAGTGCGATGATCATCAGTGCAGCCCCAACAGTGCTCAGCAGTGATACCAGTCAGTGCCCAGCAGCGATGCCAGTCAGTGCTGCCTTTCAGTGCTCATGCCGTGTTTCCCCGAAAATAAGACGTACTCCGAAAATAAGCCGTAGCGGGATTTCGACACAAGATCGAAATATAAGACACCCCTCCGAAAATAAGACATAGCGATGGCGTGTCGAATCCCAGAAAATAAGATGAACGATGGGCGTGTCGTATGCGTAGCGGCGCGGAGCGGTAAACAACACGTGATAGGCATACTATACTGGTGCGGAGCTGAGGAGCTGTAAAGAAGTGAGGAGAAGGACGCTCTGTAAAGCTGTAAAGCTTCTCCCCAGCACTGACCAGCAACAGTCTCTCACCCCACACAAACACCAGGGGATAGGGGGGAAAGCTGCTACCGTACTGAGCCCAAAGAGATCACCCCAGCTCCACTGTGCTCCACATCAGCTTTGCTGGCCTATCTTTCTGTACAGCCAGACAAGATGAGTGCAAAAAGAAAGAGTTATTCTGTTGAGTACAAGAAAGGAATTGTGGAGGACTCCCGAGGCAAGAATCTTACGGCTCTTTGCAAAGAGCAGAAGTTGGATATCCGAATGGTCCAAAAATGGCGTGCAGAATACGATAATCTCAGTCTACAGGTGGACAGAGGAAATGCTAAGAAGCGCAAGTGTTGGTCAGGTAGGCAACCTTTATTTTCTGTAATAAAAATAAGACACCCCCCGAAAATAAGCCATAGTGTGATTTCTTGAGGAGAAAAAATATATAAGACGGTGTCTTATTTTCGGGGAAACACGGTAAGTGCCACCTATCAGTGCCCATCAGTGCTGCATTTCGGTGCCCATCAGTGCTGCATATTAGTTCCTTCTCATCAGTGCCCTTCAGTGCTGTCTCATCAGTGTCCATCAGTGCTCATCAGTACAGCCTATCAGTGCCTATCAGTGCCCCCTCATCAGCACACATCAATGAACGAAAAAAACGTACTTATTCACAAAACATAAACTACGATTTTTTTTTTTTTTCAAAATGTACAGTCTTTTTTTTCGTTTTCAAAAGGATAAAAAAAAACAGTGGTGAATAAATACCACCAAAAGAAAGCTCCACCTGAGATTTTTTTTTTAATTTGGGTATAGAGTGGCATGACCAAGAGTGGCATGACCATGCAATTGTGATTCAAAGTGTGGCCAGCACTGAAAGCTGAAAGTTTTCCTGGGCAGGAAGGGGCGAAAGTGCCCTGTATTGAAGAAGTTAAAGAGTCAATTGTTTCTATGTGTACTGGATGAAGTGCACTCATTGGGGGTTATTTAAGAAAGGCAATTCCACTTTGCACTACAAGTGAAAAGTGCACTTGAAATTGCACTGAAAATGGACTTGGTAGTGCAGTCGCTGTAAATCTGAGGGGTAGATCTGAAATGAGGGGAAGCTCTGCTGATTTTATTATTCAATCATTTTCAAATTAAAATGCAGTTTTTTTATTTTCCTTGCATGTCCCCCTTGGATTTGCAGCGACTGTACTTCCAAGTGCACTTTCAGTCTAATTTCATGTGCACTTTGCACTTGTAGTGCAAAGTGGCTTTGCTTTTAGTAAATAACCCCTATTTTTTGAGTAAGATTTTAATCCTTTGTTTTAATAAATTGATCTGGTAAGCTGATATATTGAGCAATGAGGTTCCATTTGTTCCTTTTAAGCTACTTTTGGAGGAAAGGTTTTCAAATGTGGAGAAAAACACAGATGAAAGTTTGCATGGAAACAAAGTCCTTTTAAAGTGCAAGGTGTACAAGATGTACAGATGTAAGCAGCCATTTTGGAAGGTGGAAGAAGCACACTGATTCATTTAGAATATTCATTAATGCACGTTTATTTTTTATGGACTTAAATTGAGGTGAAAGAATAAGGAGGTGGACTATTAATATACACTTTATAAATGTTTTTTTTTTTCACTATATATTTTTTTCTCACTATTCATTATCATTTCCATATAAGTGGATACCTTGTCACCAGAACATTTAGATATTAGTTACACCAAAGCACCCAAAAGGAAAACTATTTGATTTGATATTATCTGATGGAGAGGACATTATTTCCACTCTTTCAGACATACGAGATAGACCACAATTGAGTGGGCCGGCATCTGGGGCCACCCCAAAGCAACTGAGATTAGCACATTTTCGCACACCAGCCTCCAAAGACAGGGCCCCAACGACCCCAAAACCATCTCACCATGTAATACATAGCCACATAGATCAGTTCACAACTTGGCCCACGTAATAACATCTGATGTCATCATTCTTACACCACAAACCTTTTCCGAAATGGAACTGGAAGTTTTAGGTTTAGGACTAAACTTTTGCCCCACAAGGGATGCTGATCCCTTTGAGACGGTTAAGGACATAAACTTGTTCACTAGAAAATTAAACTTGAAATCTTACTGGTATAATCAGAGTAACAAGGTGAAAACCAACCCAGATTTTAAGTGGTCCCGTATGGACTATAAAATGTTAAAATTTTTAACTTAGCTTGAAAGAGAGGGTGGAGTCTGGGACGATCCTAAACCAATGCATCATATGCTTACAGATACTGAGGACACGGAATCCCGGTCATTTACACCACTTGAATACAAGAAAAAATCACCAAAATTACCAGCCTTCTCCAACCCCAATCTTACACTCTTTGTTGATCAAACCACTCAGGATACCTGCAAAATGAATACAACTTTAAAAAAGTAGAAAAATAAACAATCAAATTTAACACATACCCAAAGAACACCCCTTAACCAGATCAAGGATAGAAAAGATATAATAATAAAACCCTCTGACAAGGGGGGCAACCTAGTTGTACAGACTACAGAAGAGTACATGCTATGTGCTACAGGATCCTGGGGAATTCCTCTTGGTATCGTTGGACCTCACCCACAAGGTTGCACGATCACCAACAGGAATTCTTCAGGATCATTGATATGGGATTCTCTAGAAATCTCATTTAAAAAAAACACACAAGATTTCTCAAAGTCCAATACCCAATTACTCCCACCTTTTACACCCTACTTAAAACCCACAAATCTGTATTCCAACCACCTGCTAGACCTATCATTCCAGGGATAGGTTTTCTCACTCACCAAGCTAGCTCTTTGATAGATGATTATTTACGTCCTCATGTGGGAAGCCTGCCCACATATCTAAAAGACACCATCCATGTCCTCACGGTCTAGGATGGTTTATCTGTCCCTACTGATACCATTCTAGCTTCTATAGATGTAGAAGCGTTATATTCTAGCATCCCCCCATGATAAAGGAGTTGCAATAACTTACATTTTTCTAAACAAAAGAGACCTTGACGCTATTCCATACAATGCATTTATCACTGAAATGTTGCATTTCATTGTGACCCACAACGCCTTCACATTTGATAGCTCCCACCACCTCCAGGTGCAGGGAGTAGCGGAGGGGGATAATTGTGCCCCATCGTATAGACATGTGCATTCGTTTTCGTTAGAATGCATTTTCGTTCGAAAATCGGGTATTTTTGTTATCGTTTTAACGAACGAAAACGACAGCGCAAGAAACGAAAACCGAAAGATCCGACATAAAAAATGCTTTATTTTCGTTCAGATCCGACGGTTTTCGATGCTTTGTCGAATTTCCGTCTTTCAATTTCACAAAGTCATCGAAAATCATTGTTCTGAATACAGGGAATAGGTATATTCCCTGTATTCAGAACAACGATTTTCGATGCTTTGTCGAATTTCCGTCGTTTAATTCGACAAAGTCATCGAAAATCGCCGTTTTCAGACGAAAACTTTCCAGACAAAAACGAAATATATCAAAACGATTTTCGGGAGTAACTAAATAAATTTATTTTCTGGACGAAAACAAAAAAACGAAACAACATATTCCAGTCTGCACATGTCTACCATCGTATGCGAACCTGTACCTGGGGGGAGTGGGAGGTGTTTTCATCGGATGATTCCTCGACATACCTGCGCCACACTTTGTTTTGGCGCAGGTATATCGATGACATCTTAATTCTGTGGACAGGTACACCTAGCTCGTCGAGAAATTAAACCACAATGACTTCAATCTGTCTTTCACGTTTAACCGGCATAGACAAACTATTTCGTTCCTTGATTTAAAAATACACAAAGATGTAACAGGAGTCATTACCACTAATTTATACCGGAAAGATACAGCAGGTAATTCTTTACTGCATTCCACCAATGCCCATCCATCTCATTTGATTAACTATCCCCAAGGGCCAATATTTACGGGCCAAGCGCAATTGCACTAATGAGGGGGATTTCAAAACCCAAGCCTCCCAGTTGCAAAAGCGATTTCTGGACCGTGGATATAGTAGAAGATCTCTCAAAAAAGCGTATAAAATGCAAGTGACAGCCCTCGAGATCTGCTACTGTTTCGAAGTAAACCAAGAACACCCTCCCAACCCCAAGGCATCCGTCCTGTTACTAAATTCAATAACCAATCCAAAATTATACAAAGAATTTTGAATACCCACTGGCACTTTTTTGAGTGACGACCCTACCTTTAAACTTTTTGTAGAGCCTGAACCGCATTTGATCTATAAACATAATCAATCATTCAGGGATGTCCTGGTATCTAGTCACTTTACGTCTCAGGAATCCAGAGATCCGTGTGGTACTCTACCACAGGGCACTTTTCAATGTGGTAACTGCGACTTCTGCAAATACATCCAGACTGGTAAAAAGGTTACCCTACCTACAGGAGAGAATTTAATCATGCATCATTTGTAAACTGTGATACCATCGGTATTGTTTACCTGTTCACATGTGGGTGCGATAAATATCTCTATGTATATTGCGGAAAATGGTGTCTTCTCTTCTACCCCCATCTGGCGATGTAACACCAACATTTTACAAGAACCACATCATCAAAACTCTCTTACCCAACACATAACAAAGTACTTTTCTGACAATGCTGAATCTGTTGCAGACCCATATGTTCTATGGAATGCACACAAAGCCTTTATGAGAGGTATTATAATCCAAATTGGTGCTAGGGAAAAAAAGAAACAGACCCTAAAACTAAACCTTGATACTCACAGAAATACACAATCTTGAATCTTAGAATAAAAAATCACCATCAGCGCCCCTAACCAACAAATGAAATGCCCTTAAAGAAAAAGTCAGAGAGCTCCTGGCGAGCCAATTTGATAAACACCTCAGGCGTCTGAAGTTAACACACTACGCTAATGCCAATAGGGCAGGTAAATACCTGGCAAACAGACTCAAAGCAGCGCGCGTCAAAACGAAAGTAGGATACTTAAACCACCCCTCTGCCCCACACAAAATTATTAACCCCCAAGATATAACAAATCATTTTGCTGAATACTATAGCTCGCTATATAACTTACATGAAGATCCCAACACCCCTCAACTGACGGCGGAAAAAATACAAAGGTTCCTACACAAACTTAAAGCGGAATTTCACCCTAAATATATACCCTCTTCCATGTGATCCAGCATACTGGCGTCAGCGCCAGTATGCTGTTTTTTTTTTTTTTAAATCCATGTACTTACTGTCTTATGCAGAATTTTATTTTTTTTACCCCGCGGTGGACGGCGCCAGTATAGCGCGTCACATCTTACGAAAGTACCCGAAAAGGACTCGCAGGCGCCGAATTTCTCCGAGTCCTATTTCGGCGTTTTTTCGGAGGGCGTGACGCGCCATAGCCGTAGGACTCGGAGAAATACGGCGCCTGCGCAGTCAGCTCCTAGGTCTGTGCGCAGGCGCCGCATTTTCGCCGAGATTACCCGAGTCCTTTTCGGGTACTTTCGTAAGATGTGACGCGCTATACTGGCGCCGTCCACCGCGGGGTAAAAAAAATAAAATTCTGCATAAGACAGTAAGTACATGGATTTAAAAAAAAAACAGCATACTGGCGCTGACGCCAGTATGCTGGATCACATGGGAGGGCTTATATTTAGGGTGAAATTCCGCTTTAACCTCCCGTCTTTATCCCAAGAGTAGCTGGAGGAAGTAAACAGCCCTAACACAGCCCGAGAGGTGGAAAAAATCATACAATTACCAAATAGGAAATCTCCTGGCCCTGATGGCTTTTCCAATGAATACTTTAAAACATTTCATCACATACTTTCACCCTACATGTCCACAGTTTTCACTAAAGCCATCGAGACTGCATCACTCCCTCGAGAGATGCACATTGCTAAAACCAGGAAAAGACCTCCTCAACACAGACACCAAAATGTTTGCAAAACTACTTGTTAGGAGGCTAACGAATATTATACCATCAATCATTAAACGTGATCAGTTGGGTTTTGTGTAGGGGAGACAGACCTCTGACACTACCAGGAGAATCATAAATGTGATACATCATGCTGAACGGACTCGAACGCCTTCTCTGCTGCTCTCCTTAGACGCAGAGAAGGCGTTCGATAGGGTCCATTGGACCTATATGGGGATGGTTCTGGAGAAATTCAGATTCAAGGAACCGATATTGAAGGCTATTATGTCCCTTTATTCATGCCCATCTGCCCAGGTGTATTCTGCAGGTTTCCTATCCACACCCGTTAACATTTCAAACGGGACCAGACAAGGCTGCCCCCTGCCACCGACCATTTTCAATCCAATGATAGAACCCCTAGCCGAAGCAATCCAAACACAACCCTCGATCTCGGGGCTTTCAGTTTGGCCATGACATGCATACTATAAATCTCATTGCGGATGACATAATTCTGCTTTTGACCAATCCGCTCAAGTCCCTATTAGAAGCACATGCAACGCTTAATGCATTTGAGGAAATATCATACTATAAGGTTAATTTAAAAAAATCTTTAATCCTAGACCTGGGAGTTCAAACCCACGTGAAAAAATACCTACAGGACCACCTACCCTATACCTGGTGCAAAGGCAGCATCACGTACCTGGGTATCTCACTAACTAGCAAAACAGCCACTCTCGCTAAGGCCAACATGATTCCGCTAGTGGCCAGACTGGAAACCCAGTTCAGGGATATATCTAAAAGAGAAATGTCATGGTTGGGTAAGATTACTGCGTATAAAATGTTAAATTTTATATGTATTCCGCAATCTGCCAATACACATACCTCATCACTATCTCCAATGCCTCACAGATCTCAGCTGGAAATACATCTGGAATGGGAAGAAAGCTAGATGCTCTAGAAATAAATTGACATTGCACAAGAAGGCAGGGGGAGCGTGGTTAGCAGACATCTTTGACTACCTCTGGGCGGTACGTCTAGATCAGATCAAACCCTGGTTTAAAAAACCGACACCCCCTACTGGGTAGATATAGAAACAACATTATCCCCAACCAAGGATCTTATCCTACTTCTCCTAGGAGATGGGTGGAACCCTTGGAACTTAACCGCCCCCCCCCCCCAATGCAAACCTCATTGAGAGCGTGGAGATTCCTACAAGGACAAAACCACAAGGACTTACAGACCATAGATTTCAAACTCCCCCTGACCCCATTGAAAGCCAAGATTCCAATGATGGACGTCACAGACTTGACCACTGGGATTTCCCACATCTTAGATCTGTATGACGGACCAAAACACAAAACTGCGGAACAAATTGTGATACAATACCGACTCTCGAACACTAAACTTTTCAAATGCCTCAGGATAACACACTTCCTGAAATATCACACTCCTCCAATCGTGGCCTTGCCAAAAAAAATTTGGCAATGCTACTCCACGGTAAATACTAATACAAAAGGCATATCTTTTTTTACAACACATTGCGTGACAGAATGAAGTTCATTAAAACGACAGCAATGCAGAAATGGGAGGTTGACCTAGATATCACCTTCTCTGAGACACAATGGCAGCGAGCCTTCACAGAAATACACAGATCATCCCACTGTGTTAAACATTGGGAACTAATGATCAAAATGGCTAACAGGTGGCACTACACCTCTTTCCGTCTGGCCACATACTTCCCAGGAACGTCACCAAACTGCTGGAGGGAGTGTGGACACATAGGGAACCTCTTACATATGTTCTGGCACTGCCCTAACATACGAAGCTTATGGAATAAGGTTTTCCAACTGATCTTGCACACCCTGACCCAGCTGTAGCGCTACTACACCTAAACATAGACAAATACCCTCACAAATTTAGACCAGTCATAACGCATAGTCTCCTAGAGACTCGCCTACAGATATTATACCATTGGAAATACAACAAGGCCACTAATATCTCTGACGTCATTACAGCAGTCCATAGAAATTATACTTTCGAACGTCTCATAGCTATTAATTCCTTAAAGTGTAAGGCATTTGACGACTGTTGGTCTATTTGGCACAAGATTTCATGATTAATCGATGACTTGCATGTTTCACTACTAATGAAAATTGTAAATGTGCATCGGATACTGTGTATATCTTTTCTCTTGTACTCCTTGTTAACTAAAAGATTGTACCAGGCAAATTTCCCTGCCCCAGCTGCTGCAGTGCTGAAAGAAGTTCTCTCCCAGCCATCCACATCCCCAGCGGTTGAGTGCTAGCTAGCACTTCAACTGCTGCCTTTTCAGTTGGTAGATTCTGCCCTCTTCCGTGAGTTTGTGGAATGTGCCTTACCTCAGTGGCAAGTTCCCAAACGCCATTCTGGCTCTCTACCGGCATGTGGAAGGCAATGTCAATGCCTCGCTGGACAGGGCGGTCAGTGGTAAGGTACATATTACCGCTGACTCATGGTCCAGCAGGCATGGACAGGGACGTTACCTATCTTTCACGGCGCATTGGGTGACTCTGCTGGCAGCTGGGAAGGATGCAGGACAAGGTACAGTAGTGTTGGAGGTTGTTTCGCCACCACGCTTACAAAATGCTACTACTGGTTGTGACACACCTCTCTCCTCCACCCCTCCTCTTCTTCTTCCTCTGTGGCCTCTTCCTGTGCTGATGTGTCCTCGGAACCAGCGGTGCTCCGTAGGTGTTCAAGGGACTACGCAGGTATGCAGGCAAAGAGATGCCATGCGGTGCTTGAGCTGGTGTGCTTGGGGGACAGGAGCCGCACTGGGCCAGAGGTTCTGTCAGCTCTGCAGGGGCAGGCTCAGAGGTGGTTGACGTCACGCCAGCTTAAGCCAGGAATGGTGGTTTGCGACAATGGCACCAATCTCCTCTCCACCCTGCAACAGGGACAACTGACCCATGTGCCCTGTTTTGCTCATGTCCTTACCTTGGTGGTGCAGCGGTTCTTGTGCAGGTACCCAGGCTCACAGGATGTCCTGAAGCAAGCCAGGATCTCTGTGTGCATTTCCAATGGTCATATAATGCCAGTGCTCAGCTGGCAGACCTCTAAAAAGGAATACAACCTGCCCAAGAACTGCCTAATCTGTGACCACCAGGTGGAACTCTACGTTGGCAATGCTGCAGTTGCTGCACACACAGCAGAGGGCCATCAATATGGCAGCAGGACAGGGTTAGAGGAGCTTGTTTTTTCCCACGCCAGTGGGCCATGATCAGGGATGCATGCACTGTTCTGTCACCATTTGAGGAGACCACGAGGATGGTGAGCAGTGACAGTGCATGCATCAGTGACACTGTCCCTCTTATCCACCTGTTGGAGCACACGCTGCGTGGAATAATGGACAGGGCCCTTGAGGCAGAACAGAGGGAGGAAGAGGAGGACTTCCTTACCTCTGAAGGCCCCCTTTATCCAGACAGTGTTCCTGCTTGCCCGCCTATCACACAGGAGGAGGAGGATTGTGTCAGCATGGAGGTGGACCATAGCACTCAGCAGCAGTCTTCAAGGGATTAATTACAGTCCCAAGAAGCCCATGGACTTGTGCGTGGCTGAGACAAGGTGGCTGCGGATCCTGTCGTCCTCAGTGACCCAGAGGACTCCGCACCAAATGCCACAGCAAACCTACGCTGTATGGCCTCCCTGATCCTGCAAAGCCTGGGGAAGGATCCTCACATTCGTGCTATCAAGCAGAGGGATAATTACTGGCTGGCAACCCTCCTTGATCCACATTACAAGAGTAAGGTTGTAGACCTTATCTTGCCGGCACAGAGGGAGCAGAAGATGAAACATCTTCGGGAGGCCTTGCAGAAAGGTCTGTGCAATGCGTTCCCAGAGACTGGGAGTTTACAAAATCCTGGTCTTGGACAATGTGTTGCTGAGACTTTGGTCAGTCACACAAGGAGCGGTGGAGAAGGTGGTCATCTGACCGATGCGTTCAGACAATTTTTTAGTCCGCAGCCCCAAGGTATGACCAGTTCCAGCAACCATCACCAGCGTCTGTTTTACATGGGAGTACCTAGGGGCAAGATCAGACTTGGACACCTTTCTCACCAAAAATCCTCTGGCTTACTGGGTCTTGAGGATGGATCACTGGCCAGAGTTTGCACAGTATGCAATTGAGCTACTGGCCTGTCCTGCATCTAGCCTTCTTTCGGAACGCACATTCAGTGCTGCTGGAGGCTTTGTAACGATCACAGGGTGTGCCTCTCCACCAAATCTGTTAATCGACTGACTTTCATATAAAAATGGATCAGGCTTGGATCACCACCAGCTACCAAGCACCTGATGCTGATGTAACTTTAATATATTTTTTTTAAATTTCAGATCCCTTCAAGACTGCCTATGCTGATGCTGAGTGACTATCCTGTTATGCGGAGTGACTATCCTTTTCCTCCTCAATGATCATGCTGATAGCTTGTAAGAACATTTTTGGTTCTGGGCACAGCCACCAGTGGATAAGGCCCAATTTTTCTGCCCCTGTTTAACAGGGGCGTGTAATTAAAAAATGTTATGCAATACTTTGCAGCAGGGCTTATTACTGCGCTCCAACTAGAGTATCTCTGAGGGGTTGCAGTGTTGTGGCACCAACACCAGTGCCTAAGGCCTAATTTTTCTGCCCCTGTTTAACAGGGGCATGTAATTAAAATTGTTGATGCAATACTTTGCAGTGGGCTCATTCCTTCACTCCAACTAGAGTATCTGTGAGGGGTTGCAGTGTTGTGGCACCAGCACCAGTGCCTAAGGCCCAATTGTTCTGCCCCTGTTTAACAGGGGCGTGTAATTACAATTTTTGATGCAATATTTTGCAGCAGGGCTTATTACTGCGCTCCAACTAGAGTATCTGTGAGGGGTTGCAGTGTTGTGTCACCAGCACCAGTGCCTAAGGCCAAATTTTTCTGCCCCTGTTCAACAGGGGCATGTAAGTACAATTCTTGATCTAATATTTCACAGCAGGACCCATTACTGCGCCCACCAATAGTAACTGTGAGGACTTACAGTGTTGTGGCACCAGCGCCAGCACCAAAGGCCCAATTTTTCTGCCACTGTTCAACAATGACATGTAATTACAATTCTTGATATAATAGTTCACAGCAGGGCTTTCCAGCGCCCACCAAGACTAACTGTGGGGGCGTACAGTGTTGTAGCAACACCAACACCTAGGGCCCAAATTTCTGCAGAGTATATACGTCAGGCCCCTACTTTTAAACATCCAAATTACAAATGACTCCTACTTGCAACCGGAAGGAGACAACAGGAAGTGAGAGGAAATCTACCCCTAGGAAGGGAAATTCTCTTCTGTAAGAGGTGTCTTATGTCCACTGATGCTTTATCACCAATCCTTGTTTCACTAAAAAACCCACATTTTCAAAAAATCATTTGTCATTGGGACAGAAAGTGAGGTGCAATATTCTAAACAGATGCGCACAGACATCAAAACAAATGTTACAGGGGTGATAACCCTTCTCTATGTTTTCCGAAAAGCTTAAAAATAGATTTTTTTGGCTGGAGCTACACTTTAAATAAGTACCAGTTCAAAATTACAAACATATTCTACTTAACAACAAACCTACAGTCCCTGTCTTGTTTGCACCACCTGTATACTGCTGTTTAAAGTATATAGGGCCAAAGGGGCTGGTAATGACCTGGGGGGAGTCGGGGGAAACCATGCTATTTTTCCCAATGATTTTCATCCATATTGCAGGGACCAGACATTACATTACAGCCGCAAGCAGTTTTAAATGACTTTTTTCTTATAGTAATGTCATTTTGTGCAGGGACAGTTCTAAACATGTGCCACTTCACAGGCATACTATAGACACCCAGCAGGTACGATATTCAAAGGAATTTTTCAACTTTTTTTTTCATAGGATGCATTAAGGTGGAAAAACACAAAGGTTTACAACCCCTTTAAAGCATGGAAATAGACAGTGGACATTTTTTAATATGGATCTGCAAAATACTGCAGTGCTTAAAGAACAATAAGCAAGCAAGGTAGAACTAAAGGGGGTTGTACATTTATTAAGCGCTATTAATACTGACATTTCATTGCTTGCAGTTTCACTTTAGCATAACAAAGCTATGGGCCAGGGCACGTGTTTTGCTAATCACACAGTGGCAGCAATGAAAAGGGCAAAGGTTAATAATGTTAGCCATGCTGTGTCATTGACTATTATCACTATAGTCTCTCAAACTTTGGACACACATATGGCCTGTCACATGTGAACAACTTGTATATACATCTGTGTCACATTTTATTGAAGGATGATGATCAACTGGTTGTACCTTAATGAATGAAAATAAAAGTAGCATGTTTTTCTGTAAAACAGGCTGTCCCAATTAAATTCAATCTGAGTTTCTGACACCATAGAAACCATGCAATTAGTGTGCAAATAGCAGCAGGTATGGCCTCCTAGAGGGAGAAAGAGAAAACAATATATTCCTAGAAATAACAATTTAGCATGGGAAAAAAAAAATTCTTCCATTTAATTGGATTATCTCTGGAAACTGTATCGTGGCTTAAGATGCCTATAATTATGTTCAGTCATACAGTTGAAGAATTTGAGAGTATAGTAGATTAAAAAAAAAACTATCAAGTGATTTCAGTGAATTGTATTTTGCATTGAGATTAAGGGATGTCAACCACTTAGGTTTTGGTTTGACACACAATGGTTGATTTACTAAAGGATTAGAGCATGTTCATTTTGGAAAGTGAATTTTTAACTTTGCAAGGCAATTTTCATTTAGCTTAGTGAATGTGGTGAAAATTCATTTTGAAAAGAATACCCAATCATAAGAAAAATGGAACACAAAAACTGTATTATTTGTACTTGATTGAAGGACAGAAGTCAGCAGAGTTCTATCTCATTCTGAAAAATCACTTTGCTAAATCAAAATCCTAGTTGCCTTTGGAAAATCAACCCCATTAGTTTATTCTATCAATGCTTATAGCTGTACTGTAAAATTGATATACTGTATGCACCATTTATCCATGTATAAAATCTCAATTTCACTTAATGAGCTATTCAGGCAAAAAATTTAATGTGAAAACAAAAACAATCTAATTTTTTACTTTTCAATGTTTTTTTTTTTTTTTTTAGAAGGGATTTATTTAGGGTAGGTTATTTAAACTTTTTTGACCTTTACCTACAGGTAAGCCTATAATAAGGCTTACCTGTAGGTATAAAGAATATCTCCTAAACCTGTACGGTTTAGGAGATATTACCCCCACAATGCGCCGCTGATTGCAGCGGCGCATGCGCAGGGGGACTCCACGGCGAAAGAATCCGGCCAGCCGGATTTAAATCTCGCGCGGGAGTGACGTCATCGCCGCTCCAGCCAATCACAGCGCTGGAGCGGCGATAGCCGGAAGACACGCCGAGTCAAGATGAGATCTCGCTCGGCGTGCACCAGGTAAGTTTCCTACACCTCGTTCCGAGGTAAGTATTTCATAATGAGCTAATATGCGGTGCATATTAGCTCATTATGGCTTTTCCCTTGCAGGTCTAAAAAAAAAAAAAAAAAATTTGCGGTTTACAACCGCTTTAATTTAGTGTTCTTTGCATTTGTTTTTCTGCTTTTGTATATTTGATTGTTTTTATTTGAAATGTTTTCTGACTTTTTAGTGGGAAAAAAAGTGTAATGATGCTAATAAGGGGCTATGTTTAGCTGTATTCAGTTTGATTGATAGATTTTTAGATATGACAGTGAAACATACATTGTTCTTAGTAGCTTAGGGGTCGACTGGGAACAAAAATAGCATGATTCATGAAATCTGGAGCAAAAGTAGAACTGGTACTCAAAATAACTAATAAAGTTTCATTTTTTAAATTGAAGTGGGAATCTGATTGATTGTTATGGGAAATATTTCCACACTACTCTACAAGATTTTAATTGTCTTGCTTCTCACTAATAAGCCCTACTGGTTTAGGGTATGTGTAGTATAAACAGTATATTAAAAAAAATTGTGTTACAGTCAGCGGTTTGCAGAACTGAGAGGACCAGTGGGCTTCCATTACAGCCTTCAATTCTTGCAAACCAGTGAGTTAGTTGTACTGCATTTCTAGCAAAAGAAGCTTATTCAGTAGAGTTCTTGACTCTCTTCTCTTCCAATCACCTTATGTTTTCTGCAGTGTCCTTGAACTAAGCAGCTGATCACATCCCCATTAAGCTTCTCTTCTCCACTAAGAAAATAAATTACTATTAAATATCTTTCATAACTGTAGCCCTACATGATCTCAATTATTTAGCTGCCCTTTATGTACTCTTTCAATTTCAGTGGTACGTTTTTTCAGAACTGATGTAAAAAACTGAATAGTATACACAAATTGTGGGCTGATTATGCTTTATATGGAGATATGTTAACAATTAAGGTTAATTATTTTGAATCAATGGCCCTTTTAAAACAAGACAATTTTTTTCACGCTTTGAATGCTGCATAATGATATTCTTGAAATTTACCTTGAATTTTCACCATTATTGTGATGTTAGTATGCTCAAATTATGTAGTTTTCTGTAAGTGAGACATATCTACAGATTAACTGAAAATATAACCATCTATGTGAAAAGACATTTGAAAAGTTGAGGGGTTTAAAGATGATAAGGGGTGTATGTGGGTTGATGAAACAGCTAGCCTGGTTGAAAACTTGAAATTTACAACCAAATTTGTTTATCCACTTCAGCCCCGGACCATTTGGGTGGTCAAAGACCAGGCAACTATTTGTGATTCGGCAGTGCCTCGCTTTAACTGACAATTGCGCTATGTGGCTCCCCAAAAAAATGTATGTCCTTTTTTTTCACACAAATAGAGCTTACCTTTGGTGGTATTTGATCACCTCTGCGGTATTTATTTTTTGCGCTATAAACAAAAATAGAGTGACAACTTTGAAAAAAAAACAATATTTTTTACTTTTTGCTATAATAAATATCCCCCAAAAAATATATAAACATTTTTTTTCCTCAGTTTAGGTCAATACATATTCTTCTACAAATTTTTGGTAAAAATTTTTTGCAATAAGCGTTTATTGATTGGTGTGCGCAAAAGTTATAGCGTTTACAAAATAGGGGTTAGTTTTATGGTATTTTTATTTTTATTTTTTTACTAGTAACGGCGATCAGTGATTTTTTTTGTGACTGAGACATTATGGCAGACACATCGGACACTTTTGACACATTTTTGGGACCATTTTCATTTTCACAGCGATCAGTGCTATAAAAATGCACTGGTTACTGTGAAAATGGCACTGGCAGTGAAGGGGTTAACCACTAGGTGGCGCTGTAGGGGTTAAGTGTGCCTAGCACAGTGATTCTTACTGTAGGGGGAATGGGTTCTGTCACATGACACTTGGATTACACAGAGCCAAGATCAGTGTCATTCTCACTAGGCAGAGCAAGGCGATGCTTGTTTACACAAGCATCTCCTCGCTCTATACCTCCGTAAACGGACACGGGGATCTCTGTGGCGATCGAGTTCGCGAGACCCACGGTCTGACTCACGGGGAAGGCGGCAGGGTCGCGACCACACGGCAGGCATTTAAAGGGCCACGTACAGGTACGTGACTATGCCTGTCCGTGCTATTCTGCCGACGTATATATACCGTGGGTGGTCCTTAAGCGGTTATAGTATAGTGTTGAAATCAATTTTAACAGATTATTATTAAAGTTGAAAATCTAGTCATGGTGCCTTCTGGGGTGGCACAGGCTGGGAAGAATTTCCTTGCCATACCAACACAGCTGGACATGAACACACTCATATAGCACAAAAACAAGATATGGAGCAAATATCTCTTTAGACTGTTATTGATTCTAGTCTTCTCTGCCGTTGACTTTCAAATCTTAAGAAATTCTCATAAGTTATGAAGGGATTTGCTGTTGTGCTTGTGTGTTTTCAAGATACTGGTAATCCCTCTATAAACCCACTCATTGGCACTTGCTTGTGATGGCACTGTGGGGTTGATTTACTAAAGGTAAATAGACTGTGCACTTTGCAAAGTGCAGTTGCACTCAGCAAGAGAAGCTTAGTAAATGAACAGAAGCTTCGCTGAATCTGATGACCATCATCCAATCACGTGGAAGCAAAAATTCATTTTTTTTTTTTTTTTACCTGCATTTGATTATTTTTTGCAAAGTGAAGCCTTACCTCATTTACTAAGCTCTGGAGCAACTGCACCTGCAGAGTGCACATTCTATTTGTCTTTAGTAAATCAACCCCTCTGTGTGACTGTGATGACATAGGTCACATGCAGCTAAGGCTGGGTTCACACTACGATTTTCCCATCCGTCAGCAGCATACGATTTATATGAAAAAACGTATGCGGCTGAAACGGATTGAACCGTACGTAAACGTATGCGTTTATAAAACGTATACGGTTTCAAAAAGTGCGTACGGTTCCATCCGGTTTTGATTAAAAAAACGCATACGTTTTTGGAATTAGTGTCATTTAATAAAAAAAGATTTTCTTGTTTTGAAAATGCGCATGCGCAGACGAAAAACGCATATGGTTTATACGTATGGAACCGCACATATGTGCGTTTTCCATTGACTTTAATGTTAAAAAAAAAACGTATGCGTTTGCCATACGGTTTCAAAAACTGACTCAAAACCGTGGTCGAACACGGTTTTGTGTACTGTTAAAAAACGTTTTGCCAGCAAATCGTACGCACCCGGATGCATCTGAGTGCATACGATTTGCAATGCATTGTCTATGTATGCGTTTTCCCGTACGGGCCCGTACGTTTTCAAAACTGAAATCGTATGCGGCTGACGGACGGGAAAATCGTAGTGTGAACCGAGCCTAAGACTGGTTGTGTGTTTATCTAAAAAACAGCCAACCCAAAGTATCATAATAATAGCATAAACATTGCTTTTGAATAACAGTGTTTTCCTTGTCAAAATATCTTTATTGAGAAGATAATGGTTCGTACAAGATCAGTGAGTAGATAGAATACATAAAAAGCATATAACATGTAGACAAGAACATTGTACATCTGATGAGGCATTTTTCCAGTGGTCTATAAATGGGTATGTTGTGGAGTCCATATGGTTGTTTTTGCCTGACCTGCTATAAGGTGCCTCATTTGTCATGAGCAGTCCTGGAAAGGATAGGATAGGAAAGGATAGGGCTTATAGTTCATGCAAGTGTACCAATGCGTACATCAGGGAGCTTCAACAGTACCTACTCATAAAACAATATTAATAACATTAGTAACAATATCTTTCCAGACTGTCGCCCAAAACGTGGGGAGACGGGAGGAGGGTAGGAAGGGGGGGGGGGGGGGGGTGATACCCCTAAGGATGGCTTGTAAGTACTTTATAGTTAGTTTTGCACGCTATTACATTTAATGACGCTGATTTAGTGTTGCTCCAAATTTGATTCCAATCCGATGTATCTAGTTCTTGATCAAGGTCCTTTTCCCACTTGCTTACGTAGGAAAGTTTGGTAGGAGACTCTGTTGTGGAATTGAGCAGTAGTTGAGCGTGGGTTTCTTATACTATTGAGATCCTACCCTTTTTTTCTGGTTTCACAACAGGGGGGGCTCATTTGTACAAAGCTTTTCAAAGGCAGTTAGGCGAGGGGGGTGGGATACGGAATCAACGTATGGCTTGAAGAAATTCTTCACAATATTTGTAAATATTTTTTTTTTTAGAATTCTGAGTTCAGATTGCAGTATGTTGTATGTATCGCAAATATTGGGGCTAAGGACTTAAACGTCGATGAGCTCCATTAGCTTGTATAAATTTGTGCAGCCCATCTTGGCCCTTGATTCTTTAAATGAGTTCAGGGATATACCCAAGCCCATTAGGGTAAAATGCCGGGTTTTTGTGAAAGGATAAAAGTGGAATATGAGGGGATAGAAGTTTGTTTTTGGTCTTCAATTTGTCCCAAAGGGAAAGAGAATGCTTAGTGATGGGGTTGTGGATAGTTTTGCGAGTTTTGGGGGGGATCCATAATATGTTTGAAATTGAAATAGTGTCGCAGTCCACCGCTTCGATTGATACCCAAAGGGGTGGATCTCGTGTGGCGTGGTATTTCACTAAATCAGTTAATTGCGCTGCTCTATAATAGTTCATGAAGTTGGGTAGCCCCAGTCCGCCATTAGCTTTTGGTAGATGTAAAATTTAATGTAATGCTCCTCCCAGTCAATGTGAAACTTGGGGATGCCATTTGGTGTACCTGCTGCCTTTCTATCTTAAGCTACAGACTTTTTTACACTTCATTACTATTTACACTAATTGATCCTTTTTTACATATATATTGCCTTATTAGGTGTCGATTTGGTGACTACCCTCCACCTCGGTCAGCTCCCCCTCCAGGGTGCTTTCCTCTCCTCCCCCCCCCCCCTACTCCCCTCATTGGGAACCCACCTTTTGCTCCACCCACAACTGTGAGTCCTTGTAGGCCCCCCTCCACGTGCCTCGGGGGTATTTGGCGGAGAGCTGGCCCCCCCCAGTCTCGGTGGTACCCACTCAGGAACTCGTCTGTGGATTATTCTGGCTCTGTATACCAACCAAACAGCATACTGCGAATGGGTAACTATAATTGGATGAAGATATATATATCAACGTGAAAAATAGATTATTATTATGCCTTACTGTTATAATTGTTGTTACAGTTGCACCTTATTCTCTGAAGAAGACCCATTGAAGGGTTGAAACGCGTCAGAATACACCTGACTCATCAGTTGACCATTCATGTTTATTGTTTGTCATGGTTATTTGGTGCATACCCCATGTGCAGTTGCTTTTCATGTACACATTACCAGAGCCAATTTGTATTTTATAAATTTTATCCATTAAATATTTTTTCTACTCATATAATACTTTGTTGAGCACCTCATTATCTGTTTTTATCCCTATGATATAACCACCTGATTGCTGCCTAAAAACCCCAACGGGGAACTCCTTTCTCTTTTTCGCCTATTCCAGGGGTGAGCAGCACTTTCCCCACCCCCACTGTGTCTTATCAACTTTTTAACACTGTTATTCAAAAGCAATGTTTATGCTATTATTATGATACTTTGGGTTGGCTGTTTTTTAGACAAACACACAACCAGTCTTAGGCTCGGTTCACACTACGATTTTCCCGTCCGTCAGCCGCATACGATTTCAGTTTTGAAAACGTACGGGCCCGTACGGGAAAACGCATACATAGACAATGCATTGCAAATCGTATGCACTCAGATGCATCCGGGTGCGTACGATTTGCTGGTTTTTGAAACCGTATGGCAAACACATACGTTTTTTTTTTAACATTAAAGTCAATGGAAAACGCACATATGTGCGGTTCCATACGTATAAACCGTATGCGTTTTTCGTCTGCGCATGCGCATTTTCAAAACAAGAAAATCTTTTTTTATTAAATGACACTAATTCCAAAAACGTATGCGTTTTTTTAATCAAAACCGGATGGAACCGTACGCACTTTTTGAAACCGTATACGTTTTATAAACGCATACGTTTACGTACGGTTCAATCCGTTTCAGCCGCATACGTTTTTTCATATAAATCGTATGCTGCTGACGGATGGGAAAATCGTAGTGTGAACCCAGCCTTAGCTGCATGTGACCTATGTCATCACAGTCACACAGAGGGGTTGATTTACTAAAGACAAATAGAATGTGCACTCTGCAGGTGCAGTTGCTCCAGAGCTTAGTAAATGAGGTAAGGCTTCACTTTGCAAAAAATAATCAAATGCAGGTAAAAAAAAAAAAAATGAATTTTTGCTTCCACGTGATTGGATGATGGTCATCAGATTCGTGTTTGAGAACGACGAGATTTGGTCTTGACAGTGTGTACGCAAAGAAAGCTTGTCAAGTTTCTCGAGAAGTCTTACAAGGAACTCGTCGAGAAAAAAGGGATTTTTAATAACAGCTTACCTGTAAAATCCTTTTCTTGGAGTACATCACGGGACACAGAGCGCATAGTCATTACATATGGGTTATATGGGTACCTTCAGGTGTGGACACTGGTGTAATCAACTTCACAGGAAGTTCCTCCCTATATAACCCCCTCCCACTGAGAGTGCTTTAGTTTTGTAGCAAGCAATTTCTCTGAGGTTACACAATGTTCCCCAAAAAGAGGGGTGGGAGCTCTGTGTCCCGTGATGTACTCCAAGAAAAGGATTTTACAGGTAAGCTGTTATTAAAAATTCCTTTTTCTTGATCGTACATCACGGGACACAGAGCGCATAGTCATTACATATGGGATGTCCCAAAGCAATGCTCCATGAAGGGAGGGAGACCGTAAGGCCAAAAATAGCCAAACAGAAAATATATCAGGAGGTAAAATAGCTCCACCAACAGAAAAAAAGGGGGCGTGAACCGGGCCAGAGGATTCTATACTGCTGCCCGTAGGACCGCCTGCCCAAATGCTGCGTCCGCAGCCTTTGTGACGTCCAACTTATAAAATTTAGTAAACGTATGTACGGAAGACCAGGTTGCCGCTTTGCAAACCTGTGCCATAGAGATCTGATGGTGTGCCGCCCAAGAGGCACTCATGGCCCTCGTAGAATGGGCCTTAACTGATAAGGGCGGTGGAACGCGCTTCAGACCATAGGCCTGAAAAATCAGCTGCTTAATCCACCTAGCCAAGGAAGACTTGGCAGCCGGCTGACCCTTCTTGGGGCCATCCGGAAGAACGAAAAGCACATCTGTTTTCCGAATCTTTTCTGTAGCCTTGAGATAAACCCTCATGGCTCGGACCACATCCAAAGTATGAAGCAATCTTTCCTCTCTGGACTGGGGAGTAGGAAAGAAGGATGGTAGGACTAGGTCCTGATTCAAGTGAAAACTGGATATGACCTTAGGAAGGAAAGAAGGCTGAGGCCGCAGAACCACTCTGTCCTTATGCAGAATCAGGTACGGTTCCCTGCAAGACAAGGCTGCCAGCTCGGAGACCCTTCTGGCCGAAGCCATAGCCACCAAGAAAACCAACTTTCGGGTTAGCAGCACAAGAGGGATTTCTGTCAGAGGTTCAAACGGCTGCTTTTGTAAAGCTGACAAGACCAGATTTAAATTCCAGGGGCAGAGGGGAGCTCTAATAGGGGGATTTACATGCAAGACCCCCTGCAAAAAGGTTTTCACAAGCGAATGTGTGGCCAAAGGCCTTTGAAACCATATCGATAAGGCAGACACCTGCCCCTTTAGAGTACTAAGAGCCAACCCCTTGTCAACGCCAACCTGGAGGAATCGCAAGATCCTGTCAATAAAAAACTTGCGAGGATGCCCTCCTTGAGACTCGCACCACTCCACATAGGTTCTCCAGACTCTGTAATAGATATTTCTAGAGACTGGCTTTCTAGCTTGAATTAACGTAGATATGACTTGGGCTGAGAGGCCTCTGCCCTTAAGAATTAGAGATTCAGCCGCCAAGCCATCAAATTTAGCTGCTGTGAAGCAGGGTGGTAGATCGGGCCCTGAGACAGCAGATCTGGGCGCAGGGGGAGTGGCCACGGTGCCCTTACTGACATCCTCACGATGAGTGCGTACCAAGCCCTTCTGGGCCAGGCTGGGGCCACCAGGATCACCGGCCTGCGCTCCACCCTGATCCTTCGTAGAAGGCGGGGAATCATCTGTAGTGGAGGGAACGCATACAGGAGAGAAAACTGGTGCCAGGGGCAAACCAACGCATCGGTCCCGTAGGCCGAGGGGTCCCTGGCTCGGGATACGAATTTGTCCAATTTCTTGTTGAATCTTGTTGCCATGATGTCCACATCGGGAACTCCGAATCTTTGGCAAATCTCTTGGAATACCTGGGGGTGAAGAGACCACTCTCCCGGGAGTAACTGTTGACGACTCAAAAAATCTGCTTGAGAATTGTCTATCCCTGGGATGAACACTGCTGAGATGCAGGGTACATGGGCTTCGGCCCATGAAAAAATCAGGTTTACTTCCCTTTGAGCCGCTAGGCTCCTTGTGCCCCCCTGGTGGTTTATGTATGCCACCGCCGTGGCATTGTCGGACTGTATCCTTACTGGCAGACCCTGCAGGGGAAGAGTCCAGGCGACCAGGGCCAACCGAGCAGCTCTGATCTCTAGGACATTGATGGGAAGCAGACTTTCTGCCTCTGACCACTGTCCCTGCTGGGTCCGTTTTCCTAAGATTGCCCCCCAACCTGTTAGGCTGGCATCTGTGGTTACTATTTTCCACGAGATGGGGCAAAAGGTTTTCCCTTTTGATAATTTTTGAGGGATCAGCCACCAGTACAGGCTGTGCCTGACTCCTGGGGAAAGAACTAATGGACGGTCTAATGCCTGTATGGACTTGTTCCAAGCAGAGAATAGCTGCTTGCAGAATTCTGGTATGGATCTGGGCATAGGGCGCTGCTTCGAAGGCGGCCACCATCTTTCCCAGCAGTCGCATGCATAGGCGAATAGTCGGCTTCTTTTTGCCTAAGACTATTTGAATCGTTTGAATCAACGACCTGATCTTCTTTTGAGGTAAAAATACCCTCTGGCATTCTGTATCTAACCGAAAGCCTAGATATTCCAACTGTCTTGTGGGTTGTAACCTTGATTTTTCTTGGTTCACAATCCACCCGAACTCTTCTAGATGCCGCACTGTGCGGACTACTGCATGATTGAGGTTGGAAGCTGAACTGTCGATAACCAGGAGATCGTCCAGGTATGCTAGGACCAAGATGCCTTCTGTCCTTAGGACGGCTAGCACCGGGGCTAACACCTTTGTGAATACCCGTGGAGCTGTTGCCAACCCGAAAGGGAGGGCTACGAACTGGTAATGACTTTGATTTATCGTAAAACGAAGAAACTTGTGATGTGCTGGGTAGATCGGCACATGCAGATATGCATCCTTTATGTCTATAGATGCTAGGAAGTCGCCCTGATGCAGGCTGGCTGTCACTGAACGTATGGAGTCCATACGAAAGGTCTGAATCCTTAGAAAGCGATTTAGGCGTTTGAGGTCTAATATAGGCCTGACGTCGCCATTGGGTTTTGGTATAACAAAAAGGTTGGAGTAGAATCCCAGACCCCTTTCTTGGGTTGGTACTTCTACAATTACTCCTTGGAGCAAGAGGCGATCCAACGCCTTTACGAGAGAGGCCCTCTTTAACGGGTCGCTTGGAAGACTTGACCCCTGAAAATGAGGAGGGGGGATTTCTCGAAACTCTAGTTTGTAGCCTGAGGCTACTACGGACCGAACCCAAGCGTCGGGAATTCTGGCCTTCCAGACTTCGGAGAAAAACTGAAGCCTCCCCCCCACCCAAGAGAGTGGGGGCGCCCCTTCATGAATCTGACTTGATGACTGGTTTAGCCGGCTTGCGAGACCAGGGCCTCTTGTTTGTCGCGGCTTGTCCCTGTGGGCGGCTATTAACTGCTGAACGCCCGGGAGGCCGTCGATACTGCCGAGAAGTCGAAGGGGCCGAGCCTACAATGGCCTGACGTTTAAACGTGGGCCCACGCGGTCTTTTCTTGACCGGTAAGGAAGTACTTTTTCCACTTGATATGGTGTGGATATATTTATCTAGGTCTTCCCCGAATAGTCTTCCCCCATGAAAGGGAAACCCTGCTAAAAGCTTTTTGCAGGGTGCCTCTGCTGACCAGTTCTTTAGCCACAAAAGACGACGCATGTGAACCATCAGTAGAGATGAACGGGATGCCTGTTGGATGGAGTCCTTAATAGCATCTATTGCAAAGCAGAGAGCCCTAGGGAATTCTGCTAATTCATGAGTATGCTGAGCCGGCATGTCCTTTAATATATGTTTTGCCTGATCCTTCAAGGCCTGACAAACACCAATGGCTGCTACTGCTGGCTGAACCATGGCACCTACTGAGGTGAAAGCTGCTTTCAGTAGGGTCTCGAATTTCTTGTCGACCGGATCCTTGAACATATGGACATTTTCAACCGGACAAGTCAGGGATTTATTCACGCAGGAAATGGCTGCGTCCACTGTAGGGAGAGCCCATTTCTTTACATATTCCTCTTCCATAGGGTAGAGAATAGAGAATCTTTTAGGAGGGACAAAGATTCTATCAGGTCGAGCCCAATCCTGGTAAATCACGTTCCGCAGAAGGGGGTGCATTGGAAAAGATGCACAAGTTAATGGAGCCTTTAAAGAACCCAATGAGGATACCTCCGGGGCTACTAGTTCTGGCACTGGAAGTTTAAAGGCAGTGCGAACCATATCTGTCAAAGACTGGATCCACAGGCTCTCCGCTTGAGAGGCCGAAAAATATTCATCTATAGTGGAATTTTCCCTGTCTGAACCGTCGGGACTTGGGTCTGCCTGATCCCCTTGTGGGTCCCGTTCCTCTGAAGAGGAGACCTCTGCATCTGAAAACCCCACACTGGGTGAGGGGGATCTAGCCCGCTTGCTACTTGGGCAAGAACGGGAAAGCAACGCAGTTAACCTTTTCTCTAGCCCACTCATGGTGGCTGCTAGCATTTCTTCCGTCACGTAAACGGGAATGGGTGGATCGGGGGCCGCCTCTGCCCCCAGCACCCCCAATGGCTCTTGTACTATGCCACTCGGTGTCCTGACTGGCGAGGGTGGGGCCGTAGAAGCCTGGCCCAAATCCTCTGACCCCGATGGAGACCCCTTTTGCTTTTTGGCACCTTTAGCAGCCTTGGCTGGTCCAGATCCCTTTGGAGCCATTGTACAACCTTGGGTCACCCCTATAGCCAACACCTGACTGTTGCAGCTAGGAGTAACCAATATGAGGGCAGGTATGAGGAAAATGAAAAAGAACTAATTTCTCTCTTTTTCTTTTTTTTTTTTTTTTTTTTCAAAAAAAAATTTTTTTTTTTTTTTTTACCCGCCTGGGAGGTGGCAATACTGAGGAAACCTGTGAGTATTGACACACCAATGCCCGTTAGCCGGAGTCCAAGGTAGACTCAGATACTGCTGGATCTAAGGCTGAGTCCCTTTAAGCAAAAAAACTTTTTTTTTTTTTTTTTTTCTGGTCAATAGTGGACCTAAGTCCTAGACCTGAAGATCCACAAAACCGCCACTAGGTGTCCCTGTGTGGCCAAAAGACCCAGCTGCACGCTCTGTATCCTTTCTTCCTCTGCCTCCAGGAGGGAAAGACCAGCCAGAGAGAAGTTTTCCCTTTATACAGACCCTGACGCTGCTGGCCCGCCCCCCCCCGACGCACGCCGACGCTATAAAAGGCGGCGTGCACGCGCGCGCGTATGCGCGCGCGCACACACGCGCGCACACACACGCGCGCACAATCGCGCGCACACACACGCGCACACACACGCGCGCACAATCGCGCGCACCACGCTGAAACCACATGGAGGAAGCAGAGCAGAGGAACAACATGGACCAGCGTTATGCAGCACCAACAGACACCAGGTAAGCACTAATCTTATTGTAGTGCACACACAGCGAGGAAGCTGTCCCCTTGAGCTTCCTAAGAAACAGGAGTTTTTACCAGCAATTTCCTCTTTAAAACATGTGGGGTTGCAGTATCAGTGTTAACAGGCAGACCTGGGGTGAGTAGCAAATATACAACTTACACAAGTATACATATATCTACATGTTATCTGGGTAAACATTATAATCCCATCCTGCCTCAACAGACATAGTGGAGATAGTGGCTGATGCACCAGCACACTGTTAGCCAACCCAGAACCCCCAGGGGGATACCTACTGTCGAACCAAGTCCCGCAGGTTCCCTCTTACCTGCTCCATGCCGCAGGGTATTGCAAAATGCAAGAGGCCCAGCCTTCCCCCATCTCCGTGGGTATTGTCTTGGACCTTCAGGGACCGGGGTCCTGTGTTAAGGAACCCACACCCCTGGACCTATATAGCATCCTGGCATCAGTAGCGTTTAGTTCTTGGAAGAGACTAAGGCACTGGAGCCCAGAATCCAGCCCTCCAAGGAGAGGCATTATAGGCAAAACCCCACTCCAGCAGGGCCCGGGTACCGTACATCTTGGCTCTGAAGCACTTCGGACGGATCCGGCTAGCTATCCTGGGTCCCGAGACCTCCGAGGGACAGCTAGACGTGACCAACACCTAAGACACTGGCGAAAAAACTAAAGCACTCTTAGTGGGAGGGGGTTATATAGGGAGGAACTTCCTGTGAAGTTGATTACACCAGTGTCCACACCTGAAGGTACCCATATAACCCATATGTAATGACTATGCGCTCTGTATCCCGTGATGTACGATCAAGAAAACGATGTTTCATTTACGACGAGTTCCTCGGTCGTGTGTACGAGGCCATACACACGACCGTTTACCTCGGCAAAAAAGCTCTGCCACCAAGTTTCATGATGGATTCTGTCGAGGAAAACAGTCGTGTGTACGAAGCCTAACACTTATGATCCTTAAAGTGATGAAAAATACTTCTTCTATAATCCTTCACATGCATCAACAGCATGAATGAGTCCCACCACCATTCATCATGTGCTTTGCCCTAAACTTGTGGGCCAATTAGTGTAAGCAATAGGTCAAATGCACCTTCCCCCTTAAAGGGTCTATTCCCACGGCTTTACCACTCTCTCTCTTCTGGGAATCTCTCCACTGGCTCCTGTGTGAATCATCACCAAAATGCAGCCTCCACTGAAAAAGCTTAAAATCGTCTGTAAACCTCAGTCACTGAATCTGAGCAAAGCACATACAGTATATCTGTAGTGTTTACATGTGTCTCTCCAAAGCTCTGAGTGTCATTTCTCTCTGGTGCTTTGTTCCGCTGTTATCAGCATGAGTCACTTCTGAGAAGTTTTTCCGACACATGAGATACATTTGTGTTGGGGAGGGAGCTCAGAACGGAGCTTGTTCTTCTGCTGTGTGGAGGGGGTGTGTGTCTTTCCTGCAATCAGCTCTCACACACTGTAACTGGAGCCTCTCCACCCTCTCCTCTGTGTAAGAGGATTTGTTTAATCTCTGTGTATCATCTGGGGCTGTTCACTTCACTGGGTACATGTGAGGGTTTACAACCACCGATAACTGTAATAATGTCACTGGTGCCAAAAAAGTGTCAAAAGTGTCTGATTTGTTCGCCGTAATGTTGCAGTCCCACTAAAAATTGATGATCACCACCATTACTAGTAAAAAAAATGATAACAATTCCATAAATCTTTTCCCTTTTTTTGTAGACGCTATGGGCCAGATTCACAGAGCCCTTACTCCTGTCTAACTCGCGTTAGACTGGAGTACTTTCAAATTACGCATGTTTTTTCACTACTCTGAAACCTCAAACCATGAAAATACGACTGCAGGCTTCAATCCGACTGGCTTACGTGTTCGTACGCCTTCGGAACTACGCTGCAATAAATTTGCGGCCGCTGGGTGGAGTTCCCGTCGTTTTCCGCGTCGGGGTATGCAAATGAGCTTTTGCCGAAGATCCACGAAGTTACCAACGTCAATAGCAATCTCTTACGGCATCTTTAGTCATCTTTTTCCTGCGTAAAATTAAGCCAGCTTTTTGCTGGTCTAATATTAGACAGCCCATGTTAAGTATGGCCGTCGTTCCCGCGTCGAATGTCAACGTCTTTTTTTATTTTTTACGTAAGTCGTCCGGGAATAGGAATTTCCGTAAACGACGCTACTCAAACAACAAATGACGTAACAACGTTATTTCGCGAAATGCACGGCGGGAAATTCCTGAACGGAGCATGCGCAGTTCGATCGCCGCGGGGACGCGCCTAATTGAAATGCTTCACGCCCCCTTATGGCGTATTTCGATTACGCGGCGAGAAATACACTACGCCGCCGTACCGTAAGGGACAAAATCTACCAGAATTCGGCGTATAGCCTGGTAAAATACGGCGGCATTGTGTATCTCTGATACTCTGCGCCAATGTAATTGTATCTGAATCTGGCCCTATAACTTTTGCACAACCCAATCAATATACGCTTATTGTGTTTTTGTTTCTACCAAAAATATGTAGAATATGTATAAAAATATATATTGGCCTAAACTAAGAAGAAATTCTTTTTTTTTTAGGGCTATTTATTATAGCAAAAAGTATTTAATTTTTTCTGAGATGTTGTTTTGTTTTTGGTTATAGCGCAAAAAAAAAAAAAAAACACAAACACAGAGGTGATCAAATTCCACTAAAATAAAGCTCTATTTGTGGGGGAAAAAGGAAATTTTTGGGGGTACAACATCGCATGACCATGCAATTGTCAGTTAAAGCATTGCAGTGCCATATCGCTAAAAATGGCCTGGTCAATAAGGGGGGTACATTTTCTGGTACTTAAGTGGATAAAATATGTACACTCACAAGAGAAGTGCACTTAGACAGCAGTGCACTACTTTAAATGCTTGCCAGACTATCTGCGTACAATGTCCCCTTAAGGCTAAACCCCAGAATCACCTATTTTCAGCAATCCATCAGCACTTCCTGGTAGACAATGATGTCACAGGCCCCATCCATGATAATGCACTATGCTATTCTTTATTTTTTGAGTGTAAAGCAAGTGGATGCTGCATATTGGTGATGATTTACACAGGATCCAGTGAAGAGATCCCCAGGAGGGAGAGAGTGGTGAAGTCGTAGGAATAAACCCTTCAAAGGGAAGGGGAATTTGACCTATTGATTAAACTAATAAGTCCACAAGTTCAGGCCCAGGGGAGAACACATGATGAATGATGGTGAGACTCACTTATGCTGTTGATGCATGTGGATAATTAAATGCTGCTTTATCAGCCTGAGTGTCACTTTCCTCTCTCTTCTTGACTTTTTTTCAGAGTGAGTTAGCTTCTTTTCCGTAATACACCTGTCCTAGACATGCTGTTTTGAGCCCTGGTTCACACTGGGCTGCGGGAGTGAAATTGTGCGATTTCAGCTGAACTCGTGCGATTTCACTCCCTCTGGCAGTCCCGATTTTGGCGCGATTTAGGAGACATCTGTGCAGGTTTCTGCACAGATGTCAATGTAAATCGCGTCCTGAAATCGCAAAAAGTAGTACAGGAACTACTTTTTGAAATCGGTGCAGCGCCGCAGATGCGGCGTCGCACCGATTAGGACGGTGTCATTGCCGGCAATTGCCGCCGATTTCAAATCGAACTAAATCGTACCCAGTGTGAACCTGGGCTGAAGCTTATTTAGACCTTGCTACCGCATGCAGTGACCTGGCTACCTTCAGGACGTTGATCCTCTGCTGCTTAGAGTAATACTAAAGTGTTTTTTTTATAACAAACATGTTACACTTACCTGCTCTGTGCAATGATTTTGCACAGAGCAGCCTAGATTCTCTTCTCGTGTCCCACGCCAGCACTTCTGGCTCCTCCCTCTTGCCGAGTACCCCCATAGCAAGCAGCTCCCTACTTGCGACTCTGTGTGTCCATTCACACACAGAGCCATGGATCAGCCCCACCCCATCCTTCTCCTGATTGGCTCACTGGCTGTGATTGGTAGCAACAGGAGCCAATGGCTCCAGCTGCTGCCAAAAGTCAATTAGGAGTGTGAGTATCCCTTGGACATTGGATTGAGAGGGGGCTTCTGCACACAGAAGGCGTTCTACAAGGTAAAAAAAACGTATGCCTTTACAACCACTTTTAGCTGTGAGGCCTCGTACACACGACCGAGGAACTCGTCGGAAAAAACACATTTTACTCGACGAGTTCCTTGTTAGGCTTGTCGAGAAACTTGACAAGCTGTCTTTGCATACACACTGTCAAGACCAAATCTCCTCGTTCTCAAAATCAGTGACTTCAACACATACAACGGCAGGGGAAGTTTGATTCCACTGGCACAACCCTTGGGGCTGCTTTTGCTAATCTCATGTTACTGCGTGTTAGGAAAAAGTTTGGTAAGGGACATTTGCACTTTTCAGTCTGTTACAGCGTGACAAATGTGCTATTTCCATTACAAACGCTACCTTTACCGAAGGTGCGCTCCCGTCTCATACTTTAGTCTGAGAATGCGTGGGTTTCTTAGCATACACACGATCGTGTTTCTCGTCGTAAACCATTCTCCATTACAAATACAACTTTTACCGAAGGTGTGCAGGTTTCTAAGCATACACACCAACGTGTTTCTCGTGGAAAACCAGCCCGACGAGGAACACGAGGACTCCCGTTGAGGAAAAAGAGAACTTGCTCTCTTTTTTCCTCGTCGAGTTCCTCGACAGTTTACTTGATGAAAAGCATACACACGACCGTTTTCCTCGGCAAAAAAGCTCTCCCACCAAGTTTCTTGATGGATTCTGTCAAGGAAACCGGTCGTGTGTACGCGGCCTGACTGTGAGTAACCAATGTTTGTACTGAGTGTTCCCCATTCAGTTGTCCCTGTTAATGAGTAAAACTAGTGGGATCCAAAGCGCAATTGGAGCAATGGCCTGAGTCAACTCATTTTGTGGGGTCTCTCTTAGCTCCCTCAGGGGTGGCTCCTCCTCTGCCTTTTCCAGTGAGGAATTCACTGCAGCTATGCAAGATTATAGGTGCCTACTTGCAACTATGATTGCTGAGTCTGAATGTAGAATCTTTTCAGAAATGTCTGCAGCTCACAGGCTTTGAGCCTACTGCTGTGAAGTTACTGTCTGATGTGTGCTTTATATGGCTTCAGATCATTACTGAGCTTGAAAAGAAGGTAAAGAACAGTTCATATACTGCACTAGACGAATCCCACTGCTACTTCTGTACACACTGCAGTACTTCAATAAAAGTGCTTGGCTTTGGCAAATAGGATGGGGCTCTCTGTTTTTTGCTTGACACCAATCTTATATATATTTAAATTAATGAGTGAAAGTGGGGCATAATTGTGACAGAAGTGAGAGATACATTTATTTTATAGTTTTTAATATGATGAAATAGGAAGAAATAGGGAAGAAATTGAAAACAGAAGAAATGTGAAAACTGTTGGATTAAGAGCCTCCAAGGTGGAGGGATATGTGTTGGAAATAAAAATACATTCAAAATTAGCTCTATTTCTGGAAATACTCACATTTATTGGAAATATTTCATGTAATCAAAGGGAAGTAATTCCAGAAAAAGACTGCATTATGAACTTTGTTAGGACATGGATTAATGTTTAAAAGATGGGAGGAATGATCAAAAAGGTGACTGGGCTTGTTTGATCATTCACACTTGCAATTTTGTTTGAGGAATTTGCACGCAATTTTTTGTGTTGCATAGGGTCAGCTCATTTGTTGAATGGGCTACTAAGCCTGTTTTTCCCCTGAAAGGAGCTCCCAACAAGCTTAAAGGGGTGTTCCAGACAATTCTAATGTTTATTAAAAGTCAGCAGCTACAAAAAGTGTAGCTGCTGGCTTTTAATAAACATACACTCACCTGCTCCACGTTCCAGCGACGCGCCAGCCGGGGCTCCGCTCCCCCCCCTCTCTCCGGCCGGCGTCTTCATTCTAAGTGTGGGCACATGGCCGTGACAGCTTTTGGCTTCACGGCCAGGCACCCGCTGAGCATGCGTGAGCGGCGCGGCGCTGCGCATGCGCGAGCGGCGCTGCGCTTTCTGATTGGACAGGCGGTCGCCGGGACCTGTCACGTGTCCCAGGCGAGCGCCTACAGGGGGGGGCTGTCAAAAGGCAAATTGACTATTCACCTTAGCAGCCCCTCGGCGGAAGGAGGAAGTAGGACAGAAAGTACCACTCCTCCTGAAGCCCCCACTCCCCCCCAAAAAAATGACATGCCAAATGTGGCATGTAAGGGGGCAAGGAGTGTATTAAGCGGAAGTTCCACTTTTGGGTGGAACTCCGCTTTAATGAGGTTTTTAAAGGTGCAGTTTGCTGCCTTGCGACAATCCAGTAGAATTCCATCACGTTTTGGGAGCCATTAAGGGATAATGGCACTTAAACGCATGTCGCTCGTTGTGCCGCAACCGTCATGTGATTTGAAATTGTGGGCAGAATTTAGGCGATTTTGCCCGCAAATTCCAAAACACTAAGGGGTTGATTTACTAAAGACAAATGGACTGTGTTATTGCTCCAGAACTTAGTAAATGAGGGAAATCTTCACTATGCAAAGAATCATGCACAAGGAAAAAAAAAACAGCATTTTTGCTTGCACGTGATTGGATAATGGAAGTCAGCAGAGCTTCTGCTCATTTACTAAGCTCTTAATAAACTGCACTTGCAGAGTGCAACTGCACATTGAAAAGTGAACAGTCTATTAGATTTAGTAAATCAACCTCTAAATGTGAATGGAGCATAAACAAAGTAAAGTAGGAGATTTTCTGAATTGATCCGCTAGTAACTGATATGCCATCTATACCGTATATAACTGAATTCACTTCACTTAGCGCTGTTTATTACATCATATAAAGTAAAAAAAAATAAAAAATCCATAAGTATTTAACCTTTTCTTCCTTTTCATCACAATTATTTCACCTTATATCGTTCATGTGCAAACACTTTTTTATGTTTTTGTTAGTTTTGTTTTTTCTTTTTGTGTAGCATCACGTAGAACAATGATATAGACAACAAACAAAAATGTCTTTGTTTCAATTATAAATACAATTTTCTTCCCATTCTTTGTTCCTGAACAACAATTTTAATGTCATGGTAATGTAACAAATAACAAAATAAAATGTACAATTTGTGCCTACAACACAGTTCCCTTTGTACTTCTTTTTGTAAACAGACATTTATATAATTCTGGGAAAAGAACACCATCAAAAGGAAGTATTGTTTGTCCCAGACAACTAATGTAGAAATACAGAATCATAGATATTGGTGACATACTAATAATTGCTATGTTTCTATCAAATAGATATTGGTACCCTCCCTTCTATCAAAGTTTCTTCATTGTTCCCATAAAAATAGAGCACATTTGTTTAACAACATCTGTAATTCATCAATACATGCTATCATGTGTGGTAATGTTTTAAAATAAATTGTCTTGTATGTGATCATTTTACCAGTCTCTTAAATAAACTACCTACAATGGCACTTAAACCTATAGATCTGCATTACTGGTAAAAAAAAATGATCAATTTTTAAAGGGTCACTAAAGGATTTTTTTTTTTTTTTAGCTAAATAGCTTCCTTTACCCTAATGCAGTCCTAGTTTCATGTCCTCATTGTTTGTTTTTGCTTTAATCCTTCTCTGTCCTGCACACTTCCTGGTTGTCTGTTTCCTTATGAAAAAAGTACTGGGAGCTTCTCTCCATGGCCTCTAATCAAGAAGGTGTGATTACTGTGTGTCTAAAACCCCTCAGAACCAATCAGTTTCATTTTAAAAACAAACACTGCCCTGTATTGGCTCTGTGTCTCTGTCTTTCACAAAAGCATGAAACTAGATGAAAAAACAAAACTGAAACTGCTGGCACATTATATGATTGATTTTTATCTATTTTTAATCATTTTAAAAAGGAATGAGTTAACTATTATGTCTCTATACCCTGTAAACAGTCATTTCAGCAACAACATTTTTTTCCTTTCCAACTCCTTTAACTTCAAGAAGATATTTAAATTTTTGTAGCCGTATTTAATAATCAATATATACATTTATTTTTCAATGCATCTACTGTATGTATACAATATTTATATTTGTCTATTTGCACGTTGCTTTGCAAAGAAGATATTTCTATTGCGTTTACAAGAAAAAACTTGAAGCATTCTCATGTGTTATGTAAGTTTAGTGTCTTTCGTTGAAAATATTTATTTACAGTCAAAGCATTGAAGTTTAGTCCACATCTTTTAGAAATTGGCCCTCATAAATTAAAAAAAAATATGCAAATATTAATTTATCAGTTAACCACTTGAGGATCCGTCGGCAGAATGGCACGGCTGGGCACAAGCATGTACAGGTACGTTGCCCATCAAGTGCTCAGCCGTGGGTCGCGCATGCTCTGCCAGCGGGGCGCTCACAACCCAGTTCTAAGCTCCATCAACGCACCCGTGGGACCCACGGACCCGATTGCCGCTGTGTCCCTTGATCGGGTTACAGGAGCTGAAGAATGGAGAGAGGTGTGTGTAAACAAGCCTTCTCAGTTCTTCTCTGTGGCAGTGACACTGATTGTCTGTTCCCTGTCATAGGGAACGACGATCAGTGACATCACATGTCCAGCCACGCCCCCCTACAGTAAGAATCACTCCCTTAGGGCACACTTAACCCTTTAGCGCCTCCCTAGTGGTTAACCTCTTCACTGCCATTGTCATTTTCACAGTAATCAGTGCATTTTTATATCACTTTTTGCTGTGAAAATTACAATGGTCCCAAAAATGTGTCAAAAGTGTTCGATGTGTCCGCCATAATGTCGCAGTCATGAAAAAAACTTGCTGATCGCCGCAATTACTAGTAAAAAAATATTTTTTAATAAAAATGCCATAAAACTATCCCCTATTTTGTAAATGCTTTAACTCTTGTGCAAACCAATCGATAAACGCTTATTGCAATTTTTTTTACCAAAAATATGTAGAAGAATACGTATCGGCCTAAACTGAGGGAAAAATATGTTTTTATATATTTTTGGGGGATATTTATTATAGCAAAAAGTTAAAAACATTGAATTTTTCTAAATTGTCGCTCTATTTTTTTATAGCGCAAAAAATAAAAACCGCAGAGCAGGGGCGGACTGACCATTGAGGCTCTCGGGCACTGCTCGAGGGCCCCATGCCACTAGGAGGCCCCATCAGGGTTGCCAGGCTCAATAAAACCAGGGACAGTATGTAAAAATCTGTTTTTTTTTACATCTGTCCCTGATATGTCCGAAACCGACATGCTTTTGATGTGAAAATCCTGAGATTTTAGCTGCCCTGCCTCTGCACTTCCTCCTGGCGTGGTGCCCATCTGTAAGCCCGGGGGGCCCCATAATCTTCTATTGCCTGGGGCCCCATGAGTTGTCAGTCCGCCCCTGCCGCAGAGGTGATCAAAGACCACCAAAAGAAAGCTCTATTTGTGGGAAAAAAAGGACGACGATTGTGTTTCGGAGCCAATTCGCACGACTGCGCAATTGTCAGTTAAAAAGGACGCAGTGCCGAATCGCAAAAAAGGCCAGGTCCTTTACCTGCTTAATGGTCCGGGTCTTAAGTGGTTGAAGACCACCCACTACATATATACTGCTTCAGGGTGACTCTATTGCATGAAACAACGTGTTTCCTGCAATAGATACTGTGGGCCTGTTTTATGAAGGAAGAGCCGATTGCGCATGTCCGTTGAACCCGAGGTCCGTCGGCCACTCGTGATTGCATCACAGAGAGGCAGAATGGGGATCTGCTTATGTAAACAAGACATATCCCTGTTCTGACAGGGAAGAACATGGAGATCTGCTGTTCCTAGTGATTAGGAACAGCGATCTCTGTGTTGTTCCTTTCAGCACTTCCCCCACAGTAAGAAAGCACAAACACATTTAACCCTTTCCCCGCCAGTGCAATTTATACAGTAATTGGTGCATTTTTTTAGAACTGATCACTGTATCGGTGTCACTGGTCCCCAAAAAGTGTCACTTAGGGTCAGATTTGTCTGCCGCAATGTCGCAGTCCTGCTAAAAATCACTGATTACCGCCATTACTAGTAAAATAAAATCCATTAAAAAAATGAAAAGTCCATAAATCTTTCTTGTAGTTTGTTGATGCTATAACTTTTGCGCAAATCAATCAATATACGCTTATTAGGATTCTTTTTTACCAAAAATATGTAGAAGAATAGACATTGGCCTAAACTGATGAAGAAATTTGTTTTTTTACATTGTTGGGAGGATATGTATTATAGCAGAAAGTAAAAAAAAATGTTTTTTTTTTAAATTTACGGTCTTTTTTTTTTTTGTTTATAGCAAAAAAACAAAATACCGCAGAGGTAATCCAATACGACCAAAAGAAAGCTCTATTTGTGTGGAAAAACCATGATATAGACAACAAACAAAAATGACTGTTTCATTTGTATCTAAGATTTTTCTTTCAATTCTTTGTTCCTGAAGCACAATTTTAATGTCATGGTAATGTAACAAATCACAAAATAAAATGTACAATTTGTGCCTACAACATAGTTCCCTTTTTACTTATTTCTGTAAACCGATACCATCAAGAGGAAAACAATACCATCTAAAGGAAGTATTGTTTGTCCCAGACAACTAATACATGTGTTAGAAATACAGAATCCTAAATAATGGCAAACTGTTGGTGACATACATGCTATGTTTCTATCCAATAGATGTTGGTACCCCCCTCCCCCATCCAAGTTTCTTTTTTATTACCAAAAAAATAGAGCACATTTGTTTAACAACATCTTTAATTCATCTATTTCTCTTGTATGTAATCCTTTACCAGTCTCTCAAACAAACTACCTACTGTACAATAGCATTTAAACTTATAGATCTGCATTACTGGTAAAAATGTAACCCCCTTTTAACTCCAAAAAGATATTTCAATTTTTGTAGCCATATTTATTAATCAATCTATACATTTATTTTTTAATGCATCTACTGTATGTACCTGAATTTGACTTGATATCAACCTCATGCCACTCCCACTCACACAGCATCACTCTGTGAGTGGGAGTGGCATCACAGGGAGCGAATCAAATGTCCTGAATGCAAATCTGCTGATAAGAAACAACAGGAGGCAAGTACAATTTTCCCCTGCTTATTTACTATCCAATTAGAAGGCTAGGGGGGAGATGATGCCGTGTATTCCTAACATTCCTAACAGAGATGATGGGGTCATGAAGGAACAGCTGTCAAAATGCAGATGCGCCTGTTTAAAAAGTATGCTTGCAAATAGTCTGCAAGTGTCACTGAGTAAATATAATGTAAGACTTGTAACATTCTATAACTATTTACTATTATATTCATAGGTAGATCAAAGATGTGATCTGTATGTGACATCATTTATTTATTTATTTTTTCCAACCACATCAGACTCCACCAATTGCAAGAGACCTGCTCATGAGTTCACTTATAAAAAAAAAAAAACAATGTCTCTACTTCAGTTTCACATCATGTGTGGTTAAATACTATTTTCTTTTTCCTTTCCCCTCTTTTTTTTTTCCCATCCACTTTCCCGTCCCCTATCACTCTTCTCTTTCTCACTTTCACCCTCTTCCTTTCCAATGCCACCCCTCTCCCTCTCTCTATCCCCCCTCCCCTGATGTGACATCATTTAAATCAACTTTACAAGAGAAAAAAGTGCCCTTTTTTAAGTATAATCCTAAGTAACCCCTTAATAACCATAAGCACTTGCAAATCCGTTCCTTATATTTCCCCTTTGGCTATTAGTTTTCTGCTAAGAGCTGGTTCATTGAATAGAAGAAGATCCTGGACTGCCGCACTCCTTAAAACGATGTCTTTATTGTACAAATGAAATCCAAAAAACAACAACCCAAAAAACAAGAGCTGGTTCACACAGGGGCTCCACTCTATTCAATGGAACCGTTCTAATAGGAGCGACTCAAGTTGCTCCGACTTAGAAAAAGGTTTTGTACGACTTTGAGGGTGACTCGGGGCAACTTGCATTGACTTAAATACAGAAGTCTGTAGATTTTGCAAGTCTCCTCTGAAGACTTCTTGGGATCTCCTTGCCAAAGTCGTGCCGCCCCATAATTTGGCATCATTTGTACCAGAAATTTTAATATTAATGGAAAACTATTTTGGAAAAAAATGTGTACTTTTTATATACAATAACAATACTTATCACTAACTGGTTGAAATAGAAAACAATCTATTTTTCATTTTTTTATGTTTTTATCTATAGATTTTATAGAAAATAAAGTATTTTTTGCAACACAATATGGTCAAAAAAAATCCTCATTTGTTTCCCCCAAACATGTAACTATTTGTAAATCATCAAAAAATTACTATACAATTATTGCTGAATAAACAGTCCTATAGAGGGAATGTAAAAATTGTTCTGGTCCATAAAAGGTACACAGGGGTATACAAGAGCTGAACTGGTTAAACGTAGGTGGCACAATAGCTTTCTGTCAATGCTTTGTTACCATGTCAGTAATTAAAAAGTCTCTAAAAATTTGAATTAGGGGCAGCAAAATAAATAGGTTCAACTCTTTGAGGACTCCTTGATGTAAGAGATCTATTCTAGGTGCTTTATTTACATTGATTAATTGTTTCCAGACCAATGTTCTATCACTGTGGTCTGAAAATGGGTCAGCTCTGTACTCATACTGTACGTCAGCGTCACCGCGTTCTTCTGTATATACAGAGGTAAAGTATTTATTTAATATATTTGTTATGTCTGATCACATCTTAGCTCTTATGTTTGTATGCAGATCTTGTCTTTTTAGTGTTAATGTATTTCATATAAGTAATAAAAGTATTTCTTCGGTTTAATATTTTGTTTAATATTTTGAAAACGGCCATTTTCAAATAATATATGAGATTCTTAACAACATTTGTAGTTTAGTGTCTTGTGTTATAAATGTTTATCGTATTTACAGTCTAAGTATTGGAGTACAGTCTACATCTTTTGAAAATTGCATCTCATATAATTAAGTTGTGTATGTTTTTTTTTAAATATAGATTTACCAGTTAAAGACCACCCACTGCATATATACTTCACGGGGGAAGAGCCGATGCATGTAAACTGATCCCTGTATTGGTGTCACTGGTCCCCCAAAAGTTCCACTTAGTGTCAGATTTGTCCGCTGCAATATTGCAGTCCCACTAAAAATCACTGATCGCCGCCATTACTAGTACAAACAAGTCCATAAATCTATCCCGTAGTTGTAGAAACTATAAATGTTCCGCAAACCAATCAATTAACGATTATTGTGATTTCTTTACCAAAAATATGTAGAAAAATACATATTGGCCTAAATTGATGAAGCAATTCTTTTTTTTTTACATTTTTTGGGGAATATGTATTATAGCAAAAAGTTAAAAATATTGTTTTGTTTTTGTCCAAATTGTCAGCCTATTTTGGTTTATGGCGCAAAAAAAAAACAGAGGTGATCAAATACCACCAAAAGAAAGCTCTATTTGTGGGGAAAAAATGACAAAAAATGTATTTGGGTACAGCGCGGCACGGCAACACAATTGTCAGTTAAATTAAAGCAGTGCCATTTTGCAAAAAATGGCCTGGTCATTAAGGGGGTAAAACCTTCCGGGGCTGAAGTGGTTAAATTAAGACATATTATGGTCACCAGTACCCAGTTTTCCATAAATCAAACCGGTGGTCTCCCAAATTATGCAGGCACCTACTAATACTTGCATTGAACCTGGGTTATCTTAAAAAACATTTCCTTAATTAGAGGAAAAGTTCCAAGGTCTCTTGCTGGCTGGTGTGCACCATCTTGCTCTCGGAACCTCCTTTTTGACTTGAAGTAAAACCTCACCCAAAAGGGGAAACTTTGCTTGTTTGCATCCCCGCCCCATCCACTGCCGCATTTGCAACTTTTTGGGTGTGAGCGGGTACCTGTTTCCACTTCCTTTCAGATTGCTGCAGCGTTCTGTGCAAAATTCCCCCCTTCTTCCTCCATAGACTTCTGGGACACATTACAGGTCCAAGAACTGTAGGACCATTCACAAAGCACAGAACGGCTTGTGCGTGCACAGTAGGAAACCGGCTTTAAAGCCACAAGGCTTCAATGGCAGTCTCCCTTACATAAGATGGCAGCGCCCGCACATGAAGTCAATTAAAGAATCAGATCAGGTGAAGACATTGCACAATCCCTGGACAGTTAAGTGTCCTTATATTATAAGTCAGCAGCTACAGTATTTGTAGCTGATGACTTTAACATTTTTGGGGGAGACTGGAGCTCCTCTTAAACAAATATACCTGTGTGTGCAAACATCAGAATATGCCTTCACTATGCTGGAGGACAGGGGCTTTGCTAGGTCTACAAAAAAATCTGGGGCTAGGGCCCATAGTAGCAAAGTAAATATCTAAAGTATATTATTACATCAGGGTCCCCAGAGAGCCCCCTCATTACACCAGGGGCCCCAGAGAGCCCCCCTCATTACATCAGGGTCCTCAGAGAGCCCCCTTACATCTGAGCCCCCAGAGAGCCCCCTTTTACATCAAGGTGCCTAGAGAGCCTCCTCTTACATTTGGGTCCCCAGAGAGCCCCTCCTTACATCAGGATGCCCAGAGAGCTCCCCCTTACACTCTATGCCCAGAGAGCTCCCCCTCTTACATCAGGGTTCTCAGCTAGCCCACACCTTACATCAGGGTCCCCAGAGAGCCCCCTCTTACATCAGGATTTCCAGCAAGCCTCCCTACTTACATCAGGGTCCCCAGAGAGCCAACTCTTACATCAGGGTCCCCAGAGAGCCTCCTCTTACATCAGGGTCCCTAGAGAGCCTCCTCTTACACCAGGGTCCCCAGAGAGCATCATCTTACATCGGGGTCACCAGAGAGCCTCCTCTTACATCAGGGTCCCCACTCCCAGAGAGCCTTCTCTTAAATCAGGGTCCCCAGAGAGCCTCCTCTTAAATCAGGGTCCCCAGAAAGCCTCCTTCTTACATCAGAGTCCTGAGAGAGCCCCTTCTTACATCAAAATCCCCAGAGAGCCTCCTCTTACATCAGGGTCCCAATAGAGCCCCCTCTAACATCAGAGTCCTCAGAGAGCCCACCTTTTGTCAGTGCCCCAAGAGAGCCTCCTCCTTTTACATCAGGGTCCCCAGAGAGCCCCTCCTTACTTCAGAGTCCCCAGAGAGATTAGAGATGATGCAAACTCTCTGCTGCCCGCAGCTGCATAGTGACGGCGGAACAGCTGTGACGCAGGGCAAGCAGTAAGAGATGCCTTCCATTTGGCTGGCTCTTCCATGCTGCCTGTCCGCTTTCTGCTCTCCCGTGCTGCCGGTTCTGCTTGCTGGCTCTCTTGTGCTTCCTGCCTTCTGTTTGGCTGGCTCTTCCATGCTGCCCATCTGCTTTCCGCTCTCCTGTGCTTCCCGTTCTGCCTGCTGGCTCTTCCATGCTGCCCGCCCGCTGTTTGGCTGGCTCTCCCATGTAGCCTGTCTGCTCTCTGTTCTCCAATGCAGCCCTTCTGCTCTATGCTCTCCCATGCAGCCCGTCCGCTCTCTGCTCTCCTGTGCAGCCCATCCACTCTCTGCTCTCGCGTGTAGCCTGTTCTGTCCACCGGTTCTCCAGGGTCTGTCCTGTGGCCCAGCTGTAGAGAGGTTGAGGACCCCTGCAAAGACTTGGGGCTATATATATATATATATATATATATATATGCATTGTCGCTAAAAGTTAATGCTGAGTTCATATGTACATTATCACAATGACACCCTAATGCCCTGTACACACGACCGGTTTTCCCGTCGGAATAAACTCTGAGTTCCGACAGAATTCCGCTCAAGCTGTGTTGCATACACACGGTCACACCAAATTCTGACCGTCATGAATGCGGCAACGTATAATACTACGACAAGTCTAGAAAAATTAAGTTCAATGCTTTTGAGCATGCGTTAACTTTATTCTGAGCATGCGTTGTATTTAGTCCGCCGGAATTGCATCCAGAGAACGGAAATTCCAATAAAAAAAAATGTCATCTGAAAAATGTTGAAAAATGTTGATATGTTCTCTATCTAATTCTGTCGGAATTTCTGACAGAAAAAGTCTGATGGGGCATACACACAGAAGGAATATCTGACTTTTTCCGTCTGATATTCCACTCGTGTGTACAAGGCATAACTTCTGCTAGCCTGCCCATACATTTTTTTTATATATATTTCTCATGAAATATTAGCGAAATGCATGTTCATGTGTGGCCCCATTGCAGTGCCTAAGCTTGGATTAATGGATGAATACTCTTGAGGTATTGTGGATTTTTTTTTTTTGCAATTAATGCTAACAATCTTTAAAGGTATTATGGAATGTTTTTCCATCGTTGCTAGCCAATGACACACTAGGTGAATGAATAACTCACAGTGACCTATATAGATCTCTGCCTGAAATATATTGTTGTTATTTTGTACAGAGGATATACAAGTAGGATGTACTGCCTGCTCCTGTAACTGGGTGGGTGAATGGGGAAAACATGAGGAATGCATGAAGAAGACACAAATGTGAATAAAGGCCATATGCTGAATCTCAGTGTAGTGAGTATAGGAGAATAATATACTAGCTGGACGATATAAAATTACATGTGCTTACTGAGTAAGATATGCTGACTAAGCTTTGGGGGCAATGCTGAGACTACAGCTGATGTGATAAGTGTTAGTGGCTGTTTTAGGCTCTGTGGAGTTTAGACTGTATGCTAATCTCAGATGTACAGTATTTATTACTGGCAAGCTTTGCTGATCCCTTAACTGTGGGCCTGACTAAGCATGGGGGGGTTCTTAGGGGAAAATATGGTATATACCTAGGCATGTACTCTCACCGCGCTACTAAATATAACAGCAGCTAACACAACTAAATGATCAATTTAGCAAACATAGAAAATACAAAGAAAATATGTAGCGCTTAAATAAAATAATGATAATAAATGGCAAATAATAACATAAGCTGAACATTAGACACCATAGGTGCACATTGAAGTGTCTCTGAAATAGTGATATAGTCCAAAAATTCAATATATAGTGACTGGGTGCAAGTGAGGTCTGAAAGGTCCACCACCATAGATGAAGCTGAGGAGGCTTACCAGATGGATAGCGACCACAATAAGTATACACCTATTTGGTCAGCTAAAGCTTAAACTTATACCAGGAACTGCTCACAAGACGACTCCGGTAGGAAGAGGAGTGGTAAAAAGTATCCGATCGGATGAAAGATCAAACCCAAAAAAAATATTTTCCTTTCTCTTCTCAATATATTCAGCCGACAAGATGACTCAGAAGGCCCAAAGGCGAGGAAGGAAAAAATAAAGCAAACATGTCAATTCCCATGAAGATGTTTGTGAAACGAAACGCATCGGGAACCGATTGACCCTACTGCCTGTATACTTATATGCCCATGATTGTTCATACCAAATGTGAGTGTATTACTTTCTTTTATCTTAGTAAACTTGTTTATCAGAGTTACGCTATGTTTGCTTTATTTTTTCCTTCCTCGCCTTTGGGCATTCTGAGTCATCTTGTCGGCTGAATATATTGAGAAGAGAAAGGAAAATAATTTTTTTGGGTTTGATCTTTCATCCGATCGGATACTTTTTACCACTCCTCTTCCTACCGGAGTCGTCTTGTGAGCAGTTCCTGGTATAAGTTTAAGCTTTAGCTGACCAAATAGGTGTATACTTATTGTGGTCGCTATCCATATGGGGGGGTTCTTAGACTGACAAGACACGTGGCCACTCATTAAAATTAGAAGAAAATAGGTTTAACCTTAATCTACGTAGAGCAGTGTTTCTCAACCGGGGTTCCGCAGGAAGTCCCAGGGGTTCCGCGGGAAATCTATAGTTTCCGTCAGGCTGATGATTTGAAAAGCCGCGCCGCGCCACCTCCTCAAAAACCGTGCCTTGTCTTCAGACTGTTCCGTGATAGGCGGAACACAAATTTTCCCAGCAGGGCCTCTGTTCAGTGTTCCGCCTATCATGGATGCCTTCTCATCCTCGGACGAGGCGGAACAGTCTAAGGGGAAGGCACGGTTTTTGAGGCGGCGGTGGCGTGGCGCGGCGCGGCTTTTAAATCATCAGCCTGACGGAAACTGATGGCAAGTGGCACAGTGGTGACAAGTGATGGCACAGTGGGGGGAAAGTGGTGGCAAGTGATGGCACAGTGGTGGCAAGTAGCACAGTGATGGCACAGTGGTGGCAAGTGGCAAAGTAATGGCACAGTGGAGGCAGGTGGCAAGTGATGGCACAGTGGTGGGAAAGTGGTGGCACAGTGGTGGCAAGTGATGGCACAGTGGTGGCAAAGTGATGGTACAGTGGTGGCAAGTGATGGCACAGTGGTGGCAAAGTGATGGCACAGTGGTGGCAAAGTGATGGCACAGTGGTGGCAAGTGATGGCACTGTGGTGGGAAAGTGATGGCACAGTGGTGGCAAGGTGATGGCACAGTGGTGGCAAAGTGATGGCACAGTGGTGGCAAAGTAATGGCACAGTGGTGGCAAAGTGATGGCACAGTGGTGGCAAGTGGCACAGTGGTGGCAAAGTGATGGCACAGTGGTGGGCAAAGTGATGGCACAGTGGTGGGCAAAGTGATGGCACAGTGGTGGCAAGTGGTGGCAAAGTGATGGCACAGTGGTGGCAGATGGCACAGTGGTGGGAAAATGATGGCACAGTGGTGGCAGGTGGCAAGTGATGGCACAGTGATGGGAAAGTGATGGCATAGTGGTGGGAAAGTGATGGCACAGTGGTGGCAAAGTGATGCCACAGTGGTGGCAAGTGGTGGCAAAGTGATGGCACAGTGGTGGCAAGTGATGGCACAGTGGTGGGAAAGTGATGGCACAGTGGTGGGAAAGTGATGGCACAGTGGTGGCACAGTGGTGGCAAAGTGATGGCACAGTGGTGGCAAGTGGTGGCAAAGTGATGGCACAGTGGTGGCAGGTGGCAAGTGATGGGAAAGTGATGGCACAGTGGTGGCAGGTGGCAAGTGATGGCACAGTGGTGGGAAAGTAATGGCACAGTGGTGGGAAAGTGATGGTACAGTGGTGGCAGTGGTGGCAAAGTGATGGCACAGTGGTGGCAAGTGATGGCACAGTGGTGGAAAAGTGATGGCACAGTGGTGGCAAGTGATGGCACAGTGGTGGCAAAGTGATGGCACAGTGGTGGCAAAGTGATGGAACAGTGGGGGCAAGTGGTGGCAAAGTGGTGGCAAGTGATGGCACAGTGGGGGAAATTGATGGCACAGTGGGGGCATGTAATGTAATGGCACAGTGGAGGCATGTAATGTAATGGCACAGTGGAGGCATGTAATGTAATGGCACAGTGGAGGCATGTAATGGCATAGTGAGATTTAAAAAAAAGCCTGTTTCTGTCAGAAGTTGTTCCCGTCAGCGGTTGTCCCTGTCAGTGGTTGTTCCGGCTACCCCTCAGCTTCCAGAAAAGCTGCGTTTGTCACTAGTAAAGCTGCTTATCTCAAGTTCGACCCAGAATTGAGCATCTGTGCAGAAAAAAAGCAAGCCTAAGTTTCACATTAAGGGGGTAAGTGTTTTTACAATATATATTCTATTATTTGATACTGTTTCTTTATTGCTGTTATATTTACAGCTCTCTGATCAGATTCAATGATCCGTGAGCTTTAGATCAGAATTTTTTTTTCAGGGGTTTCCCGAGATCTCAAACTTTTTGCCAAGGGTTCCTTAAAGGCAAAAAGGTTGAGAAACACTGACGTAGAGGATTCTTTACTGTAAGGCCCCGTACACACCATTAAATAAATCTGTTCAAATTTCTCTGACAGACCGATTTGATCAGATTTGTCTGCTGGGCTATTTTGGTTTGATCGCTGTACACACGATCAAACCAAAATCCCCGCTGGCAGACAGCGCGGTGACGTGGCGATGACGTTGACGCCGCCACGTCACCGCACCAGGAAGTAAAACACTTCCGCGCATGCGTCGAATCCAGACATATCGGACGGACGGACGGATTCCCAGCAAACAGATTTTAAAGCATGCTTTAAAATCTGTCTGCTGGAAAAATCTGTCTGTCCGCCCGTACACACAATCGAATTTGTCTGCTGTAACGGTCTGTCCCTTCCACAGGCAGATGTCTCAGCGGGGAGCATCAAAATAAAAAACTATTAGATGAGCACCTGAATGACCACAACATACAGGGATATACAATGTAATACTGATATAATCGCACACATAGGTTGGATTTGATGGACTTGTGTTTTTTTTCAACCTTACCTACTATGTAACTATGTAACTATGTAACTATATATAAATAACCACTTCAGCTTCAGAAGATTTACCCCCCTTCATGACCAAGCTATTTTTTGCAATATGGCACTGCTTTATTTTAACTGCCAATTGCGCAGTTGTGTGACACTTTCCCCAAACAAAATTGATGTCCTTTTTTTCCCACAAATAGAGCTTTCTTTTGGTGGTATTTGATCACCTCTGTGGTTATTATTTTGTGTGCTATAAACTAAACAAGACAGACAATTTTGCAAAAAAATTCAAATACATATTTTTTTACTTTCTGCTATAATACATATCCGAAAAACATTTAAAAACTCAAATTGTTTCATCAATTTAGGCCAATGTGTATTCTGCTACATATTTTTGGTAAAGAAAATCCCGATAAGCGTATATTGATTGGTTTGTACAAAAGTTATAGCATCTCCTATGGGATATTTTTGTTTATTTTTTACTACTAATGGCGGGGATCAGTGGGACTGCGATATTGCAGCAGACACTAACTGACACATTTTGGAACCAGTGACACTAATACAGTGACCAGAGCTAAAAATTATGTACTGTCACCTAGCCAGTGCTTGTGTACTGTAGGAGGTGCTTTTACTAAGCGAAGGTATATGCTTTATAGGAGCACAGGATCCATGTCTTCCCTACTGACAGAACGGCGATCGGTATTGTTTACATAGGTAGATCACCATTCTGCCTGTGTACTGCACAATCGGTAGGTGGTGGTGGACATCAAGTCTGCAGGGTACCCACCGCTGGGCTCCTGGTGCTACCGTAAACAGAGGTATAGCGTATAGGAGAATACCATTTTTTTTAATGGATTTCTATTTTAGAGAATGCAGGGTCCTGGGTTTAGTAATACTTTAACATGAGGCCTAAAATAGCATCTGATTTTTTATTTTTATTTTATAATTTGCTTTAATTGAACCAAATCAGCAATAAAGAAGATGTATATCTAACTGCTAGTTGACTGCCCATCATACTGATCCTGTGGCCTCCATATTTGTTTATTACTTACTTGGCACAAGTATGCACATAATATAACACACTCAAGAAGTAGACCATCAAGAAACTGCCCCTGTTCATAAATATTAAAAAAAAGTACAGTATGTACATAATACGCATATCCTATTCTTGCATATTATATTTAGCACAGCTTTTTTATTACAATAGCAAACTAATACTGACAAGTGCAGTGACTAACACTTTAGACTTTATATTAAAAATAATAAACATTACTATTATAATGTAGAAACAGTGAACATAAAAAAAAAAAAAAGGAAAGAAAGTTGGGACTTGTTTGTGGGTAATGTTACAACTTGATGTCTGTAAATACAGATATAACCACGTTTTGTAGATTCCATATTTAGATACAGTAGTTGGCAACTGCTTTAAATCATCAAGCTTTGTAACGTATATAATTTAGTAACAAAATGTATGAGGTTGCACTGTAGACCAGGTAACTGTAACATTGTACCATGGCAACAGCAATAACCACTATGCCACTATGGCACACATTAAACATGTCAATAAAAATAACACTCTAGCAAAAAAAAAAAAAAAAGATAAATCAAAGAGACAAGCAACATCAAAAGCAACAGAAATAAATGTATATGCATGAAATATAAAAACTACCATATTTTCTCAACACAAAATGAGTGCTTCCCCAGAGAAATGTAGCATGATGAGTAAATGAAAGGATGTACGTGCACTGTGCACGCTGTCAGAGACTTGCATGGGAGATAGTGAATTTATGGGTTTTAACAATATCTCATGGCAGCTGGGCGAAAGACACAGGCACATCCCCTGAGTACAATGTATGAGTAAATGTACTAAAGTGCATCTATGTCCCTTTAAGGGACAATAAAGTATGGCAGAACACATTTGTTCAAATAAACTGCTGTAAAATTAAGAGAAATATGAAATATTTTATGGAAAAGTTGCTGCATTATGTATTATTTTTGCTATTTATCTTTTTCTTGGTTCATTCTAGTCCCAGCAGTACTGGACTACAAAATAAAAACCCCTGGAGGTAGACTATATAGAAAGCAAGAGCAAGTTGTTTCTTTCATATGCGGGACATATACCGTATTTATCGCCCTATAACACGCACCGGCATATAGAGCGCACCCCCACCTAGAAGGGAATTCTAAGGCCGCGTACACACGATCAAATTTATCTGCTGAAACCGGTCTGACGGATCTGTCCGCTGGTTAGTACACTAACCAGCGGACAGAACTGTCCGCGCATGCGTCGAAATGGATTTGACGCATGCGCGGAAGCATTTTATTTCCGGGTTTGGTGATGTGGCGGCGTCAACGTCACCGCCACGTCACCGCGTTCCCTGGCCGAGGGGATTTTCATCCGATCGTGTGTACACACCGTCGGACGAAAATCCGTAGGAGACATGTCCGCTGGAAACGGTCCATCGGACATGTTTCAGCGGACATGTCCCTCTGTGTGTACGCGGCCTAAGGGAAAAAAAAGAAATACTGGCAGTTTTACAGTTAGTTACTTACAGTTGCCCGGCGTCCATCGGCGACCTTGTCCGGTCCGGTGTCAGTCTTCGGCCTTTGTGGTGTCCTCCCCGCTTCTCCCGCGCTGCGATCCCCGCTTCCTGCGCTGTGTTTGACCGCCGCCGACAGTACACTTGGCCACGCTCGGCTCCTCTAGCATAAAGGCTAGGAGGCAGCACAGGGTGTGACCGCGAGGGGAGCAGAGCCTGACCTAGTGAACCCGAGTGTACTGCACCAGCGTATATATCGCGCACCCCCAATTTTCCCCTGATTTTAAGGGGAAAAAAGTGTGCGGTATACGCCGATAAATACGGTAGATATAAAATGATTACCTTGGTCTCTTCTTCTATATTGGATAGATGATAGTATGTTTATTTTAGTATTAGTATTGTATATGTTAAATACAAATTAACCCTTTTCCCTGTGAGAGCTATTTTAGTGTTTTTTTCACACATGTTTAAAAAATAATTCCAGGCCTGAAAATTGCACACAACTCCAAAAAATGATAACTTTTTTAAAAGCAAACACTCTAGTGAATAAAATAACGGTATTGCCATTTTTTTTATGTTAAACGATAATACCGCAAAAGTCTAGGAAACCTTAAAAATACACTAAAGTTCATTTTAGGGCACACAAACACAATTAATAAAGATCAGGTTGGACCGAGTTTCAAGCAGGGTTAGACTATAAAAAATATCCCAAGCCTATAAAAAAATATCACAAACTTTGAACATCTCACGGATTACTGTTCAATCTATCAGCTGAAAATAGAAAACATATGGCACAACATGTCAAACCTTAAATTTTCATGCGCTCTTGAAATGGCAACAAACTTCAGTTCCCTATATTGTCTAAGGCCCCTTTTACAAGGGCGCCTTACTGTCAATTTTGCGGCGCTATTCGGCCACTAGCGGGGTGGTTTTACCCCCGCTAGCGGCCGAGAAAGGTTTAAAAACCACCGTGGCACTGCAGAGGCGCTTTACCGGCAATATAGACGTGGTGCCCCATTGATTTCAATGTGCAGGAGCAGTGGAGGAGTAGTATACACACCACACCTTCACCCCTCCAAAGGTGCTGCTAGCAGGACTTTTTTTACTGTCCTGCTAGTGTGAAAGCCCTAAGGGAGGGGGGGATTTTATGTGATAAACCAACACAAAGTGGACCATAACTGTGAAGTGGAAGGAAAATGATAAATGGCTTTCACATGTTTTTACTAATAAATATGTGAAAAGTGTGGCGTACATTAGTATTCAGCCCCCTTTACTCTGATACCCCTATCTAACTAGAATCTAGTGGAACCAATTGGCTTCAGAAATCACCTCATTAACCGCTTGCCGACCACCGCACAATGATAGACGTTGACACAATGGCATGGGCAAGCAAATGGGTGTACCTGTATGTCCCTTTTAATTTGCTGCCCCGCCGTGTGAATTCCCAGGGTGGCCCGCGTTTGTTGTCGGCAAAGGCAGAACAGGGGGGTTCCTCTGTAAACAAAGCATTCCCCTGTTAGTGACACGTCAGAGATCTACTGTTCCCTGTGATCGGGAACAGTGATTGCTGATGTGTCACTGGTAGCTCCTCCCCCTAACAGTTAGAATCACTCCCTAGGACACACTTAACCCCTTCACCCCTCCAGTGGTTAACCTCTTCATTGCCAGTGTCATTTTTACAGTAACAATGCATTTATAGCACTGTTCGCTGTCAAAATTACAATGGTCCCAAAAATGTGTCAAAAGTGTCCGATGTGTCTGCCATAAAGTCGCAGTCACGATAAAAATTGCAACTCGCCACCATTACTAGTAAAAATAAAATCAATAACAAAAATGCCATAAAACGATGCACTATTTTGTAGACACTATGGCCCAGATTCACAGAGCAATTACGCCTGTCTAACTGGTGTTAGACAGGAGTAATTTCAAATTTTGCGCGCCGTATCACTAGTTTGAATCCTCAAACCATGATACGGCGGCTTCGGGCTTCTATCCGAGAGGCTTACGTCTTCGTAAGCCTTCGGATCTACGCTGCGATATTTTTGCGGCCGCTGGGAGGAGTTTGCGTCGTTTTCATGCGTCGGGATATGCAAATTAGTTTTTACGGCGATCCACGAAGGTACGAGTGTCCCTCGCAATCGCCTACGTCATTTTTTGGCTACGTAATGTTAGAGGAGCTTTTTGCTGGTCTAACAGTGCGTAACCCATGTAAAGTATGGCCGTCGTTCCCGCGTCGATTTAATTTTTTTTTTTTTTTTTAACGTAACTCGTTCGGGAATAGGAATGTACGTAAACGACGCTACTACGACGTAACGACGTGATTTCGCGCAATGCACAGCGGGAAATTTGCGAACGGAGCATGCGCAGTTCGATCGCCGTGGGAACGCGCCTATTTTAAATGCTTCACGCCCCCTACTTGCGCAGATGGATTGCGACGGGAGAAATACACTACGCCGCCGTCATTTACTGGACAAAATCTACCTGGATTCCACGTAGAGCCAGGTAAAAAACGGCGGCGTAGTGTATTTCTGATACGCTACGAGAATCTAATTCTCTCTGAATCTGGGCCTATAACTTTTGTTTAAACCAATCAATATACCAAAAATATGTAGAAGAATACATATCGACCTAAACTGAGAAAAAAATAGCTTTTTTTAAAAAAAAAGTACAAAATATTGATTTTTTTTTCAAAATTGTCGCTCTATTTCTTGTTTATAGCGAAAAAAATTAAAACCGCAGAGGTGATCAAATACAACCAAAATAAAGCTCTAAAGAAAGCTCTATTTGTGGGGAAAAAAATATGTACATTTTGTTTGGGAGCCACGTTGCACAACTGCACAATTGTCAGTTAAAGCTGATCAGTGCCGAATCGCAAAAAATGGCCCGGTCATTTGGCAACCAAATGGTCCGGGGCTTAAGTAGTTAATAGAGTCAAAGAAATTGGGAAGGGGTATGGAAGGGGAAGGGAAAGAAAAAAAGTAGGAAAAGGGGAAGAAGAAAAAGGGGGGATAATAGGAGGGTGAAAAACATATAAGGAAAGGATACACAGGAAAAGCACTCACATTCGCCACATCCGTAGAAAGTAGTTAATAGAGTCCACCTGTGTGTAATTTATTCTCAGTATAAATACAGCTGTTCTGTGAAGCTTTCAGAGGTTTGTTAGAGAACCTTAGTGAACAAACAGCATCATGAAGGCCAAGGAACACACCAAACAGGTCAGGAATAAAGTTATGGAGAAGTTTGAAGCAGGGTTAGACTATAAAAAATATCCCAAGCCTATAAAAAAATATCACAAACTTTGAACATCTCACGGATTACTGTTCAATCTATCAGCTGAAAATAGAAAACATATGGCACAACATGTCAAACCTTAAATTTTCATGCGCTCTTGAAATGGCAACAAACTTCAGTTCCCTATATTGTCTAAGGCCCCTTTTACAAGGGCGCCTTACTGTCAATTTTGCGGCGCTATTCGGCCACTAGCGGGGTGGTTTTACCCCCGCTAGCGGCCGAGAAAGGTTTAAAAACCACCGTGGCACTGCAGAGGCGCTTTACCGGCAATATAGACGTGGTGCCCCATTGATTTCAATGTGCAGGAGCAGTGGAGGAGTAGTATACACACCACACCTTCACCCCTCCAAAGGTGCTGCTAGCAGGACTTTTTTTACTGTCCTGCTAGTGTGAAAGCCCTAAGGGAGGGGGGGATTTTATGTGATAAACCAACACAAAGTGGACCATAACTGTGAAGTGGAAGGAAAATGATAAATGGCTTTCACATGTTTTTACTAATAAATATGTGAAAAGTGTGGCGTACATTAGTATTCAGCCCCCTTTACTCTGATACCCCTATCTAACTAGAATCTAGTGGAACCAATTGGCTTCAGAAATCACCTCATTAACCGCTTGCCGACCACCGCACAATGATAGACGTTGACACAATGGCATGGGCAAGCAAATGGGTGTACCTGTATGTCCCTTTTAATTTGCTGCCCCGCCGTGTGAATTCCCAGGGTGGCCCGCGTTTGTTGTCGGCAAAGGCAGAACAGGGGGGTTCCTCTGTAAACAAAGCATTCCCCTGTTAGTGACACGTCAGAGATCTACTGTTCCCTGTGATCGGGAACAGTGATTGCTGATGTGTCACTGGTAGCTCCTCCCCCTAACAGTTAGAAGCACTCCCTAGGACACACTTAACCCCTTCACCCCTCCAGTGGTTAACCTCTTCATTGCCAGTGTCATTTTTACAGTAACAATGCATTTTATAGCACTGTTCGCTGTCAAAATTACAATGGTCCCAAAAATGTGTCAAAAGTGTCCGATGTGTCTGCCATAAAGTCGCAGTCACGATAAAAATTGCAACTCGCCACCATTACTAGTAAAAATAAAATCAATAACAAAAATGCCATAAAACGATGCACTATTTTGTAGACACTATGGCCCAGATTCACAGAGCAATTACGCCTGTCTAACTGGTGTTAGACAGGAGTAATTTCAAATTTTGCGCGCCGTATCACTAGTTTGAATCCTCAAACCATGATACGGCGGCTTCGGGCTTCTATCCGAGAGGCTTACGTCTTCGTAAGCCTTCGGATCTACGCTGCGATATTTTTGCGGCCGCTGGGAGGAGTTCGCGTCGTTTTCATGCGTCGGGATATGCAAATTAGTTTTTACGGCGATCCACGAAGGTACGAGTGTCCCTCGCAATCGCCTACGTCATTTTTTGGCTACGTAATGTTAGAGGAGCTTTTTGCTGGTCTAACAGTGCGTAACCCATGTAAAGTATGGCCGTCGTTCCCGCGTCGATTTAATTTTTTTATTTTTTTTTAACGTAACTCGTTCGGGAATAGGAATGTACGTAAATGACGCTACTACGACGTAACGACGTGATTTCGCGCAATGCACAGCGGGAAATTTGCGAACGGAGCATGCGCAGTTCGATCGCCGTGGGAACGCGCCTATTTTAAATGCTTCACGCCCCCTACTTGCGCAGATGGATTGCGACGGGAGAAATACACTACGCCGCCGTCATTTACTGGACAAAATCTACCTGGATTCCACGTAGAGCCAGGTAAAAAACGGCGGCGTAGTGTATTTCTGATACGCTACGAGAATCTAATTCTCTCTGAATCTGGGCCTATAACTTTTGTTTAAACCAATCAATATACCAAAAATATGTAGAAGAATACATATCGACCTAAACTGAGAAAAAAATTGCTTTTTTTTAAAAAAAAGTACAAAATATTGATTTTTTTTTCAAAATTGTCGCTCTATTTCTTGTTTATAGCGAAAAAAATTAAAACCGCAGAGGTGATCAAATACAACCAAAATAAAGCTCTAAAGAAAGCTCTATTTGTGGGGAAAAAAATATGTACATTTTGTTTGGGAGCCACGTTGCACAACTGCACAATTGTCAGTTAAAGCTGATCAGTGCCGAATCGCAAAAAATGGCCCGGTCATTTGGCAACCAAATGGTCCGGGGCTTAAGTAGTTAATAGAGTCAAAGAAATTGGGAAGGGGTATGGAAGGGGAAGGGAAAGAAAAAAAGTAGGAAAAGGGGAAGAAGAAAAAGGGGGGATAATAGGAGGGTGAAAAACATATAAGGAAAGGATACACAGGAAAAGCACTCACATTCGCCACATCCGTAGAAAGTAGTTAATAGAGTCCACCTGTGTGTAATTTATTCTCAGTATAAATACAGCTGTTCTGTGAAGCTTTCAGAGGTTTGTTAGAGAACCTTAGTGAACAAACAGCATCATGAAGGCCAAGGAACACACCAAACAGGTCAGGAATAAAGTTATGGAGAAGTTTGAAGCAGGGTTAGACTATAAAAAATATCCCAAGCCTATAAAAAATATCACAAGCTTTGAACATCTCACGGAGCACTGTTCAATCCATCATCTGAAAATAGAAAACGTATGGCACAACTGCAAACTTACCAAGACATGGCCGTCCACCTAAACTGACAGGTCGGGCAAGGAAAGCATTAAGCGGAGATGCAGCCTATGGTAACTCTGCAGGAGCCACAATTTAGGTAGGAGAATCTGTCTACAGGACAACTATAAGCTGTGCACTCCACAAATCAAGTCTTTATGGAACAGTGGCAAGAAGAAAGCCATTGTTGAAAAAAAGCCATAAGAAGTCCTGCTTTCAGTTTGCGAGAAGCCTTGTGGAGGACACAGCAATCATGTGGAAGAAGGTGCGCTGGTCAGATGAGACAAAAATTCAACGTTTTGGCCTAAAAGCAAATCGCTATATGTGGCGGAAAACTAACATTGCACATCACCCTGAATACACCATCCACTGTGAAACATGGTGGTGGCAACATCATGTTTTGGGGATGCTTTTCTTCAGCAGGGACAAGGAAGCTGATCAGAGTTGATGGGAAGATGGATAGAGCCAAATACAGGACAATCTTAAAAGAAAACCCGTTAGAGTATTCAAAAGATTTGAGACTGGAGCATCACCCTAAACATACATTTCTTAGAATAGCCCAGGCAAAGTCCAGACCTAAATCCACTTGAGAATCTGTGGCAAGACTTGAAAATTGCTGTACACAGACGCTCTCCACTCAATCTGACAAAGCTTGAGCTATTTGGAATGAAGAATGAACAAAAATGTCACTCTCTAGATGTGCAAAGCTCGTAGAAACATCCCAAAAAGACTTTCAGCTGTAATTGCAGCGAAATGTGGTTCTACAAAATATTGACTCAGGGGGACTAAATACAAATACACTCCACACTTTTCACATATTATTTACTTCCACTTCACAATTATGTGCCACTTTCTGTTGGTCTATCACATGAAATCCTAACATGGCAAAATGTGGAAAATTTCAAGGGGTATGAATACTTTTTCAGGCACTGTAAACTTAATTGGTGTAGGAGTGGGTTTGGGATATATTTTTATTTCTTCCCGTATTTTTTTTTCCTCTTTCCTCCTCTCTCCACAATACATGGGATAGTGAACATTATACATGTTGTTTCTATAATAAAGGTAATATCTTGTATGTTTGCTTATTCTTATATATTTTTATAGTTAGTTGGGAAGGAGGCCCTAAAGCGTAACTTTAGCTTTTGGGTGGAACTCCACTTTAATCAACAGGACTTCCTATCCTTTCCCTATCATGGCTAGCCACAATGTCAATATGGCTGCTGGAAACACACCATTTTATAGTAGAGAGACTGGCTTACCCAAATGTCCCAAAGATCAAAGGCAAGGAAGTACATTATTGGTAGTTGGCTGCTATAGCAGCAAAATCATACATTAGTTCAGCACATCCATGAATGGACTGGGGTGACCTCGAATCCACGCCGATAACATTCTTATTATTTCTTCTTGTTTTATGTGTTATAAAAATGTTGGACGTATATGTTACAAACATTATAGTATCAATACATTAGTAAAAACATCATATGACGTCCTTACCTTCTCGGGCCACTAGGGGCCGTGTGCTCGCTCCCGCCGCATTACTGGGAACCCGATACATGTGGCCGGAAGCCGCAATGTCCGCCGGGCACCCTGCGATTGCCCAGTAACGGAGCAGGACTGTGTAAACACACAGATCCATGTCCTGTCAGGTGAGAGGAGACCGATGGTGTGTTCCTTGTACAGAGGAACACCGATCTCATCCCCTTGTGATTCCCCTCCCCCTACAGTTAGAATCACTCCCTAGGACACATATTTAACCCTTTGATCACACCCTAGTGTTAAGTCCTTCTCTGCCAGTCACATTTATACAGTAATCAATGCATTTCTATAGCATGGATCGCTGTATAAATATGAATGGTCCTAAAATAGTGTCAAAAGTGTCCAATATGTCTGCCGCAATATCACAGTCACGGGACATTATATATATATATATATATATATATATATATATAAAATATATATATATATATATATATATATATATATATATTATATATATTTAGCAGAGAATATAGAGAATAAAATGGCAATTGTTTAACTATTTTTTGTCACATGGTATTTGTGCAGCGGTCTTTTAAAAAGCAACTTTTTGGGGAAAAAGACACTTTCATGAATTAAAAAAAACGAAACAGTAAAGTTAGCCCAATTTTTTTGTATAATGTGAAAGATAATGTTACGCCGAGTAAATATATACCAAACATGTCACACTTTAAAATTTTGCATACTCATGGAATGGCGACAAACTACGGTACCTAAAAATCTCCATTTAAAAAAAAAAAAAAAAAACCGGTTACCAGGTTAGAGTTACAGAGGAGGTCTAAAATTATTGCTCCCGCTCTGGCGACAATACCTCATATGTGTGATTTGAACACCATTTACATACGTGGGCGCGATTTCCGTATGCGTTTTCTTTGCTGCACAAGCTCGCGGGGACAGGGGTGCTTTAAAAAAAAATGTTTTCTTTCTCATTTATTTGATTTATTTTATGTTTTAAAAAAAAATTTTTTATCACTTTTAATGCTGTCACAAGGATTGTAAACATCCCTTGTGACAGTAATAGGTGTGACACGTACTCTTTATGGAAGGATCGGGGGTCTAAAAGACCTCAAATCCCTCCTTCACACTTCAAAGTATTCAGATCGACGAAAACTGTGATTCTGAATACTGTATTTTTTTTTAAACTGGCGCCATTGTCAGCCGGGTATACCTGAAGTGACATTGTGAGATTGCTTCCGTGTTTACAGAGAAAAGACTGGAACTAAGCCATTTCCGGCTTCATGCCAATCTGTCTCTAGCCACCAGAAGTGGGGGATCGGGTCTTCCGATGGGACAGGAGATCCAGCAAGAGTGGTGGAAGGTGGCGGGAGGGGGATGTCTCCTCGCGGTCCTCCGGAATAACAACCAAGCGACTTTTAGCCGCATCGGTTGTTATCCCTGGAAAGCCAACCACCCGCTCTAAATAACGGTACCGGGATGATGCCTGCAGCTGCGGGCATCATCCCGGTATAACCCCCTAAATCCGATTCCGCATATATGTGTACGCTCAGTGGGAAGGAAATAACTTATACAGTTATTGTCACTTAATAATCATCTAAGAGACTTGGGGGGTTATTTACTGAAGGCAAATCCACTTTACACTACAAGTGCAAACTACAAGTGAAAAATGCACTTGAAATTGCACTGAAAGTGCACTTAGAAGTGCAGTCACTGTAGATCCGAGGTGGACATGCAAGGCAAATAAAAAACAGCATTTTAGCTTGCTAATGATTGGGTGATAAAATCAGCAGAGCTTCCCCCCATTTCAGGTCTACCCCTCAGATTTACAGCGACTGCAATTTCAAGCGCACTTTGTAAATAACCCCCCAAGACTCTTAGATGATTATTATGCAGATAACCCTTGCGTTTTGATTGATAAGCATCTCTTCCTGCAGAACATTCTTTTGTACACATAACATATTCAGGTTAATTACAAATTGTATTTCTGTTTGTGTCTTAGAAAAAAAAAATATCTTAAAAAGTGTTAATTGCCTGAAGCATTAATATTTATGCATTCAAATTACCCAGGTATTTTTTAAATGTAAAGAATTTAAATAAATCATGCAAGTATAAATAAATGAAAACAAGTGTGGCCTAGGAGATGAAAAGGAAATATTGGGCTTAAAGGGAATGTTTCATGTTGTCAGCAGAGTGGGAATGACATTGCCTTTGGTTACTTATTAAATCCCATGTTCCATGCTTATAATTCTTTAAGGAAACAGAAATAAACAAATTGAATTCCTCAAATTACTTTAACATACTAATGTGGGATGAAAGGCATGAATCACGCTTATAGAGTGTGCCTGCAATCTCATGACACTTTTAGCAAAAGTATTTAAGTCATGCATCTATGCTGAAATTCTCTCATATTTTTAGCTTTACATTTTTTTTTTTTTTTATGAACAATGGATGCTATTGAACTCTTTTTTTACCTTTTTGCTTTGCTTCATTCCACTTGAGGCAGCCCATTCCATGACATACTTCTTCCTCAGATCCCCCTCATTGCTAACATCCCCTTGCCTCATCATGTCAGTATCTTCTCCTCTAAAGACAAGATGATCCCACATTATATTATATGTGCCCACAAGCAGAGGCGGCTCTCTAATTAGGCAAATTAGGCAGTTGCCTAAGGCCTTGCACTCACAGGGGCCTTGTGGCTGCCTAATTTTTCTGTGATCAATACTAATGTCAGCGACATCAAATCTCTCTATTACCCCTCTCTCTTTCTCACCCCCACTCTTGCATTGGCTGAATATGTCTGATGGGTGAGGAGAGTGCCCTGGAAATGGTGCTGATCACCTGTGTGCTAGATCCGTGCATTTTCTGCAGCCATATTTCTTGCTTGAATTATTTTTCCCATTATGGGTGTGAGTGGGGGAGCCTCGTGTCTAAGTTTTGCCCAAGGCCTCACAAAGCCTAGAGCCGCTTCTGCCCACAAGAGGGGCAGACTTACAGAAATAAAAAGATTAACTTCAGGCAAATATAAAAAGAACCCAGGTACTGTAGGTATTCATTAAAATCATTAAAAGTTAGATTTCAGTTGAGTCAGTGCAAACTATCCTGCAGATTAAGGAATGTTATAGATTAATATGAAACTCGGCATGCTGCTTGAAAAACTTACTAAAAATCTTGGAACTCTTCTTTGCATCTTCTTTGAAGCCCTACAGGCTTTAAATTTTTTAAGTGTGAAATCAATGGGTGGTTAAAATATGTTTCTGTTTTTATTTTTTATAACCTTGTGGATTATACACACTGCCCTTATGGTATATTTGGTGATTCATTTATATGTCATGCCTCCAGCATAAGACTTCATAATATTTTGTTGCTGTTTTTTAATCTTGTCTTGGGCTCCACCCAGTGGCCAAAGTACACTCTGTAATAGATGAACAAACTTTTGTAGAAATGTTTTGGCCTTACCATACTTCCATATTTCCCAGGGTCCCTCTACACAGAAATTAAAAAGTGCTGCATCCTGGGAAACTCAGAATCCATATTTTGAGCACATAGGAAGAAGGAACATCCACTGAAGCAAGCTACCATGCTGGCATATGTTCAGTGGAGAAATTAATCTTACTGGAGGCATCATTGGTAGGGATTGCACTTTGTTTGCACCCAGCATATGCCACATACATAGCTGGAAAAATACACAGTTTTATTGTTTGTTTATTTATGCTTAACCTATGTTTTCTTCTGACCCCCCCAATGCTGACAGTCTACATTCGGAACCATGCACTCACTCTTGCATGGCTGTCAAATGTTGACATGCTGCCAAAAAAAGACCTGCTGCATGCAGTAAAGCTGGCATTGCCCATCTGGGAATGGCCTTGAAGTTAACATGTTTTAAGGCTGTGGATATTCAAGTATTTACATACAATAAAAAATGAAGGGCCTGATATGATCTTGGAGGGGGAACCCATGCCGTTTTATTTTTTTATTATTATTTGATGTGGTGTTCACCCTAAAGATTCATACCAGTGCCTGGTATTGTCGGGCATCAAGGTCGGATCCTTGTTCGTTGAAGTTGGACTTCAATTTACAGGGCAAAGTAGGATCCAAATGGTACGACTGTCATGTCGTACCAGTATGAACCCGGCCTTAATGTTTTTTTAGATATACACCTGAAAGACATCAACATAATATAAACAACTTAATCAGAGTATGTTAATGCTTTAAAAACTTTGGCCTAGATTCACAGAGTGATTACGCCTGCGTAACAGGAGATGCGCGGCGTAAGTCTAAAGGTGCGCGTGCGTTTCGATGCACGGCATCCCCAAAATGAGATACGCAAGAAATCTACTTTTTTTTGTCCAGCGTAATTTCGTTAGACAGGCGCATCCGTCCGCGCAAAGCTGCGCTAGACAGACCATTGATTTGCTAGTTAAATATGCTAATGAGGGAGTTACGGGGATCCACAAAAGAACGTTGGTGCAGCGCAGGCTACACGCTGTGCGCAACAGCAAAATGTCCTGTCTAAAATTAGACCATATAAAAGCTGGTCTAAAATTTGAAAAATCGTCTACATGTCAGATAAAGCAACACTGTTAGTGAGGAGCTGAGCAGTCACACGTGTTGCCCAACAAACTGTATGCCAACATGCCAGTGGCATCCATGCTCATAGCTATACTACTGACTTTAGATGAGCAAAGAAGGAGGAGGTCACTGAGGAGGGCACTGAGGAGGGCACGGGAGATGTTTTTTTTTTTTTTTTTTAACTTTTTATTTGCTTATATAAACTTTACTATTTAATCTAATACAATATTCTTATCTGATACAAGCCCCTCACTCTTCACTCTTCACGGGAGAGGATATATCACACACGCATAGAGATCTATGGCATGAGTGATTCTGAGGTGTCTCGCATCTTCAGATTCACCCCTCATGCCATCATGGAATTAACCACAACCTTGCAGGAGGACATCAGCAGCCCAACACATGACACTACCCATGACACCCATGACAGCTACATATACAATCATAGCCCCATCCCCACAGATTTCGAACAGAACATGTATGGGGACAGCTAGCTGGTTGGTGAGTGACATGGGTGGCAGGCATGACTGTCCCCCCCCCCATGATGCACACATCACAAGGGGCACATGCACTACTAACATCCTCCTGTCTTTTCCAAGGTGACTCTGCATATGCACTGGGACCCCATCTCATGACCCCATCTCATGACCCCATCTCATGCCAGCTCACATATGCATCTTTACACGTTAAACACACACATTATTCAAGGCACAATGAGAATGCATGCATGCACACCACTGTAGTCCCTAGCACACACACCCCACATCCTCATCAAATTGGATTGGCACAAGCCCACCATGCAGGACTTGTGAGCAGCAACGCCACGCCAAGGCTCCAATTATGTCACTGTACATTCATACACCATTCACACGGACCTGGGGATCACTTCTCCCTGGTCCTGGGGAACCCTTCTCCACCAAAATTGAGGGTGACACCCCTTTTCCGGCAGGAATGTCACCCCCACATTCAAAAAGCATTCACAACACAAAAAAAAAAATAACCAGCAAAATCAAAAATTTTCCAGCAAAAAAAAAAAAAGGAACAAAAAAAAGGGGATCACTTCTCCACCACAAATGAGGGTGACACCCCTTTTCCGGCAGGAATGTCACCCCCACATTCCCAAATCATACACAAACAGAACCGAAAAAAGAAAAAAAAAGCCCAGCAAAAATATAATTAAAAAAAAAAAACAACAAAGAAAACACATAAAAGACAAAAATCACTCTGCAAAACAGCCCCCAAAGATCTCAACGACACGTCACAAACAAACAAATAAACGCTAACAAACAACAGAACAATAGCACCTTGCTGTATAGGGAGGGATACAAAGGGATGTACTTTTGCAATGGAAGTGCGTTTGTGTCTGGCTATTTATGCTGTCTGCGTAGTTCAGCAAAGTTGCCCGGGTCTACTTCCAATTTCACTGATTGCGCTGTTCCCGAGTTGTGAGCATGCGCACAGAGGTGCTGACCATGGTCTCCTTCAAGCGCACATGCGCGAGCCGGCTGCCCTTCATTTGCATGGGGTCACGGCTCATTTCAATGTAACACGCCCACGTCCTTCCCAATTTGTATTACTCCGCCTTACGCCTCTGAAATAATGTTACGCATGCACAATTTTCTGTGCAAAAGCGACGAGAATAGGGTGATTACGCGGCTACATTGCGCAAGTCTAACGTAAAGGCGGTGCGCTACGCCGGTCCAATAATGCGCAGATGTACCTGAATCTGGCCCTTTGTTTCTATCTGTAGTTTTGTAATTATATAAATACAGAGGGCTGCCATGTACTGTATGCTCCTTACAACATAAGGGCAATATTATCACAGTTATAGGGTGATATTTTTAAATATTTAAAACCATTGTATAGATAGCTTTGAATCATGACTACAGATCAACAATTAGTAAAATAGATTTGCTGGATAGACCAAAGGACATTTTGTGCCCTAACTAAATTCAACTGCAAAGGTGAAAAACAACTGCAGTTTTTTTATTATTATTATTCAATATACAGGTGCGTCTCATAAAATTAGAATATCATCTAAAAGTTTGTTTATTTCAGTAATTCAATTCAAAAAGTGAAACTCATATATTTAATATACATTCGTTGCACACAAAGTGATATATTTCAAGCATTTCTTTCTTTTTATTTTGACGATTATGGCTTGCAGCTAGTGAAAACCCAAAATTCAGTATTTCTGGAAATTAGAACATTACATAGGAACCAAAAAAAGGATTTTTAATACAGAAATGTTGGCTTACTGAAAAGTATGTCCATGTACAGTATAGTATGCACTCAATACTTGATGGGGGCTCATTTTTGCATTAATTACTACATCAATGCGGTGTGGCGTGGAAACGATTAGCCTGTGGCACTGCTGAGGTGTTATGGAAACCCGGGTTTCTTTGATAGTGGCTTTCAGTTTGTCTGCATTGTTGGGTCTGGTGCCTCTCATCTTCCTCTTGACAATACACTACAGATTTTTTACAGATCAGTTTAAAGTTAAACAGGGTGTCTGGCACTGGAATTATTGTTCTCACTCTGATGTTTGTGATGATACCTTTTGTGTGTAGTGCGATCGCCATTTACATATGAGTGCAGGACCCACATATACATTTTTGAATGGGAGGGGAGGACAGAGGAGCTTTATTTTTTTATTTTTTTGTATTACCTTTTTTTACACTGTGGTAAGGGGGCTAGGGATGGCTTTGTTCTGCACCCTGTAGAAGTGATAAGGTGGCTGTAGAGCTACTCAGATCACTTCTACAGGAGAGCTCATTGCAAATTTTGATACTGGGATCATGCAGCTGCAGCCATGAGCCTAGTATAATCACTTCCACTTGAGCATGTATGGGTATGTCCTAAGGGGCGTGATTAACTAAACAATTTTATAAAAAAAATTAGCTACAGTATCAAACACATTTGTCTACCTCCTTTATTTCTCCTATATCTATATGTCTACACTTTTGTCCTGGACTGAAAAAAAATGATCTTTGTTTCTTTTAGAAGATCTAATAAAGTGGTTAGAGCTTCCTGTAAATTAGAAAAAGTATAGACACAGATTATGGTATATCCGTAGGAATATGGTCCTCAGTTTTGTTTGGCTAACACTAGTTCCGTAAGGAAATTTTCTGTTATCTTTCATTATTTCAAATCTAACGTTTGATATGTAATCTTTAATACTTGGATCTAATAATTTATGATTGATTTCCTCACTTTGATTAACAGCTCAAATGATTCTAAAGAATCTGAATCTCAAAATATAGGCTATTGTTTTGTAAAATAAGTTTTACTATCAGTACTTTTCAAACAGAAATCCAGGCAGACACAAATAAATGTAGCACTATAGTGGAACTAAACTCCAGTTTGCACAACATTTCTGGCAGGCAGGTTTTTAATGCAGGAGTCGATCTTACCTGCTTACGATAAATTAAATCCCATGCACGTACACAGGAGGTATATCACCCCAGGCCAGCAAATCAAGATGGTCAAAGATGCGGAACCCAGAAGAAGACCAGTTGAAAATATCAGTGGACATCCCGGCCATCGTATCTCTTTAGCAGGTAAATCTGTCATAATGTGAAAACATGCTATGCGTACGTGCACATTTTGGTAAAAAACCTTGGTGAACTGGCAGCAGAGTTTAATTCTACTTGAAGTCTTTCTCTGCCAGACTCTACACTCCACTTGTAAAATCAGATGGCCAGACCATTTTTGCAGTTTTTCCATTTTTTTCCAATTCAGAGTTTGTTAAAGACCACCCAAACCATACATTTTCTGAAAGCAAATGACCTGTAGAAAACAAAAATGTGCTACTGATTCTTTTAGGCCCAAAATAGTTGCATAGATGTCTATTAATTAACTTTTTTCCACAAAAAATACACAGAAATTTGTATTAGTGGATATTAGTGGACATTTGTAAATTTTACATTGCACCTTTTTGTGAAATGGTAAAAACTGAAGACAAGCATAACTGTAAATAAGAACAATTTACTCAAAATTTGGAGGTTATCATTAATCACTTACAACTTTCAGGGTTTGCAAAAGACCCCCCAAACCATTTTCTGAAAGCACATGACCCGTCAAATAAAAAAAATTGCCTCTGCTTTTTTTATGCCCCGCAATAGTTGCATAAATGTTTATCAAATCACTATTTTTGCTAAGAATACCCTAACATCATTATTAGTGGATACATACATGCCATAACTTACAAAATTGCTGCTAAATGCCTACTAAATATAAAAGCTTAAACTGTATTGAGGTAATGACAAATAAATTTAAATTTTAAATTGCGCCTTTTTATAAAAAAGTGAAAACTGAAGGTGTGCAAAACAGTAAATAAAAATGTTTTTTTCAAAAAAATCTTAGTTTATAGATGTGCCCTTACAGCTTATAGAGTTTGTAAAAGACCCCCAAACCATATATTTTCTGAAAGCACATGACCTGTAGAATTAAAAAAAATGTGCTAGTGATTTTTTAGGGCCTCTTAAATTAGGAGCAGCGGCTGTGTTCGTACAGTTGTTACATCTTAATTGACGTCAACAGGACTGCTTGCACAAGAATGCATGGAACTACTGTGCATAACTGTGAAGATAAACATGGCCTCCCAGGGGCATATGCTGTAGTATGTCTTGTGTGAAGGAGACCTTACTGTGTTTTATTATTAGCATGATTATTGTTAATTTTTTAATATTTTTTATTTCTTTATTTTTTGTTTTTTGAAGGTGGACTTTGGTGAGATATATTCACTGCTCACCATCCTGACAGCATCAGTTTGCCTCAGCAACAGCTGCAGCCAGCGTGAGGAGTGAGGAGGGAGAGCTGGCCAGCATCACCACATAGAGGGGGCACCCAGAATTGGGTGATGGGGTGTTTGACTGCAGGGGGTTAGAACGGTCCTGGGTCATCAGAATTGTGCATATTATTTTGCTGTGGCTCCCCTGCAGCACCTAATGCCATTGGGAGGGCAAGCAACACCACAATAGATCAATGCCGGTGGAATCAGTGCTGGGGAGAAGGGGAAGGATCAGTGCTATGAGGACTAGTGTGGCATGGAAGGGGGAATTAGGGTGGTGGTGAGGGTCATTTTATCAATGACAGGGGGAAGAGGGGGACACAGGCTGAATGTTGGCCAGTTTTTGTTGAACTGACCAATATAGGCCGATATTTGGCCCATGTGTACCATGCTTTAAGAGTCAGCGTAGACAGAAATATAACATGTCCAGAACTGTGGGCCTGTGATGCTTAAAGTGGTGAGGGTAATTTTATTCATGGCGGATGGAAAAGGTGGACAAATATCAAAAAAAAAATCGAAAATGCTTGAATTTTTTGTGTCGTTTTTCAAAATTTTGTTTTTTGTGTCATAAAAAGTGATGGTGTGTGGGCAAAACGACGTTCTTAAACCCGCGCATGCTTAGAAGCAAGTTATGAACGTGGTGTACATCACCACTCAACACGCTTTGCTAGAGCATTTTGGAAAAACGATGGTGTGTATGCAACGTCGTTTTGGAAAATGAAGTTTGAAAAACGTTGTTTTGTTTCATCACATAAAACGTTGTTTTTTTTCATCACAAAATGTGATCGTGTTTACGCGGCATAAATGTTAGACAGTTTCTGCTGAACTGACCGATATAGGCCGTTATTCCTGATATGTGCCTGCTGTACCATGTACTTGGATGAAAAAGTATCCTGTTCTCTTTTTCTATTGCTTCCTTTATGTGCTCTCCTATTAAAAACTAACCACATCAAGCAGGAGAGCACACCATGGTCTATGCCTCCAATGATCAGACTTGTCCCGACATGCCCCCTCTGCACAACCCTTCAGTGGGAAGCTCAGTGTGCTGCTGATTCTCCTCCCCCAGCTCTTATTAATATTATTATACATGATTTATATAGCGCCAACAGTTTGCACAGCACTTTACAACATGAGGGTAGACCGTACAGTTACAGTAAAATACAGGAGACATTAGAAGGCTATGCTCGTTAGAGCTTACAATCTAGGAGGGAGGGTCAAGTGATACAAAAGGTAATTAAGGTGGGAGGTGACCTGATGGAGAAAGTAGGGAGGATGATATCCTTCTCTGAAGAAAAGGGTTTTGAGGGATTGTCTAAAAGCAAGCAGAGTATGAGACAGTTGGACAGGTTGGGATAGGGAGTTCCGAATAATAGGAGAGGCTTGGGAAAAGTCCTGGAGGCGTGCATGGGAGGAGGTGACGAGGGAACTAGAGAGAAAGAGGTCTTGGGAGGAATGAAGGGAACAAGTAAGTTGGTATTGTGAGACTAGGTAAGTGATGTAAATGGGGGCCAAGTTGTGAATGGCTTTGTAAGTTGTTGTTAGAATTTTTAATTACATTTTTAAAAAATTTTGGGTGAGTGGAAGCCAGTGGAGGGATTTACAGAGAGGGGTATCAGTCACTGAGTGGTTGGTAAGGTGGTTGAGCCTGGCAGCAGCATTCATGATCGACTGAAGGGGGATATCCTATGTAACAGAAATCCCGTGAGGCGGGAGTTGCAGCAGTCGAGGCAGGAGATGACCAGGGAGTAAACTAGGAGCTTTGTGGTTTTATTGGTTAGGAAGGGGCGTATCTTGGACATGTTGCGGAGGTTGAGGTGGCAAGTTTTTAAAAGTGTTCAGAGTCCATGATTACTCCTATAACCTTGGCATGTAGGGAAGGGCTGATAGTAGTGCTATTGATCTTGAAAGAGAAATCAGAGGACGAGGAACGTGGGGGAGGAAAAATCATGAGCTCAATTTTAGATTGAGTTTGAGGAAGTTGTGTGACAGCCAGGCTGATATGTCTGTTAGTAAATTACTGATACGTGAGGAGACTGGAGGAGTGAGCTGAGTAGAGAGATAAATCAGCATAGAGATGGTATTGGAAGCCATGGAAGGCTATTACCTCAACCCAGGGTGGTGGTGTAGATTAGATGGAGAATAAGAGAGGTCCAAGAACAGAACCATGGGGGGACCCTGACAGAGAAAGGGATAGAAGAGGAGGAAGTAGAGTTGTAAGGGACACTGAAGGTGCGGTTAGAAAAATAGGATGGGAACCAGCAAAAAGTACTGTCATGGAGACCAAAGGCGTGACATTTTTTGAGCAGGAGGGGGTGGTCCACTGTGTCAAAGGCAGCAAAGAGAACAGAATAGTGTTCATTACACAAATACACAAATGTTTTGCCTATCATTTATATTTTAAACGGAATACGTTGTTCTACAAGGTGATAGTTTACAATCACTTTAAGTAGAATGCCCTAAGAGCATAAATCTTTCAGGAAGGAAGAAGCAAAGTAGTTTGAGCTGACTGCTGCCTAGCAATGAGGACACTGTCTAAAGGGAGTGCCACTATACTGAGCAATCAAAGCTCAGTACAAGCTGATTGGCTACCATGGACAGCTGCACCAGATTCTGAGTGCTCCCGTTTTAGTAAATCTCCCCCTATGAGACAATAAGCACCTGCTTTTGGCTTAGTTTCAAGTTGAGAGACTATAATTTATGATGAATTGGCTATCAGCTTCATTTCACAAAACATGAAAACTCCATTTATGATCTGAGTGTCCAGGGACACTACATTTAAAATGCATATAAATTATGTAAATGAATTTTTTCTACACAGAAAGATGTTTAAAGAAAATATTTAAAATAAGATATTTGACACTATAGGGTCCATTCAGCCTTGACATCCTTTAACATCCCATAATCCCATATAATAATTATAATCATGATTATTATAATAACCCTATAATCCAAGTGCCATCTCCAAAATATTGAAGTCAACAATATTGTGGCTGTGATCTAACAATAACAATGTCTACTGTATAGCACATGTGGGTAGGTATGAAATGTGTAAAAATGTAAAACGTGCAATTGAAGTGTATTTAAAACAAAGGCAAAGATAGTAGTCAGAATAAAATCAGACTCCTCTCACCCCAATGTATACTCCTATAAAGCTGCTAATTACGTCCAGGCTCATACATCTGTCTCTATCCACAGCTAATTGTTCTTGTGCGGCTACATACGATCAGAAATCACAAGCTACAACATCCTTTGTGATAGCATAGGCAGTGACAGGTAGTCTTTTTTGAAAGATCTGGAGTCTGTTAGACCCCAGATCTCCCTTTGCCCTCAGAAGAGATCGCTTTGATCAGATGCTTTACAAGCCAGTACTGGCTTGTAAACAACAAACCAAAACCGTAAGTAAAGAAATCCTTATCACCCCTTGGCTTCATTTATCACAGAGGAGGGGAGGGTATGGATGAATCTTTCTTTCCTCTGAGTTTAGCCGGCCAGACAGGATGCAGTGGTCCCAAGCTCCCTGCTCAAACCAAAGAGCCGTGATAAGGGGGCTAGGAGTGGCTTTTTTTCTCCATCCTGTAGAGTGGATGTAGAGCTGCTCAGATCACTTATACAGAAAAGCCGGCAAATTTTGATAATGGGATCATGGCTGTAGCTGCAGCCATGATCCTGGTATAGCCACTTCCACCTGAGCATGTATGGATATGTCATAAGGGCATAAAGTGGTTAAATAAACAATTATATTTTAAAAAAATAGCTACAGTATCAAACTCAAACATTTGTCCATTCTTTTTGGATTACCTCCTTTATTTCTCCTATATCTATGTGTCTACACTTTTGTCCTGGACTGAAAAAGCAATCTTTGCTTCTTTTAGAAGATCTAATAAAGTGGTGCTATTAGAACTTCCTGAACTGATCTGTAAATTAGAAAACAGAGTCAGTGAACATTTTGCTTTAATTACAAGTGGGGACAAAAAGCATTGTGTACCCAGGCATTACAGACAACATCACAATAGAGACCCTAAAGCAGTGATGGTGAGCCTTGGCACTCCAGATGTTTTGGAACTACATTTCCAATGGTGCTCATGAACTTTTTCAGTGTAGTAGAGCATCATGGAAAATGTAGTTCCAAAACATCTGGGGTGCCAATGTTCGCCATCACTGCCCTCATGGAACAGAATTTCTGGTTATTGACAGTCATATCTCTCCCAGGGGTCTTAAGACTCAAGACCTTCTGGATCTAAGAGCTCCTATCCTACTCCTTGGAATATACATGGAGTTGGACAATAACGCTTTTATTAACAAGGCTTAATCATTATTACAAATATTGTTTTTTTTGGGTATTATAATTATTATTTTTATTGTTGGTACTATCTACTGTTATTCTTAAGTTATCATATTTTGTATCGTATTTTATATTTAAGTGTGTTGGTCGTAGACCCTAGATGAGGGTCAGTCCAACTGGTGTGTCATGATTTATATTTTCATAATATCCATTAAGAAATTTAAATTGCATTTCTTACTATTTAAATATACAGTATAATAGTGAGACTTTCACATTATATGCACGACCATGTACATGCTTTTATGGGTTATTGGCTGTTCATTGGGCTCCTCCCCTTCTCCATATGAAGCGATTATCTTCAGTGCACATACCTTGCCATTCAGATTAAGGCACGGTGCACATCTGTTCATTCATTGGAGGGTAAGATGTGATACGCATCACCTTGCGCATATACGCAGGGGAGGTGCGAAACACACGTCTTTGTTATTTCCTTTTTCAATACATGAAGTGATGTGCTTCCATTAAACACACCTTGCTATTCAGAGCGAGGCGTGGTATATATACGTGTTTTTTTTTTTCGATTTAGTGCCTCTATAAAGAGGCGTGGTGTACACACGGGTATGCATACATGTATTTTAGTCAATACAGAAAGGCGTTGGGCACCCGTAGTTACGTATATACATACCATAGTTAACATGGGAAGTCACTAGGTCTTCCACAGCAAGGCGTGGAGCGCACACTGATTTGCCATGTATTTTTCACTTCCCTTGGTTGATGACACACCAGGTGCCTGTACCTCATTATTGGAGTCATATTTTATATAAATCTGTGATGGCTGCAGTGGTCTGGAGCCCCAGATGATGTCTATGTAGACGAAACGTGTCAGTTGAAGCACCACTGCCACCACATTTGTACTATAAAGCTCTGTTTATTCTTCTGAAATGTGAGTTTTAGGCTGTATTAAATTGTTTATTATTTTTTACAGATTTACGCTATGTGCCTTTTTTGATCTCCTTTATTTAATCATATATACATAGGAGAACATGTCCTTTTCTTCATATGAAATACCTTTTATGGAGTACTACTCCAATGACTGTTGGTGGATTTGCTTCATTCATGGAAAGGTTTCCATTTTCTGGTGTCTGTCAATTCAAGCATGTTTGACTTATAGGACATATGTCTTTTGAGTTCAAACCATCTGGTAAGCCCTTACCTTATCGGTGGTCGATTACACACTTTCACTTGTTCACTAGTTTTTTACATAATTTGGACGTTTAAGTGAATATATAAACTTTCCATAGATGCCCCATCAAGGGATGTGTAGACTTACTATTGAGTTTACTTTGTTTCACATATGGACTTTATAGTTATCACTTTATAAGTGTCACAAGAATTGTGTATTTATTTATTTTCATTATAGTTTTTTGTTTTGTTTGGCTAGCACTAGTTCCCTAAGGTTGACTTTCTGTTATCTTCATCATTTCAAATGTTGAAATGTAACGTTTGATATTTAATCTTCAATACTCAGATCTAATAATTTATGATTGATTTCCTCACTTTGATTAACAGCTTCAATGATTCTAAAGACCCTGAATCCCAAATGATAGGCTATTGTTTTGTAAAATAAGTTTTAGTAACAGTACTTTTTCAAACAGAAATCCAGGCAGACACAAATAAATATAGGACACCACTATATTCCTTAAAGTGGAACTAAACTCAAGTTTGCACATTTCTGGCAGGCATGTTTTTATTGCAGAAGAGGATCTTACCTGCTTACCAAAAATTAACTCCCATGCACGTGCAAATCAAGATGGTCAAAGATGCTAAACCCAGACTAAGACCAGTAGAAAATAGTGGACATCCCAGCCATCGTATCTCTTTGGCAGGTAATTCTGTCATAATGTGAAAAACCTTGGAGAGCTGGCAGCAGAGTTTAATTCTAACCATTTCACTGCCAGGCCCTGCACTTCACTTTTAAAATCAGATGGCCAGACCATTTTTGCAGTTTTTCCATTCATTTCTTATTTTTCCCTCACAGCTTTTAGAGTTTGTTAACAAAAAAAAAAAACATACATTTTCTGAAAGCAAATGACCTGTAGAAAACACAATTGTGCTACTTTTCTTTTAGGCCACAATAGTTGCAAAAATGTCTATTAATTTTTTATTTTCACCAAAAATTCACTAAAATCATTATTAGTGGATACATACATGGCAAAACTTACAAAATTCCTGCTAAATTCCAATTAAAGATAAAAACTGTACTGAGTTATTAACTAACAAATATTTGTAAATTTTACATTGCACCTTTTTGTGAAATGGTGAAAACTGAAGGTGTGCATAACTGTAAATAAGAACAATTTAACCACTTACCCACTGTGCACCTACACCCCCTTCCTGCCCAGACAAAATATAAGCTTCCGGCACTGCGTCACTTTAACTGACAATTGCGCGGTCGTGCGACGTGGCTCCCAAACAAAATTGGCGTCCTTTTTTTCCCACCAATAGAGCTTTCTTTTGGTGGTATTTGATCACCTCTGCGGTTTTTATTTTTTGCGCTATAAACAAAAATAGAGCGTCAATTTTTAAAAAAATGCAATATTTTTTCCTTTTTGCTATAATAAATAACCCAAAAAAAATATAAAAAAAATATTTTTTCCCTCAGTTTAGGCCGATACGTATTCTTCTACATATTTTTGGTAAAAAAAAAATGCAATAAGCGTTTATCGATTGGTTTGCGCAAAATTTATAGCGTTTACAAAATAGGGGATAGTTTATGGCATTTTTTTATTTATTTTTTTTACTATTAATTGCGGCGATCTGCGATTTTTTTATTGGGACTGCGACGTTATGGCGGACATTTCGGACACTTTTCTGACATTTTTGGGACCATTTACATTTATACAGTGAAAAATGCTATAAATATGCATTGATTACTGTATAAATGTGACTGGCAGTGAAGGGGTTAACCACTAGGGGGCGGGGAAGGGGTTAAATGTGTGTCCTATGAGTGTTCTAACTGTAGGGGGAGGGGGGGTGACTGGGGGAGGTGACCGATTGTGTCCCTATGTACAAGGGACACAACCGCTCTCCTCTCTCCCTGACAGGACGTGCAGCTCTGTGTTTACATACAGAGCTGCACGTCCCCGCTCAGTTACTGAGCAATCGCGTGTGCCCGGCGGCGATCGTTGCCGCCGGGCACTCGCACGGGATCCCCGCAGAGCGGCGGGTGCGCGCGCCGCCGGCGACGCGCGCGCGCCCGCCCGCTGCTTTAAAGGGACATCACGTCATATGATGTGATGTCAGAACAATGGAGTCGTCTGCCCGCCGTCATTTGACGGTGGGCAGATGACAAGTGGTTAAACAAAATCTAGAGGTTAACATTTCTCACTTACATCTTTCAGAGTTTGTAAAAGACCCCCCAACCATCTTCTGAAAGCACATGACCTGTTAAATAAAAAAAAAACTTGCTACTGCCTTTTTAGGCCCTGCAATAGTTGCATAAATGTTTATCAATGAAAGAGGATAGAAGCTGTGCTTAGGATAGCCTAAAAAGGGGTAGTAGGAAGAATAAGTATGACTGCAGCCCCCCCTAAATATGACTCCCCGAAGGGGGTATATAGAAAGAATATGTAGGTGATGGGGGTGGTGGCGCTGTCACTAATATGTTGTTTGACTGACCCAGTAGAGTGAAGTTTTATTGGGACAACATTCCCTAAAGTGATATAGTAAAAAAAGGTGTAATAAAAGAAATATCCTATAATGAGTGACAGTAGTGGTGCTTCCAAGTGCTGCCAATGGTGTTGGTGTCACCAATAAGAAAAAATTATAATAGTAAAAAGAGGTCCAACCGCATGAAGTGGCTGCTGGCTGTGCACAGCCAGCAGCCAGCACAGCCAGCAGCCACTTCATGCGGTTGGACCTCTTGGCCAGTGGAAAGGCAAAGAATTTTTTGAATCCCATACCAACCACTTATACCAAGCATATACATCAGGAATCAGGTGACTGATTTGGAATCCAGGAGAAGGAGCCACGACACGGTGGAGCATATGTTTTGACTGACACGCATTCTACCCCTGCAGGGGTGAATGCTTCTGGTGAGTGGGGACCCATAAGGGGGAGCACCGGATCCACTGCGATATCCACTTGATGTATCACCTATTCATATAGGTGCACCTTGACTGTCACATCACCCACATTCACCTGCTTTATAATTTATGGACTATTTTATGTGAATCATTTTTGTGTTTATTCGATCACTCTTTTCGCATTCAACCTTATGTGAATTAACTTACTGCATAATTTGACCATTGTTGTGCACTTGAAAATAAGCTTATGCTAACTGTTAACTAATTGCACTATAGTACGGTGTAGTTTTCTCACTGCAAGAACACACTCAGTATTATATCTTTTTACTATTATAATTTTTTCTTATTGGTGACACCAACACCATTGGCAGCACTTGGAAGCACCACTACTGTCACTCATTATAGGATATTTCTTTTATTACACTTTTTTTACTATATCACTTTAGGGAATGTTGTCCCAATAAAACTTACCCATCACTCTACTGGGTCAGTCAAACAACATATTAGTGACAGCGCCACCACCCCCATCACCTACATATAAATGTTTATCAATTCACTATTTTTGCTAAGAATTCCCCTGAAATCATTATTAGTGGATACATGCATGGCATAACTTACAAAATTGCTGCTAAATACCTACTAAATATAAAAAATAAAACTGTATTGAGGTAATGACAAATATTTGTAAACAAGGATGCATGGAACTACTGTGCATCACCATGCAGGTAAACACGGCCTCCCAGGAACGTATGCTGTAGTATGTCCTGTGTGAACGAGGCCTTACTGTGTTTTATTATTAGCATTATCCACTTAAGACCCGGACCAATACGCTGGTAAATGACCCAAGGTGTTTTTGCGATTCGGCACTGCGTCGCTTTAACAGACAATTGCGTGGTCGTGCGACGTGGCTCCCAAACAAAATTTGCGTCCTTTTCTTCCCACAAATAGAGCTTTCTTTTGGTGGTATTTGATCACCTCTGCGATTTTTATTTTTTGCGCTATATACAAAAATAGAGCGACATTTTTGAAAAAAAAACACTATTTTTTACTTTTTGTTAAAAAAAAAATCAAATAAACTAAATTTTAGTCAAACATTTAGGCCAAAATTTATTTAGCCACATGTCTTTAGTAAAAAAAAAAATCGCAATAAAAAAAAATAGCTACCTAGCGGGAACAGCGGCACTAATACAGCGATCAGAAAAATGATCGCTTAGTGACGCTGGCAATAGGGAGTGAAAGGGTTAACTAGGGCGGTGATCAGGGGGTTAAAACTTTATTAGGGGGGGTGGGGGGCTATCCTGAACCTAACACTAACTGTTTTTTACACTGCCTGTCACACTGACACTAAATGCAGTGATTAGATCACTGCATTCAGTGACACTGTGACAGGGGGGTGGGGGGGGGGCGATCACAAGGGGTTAATATGCCTATGTGAGTGTGTGTCAGTGTTGTGTTGGTGCACACTTACTTGTGATGTCTTCTCTCATCAGCAGCGCTGGGAAACAGCGCTGCGATGAGAGAATACATCATTTCCTCCTTCCTGTGTAAACACAGGAGGAGGAAGTGACAGGCTGGGAGCGCGCTCCCATTGGCTGGGAGCGATCGCGGGGGGGCGGATATCACGGACATCCGCCCGCAGATCCCGGATCGCTCCCAGAGGTAGGGGGACCCCGGCACGCCGCGGAGGGGGTCCCGATGGGACCCCCGAACCGCACTCAGGCGGGGACGTAAATTTACGCCCTTGTGCCTGTACGTGCCATTCTGTGGCCGTATATGTGCGTGCGGGGGTCTTTAAGTGGTTATTATTGTTAATTTAAAAATATATATTTATTTATTTTTGAAGGTGGGCTTTGGTGATATATATTCACTGCTCGCCATCCTGACAGCATTGGTTTGTCCCGGCAACAGCTGCAGCCAGCAGGAGGGGTGAGGAGTCAGAGCTGGCCAGCAGCACTACATAGAGGGGGCAGGATTCGGTTAGGGGGTGTTTGACTGGGGGTTCAGAGCGGTCCCGGGTCATCAGAATTGTCCATATTATTTTGCTGTGGCTCCCCGGCAGCATCCAATGCCAGTGGGAGGCCAAGCAAAGTCACAATAGATACATGCCAGTGGGATCGGTGCTGGAGAGGGGGGAAAGGATCATTGCTGTGAGGACTAGTGGGGCAGGGAAGGGGGAATTAGAGTGGTGGCAAAGGTCATTTTATTAATGGCAGGGGGAAGAGGGGGACAAATATCAGAGGCAGCAGCAGTGGCAGGTGGGGGGGTATTACATTTTAGGTCAATAGATCTGAATAGCAGAAACAATTCTGCAGGCTTTTGTCAGACAGACTGATGTACACACAGGCTGAATGTCAGCCAGTTTCTGTTGAACTGACCGATATAGGCCGATATTCGAACCATGTGTACCATGCTTTAAGATAAAAATAAATCGCAATAAGCGTATTGATTGGTTTGCACAAAAGATATAGGCCCAGATTCAGGTACATCTGCGCATTATTGGACCGGCGTAGCGCACCGCCTTTACGTTAGACTTGCGCAATTTTGCCGCGTAATCACCCTATTCTCGTAGCTTTTGCGCAGGAGTATTGCGCATACGTAACGTTTTTTCAGAGGCGTAAGGAGGAGTAATACAAATTGGGAAGGACGTGGGCGTGTTACATTAAAATGAGCCGTGACCCCATGCAAATGAAGGGCCGGCCGGCTCGTGCATGCGCGCTTGAAGGAGACCATGTCAGCTCCGCTGTGCGCATGCTCACAACTCGGGAGCGGCGCAATCAGTGAAATTGGAAATGGACTAGGGCAACGTTGTGAACTACGCAGACAGCATAAATAGACACACACAAACGCACTTCCTTTGCAAAAGTACATCCCTTTGTCCCTTCCCATTTAACAAAGTGCTTTTGTCCTGTTGTTCGTTGCGGTGTGTTTTGTAGTTGTCAGATTAGTGTTCTGTGTGATCAAGTGTTTGTTAGTAGATTTTTGAAAGTGGTTTTTGATAAGTGTTTGAGAGACTGTTTGTTTGATTGATATATTTGTGTTTGTTTCTTTTCCTGCTGTATTTTTGTTTTGTTTTTTGGTGACTGTTTCTTGCTCAGTAGTTTTCTCTCTGTGTGTGTGTTTTTTTTTTGATTGGTTGTGCTTGTTTGTGTGCGTGAATTTTGTTGACTGGGACTGATTTTTTTTGGAAGGATGAGTGAGAGAAAACGTTGTGGAAAAACAGATTCTTGCCCGGGCCATTAGCGAGTATGGGCGTTACCTCCACGGCCCAGAGAGTGCCAACACCACCCCGGCCAGGAGGAGGGAGATTTATGGTAGGATCACTGAACAGGTGAATTCAGCGGGGCAGGGGGAGACACGGACCAGGTCTGGGATTGACAAAAAAATCAATGACCTCCGGCGTCTGGTCAAAAAGAAGCTGGCCAGAATGCATGCCCATGCCAGGGGAACAGGAGGGGGCCCACCATGCCGTATTAGCCTGACAGCGGAGGAGCGTGCGGTGGCCCTGACCTTTCATCGGCATGAAGTTGCGGGCCTGCCTGGCTTTGACTCAAGTCCGGAGCCCGTGGTGCCAGGTAAGTTTTTTTTTTTTTTTAATATCAGGTGTGTAGCATGTGTGGGGGAGGGGGTGAAAGGGAATATGTGGCAAGTGTGTGGATCCTCCAACCTGTGAATGTTTTGTGTCATCCACAGATGTGCAGGAGGGTGCAGGGCCATCTGGCTTGACCGCACCAACCCAAGGACAGCAGCCTAATGAGGCCCCCCCAACAAGGCCGGAGTCCGCGGAGGAGGTTCAAGAGGAGCAGGAGAATCATGAGGAGGAGGAGAATCATGATGAGGAGGAGAATCATGAGGAGGAGGAGTCCATGTCAGGCACTGGACGTTTGGGTTTTGAGGACTCTTCCCCTCTGCCTGGCAGCAGGCAGGCCTCCCTAAGGGGGAGCCCCCCCCCCTCCTACCCCAACATGGCTTCCCTCACAAGGGCCTCCCCTTCTCCCCGGCCACAAGCATCAGCTGGAGGCAGGATGTCATCCCAGACCACCAGGGGGTTGGCCGATCTCCTGCCCGCCACCCTGAGAAGGGACCAGTTCCTCCAGACCCGCCATCTGGGACAGGTCAGCAAGACATTGGTGCGGATGGAGGAGAGCCTGTCCTCCATCAAGGATACGCTGGGGAACCTGGACTCCCACTCCCGGGCTTTCACAACCTGCCTAAACGAACTGCAGACGACATCAGCAGGCGTTGGGCAGGATGTGAGGGCCCTTACCCTGGCTATCCAGGCCAACACGGCAACACTTGGTGCTGCCCTGGACAGAATAGCCGTGGCCTTGGAGGGCAGGCCGCCAGGTGGGCAGAGATCAGGGGCTGCTCCTCCTTCCCCGGTTTTACCCCTCCCCCATGAGTCTCCCCTGAGAAGCCAGGGCCGTGGCCGGGGGCGCCCCAGGCGTGGCTCACGCAGAGGGCACTAATTTGTTTTTCCCCAATTTTTTTTTTTTTTAAATAGATTTTTTTTTTGTCATTTTTTTTTTTTTTTGCTGGAATTTTTTTGCTTTGGCAGGTCATTTTTTTTTTTTGTGTTGTGAATGCTGTGTGAATGTGGGGGTGACATTCCTGCCGGAAAAGGGGTGTCACCCTCTATTTTGGTGGAGAAGGGTTCCCCAGGACCAGGGAGAAGTGATCCCCAGGTCCGTGTGAATGGTGTATGAATGTACAGTGACATAATTGGAGCCTTGGCGTGGCGTTGCTGCTCACGAGTCCAGCATGGTGGACTGGTGCCAATCCAATTTGATGAGGATGTGATGTGTATGTGCTAGGGACCACAGTGGTGTGCATGCATGCATTCTCATTGTGCCATGATTAATGTGTGTGTTTAACGTGCAAAGATGCATAATGTGAGCTGGCATGAGATGGGGTCATGAGATGGGGTACCAGTGCATATGCAGAGTCACCTTGAAGGGAAAAGACAGGAGGATGTTAGTCATGCATGTGCCACTTGTGAGGTGTGCATCACGGGAGGGGATAGTCATGCCTGACTCCCATGTCACTCACCAACCAGCCAGCTGTTCGAAATCTGTGGGGATGGGGCTCTGATTGGATATGTAGCTGTCATGGGTGTCATGCGTGGTGCCATGTGTTGGGCTGCTGATGTCCTCCTGCAAGGTTGTGGTCATTCCAGGATGACATGAGGGGTGAATCTGAAGATGCGAGACACCTCAGAATCACTCATGCCAAAGATGTCTATGCGTGTGTGATATATCAAGTGAAGAGTGAGGGGCTTGTATCAGATAATAATATTGTATTAGATTAGATTAAATTGTAAATTTTATATAAGCAAATAAAAAATAAAAATAAAACATCTCCCGTGCCCTCCTTAGTGCCCTCCTCAGTGCCCTCCTCAGTGCCCTCATCCTTCTTTGTTCATCTAAAGTCAGTAGTATAGCTATGCGCGACGATGCCCCTGGCATGTTGGCATACAGATTGTTGTGCAACACGTGTGACTGCTGAACTCCTCACTAACAGTGTTGCTTTATCTGACAAGTAGACTTTTTTTCTCTTTTTAGACCAGCTTTTATATGCTCTAATTTTAGACAGGACATTTTGCTGTTGCGCACACTGCGTCGCCTGCGCTGCCCCAACGTTGTTTTGTGGATCCCCGTAAGTCCCTCATTAGCATATTTGACTAGCAAATCAATGGTCTGTCTAGCGCACTTTTTTTTGCGTATCTCGTTCTGGGGATTCCGCGCAACGAAACGCACGCGCACATTTAGACTTACGCACGCGCATCTCCTGTTGCGCAGGCGTAATCGCTCTGTGAATCTGGGCCATAGCGTCTACAAGATAGGGGATAGATTTATAGCATTTTTATTATTATAATTTTTTTACTAGTAATGGTGGCGATCTGCAATTTTTATCATGACTGCGATATTGCGACGGACAGATTGGACACTTTTCACACTATTTTGGGACCATTTACATTTATACAGCGATCCGTGCTATAAAAATTCATTGATTACTGTATAAATGTGACTGGCAGGGAAGGGGTTAACACTAGGGGCGATCAAAGGATTAACTATGTGTTGTAGGGAGTGATTCTAACTGTAGGGGGAGAAGACTCACAAGGGGAGGAGACCGATCAGTGTTCCTCTGTACTGGGAACACACATCAGTCTGCTCTCACCTGACAGGACGTGGATCTGTGTGTTTACATATACAGATCCGCGGTCCTGCTCTGATACTGGGCAATCGCGGCTGCCCAGTGGACATCGCGTCTGCCGGGCACGCACATCGGGTTGCCAGTGAAGCGGCAGGAGAGCGGGCGCTCTGCTGGCATCACGTGCACCCCCTAGTGGCTCAGAACGAGAGCTCCACCATCCGACATATGAAGGCCAGCGGTGGACAAGCGGTTAATCTATCCACAAAAGTTTTTGCCTTTTTATTTATATTTTAAACTAAATAGATTGTTTTATAAGGTGATTGTTTACAATCACTTTAAGTAGAATGCCCTAAGACCATAAGTCTATCAGGAATGAAGAAGCAAAGTAGTTTGAGCTGACTGCTGACTAACAATGAGGACACTGTCTGAGGGAGTGCCACTATACTGAGCAAACAAAGCTCAGTACAAGCTGATTGGCTACCATGGACAGCTGCACCAGATTCTGAGTGCTCCCGTTTTAGTAAATCTCCCCCTATGAGACAATCAGCACCTTTCCCTGCTTATGGCTTAGTTTCTAGTTGAGGCACTATAATTTATGATGAATTGGCTATCAGCTTCATTTAACAAAACATGAAAACTACATTTATGATCTGAGTGTCCAGGGACACTACATTCAAAATGCATATAAATTATGTAGATACATTTTTCTACACAGAAAGAAGTTTTCTGAAAAGATTTAAAATAAGATATTATACACTATAGGGTCCATTAGGCCTTGTCATCCGTGAATATCCTATAATGCAAAATAATAATAATAATAATCATGATCATTATAATAATCCTATAATCCAAGTGCCATCTCCAAAATATTGGAACCAACTATAACGTGGCTGTGATCTGACAAAAACACGTCTACTGTATAACACATGTGAGTAGGTATGAAATGTGTAAAAATATAAAATGTGCAATTGAAGTGTATTTAAAACAAAGGCAAAGATGGTAGGCTTAAAGTCAGAATTAAATCAGGCTCCTCTAACCGCAATGTAAACTCGAATAGGGCTACTGATTGCGTGCAGGCTCAGACATCTGTCCCTATCAGCAGCTAATCGCTCTTTGTGCAGCTACATGCGATCAGCAGCGGGTGCTGTCAGCCCATCATTCGTTTAAATAGGCTGAGTAGGGGATGCTTATTACTAGGGTTGTCCCGATACCACATTTTTAAGACCGAGTACAAGTACCGATACTTTCTTTCAAGTACTCGCCGATACCGAATACCGATACTTTTTTTTTATGTCATGTGTCAGTATTTTTTTTTTATTTTACAATTAAAATATTTAACTATTTTTTGTTGTTTTTTTTATAATGCTTTCTTGGGGGGGTGGGGGTGGATGTGTCAGTGTGTTTTTTATTTTAATATGTATAATTTTTTACAATTAATTATTTTTATAATTTATTGCCATTGCCAACACAGTTTACAATGATCAGTTATGTGAATGGACAGTGTCACTGACTCTGTTCATTCAAAAAAGGTAGGAGCCGGGTTTAGCGGCTCCTACCGCCGCTCTCCATCCTGATAGAGGAGGACACGGAGGGGGGACACAGATCACGGAGGGGGTAAGCAGATCACGGAGGGGAGAAGCAGCGTCACGGACAGGGACACAGATCATGGAGGGGAGAAGCAGCTGCACGGACAGGGGACAAAGATCACGGGGGTAGAAGCAGCGGCATGGACGGGGTCACAGATCACGGAGGGGAGAAGCAGCGGCACAAGCGGGGACACAGATCACGGGGGGGAGAAGCAGCTGCACGGACGGGGGACAAAGATCACGGAGGGGAGAAGCAGTGGCATGGACAGGGACACAGATCATGGAGGGGAGAAGCAGCAGCACGAAGAGGGGAACACAGATCTCGGAGGTGGGAAGCAGCGGCACAGACAGGGGACACAGATCACAGAGGGGAGAAGCATTGGCATGGAGAGGGGACACAGATCACGGAGGGGGGAAGCAGCGGAACAGAGGGGGAGAACAGAGGATGGCAGCGGCACGGAGGGGGAGAACAGAGGACGGCAGCGGCACGGAGGGGGAGCGCAGAAGGGCAGCGGCACGCAGGGGGGACACAGGAGCATGGAGGGAGAGTCAGGTATCGGTAAAGTATCGGAGCATTTTACCCGAGTACAAGTACTCGGGGAAATGCTTGGTATCGGTCCCGATACCGATACTAGTATTGGTATCGAGACAACCCTACTTATTACCCATCTGTAGATTCTTGCCACAGGAATCCAGGAGCTGCAACAACCTGTCGGCCGGAAAGAGGCTTTACTGTTTGGATCACCAAATGAAAAACCAGTGACCAAAGTTTCACCACTTAAGGCGGCCATACATGGATCAAAATTCGGCAGCTTCAGCAGGGACTGACAAATTTTGACCCATGTATGGGCAGGCTGTTTGCTCAGAAGTTGCTCTTCTGTTGGGTTTTTCCTTATTGATTAGTGCTGCCAGCTGTAGCTGTCAGCACTGATCAGTCTATACTGTTGGTTGGGAAATCTCCCTTACCATCAGAACATAATTGAGGGTGTGGATGGGGGACTCAAGTCTTTTTTTTTTTTCATTCAACCCACTAGTGCTAGTCAGGCAGGCATACATATAACAAGATAGTTAAAAAGGCTACTAAAATGTAACTATACAATGCAATTAAAAAGTGTATACCTTCTGTAAGTCTTAATAGGGCAGTTCATGGGGTAATGGCTCCACCCAACTTCTCATAACTGGCCATATGTCCTTCTCATTTTCTTTTAGAAACTTGTTCAATGACCCAGCTTTTTAACATACTGGAAGGTTTTATCCTTTCATGACTGGGGCATTTTTGGCTATTTAACACTGCATTACTCAAACTGGCAATTGCGTGGTAATGCAACACTATATTATATACACTGAGCAAAATTATAAAACGCTACACTTTTGTGTTTGCCCCTATTTATTATCATCTGAACGTACACAAAAGGCCTATTTCTCTCCAATATTGTTCCCAAACCTGTCTAAATCTGTGTTAGTGAGAACTTCTTTGCTGAGATAATACATCCACCTCACAGGTGTGGCATATCAAGATTCTGATTAGACAGCATGGTTATTGCACAAATGTGCCTCAGTCTGGCCACAATAAGAACCCTTTCACACTGGTGCCGCCCATGGCGTCGACGGTAAAATAGCGGTAAAACGTTGCTATTTTACCATCGGATTTTCAGCGCATTTTGGCTGATAGCGGGGCACTTTTAACCCCCGCTAGCTGCCAAGAAAGGGTAAATTGATTTCTATGGGTAGGAGCGCAAAAGGAGCGGTGAGTTAAAATGAAAAATTATATTACATACTGTCAGCAGTGCAATCCAGCATCCTCATATGGCTGATGTGACAGTGATCAAGGACACTGACTGGTAAAAGCATGTTAAAAAAAACATGTTTTCTCCAGTTTTAAATCTGAGTTTCCCCTTCACCTCAAACAATTTAAAGTCAGCGGCTACATATACTGTAACTGCTGACTTTTAATATAAGGACACTTACCTGTCCTGGATTCCAGCAATGTCAGCACCGCAGTCGATGTTTGCATTGGCTGTCGGGTGCTGCCACCTCAATTGCCAGTAAGGGAACTTGGCAGTGAACCCTTGAACCTGTGATTGGTTACAGATCATTACATGATACCGGGTGCTGTGGCCCAGGTACCATCTGATTGCTGTGAGCCAATCACAGCAAAGGAAACACAGCTGTTATGAATGCATTCATTCATAACAGCTTTGCAGCTTTGTTGACATTGTGATCGTGTGATTGGATAGTGAGAACCGGGATCCACAATCCATTGTGTCTGTGGTTGCGGGAGCAGCTTGCAACGGTCTCCTAACCCAGTACAGGCTGGATCACATACAGTAGGTGACTGGGATATTGTGTCAATCTCGCTCCCTTTCTCGGCGAGATTGACCACCTACGAGCCCCATCGCGGGAGCCAGCGCCGAGCTGGCTTGCCGCGATGGAGAGCGAGCGCGTCATAGAAGCGACGGGAATCCGACGCGGATTCCCGCCAATTCTACACGTGGGCGGAGTTTGTTATGAATCCTGAAGGAGAAATCCCCGCCGGATTTTTAAAGAAAAATCCGGCATGGGTTCCCCCCTCAGGAGCATAACGGGCCCTTAGGTCGGTTACGGGTTGTAAGGAGACCCCCTACGCCGAAAAAACGGCGTGGGGGTCCCCCCACAATCCATAACAGACCCGTATCCAAAGCACGCCGGCCGGCCGGTCAGGAAGGGAGTGGGGGTGAGCGAGCGCCCCCCCCCCCCTCCTGAGCCGTACCGGGCAGCATGCCCTCAACATGGGGGGGTCAGGTGCTCTGGGGTAGGGGGCGCACTGCGGCCCCCCACCCCAGAGCACCCTGTCCCCATGTTGATGAGGACAGGGCCCCTTCCCGACAACCCTGGCCGTTGGTTGTCGGGGTATGCGGGCGGGAGGCTTATCGGAATCTGGAAGCCCCCTTTAATAAGGGGGCCCCCAGATACCGGCCCCCCACCCTAAGTGAATGAGTATGGGGTACATTGTACCCCTACCCATTCACCTGCAAAACAAGGGCCAGATTCACGTATTCCAGAGCATCTTTGCTCTGGAGTAACGCTTCTGATTTGCGTTGCGCTGCCGAATTTTTAGGAGCAAGTGCTGTCATTCACGAAGCACTTGCTCCTAAAGTTGCGGCAGCGCATCGCAAATGAGCCGGCGGAATTCAAATGTCGCGGGTACGGGGCGTGTAGTATGCTAACTACGCGCGATCCCGCCGCCGACGTACTGCGCATGCGTCGAGTGTCAAAACATCCCCGTGCGCATGCTCCAAAATCTGTGAATGAACGTCAATGACGTCACATTCCCATTCATGACCGTTTTACGCAAGCGACGTTTTTTTTTTTTTTCCCGACGCGATGACGACGCCTATACCTAACATAGGATACTCCAGCCCCATGTAGGTATATCTATGCGCCGCGTATCCCGTCCGGAAACGTCGTAACGTCACTGCGTCGCGCCGGATTTCGATCGTGAATTGCCGATTTCCGCTCATTAACATATTTTTTGAGCGTAAATCGGCGGGAACGCCCCCGGCGCCATTTTTAAGTTGAAGTAACGATGCGATGGCGAAACTCAGTTACGCTGCTCGCATCGGAACTTCAACCCGGCGTTTCTTGTTTTCTGGTTACAGAAAACAGAAACGCCGGCTCAAAGCCACTGTTACGCTGGCGGATCACTCGATCCGCCAGCGTAACCTTTCATGAATCTGGCCCTATAAGTTTAAACACAAATAAACCACACAGTGTATTGAAATATTTTATTAGTTGGCCGCCGGGGGGGGGGGTGTGTATGATCGCTTTTAGAAAAGCGCCCCCCTCCGGCGGGCTTCTGTGGGGGGTGGGTGCCGCCGTCTGGTTCTTTTCCGCCGCCGGGGGGGGCGCTTTGATAAAAGCGCCCACCACCCGGCGGGCTTCTTTCGACGTCTTCGGCGGCTGGGGGGTCTTCTCCCACTCTCTGGGGTCTTCTCCCGCTCTCCGGGGGTCTTCTCCGCTCTCCGGGGGTCTTCTCCGCTCTCCGGGGGTCTTCTTCTTCTTCAGGACTCGCCGCCGCTATCTTCGTGTGTTAGCTCAATTACTAGCGGCGGCGGTCCCCTCTTCTGCGACGTCGGCGTCTTCGTCTTCTTCTTCTTCTTCTTCTGCTGTCCAGATGTTGACGCGACGCTTCCTCCCGCTGTTATGCCCGGCGCGCGGCTCGCAGCGAATTATATAGGCCTGTCTTGTGACGTCGCAGTCCCATCATGCTCCGGTAGGTACCACGTGGTACCTACCGGAGCATGATGGGACTGCGACGTCACAAGACAGGCCTATATAATTCGCTGCGAGCCGCGCGCCGGGCATAACAGCGGGAGGAAGCGTCGCGTCAACATCTGGACAGCAGAAGAAGAAGAAGAAGAAGACGAAGACGCCGACGTCGCAGAAGAGGGGACCGCCGCCGCTAGTAATTGAGCTAACACACGAAGATAGCGGCGGCGAGTCCTGAAGAAGAAGAAGACCCCCGGAGAGCGGAGAAGACCCCCGGAGAGCGGAGAAGACCCCCGGAGAGCGGAGAAGACCCCCGGAGAGCGGGAGAAGACCCCGGAGAGTGGGAGAAGACCCCCCAGCCGCCGAAGACGTCGAAAGAAGCCCGCCGGGTGGTGGGCGCTTTTATCAAAGCGCCCCCCCCGGCGGCGGAAAAGAACCAGACGGCGGCACCCACCCCCCACAGAAGCCCGCCGGAGGGGGGCGCTTTTCTAAAAGCGATCATACACACCCCCCCCCCCGGCGGCCAACTAATAAAATATTTCAATACACTGTGTGGTTTATTTGTGTTTAAACTTTTGTTTTGCAGGTGAATGGGTAGGGGTACAATGTACCCCATACTCATTCACTTAGGGTGGGGGGCCGGTATCTGGGGGCCCCCTTATTAAAGGGGGCTTCCAGATTCCGATAAGCCTCCCGCCCGCATACCCCGACAACCAACGGCCAGGGTTGTCGGGAAGGGGCCCTGTCCTCATCAACATGGGGACAGGGTGCTCTGGGGTGGGGGGCCGCAGTGCGCCCCCTACCCCAGAGCACCTGACCCCCCCATGTTGAGGGCATGCTGCCCGGTACGGCTCAGGAGGGGGGGGGCGCTCGCTCGCCCCCACTCCCTTCCTGACCGGCCGGCCGGCGTGCTTTGGATACGGGTCTGTTATGGATTGTGGGGGGACCCCCACGCCGTTTTTTCGGCGTAGGGGGTCTCCTTACAACCCGTAACCGACCTAAGGGCCCGTTATGCTCCTGAGGGGGGAACCCATGCCGGATTTTTCTTTAAAAATCCGGCGGGGATTTCTCCTTCAGGATTCATAACAAACTCCGCCCACGTGTAGAATTGGCGGGAATCCGCGTCGGATCCCCGTCGCTTCTATGACGCGCTCGCTGGAATGTACTTTTACTATTCCAGCGAGTGCGAGATGTCGGCAGCCTGTCGCCGAGATTCAGCGCGATGCTGGCGTGCTGAAAACACATTCTCGGCGGCAGGCACTGTACATGTACGTGATCCAGCCTGCCCTTGCCATCTGCCAGCAGTAAAAGTACCATGGGCAGCACGTGGTTAATATTTTATTGAAGTGAAATATTAAAAATGAAAAATGTGTTTAACTAATATGCCTGGGGTGTCCTTTAAATGCTTGTGAAGTTGTGTATCTGCATGACGAATACAACCTACTAAGAAATACTGACACAAAAAATGCTGTTTAAATTAAGTATAAATGCTGTTTAAATTAAGGATTAAATTAAAGGTTCCTGGCTGCTTCATTCTGTTTGGTGTCATTCGCAAGCGTTTCATTCTTCAGTGCTGGGTCTTTTCCTCTCTGTGTATTCACTGGCCTATGTGTAATGTTTAGTAATTTTTTAAATAATATTTTAGACAATTTTTTTTTTGCTACCTTGGCCAATTGCTGTGTATTACATTGGCCAATTGTTGTGATCAATTATCGTTTTACTTTGGCCAAATGTTGTGGCCACTTCTTGCACACTGATCTTTGGTGCCTTTAAAAAAAGGATTGGGCTATTGTTTTGGCCAGTTGTTTGTAATTACTTCAGCCAATTGTTTTTTTTTTCTTTGGCCAATTGTTGTGGTTAAAGTAATAATGAACAATTGACTACAACAGTTGTCTCTTACATTGGTCAATTATTGTGTTCCCTTCTTGCACACTGATCTTTGGTGCTTTTAAAAAAAAAAATTGGCCTTTTGTAGCCAATTGTTTTTAATTGCTTTGACCAATTTGTTGTGGCCATTAAAACAAACAAATAAATAAAACTGTTGTTCTTTTTCAACTTCTAGTAAAAATGTTTGAGATGCAACGTATTTACTTGCATGGAAAAAAGTTTCTATTCACCAAGAAAATAAGCCATAATTTGAACAGGAGAATAAGAAAATGTACATTTTTGGAGGCGCATGCGCGGAGCTCTGAGGATGGCTGCTTGAGCCGGGAGCTCCTCATCACCCCAGACCAGCGGCGCCCATAAGTCAGCCAGAAACGGGCTGGAAGGGGAGCTTTCACCATACACGGCACCCCCAGACATCAGGGCACACCCCTATCATTATAATTTCTTTAAAGGGACACTTTAAAGCCGCTTTTTATTCATTTGAAAAAAACGGCAAAAATCCAAGATGGCCGCCGCTGCAGCACCTCACAAGAACGGAGCTGAAGAGATGCCTGAGGGAAGGATTTTTCCAAATATGGTACCCCTGCCTTTTACCCCACTGGTCCAAGTAAGTTACCAGCAGGACATGTCCCCCTCAACAACTCCCACAGAACCCCTGGAAGGCAGTAATATGGAGGGCATTAACAGGGAGGGCTCTGCACTACCCCTCATAGGACCTAACATAAGGAGCCAGCCTGCTCAATTCTCTGTCAGCACCCTGTCAGCAGCTTCTGCATTCTCTGTGACTGACTTATATCAGGCTCTGGCTGAACTCCTGGATAGGGGACTCGCTCAGACTGCTACCAAAATAACAGGAGATTTGAAAGCAGATTTCCAGAATCTGGGCACCAGAATTGAAGCGATAGAAGACAAGCTTGATCAAACGGTGGCAGCCACAGATCAGAACTCAGAACATATTCATACAGTACAGGAGCAATTGGATGTGGCCCTTTCCAGGATCGACGAGTTGGAGAGCAGATCCAGGAGATACAATTTCCGGATCAGGGGGCTGCCCGAATCCATCACTGACACTCCAGCAGCGGTACAAAATTTGATCCAGAACTTGATTCCAAACATTCCTCAAGATCGCATAGAGCTTGATAGAGCCCACAGAGCCCTGGGGCCACCCAGAAAGGACGGCTCACCGCGGGACATCATCGCCAAACCCCACTTTTACGCAGTAAAGGATGAAGTCATGAGACTAGCACGTTCTGTGCCCAGTGTTTTGTGCCAAGGTCATCCCGTCCAAATATACGCAGACCTTTCTCCCTCCACAATGCAGCGAAGACGGTCATTAAAGCCGCTACTCCTAGTCCTGGTCCAAAAGGATATAAAATATAAATGGGCATTCCCCTTTGCGGTCAAGTTCTCGGATAAAGGGAAAAACTACTCCTTCTCAAACTTTCCTGATGGAGAAAGATTACTAAAGCGCCTTAAGCTCATCTCGCAAGAACCCGCCATGGACACTTCTCATAGCATCCCAAACACCTCCAAGAGACCGACCCCCACCAGTCCTAATTCCCTACTCTGGACCAGGTCGAGATCCAAGAAAGCTAGAAACAGTGGACCCACTTACCCAGATCTCGGCTGACACATTGGTCATACACTCCTTGAACTTTCAAGGTTTTTGGTCGGTCCTATGCCTGAGAATTAGACTTTCTCTGATCAGAAGAATCAACTTTTTGGATAATTGATATTTCAACAGTATTTCTCCTGCTAAAAAGATCTCTTTATCTATTCTAATTTTTTCGCAGGGGGTTTTCCCCACCTTCCTTCTGAGGTCCCCTCCTCCTCGATCCCCGTTGGGGGGGGGGACGGGGGGACTTCCGGATCGGAATTAGATCCGACCAAACTGGGTTTAGATTTACTAAATTCCTTCCGGTTTCGGTTTTGATAGTTACTGTAACCAATTTTTCAGGGGCGCCCTGGCTGGGGTGGGCCCCATGTACCTCCACCTCTCCCTTAGACTCCAGAAGGTTTCTGGGGGCGAGGTCGCTTGTTCTCATTTGGAGCAAGCCCTTTTTTGATCTACCTTGGTAGAAATTCTCGAGGAGCATCTCCCCTCCCCGAGAATGTATTTTTTCTTATTTTTTCTCTTTTTCCTTAGTTGGATTGGGAGTCTTCTTCACCATCTCTTTCTCTCTTTCAAATCTGTCCTTTCCTTTTCTATTCCCCATCTTTCCCACATGAGCCTAACCTTTTATTATTTTTCAGCTTGCGGTACCTACGATCGAGGAGTGTCCACCAGGCTGCCAGTCGTCCATCCTGACAAATGGCAAGGTTGGGAGGACAGAAGACATCTCAGGGTGAGTGGAGGTAGAGACAGACATAGCTACTTTTCAGTTCCCCATGGCTGACCACGTACAGAGCTCCCTCAACATAGCCACACACAATGTTCAAGGACTGAACTCCCCAGTCAAAAGGCGAAAGATCTTTGATAGTTACAAATCACTCAGACTTGACATTCTCATGATCCAAGAGACCCACTTTCCTGGGCGGTACAGTCCCAAATTTGTCCACTCTCACTTTCCCCTCTTCTACTTGGCTAATGCCGAGAACAAGACCAAGGGGGTCGCAATCTTTTTCTCCAAATCCTGTAATTTTGAGTATCTCTCTGACTTCAAAGACCCAGAGGGACGGTTTATACTGGTTAAGGGTAAAATTGAGGGTCATCTATACTCCCTGGTCTCATACTATTCTCCCAACAAAGGGCAAGACACGTTTTTCCAATTAATCTTGGATACTTTAACCCCACTTCTAGAAGGCACAGTCATTTGGGGGGGGGATTCCAATGTGGCTTTTGACCAGGGTTTGGACAAATCCAGACCTCTGTCCGCTCAACTTACTAGACCCTCTAGGGTCAGCCTGAAAATTGCCAAACTACTCCATGACAGGGGGTTGACGGATGTTTGGCGGGAGTCTAATCCCTCAAAGAGAGACTACACTCATTACTCTCACCCGCATAATACCTATGCCAGGATCGATCATATTTTAATTCCTTCATTTGTACTTCCGGCAGTGATCAAGGCCCAAATCAGAGACACAGTCCTATCTGACCATTCAATGGTCATCATGTCCATCCGCTCTTTAGCAGGTATGGCAAGGAACGGACATTGGCGGCTAAACGAGTCCATTCTTTCCAATCCAACCACTACAACGGAAATTAATAAAGCCCTTCAAGAATATTTCACAATTAACAATGTTGAGGATATCTCTGCGGAGACCCTTTGGGCAGCCCATAAAGCCTCTATTAGAGGTAAGATCATTCAGATCTCCACGCGAATCAAAAGAGAACACGAAGCAGAAATTGTACGTCTGGAGAAGTCTTATAGGACCCTAAGGGCACAACACAAAAAGAAACCATCTTCAGCCTTACTAGAGAATATTGACAAGCTGAGACTAGAACTTAATTTAGCTCTCACAACGAAAGCGGAGAGATCTCTCCGCTGGAGTGGCAATACATTTTACACCCAAAAAGGAAAAATAGGCCAGTTGTTAGCGACCAAATTGTCCCCTAAAACAAGGTTTCACTCCTTACCCAAGATACGCTTGGCAGGTCAAGAACCTACGTCCAACCCTAAAAAGATCCTGGAGGCATTCGAAACATTCTATTCTGACCTGTATAGTGCCCCTCCACAGATTCCCAGGGATTCGATTGACAACTTTTTGGACAGCCTACCCATCCCATCCTTAGACGTAGAACATAGAGACAGGCTGGAAGCACCCTTTTCGGTTGAAGAGGTGGCGACAGTAATCAAGGGCCTCCGAAAGGGCTCGGCCCCAGGCCCAGATGGACTGTCGGCCCTCTATTATAGGTCATTTGCAGATACCCTAGTCCCACATATGACAAACTTTTTTAATTCCAAGACTCAAGGCACCCCTCTGGGTACGCAACTTAATACAGCATACATTACGGTTATCCCAAAGCCGGATAAAAACCCAGAAGAAGTCTAACTATCGCCCCATTTCTCTGATAAATAATGACCTAAAAATTCTTACAAAAATTCTAGCTCTCCGTATCTCCTCTTTCATTAATAAATATATTCACAAGGACCAAGTCGGATTTATTCCAGGTCGACAAGGCCCAGATCAAGTGAGAAGGGCAGTGGACATCGTCTCAATTTTGCAATCCAACTGGGACGGAGGTCCGAAACAAAAAGGATTTCTCCTATCTCTTGATCTGCAGAAGGCCTTTGATTCTGTGTCCTGGCAATATCTTCTCCCCCTACTAGAACGATGGGGCTTTGGCCCAAGATTTATGGGGGTAATACAAGCTCTCTATTCTAAACCAAAGGCCCAAATTCGAATCCAAGGGTACTACTCTTCTCCAATAGACATAGCCAGGGGTACCAGACAGGGATGCCCCCTCTCCCCAATCATTTTCGCAATGGCAATTGAAACCCTAGCGATAGCCATTCGACAGAACCCCGACATTCGAGGCGTTTCATGTGGAGATCAAACTCATAAATGTGGGCTCTTTGCCGATGACTTACTACTATGTCTAACTTCTCCTATTACTTGCCTACCAAACCTTTGTAAGGTAATTTCGGAATTCTCTAAATTCTCAGGTCTCCAAGTCAATTATGCCAAATCACAAGCCTTGAACGTATCCCTTCCACCTCCTACAGTATCCCTCCTCCAACAGTCATTCAAATTTGAATGGTGTCCCTCATCTATCAAATATCTAGGGATTTCCTTAACAGCTCGGACAGAATCCCTTTACACAAATAACTATCCTCCCCTATACCGAAAACTTACAGCCGACATGAATAACTGGGCTAAATATGATCTTTCCTGGCTGGGCAGAATTAACTCTATAAAGATGACTTTGCTTCCTAGAATTTTATATCTATTCCGCTCCCTTCCCATTCCCATCAGAAAAGATCACGTGCAGACTTTACAAAGCAAAATACTCAAATTCATTTGGGGCAAGTCAGGTTACAGAATCCCCCAAAACACTCTATATAACCATAGGAAGAGAGGAGGACTAGGACTACCGCACCTATATAAGTACTTCGTAGCTGCCAGACTAGCTCAACTATCCGTAGTTTACTCCAAACTGGACAAACCAGACTGGGTCCACATAGAGGGTCAAGCTGTCCCCCGGTTCTCCCTAGAATACTTACTCTGGTGCCCCCAAAAGAGAAGACCACCCATTTTGTCCCCCTCCCTTTCTCAATCCTACGCCCTTTGGGATAGATTTCGTCACCTTCCAGCCCTGGTTTCGAAAGGTCAACCTCTAGCCAGTGTATTCCAAAATCCGGACTTCCCACCTGGAATGGACAGGAAAGCATTCAGTTGGTGGTTGGATAAGGGTCTGTACCGCATAGGACACTTCTTCACAACCAAAGGCCCTCTTACCCTAGACCACTGTGTGACTAAATTGGACCTCCCTGACACTGAAAAATTCAGATTCAAACAAATATCACAATTCCTACACACTTTATGGACGGATAGGCCTCTACCTCCCAAATTTACAGATTATGAGCTCTGGTGCGGGCAGACCATGGGACAAAGGGGAGGGGTATCTGTCATCTACTCTTCACTCACCCGCCCGACTGAGAAGTCTTCTTATATGACGGCTTGGGAGGCAGACCTCCAACTAGGGTGGGAGTTGGAGACCTGGCAGGCAGCTTGTTCTGATTCTTTTCAGGGCATCTTAAATACTTCCCTGATGGAAGCAAACTTAAAGGTCCTTATGAGGTGGTATATGACTCCCGCCAGGCTTGCGGCCATCTACCCATCATCAGATCCCAGCTGCTTTAGAGGTTGTCAGCTCCTGGGCTCGATGGTGCATGTCTGGTGGGAATGTCCCAGAATCAGACCAATCTGGAAGAGGATTTTTAACCTCATTTGTACAGTCACTGGTTGCTCGGTCCCCAGGACGGCTTCTGTAGCTCTCCTAAATGCTCGGATTCCGGGTATATCCAAGCCCAATCAGAAGCTGATCCGATTTATGCTCCTCGGGGCTAAAATTACCATCGCAAGGGCTTGGAGACAACCCAGGGTTTCCATTGCAGAAATAAAACGCAAGATTTCGTGGATCATGGTGCAGGAAAAACTGGCCAGCATTCTTTCAAACACGAATCAGAAATTTGAAGCCGTGTGGGGATCATGGGCATCCCACTGTGGTATACCTTTGGCGACTGGGGTACATCCCACGCAACCTGCATCCTTCAGTACAAGTTAGGCTCATGCTTCCCTTCCTTTCCCTTTTTCTTACCCCCACTTTTCTCTCTCTCTTTTCTTACTTCTATTCTTTTAAGACAGTTGTATGACTAGAAGGTAATGTTCTTTGTTCTTCGTCCGGTTATTCATATGTGCAATTTGGTAACACTATAGGCCTATCTTATTTCGTTAGTATGAGCTAGAGGTTCAATGAAGCCAAATTCGAACCCACTAATTTCCCATCAAATAATTTTATAGGAAGAGGCGGATTGGGAGGCGCCTGGCTGGGACACAGATTGATCCCATTAGGGGTGTCCGGGACAGGCAGGCTTCCCCTGAGCGCAAGATCAACATATACACTTCTTTTTCCGCCTCTTCCTCTGTTATCAAGCTCGCTGGATTCCTTTAATCAACCCACAGTTGGGTAATTTGAAATCAATTGAGTCATTGTTACTGTCATTATGCCCGGTTTGTTGAATGTTATGATGTTGTAATTTCAGCCTTTGGTCATAATTTATCTGTATCCTTTATTTGAAAAAATAAAAATCTATTGAAAGTAAGAAAATGTACATTTTTATCTGTGTGGGGTAGTTTTACCATTTTTTTAGAAGAATTGGTCACACCAAAAGCGCAGTTCTCTTTTTCACCCGCATTGGGTAAAGTTTCCATTCTATGAGAATGGAAACCTTACCTTACACTGGTGAACAAAACAATACACACTTTTATCAGTGTGCAGTAGGTTTGTGTATTCTCAAGGAGAATACCTCACAATGATGGAAAAGCGTAATTCTCTTTGTTCAACCATGTTGGGTAAAGTTTCCATTCTGTGGGAATGGAAGCCATACCTCACACTGGTAAAAAAAAAAAAAAACCTTATGAGGATAAAAAAACAAAAAGAAAATAACACATTTTTGTATAAACTTTATTCAAATGATAAAAGATATTCAACAAACAAAAAGTAGCATACATTCGAACTGTAACTTTGATCATGGAGAAACTGACCAACACATATCTTGACAATCTACTCAACCCTCTGAGGAAACAAAATAATCAGCAATTGATTTCTAATTTGCATAACTTGAGAAGTGGGGTATAAGTCCATTAACTGTTCATTTTGAGCTGGGGTTGAGGGTGCTGGTTCAGTGAAGCCTCTTTCCTTCTCAATTAGATTATTGTGTAACACACAGCAGGCCAGCCCTACTTTTATTGCTTTTATAACATGTTTGGGGGAAAAAAAACATGGACGATAAAAAACATGCATAAATGTGTGACAATGTGAGTTGAGTTTTCAACGTGGGCTTTTGCTTGCCAGCACTTCTGGCATTTTTAGGTTATCTAGTGTGCATGAGGCCTAATAGTGTCTGCATGTCATTCAGGTTGTTACTTGCCAAGGAATGTGGTGTGAAAATGGTTGATTTAGGGTAGCGTAAGAGCAATCGCAATATATAAATTGCAGCAATTTTGGTTGCTATGGGTTAAACACGTCATCATTTCTGTTTGCACTGCCTTATTGCAATCTCCTCTATATGTGGAATTCTAATTTGTTTAACCACTTCAGCCCCGAGCCTGTTTTTCAGATTCGGTGCTTACGAGACTAAAACAGTTTTTTTTGCTAGAAAATTATTTAAAACCCCCAAACATTATATATATTTTTTTCTAACACCCTAGAGAATAAAATGGCGGTCATTGCAATACTTTTTCTCACACCGTATTTGCGCAGCGGTCTTACAAGCGCACTTTTTTTGGAAAAAATTCACTTTCTTGAATTAAAAAATAAGACAACAATAAATTTGGCCCAATTTTTTTATATATTGTGAAAGATAATGATACGCCAAGTAAAATGATACCCAACATGTCACGCTTAAAAATTGCGCCCGCTCGTGGCATGGCGTCAAACTTTTACCCTTAAAAATCTCGATAGGCGACGTTTAAAAAATTCTACAGGTTGCATTTTTTGAGATACAGAGGAGGTCTAGGGCTAGAATTATTGCTCTCGCTCTAACGATCGCGGCGATACCTCACTTGTGTGGTTTGAACACCGTTTTCATATGCGGGCGCTACTCGCGTATGCGTTTGCTTCTGCGCGCGAGCTCGTCGGGACGGGGCACTTTAAAAAAAAATTTTTTTGGTTTTCGTTTTTATTTCTATTTATTTTATAATGTTTAACACTGAAAAAAAAATAAAAAAAAATATCACTTTTATTCCTATTACAAGGAATGTAAACATCCCTTGTAATAGAAAAAAGCATGACAGGTCCTCTTATATATGAGATCTGGGGTCAAAAAGACCTCAGATCTCATATTCAGGCTTAAATGCAAAAAAAAAAAGAAAAAAAAAAAAGTCAAAATGTAAACAAATTAAATGTCTCTTTAAGAGGCTGGGCGGAAATGACGTTTTGACGTCACTTCCGCCCAGCAGAGGTATGGGGACGGCTGAGGGACATTTTTTCCCTCAGTCGCATCCCCGGACAGCCAGCAACAGGACCCGATCGCCTCCGCCGCTACCGACGGCTACGGTAAGCGGCGGAGGGCGCGGGAGAGCGGCGGGAGGGGGGGGCACCCTCTCCCGCCGCCGGTAACGGCGATCTCGCGGCGAATCCGCCGCGATGACCGCCGTTATCGTTAACAGGACCGCCCCACGAAGAGATGGATATCTCGGTTGTGGCAGCAGCTGCTGCCGTTACCGAGATATCCATCTTCAAAAAAATGACGTCTTTGGACATGGGGCCGGTCAGAAGTGGTTAAAAAATGTTGCCTTACTAATGCAACAAAAAGGAAAACATTGACAAAGGCATGTTGTAAATTGGTGTAATGTTGACTATATTTCTAGATTTTCCTAGCTTGTGACGGAAAATATTGATTATATGAAGACAGGAGGCGAGTATCTTATGCATATTTTTCTTTATTCATGCTCACAGCAGAAAACCACTTTAGTGAAAACTGTTTCTTTAAAACTGAAAACAAGAAAAAACTACGCCCCCGGCAGCCCTCTAGCTGGGTCTGCCAATCACAGGGCAGTCCAGTCAGTACATAAAGGCCTGTCTCTTTAGGAACCTCCTCTTTCTTGAAGCGAACTGTGGAAAAAACTCGGACACCGACAACAGGTCGAACCTCCAAACTCTGGAACTGAACTTCTGGAACCGAAAACAATTGACAGCCGGTCACCTGGGTGCAGTGAGATTCTCCATCTCCGATTCGCGAGGACGAACGGTCCAAGAGTTGAATCAGGGAGAAAACAAGAACGATCCCAACAGAGATCAAACGGGGCATGCTGGGACAGTCAGCCACCGAACTGGAAGATGCGTGGATCAATAACCTAAAATAAATGAGAAATAATATCGTGAAAGGGATGGGTTGGGAGGGAAGATACTCGCCCCCTGTCTTCATATAATCAATATTTTCCGTCACAAGCTAGGAAAATCTAGAATTATATATCAGACAGGAGGCTCATATCTTATGCAAGTTTAAAGCTATAACAAGCATACATGAAAAAATACGTGAGGCACAATTACAACACTGACATAGATACGTGTTCCTCCGGTCTAAAATAAAATTGACGGAATGTGGTCGCCGAAGACCAGTCTGCTGCCAACAATAGGTTCGACAGGGAACCTCCCGAGGTGATGACCTTAGTAGCCATCGCTCCCCTGGCGGAGTGAGCGCCAAACAAGGACGTGTCAATCCCTGCCATGTCCATGACAGAGCGTACCCATCTGGCTAACGTGGCCGAGGAAACTGGAAGGTGAGGCTTGACATAAGAAATAAGAAGTTGAGAAGAAAGTATGGATCGAACTGGGGACGTCATAGACTTATAAGCTTGTAGGCAGCGCACCACACAAAGGTGTGGGTGAGAGGGGAAGAAAGGGTAGAAGACCGATTGAAGGACCGTCTTAGTTCTACGTACGACCGAAAATTTCACCCCAAGAGGGGAGAATTGGCGTCTAGAAATGTCCAGAGCTCTGACGTCTGACACCCGTTTGATAGAAATCAGACATAAGAGGACCGTCAATTTGAAAGACAGTAATTTCAAAGACAGGGCGTCATTGTCGCCCCAGTCTGAGAACATGGAAAGGACCTTGGTTACGTCCCAAGTATGTTGGTACCTGGGTCGTGGTGGGTCGTTGGAACTTAACACCTCTTAATAGGCGACACACCAAAGGGTGTTTACCCACCGGAAGAGAGTCAACAGGAGAATGGTAGGCTGAAATCGCTGAACGATGTACATTAAGGGATATTTATAGGATTTCCCGTTTCATAGGCTTCCGCCAGGTAATTGACCACTAAGGACACAGGTGCTTGAACGGGATCAACCTGCCGTTGATCACACCAACGAAAGTGAGCCCAGGAAGGTCGCCCGCGCGTCGAGGCTGATCGCGTATGCCGAGTCTGAGTCCCGGGGGCCCAGGCATCATGGCGATGACGATTCCTCAGCTGCCCCTGAAAGGAGACGCTGCCTGCAGGCGGAGCATCCCGAGAACCAGCCAACGTCAAGGGAGAGGATAGAGGAAACAAGTGTGGTCCGTGATCAAGGGGATGCAGAGGGACCACGCTCGGACCGGTGAGGAGATGAGGAGAATGAGGGAGGAGTCTGGGAAGATCCAACGTCATTCCCAGGAGGAGAGGAAACCACGGTTGCGTCGGCCACCACGGGGTGATCAGCACCACCAACGCTCTCAGGTTCGTAATGTGAAGGAGGACCCTGAGAATCAACGAGAAAGGGGGAAACGCATAGTGCGTCCCTAGGGGCAAAGTCTGGCGCAGGGCGTCTACCGCCTGCGCCTCCGGGTCCGGTCTCCAACTGTAAAAGTGCGGAAGCTGATGATTGAGACGGGACGCGAAAAGGTCGAAGGTTAAGGGACCCCACAGTCGAGAGAGAGCTAGGAATACCGACTGATCCAGCCGCCAATCGCTGGAATTGGTCAGGTAACGGGAGTCCCAGTCCGCTACCATATTGGACACACCCGGAATATATTCTGCGATCGGAACGATGTTGCGTTCCAGGCAGAAATGCCAGAATTCCTTCGCAAGGTCTGCTAAGATTTTGGATTTGGAGCCCCCCAGACGGTTGACGTATTGGACAGCGGAGACATTGTCCATGCGAATTAAAACACAACAGTTGGACGCGTGAGGAAGAAGACTCCTGATGGCAAAGAAGGCCGCCAGGAGTTCCAACGCGTTGATGTGAAGTAGTGATTCCCCTGCGGACCACGTGCCTCCTGTGGAGGATGAACCGCATCGAGCGCCCCAGCCATGTCGGCTGGCATCTGACTCCAGAATAAAGTCCGGATTGGAACTGAATATGGTCTTGCCGTTCCACTCAACGGCATGACGCAACCACCATCGAAGCTCCCCTATGGCTTCCGCGTCCAAATGAACCTCGTCCGCATAGCGGAGCCCTTGGCGGAGATGAAGAGTTTTGAGCCTCTGAAGGGCTCGGTAATGAAGGGGGGCCGGAAAGATGGCTTGGATCGATGCAGACAGCAGACCGACGAGGCGGGCCAGTCCGCGTAAGGACACTCTCTGCTTGCTGAGTACGAGGTTGATTTCCTTCCGTATGGCAAGAAGTTTGGCTTTGGGTAGACGGAGGACCGCTTGTTTGGTGTCCACCAAGAACCCTAAAAATTCCATCTCCTGGGACGGGGCTAGGACCGACTTCTCGTGATTTACGAGGAAACCCAGGTCCTGAAGGAGGGTGACAGTCCAGGATGCATGCACGTTTGCTAGATGGGGGGAACGTGCCATTATGAGTATGTCGTCTAAATAGATGATTAATCTCACACCTCTGCTTCGTAGGGCTGCAATCACCGGTTTCAATAATTTGGTGAAACACCATGGGGCTGAGGAGAGACCGAAGGGGAGGCAAGTGAACTGCCACACCCTGTCCCTCCACACGAAACGGAGTAAGTGTTGGGAGGATGGATGGATGGGAACCGTGAGGTAGGCGTCTTTCAAGTCCACCTTGACTAGCCAATCTTCGGGGCGTAAGAGGTCCCTTAGGCAGTGAATGCCCTCCATCTTGAAATGTCGGTAAACGACATGTTGATTGAGGTTTCTCAAGTTTATCACTGGCCGGAAACCCCCGCCCTTCTTTCTGACTAGGAAGAGGTTGCTGAGGAAACCTTGGGAAAGTGGGTCCACTTCTATTACCGCCAGCTTGGACTGGAGGTCCTGTAATTCGTAGTCCATCAGAGTGGCGTTTGGGATAGAAAAACCGAATGGGGTGAGGAGTTCGGTCCATCACTGGTGGTGCATATAATTCTATCTGGTAGCCCATTACAGTATTGAGTATCCACGAGTCTGCCGTAATCGCAGACCAGGCGCGGATAAAATGCTTCAACCTTCCCCCTACAGGCATGTGGGAAAAAGGAAGAGGTGTCGTACTCACCGGAAGCTGGTCTGGAACGGGGGTATGCTCTACCTCCTCGGCCTCTCCATGGACGTCCCCGGGGGGGAAAGAATGGTGCCGGTTGTGCAACCGGTGTTGGGTAGGGCTGCGGAGACTGATATTGTGCGGGAGCTCTTTGGTATGGCCTGGAAGAGGAGAAACGGCCGGCAGAGCGGCCTCTATATCTGCCGGCCTTGGGAAAAATTCTATTGTTAGCTCTTTTTAGTGATGTCTGAGCCCTATCCAGGCTGGAATAGAGGCCTACCATTTTATTTATGTCTTTTATGAGGGAATCTCCGAACAACATGCCGTCGGCTGACGGGCCTGGTTCAGATTCGGCAAGATGTGAGAGCTGGGGGTCAAGTCTCATGAGTTTTGAGCGTCGGCGCTCCGTGGAACATGTAGTATTTGCCGAACCCAGAAGGCAAATCGCTCTCTGGGTCCATCCCCTAAGTTGGGATAAATCGACAGGTTGTCCAGAAGCGGAGGCCTGTTCGCTAAGATTTAGAATCTTTGTGACCGGACCAAACAGGTCCAAGACCCTGTCCTGAATCATTCTGAATGTCCGTTCTATACCCTTTTTTGAATATTTCCCATTTTTAGTGAGGTATCTCAGGAGAATGGGATCTACCTCAGGAGTGCTCACCACTTTTTTGGGGATACAAGGGCGGGGGCATTCCGCGCGTAGCTTATTTCTGTTGGCTTTGTCGACTGACCTTCGAGCCCAGTGTTCAATATATAGAGACACCTCGGGTAGAGGGGTCCAGTCACCGGATCGGGGGTGACTAATGGCTTCGGGGTCAAAAAATGGTTCTCCATGGGAGTCCAATAAAACCTCACCCTGGGATACAGGGTTGGCATCGTTCTTAGACGGCAAATGCCCACTGTCCTCATAATCTTCATCATCCTCATCTTCTCCAGACTCGTAGGCGTCGAACGCCTCAGACTCCGCGGACGACTCAGGAGAGGAGTCCACAAAGGAGTCCGGTTTTGTCCGCCTGGCGGATCGATGCCTCTGTGAATTTATCTCCCCGAGGCCCAGGGGTCGTATAGAGTCTGGGAGGACAGTGGGTCGACAGTCCTGGGATGGTACTGTCTGGGGCATGAGTATTACTTCCCCTGCCGGGGAGTCGTGAGCCACGTCAATGTGGCGGCGTTTGTGTGACGCCTTACCCTTCTTTAATGGCGGTATGCCGGTGTCGGTAGTTCCGGACACCTGGGGTATAGGTGGGGTAAATACCACTGAGGCCATGGCAGCCTGAACTGATTGATTAATTATCTCCTGTATCTGTGCTGCAGACATAAGCATAGGTGTATCCTGTGGGGGGTCTATAAGCCCTACAGGAGAGGTCATAAGGGAGAGATCCTTGCCCTCTGCCATTAGTATTGTAGTGAATGACAGTCAAAGGGAAAAATCAATGGTACTATTGGATGCTGAGAGGTACAAATGCAGTAGCAGACTAAAGGGAAGCTAGGGATGCTGAAGTGGCTATAGTCTGTAGTAATGTGGTGAGCGTAGTTGCAGCTCCAAACTAAGGGAAGACACTAGGGGAATAAATTCCCAGGATTAGCTACCTAAAGGCCGAGCTCCGCACTCCTCGCCGCTTGTCCAGGTACTAATTGATAGCGGCGGAGGAGCGGAGCCCGGAGAAGGAAGGCGAAGTCTCGCAAGACTCTAGCCTTCAGATGATAGGAGGAGAAGACGCGACACGCCTCCTCCCTGTAATAGTGCGATGAGAGAGGGGAAAACGAAGGCGCGAATGAAACGAAAATGGAGCCGACCTCTCGCGATGATAGGGAAGCAAAACACACGCAACGTGAGTGATCCGGGACCGGTCAGAGCGCCCAGGGGATGCGCGCTGACCGGAGCACGATGGAAAGGGTATCGAAAAGGGATAGCCAAAACAGATTCTGAGGGAAAGTTTTTTCATTCATAAGATGGAATCATTGCAAGGCAATTATTATTACAAAGGGAATACATAGAGCCCCAGGGGGGGCGAATTAACAGGAATCCAATAAAAAACTTACAGTAAAGTAAATGACAATGTAAGATCTACTGAATTATTCTACTTATCTGAGTTCTGATCTGTGAGCAGAAAGAAAGAGGAGGTTCCTAAAGAGACAGGCCTTTATGTACTGACTGGACTGCCCTGTGATTGGCAGACCCAGCTAGAGGGCTGCCGGGGGCGTAGTTTTTTCTTGTTTTCAGTTTTAAAGAAACAGTTTTCACTAAAGTGGTTTTCTGCTGTGAGCATGAATAAAGAAAAATATGCATAAGATATGAGCCTCCTGTCTGATATATAATTTAAATCCACTTAGTTATAGCTTGACACTGTATGTACATTGTGTAGTATGAGAAATTAACATTTCTTCAAAGTCTGGAATTCCTCAGCAATATTACTTTAGTCAATATAAAAATGTATAATGCACATGCTGTGAGGATTTAAGGCCCCCAACCTACTTCATCTATCCTGCTGTCCTTGAAATTATGCTTCTAATATGAAAAAGCCGAAAGGCATGTAATCTCTTACCAAACCCTCAATAGGCTAATTAAACTGAAAGATGCTCATTATGTTTATCACAAAAATACATACATGGGGTTTCATAGTCGTTTGTACATCATAGGCATGATACAATGTACATCATGGTATTACATTTTCAGAATTTTCATTTTCCAGCAAAACAAAATATATCCATTTCAGCTCTCACACCTGTACACACCCTATGGACCAGAGCAATTTAGACATTTCTGCTGTGAGCCTGTTTTATCAGCAATAAGTTTATCATTACTTAATATAACAAGTTAATACATATGTGGTTAGGACAAGCAAGGCATTTTAATTTCAATATGTTTTTATTGAATTGTACAGCTTACAGAATGAAAATTAGACAAAGTACAGTAAAACGTAATTTATATTGTAGGTAAACTCAGTCCATATCAGATCGAGAAAATTGCTTAACATATTTCTGAATAAATTAAATGAATGTTTTCCATAACAAGGAAAGTACCGTATTTTTCGCTCCATAAGATGCATAAGATGCACTTTTCCCCCACCAAAAAATGGGGAAAAGTGCCCCTGCGTCTTATGGAGCGAATATTGAGCTCGCTCGCTCCGGGCACACACACAGGACACACCACCTACTCGGGCCACCCTCTCTCACTCCAGCCAACCAGAAGACAGCCCGCCCAAAGCAATGCCGCATCGCCTCCAATCACGGCTCTGCTAGCCCGACGTGGGGTGATGCGAGAGTTCATTGTCACTAATCGCGGCCATACTCATGACGTTTCTGGGAACGCCTCCTCCCGGGCTGCTGCAAGCCAATGGTGGCAGAGGGAGGCAGGGCCAACTGCCAGAATGAATGGGATGGGCAATGAGATGGAGAAGCGGCGTGTGTGGTATAATGCTGAAATATTCAGTATGTACATTATGGAAGGATTTTTATCAGAGTATTTATGTGGAGATCGTGATAGGTGCTTAGATAGATGGAACGAGACACGGCTAACTACACTGTTTCTCACCTTTCATTACTAGTTCAATAACTTTGCTTGTATTATGACAGAGGTGTGTGCATACTGTCCTATATATCCATAGGAACATGGGAGACATCCTGCTATAGATCTACACTGTATGGCCTCATCAGATTATACTCATATAAACATAGGTGTATCTTTATTTATTATAGGAATACCACTGGGTAACATACTGTCCACTGGTTAATGTACATTTTATTTGCCAGTCTTCTGTATGGGTCAGAATATTTTTTCTTGTTTTCCTCCTCCAAAACCTAGGTGCGTCTTATGGTGCGAAAAATACGGTAGTTGTTTCTCTTATTATTGGAGAGGTTGGCTATAAATGTAACCACTTATAATCTTTCTCTATGGGTCAAAGTGGATAATTGTTTGACTTTTGTCTTGTCTTTCCCTGCCAATACTGTTCCCGCAATTCAAGTAGTATATGGAGAAGATGTACCACAAACAGAAAAGAAAATAAACAAAATACAAACATTACTTTAACTGAACATACCAGTCAGAGTGATATTGGTTATAACTGAGATATTACAGGACCATACAAGTCCTGGGGATAGGAACTATATATATATATATATATATATAGTCAATTATTTTTTTCCAGTCTATGCTTCATAGACATGAGATCAGAGGTTCAGAAAATAGTGCCTTCTGAGTACCATTTGACCCAGGGAGCCTAATAATGCAAAATCATTTCAAAATTCCCCTTGGCTGATGAGAAAAGGACCTCATAGGTGCTGTATGTATGGGTTGTTCAAATTACCTCCATAATTTCTGGAGCTTTTGCATCTTTCCAGTGTCTGAGTATGGTCCTGTTGCTAATAGTATATGAGAAATTACAGTTCTGTGGGATAAAGGGATAGAGTTTAATTCTAAGGATAATATTGGAATTCCTGGGGATAATGCATAATTTAAACCTATGATTTTAGATATTATTCTCTCTATCTAGGTAGATAGTAGGAGGAGCTTTAGAAATGACCACAAGATGTGAATTTGGGTGCCAGATGAACCACAGAGTCTCCAGCATTTGGAAGAGGAATGGGGATAAATCTTATGCCGCGTACACACGGTCGTTTTTTGCGATGAAAAAAAACGACGTTTTTTAAAACGTCATTTAAATTGATCGTGTGTGGGCAAAACGTCGTTTTTTGTCTTCAAAAAAACGACCAAAAAAAAATTCCAACATGCTTGAATTTTTTGTGTCGTTTTTCAAAACGTCGTTTTTTGTTTCACAAAAAGTCACCGTGTGTAGCAAAAACGTCTTTTAAAACGACGTTTTTCAACCCGCGCATGCCCAGAAGCTAGTTATGAAGCGAGCTTCAATGGAAAAGTGTGGTGAACGTAACCTTGCTTTTTGTGAAAGAACGATGGTGTGTATGCAAAATTGTCTTTGAAAAGTGACTTTCAAAAACGTCGTTTTTTACTTCACAGAAAACGTCGTTTTTTTTTCATCGCAAAAAACGACCGTGTGTACGCGGCATTAGTGTTGCTCACGAATATTCGCATTGCGAATATTCGCTACGAATATTGCATATTCGAGTATTCGCGAATAACACGAATATCGCGGCGAATATTCGCTATTTCGAATATTCGAATGTTTACAATTTTTTTTTTAGAACAGATCACATCCTAGAGATCCCCATCGACGTCTAAAAGCATTGCTGGTATGATTAGAGACCTTGGGCCGAGTAGCTGCAGCGCTCATTTTATATTGCCGAAAAATCGCAATGCGATTATTCGGCAATAGCGTTATCGCGCGATTATTTTATATTGTAATATATCACGAATATTCTGAGCCAATCAGAGTGCTCCATTCCGCATTTCTCGAAATTTCGCAATTATTTTATATTGTAATATGTCACGAATATTCTGAGCCAATCAGAGTGCTCCATTCCGCATTTCTCGAATATTCGCAATTATTTTATATTGTAATATATCACGAATATTCTGAGCCAATCAGAGTGCTCCTTCCGCATTTCTCGAATATTCGCAATTATTGTTTATTGTAATATATCACGAATATTCTGAGCCAATCAGAGTGCTCCTTCCGCATTTGCCGAATATTCGCAATTATTGTGTATTGTAATATATCACGAATATTCTGAGCCAATCAGAGTGCTCCTTCCGCATTTCTCGAATATTCGCAATTATTTTATATTGTAATATATCATGAATATTCTGAGCCAATCAGAGTGCTCCTTCCGCATTTCTCGAATATTCGCAATTATTTTGTATTGTAAAATATCACGAATATTCTGAGCCATTCAGAGTGCTCCATTCCGCATTTCTCGAAATTTCGCATTCGCAATTCGCATTCGCATTCGCAATAGCGAAAATTCGCAATAGCGAAAATTCGCAATAATTTCATTTCAAAAAAATATCACGAATATTCGTATTTAGCGAATATATCTCGAATATTCGACTATATATTCGAGATATATCGCGAAATCGAATATGGCATATTCTGCTCAACACTAATAAATCTTAGATATACGGTTGCGGTGGCACATACCATTGCAGTATGTTTTGATGCAATACCCAAAGATTTGCACTCTTAGTGGAGGTATACGTGACATTTTATATTTTCCTCCAATGTTGTGCAGGGCATTCTTTCCCTATTTCCTCTTCTCAAGCAATCATTGGTTGGGATTTAATGCAGGTGTATTTTTCTTGTAGGCATGAGTAGATAATTGAAATACCTTTGTGTAGGAATGGGGATTATTGATAATATTGGATTTGTTTTGCAGGAAGTCTGGTGTTGTGTATTTTTTTTAATTAAATTTGTCAATCTGTGTTTATTTATTTTGTTCCTTGGAAGGTAGATTGTATTCCAGTTGTAAAGTTCTGAAATCTTTAAGTGTTGCATGGGCCTGTTAATATATCTTCTAAGTGAGCAATCCCTTTTTCCTTCTATATATTAAAATTAATATTAAGATGAGGTGGGAAAGTGCAGATGTGGGGAGTTTTAAAAGTATTACATTATCGCTCCAACAGTACAACAGCTGCAACATCATTTAGACACCCATAAATTACTCGATCCATTCCAATCTGGTTTCCGTCCTGGTCACGGGACGGAAACAGCGCTATTAAAAATATGGGATGGCGCTCTCGAAGCAGCAGATGAAGGAGAATCTTGTCTTCTAGTACTGTTGGACCTAAGCGCAGCATTTGATGATGTGGACCACAAATTATTGCTGACTCGGCTAGTTGAAGTAGCCAGAGTTGCGGAATGTGATTTATCTTGGTTCTCCTCCTTCTTGGAAAACCGATCACAAATAGTGAAATTGGGCCCTTTCACTTCTGAAAAACGCACGGTGTCATGTGGAGTCCCCCAGGGATCCCCTCTGTCGCCTGTTCTGTTCAATATCTTTCTCCGCCCCTCTTTTTGAAATCATCTGTAACCAGAAGTTACTTTATCATTCTTATGCAGATGACACACAACTGTATTTTTGCATCTGCAACAATAAGGATCATTGTCTCGGACTAGAGAAATGCCTTACTTTGATAAAAAAAATGGATGACAAAGAGTTATCTTAAACTCAACGGCTCAAAAACAGAACTTCTCCTGTTTCACGTCAATCAAAAGAATCATCCCGCAACCACATGGACACCCCCGCCCATTCTGGGTAAAACCATCACCCCTAGCACCAAAGTTAAAAGTCTCGGAGTCATATGACACCTACATGACAATGGATACACAAATAGGGTCAGTAGTCAGCGGATCGCACCATCTGCTGCGCCCACTACGCAGACTCACTCCCTTTATTCCAAAAGAAGACATAGCAGTCATAGTGGGAACGTTTATCAACTCCAGACTTGACTATGCAAATGTCCTCTATCTCGGACTCCCAAAGTACCAAATCACCCGTCTGCAAGTCGTTCAAAATACAGCTGCTCGATTTGTGACTGGGAAAAAAACATGGTAATCAACCTCACCTTCACTGAGATCCCTTCATTGGTTGCCAGTAAAATAAAGAATCTCTTTGAACGTACTCTGTCTAACACATTAGTGTGTTCAAGGAAGTGCCCCCCAATATCTATGCGAAAAGCTAAAAGCTCACAACCCCAATCGCGTTCTGCCATCCACCAACCAAAATCTACTCCAGATACCCAAAGCCAGATACAAGTCCAAAGGAGAATGAAGATTTGCGGTCCAAGGACCCAGACTATGGAACGCACTCCCAACCAGGATACGGTTGGAGGTGAACCACTTGGCCTTCAGGAGAAAGATCAAAACCCATCTCTTCTGAGGGCCCAGGGAATAGATACCAAGCGCCCAGAGGCAATTCAGTTTGCATGTGTTGCGCTATTGCTATCAAGAGAGGTATTGTGAGGTGCAGTTAGAAAAAAATCATGTAAGTTCTCCCTGGGGGAATCTGAGATTGTTCCAATTCAACACATAGGGCATTGGAGTTTGGAAGTAACCAGTGTTGCAGTTGCGCTAATATTGTCGCAAAGTAATAATCTTGCAGGTGTACATGCCCCACTCGGCCTGCCTTTCTATGTTTAATTAACTTGTCAAATGCGCATCTAGCCCTCTTGCCCTGCCAAATTTATTTATTTAGTATGGATTGTAGGGTACTAAGGTAAGAACTAGGTATTGGGATTGGTAAAGTCCTAAATAGATATAGTAGTTGTAGTCATATTTGCATCTTAAAGGCCGCTAACCGGCCTGTTTATGATAGCTGAACTCAAGCAAGTTTGTCCAACTTGGAGCTAAATGTATTTAGGAAGGGACTGTAGTTAGCTGTTATAAGATCTTTGAGTATAGGGGTTAGAGTAATGCCCAAGTATTTAATACCTACGTCTTTCCATGGAAATTGTTGTACTAGTTTTTGTTTGGTCTTGTTTGGAATACCCAAGTTTAAGATATAAGATTTGGTCTCATTCACTTTATAGTACGATATTCCATTGAATTCCTGCAATTCCAGGTCAACTGAAGCCAGGGAAGTTTTGGCATTTGTAAGCATTAATATGATGTCTTCACCGAATAAGCTGATGGATGGTGTGGCATCTCTTACCCACCTTCAGACCAGTTATGTGGGGTGCAAGAATTAATATGTGGCCAGTGGCTCCATCAACAAGTTAAAAATCAATGGGGAAAGGGGACAGCCTTGAAATGTCCCAATGGTAATTTTAAATGGAGTTGATAGCGCCCTGAAATGTAAACTCGGATCGATGGGTTAGTGTATAGTGCAGTTTTGGCTAAATAGATGGAGCCTGTGAATCCAAACTTAGTCAACACTTGTTCTAGAAATTGCCAATGTATCCTACCAAATGCCTTCTCTGCATCCGGCGCCAGGAGCAGAGAAGGTGTTTTGTGTTTGTTGGCCAAGTGAATCTCATTGAGCAAGCGCCAGCTAGTGTCAGCTGTCTATCGCCCCTTGGTAAATCCAGACTGATCCATATCTATAAGGTGATCCATATCTATAAGGGAAGGTAGAATGTTCACTAGTCTGGTGGCCAGTAGTTTTGCATACATTTTAAGATCATTATTGAGTAGTGATATTGGCCGGATGTTTTGTGGGGTGTTTGAGTCTTTCCTCCAGCTTCTGTAGTTAAACTATGGTGTTGGTCCTCCCTGATGGTGGTAATTACCCTGTGGTGGGCCTCTATATTGTGGTGGTCCTCCCCTTTGAGGTGTCCTATACTGGTATCTTTGTGGGTTCTGACCCCCTTAGTGGGGACCCCTATAATAAGGGGAATTCCCAGAATAATTACTTCCTCCGCTTGATGGTTACTCCCTTGACAACCTCTATTCCAGTTTTCCCAATTGTGTGGGTACCCATGGTATGGCGGTCTACCACTATCATTATTGTAACTCCTATTATCATAATTGCTATAATGGGGCTCCCTAGTGTTTTGTGGTGATCCCTGAGAATTCTCTGGTTGCCATACTCTCTGAATAGTATAATGGGGGTTGATCCCTCTTTGTTTGCATGGCATTTTATTGGGAATGATTTTGTTGCCTAGGGGCCTAAGGGGTTTTAAATCCCACATTTTTGTCTCCACACCAACAGTGGTCTGCCATCTAAACACCTGCTTTTTCTGATAGCCACCTACATCCCTAAGGTATTTATTTTTATTTATGTTCCTATTTTCTAAATTCTTCTTTTGCATATTTTTTGGGAGATCTCCCATATGTTTAGCATATTCCGTGGTTTCTTTAAAGGGCTCAATTTTATCTCTAAAATCCTAAATCTGACTTTCAATCATTCTCATTTTGCGTTGTTTCTTTTTAATGACAAATTCCATAACCTCTTTCCCCTTACTATTGAAAAACACATACCACTCCAGCATATCCTCATCTCCTACTAGCCCATCATTTATGGGTACATCCCATCTAAGTTTCCTGAGTACCATATTGTCTTTCAGATATTTTTCCATAGTGGATTTGTCCCACCAGATATTACTCTTTTTATCCATATTATGACCAAGTTTCCTAAACAGATGTATGAGATCATTATCCTTATTATTTGATTCTATAAATAAATATTCTAAATCCAACTCTCTATTATCAAAAAAAGCAAAAGAATATGGAATATGGAACCGCAAAATCTGGAAAATAAATATTAGGGGCTGAGGATTCATAATAAATCCAGATATTTTAGGGAACTGCTTACGAGTGCAAAATAGGACAGCTAAAGCTGCGTGAGGTTGGGTTACCGGCATCAGTAGTTCCTCAGTAGAGCAAAATTTCAGCCCGAACATCGCCTATGATCCATTGCCAGGATGATTCATCACTAGGATGGTCCATTGCCAGGAAAGGGGGGGCACTCACCCCCTCCTGAACCATCTCAGGCCACATGTCCGCAACATAGGGAGGTGTTCCCCACACCCCTCAACATAGGGAGGTTTCCCACACACCCCCAAAACACCTTGTCCCCATGCACGCACATTCATCACACTTATTAATGTAGTGTCCCTACATCTGCTCCAGTCCCTCTATGGAGACAGCACCCCATTTGGACTTCCCTGTTAATACTGCTAGCCCATATAGTCAGCATGAAGCTTACTGACATCAAAGCATGCAGAAGAGAGACAAAGGACAGCAACAAAGTGGACCCTCTGCATGCAAACAGGAAAAAGAGTCTAAAAAAAAGGCTGACTGAGTCAGCTGGGAACCCTGCAATCTGATACAGCCCCAGTTGCACACTCATTTCCCTTTTTTCTGAAGTCTGGTAATGTTTTTGTGGAGAAACCATGTGCTTTTTTCTTGATTCTTACCAGACCCAAATAATCTGGCATAGAATTTAGGAAAGGAATTACTATATTTTTGTCTGTTGTTCTTTTTGCATGGGGTCCTATAGGGCCTGTTATGAATTAAGTGGGAACACCATGGCATTTTTATGGGGGTATCTCATGAATATTTATGCCAAACCCTTATCTAGGATGAAGGAAAAAATCCTGGATCGCCGCACTCCTCGGAAAACGATGTCTTTATTTAAGCATAAGCAAACAATAAAATGTCAGCTGAGAGCTGTCATTTTGCCAATAATTTATTCAATATTTTCATGTAAATGTCAGTGTTATTGTAGGTTGTATATATCACACAGATGTGCAACTACACAGGTAGGGTCACAGTACCCCACAGACATGTTATTTAATGCAAATTTGCTTTTTTTATTGTTTAAAGTATTAGTTCAGTGCTCTGTCTCCCTCCCCATGCCTCTTATTTGGGAATCCCTTGCCTATTAGCCCAGAAAATGGCCAGAACAGTTTTTTTTTTAACATTTGTCTTCCATTGACTTCAATGGGTTTCAGATTCAGCAACCTAACTTTATTAATGTTTGCCAAACCGTGTTCAGACTAAACCCAGATACCTTCGGTTCATTACTATTTACCAGTAAGAGAGTCATTGATCTAGACCAGTGGTCTCTAAACTGCAGCCCAGGAGCCAGATGAGACACTTAAGGCACTATTTCATCCACTGATACCAATAATAGGGCACAAATCCACCCCACTGACAACAATGAATGGGCACAAATCTCTCCACTGACACCAATAAATGGGCACAATTCCTCCCAATGACACCAATGATGGGGCACAATTGCTCTCAATTGCACCAATAATGAGGCACAATTCCTCCCAATGACATCAACAAAGAGACCCAATTCTTCCCACCATCATCAATGATGGGGCAATATTCCTCCCACTAAGAGCAATTATGGGGCACAAATCCTGCTATTGACACCAAGAATGGGGTATTGTTTTTTCCCCACTCATATCCGGACCTTTTCTACTTCCAATAGCCACAGTCAGGCCTTTCTAAAGTCTGATGGACAGGAAACTGGCCCTTTGTTTAGAAAGTTCAGAGACCCCTGATCTAGACCAAGAATGCAGTCATGTAATTTAAACTATTAAACTGTATATTTGTTCAGGGTCAGTTGCTCATTATATAATATCACTAATCAAAAATGGTATCTTTCTTATTTCTATTGTGAAATGTTCTCTTTTAACTGTAATGTTTAACCCATAAAAAATAACAAAAATATGGAACAATAATTCTTCTACAAATAGCTCAAAAACTAAAATCAAAATCACTAGCAGCCAATGCCCATAGAATTAGCAGCTGGGGGCTTCAGGGCACAAACACACCACAAAGGACAGGCAATCTCCCTAAATAATATCGGCCACGCACATCGGTCCAATAGAAATAGGTTTAGAATGCTCCATCCTGTTATCTTTACAATTTTAATGCTGTTTGATTGCAGCATGAAAGAAGTATACATATTTATACACTTGTATTTCACAGCAATTACTATTTATGCGCTCCTTTCCAGCTTGTCAGTCTTGTTAATAAGTCTGACCTAAATACTTTGAGCAAAGAAAAAGTATCACTAAGAAACCATTACTGGAAGTTCTAACAGCCATAGACGTGAATCTAACTGGTTGTGAAATGATATGGCTATTTTCCAACAATACATAAATGCCATGAGAAAAAAAAAAGTTAAACATATTACTGTCATTCTTCTTTGCATCATTAATTATTATTTCCAGATATCAGTTCTGAATCCTAGTAAAGAATTTTCTGCGCAGAGGAATAATTAGGTTTTGCTGTGTAGCTAACTTAGTACTTAGTGATAGCGCTCAAAGTAGGTGAATGTTCTGGGAAAGCAAAAACTTTCACCCTAACTTTAAATGCTCAATAAAAGAAGGTGATATTTTAATTTTTGTTACATAGCCAAACACTAAATGGATGTCAATGAACATATAAAAAGTGGTGTTTTTAGTGGTGTTTTTACAGTACCTACATTTGCTCTATCTTAATTTATTGTACACAGATAATGGTCTCATAAGCGCTTCAAAAGTTTATCTGCTGGACCATACATACAAAGTCGATATATACTCAACTGCTGACCCTGCTTTGTTGTGGTATGTTTTCTGAATATTTTCTAAGGAGTCCTAAACAGAGGTAGTTTACTCTAAAATGTTACATCAACATCAGTTTCCAAGGACGGTAGCACCCTCCTACATAGGTGCTAGTTGGGTTAGGTAAATTTAATTATTTGGCTCTTCTGTAATCAGTATAGTAGCTTGTGATTGCTTATGACTGCACCCTCCTGCCTTCTAGTAGAGAGTTCTGGAATGTACTGAGCTAGGAGAATCAAATAGGCAGCCTGAATACTGTATGTATGTGGTTCCAGCCAATCCTTGGAGGAGAGTGCCCAGTAGGTGGCTGGGGAGTGCATAAAAATCTGAGGCTTGGAACAACAGGGTTTTGGTCCAGGTAAAGAAGTTCCCAGCCGGAAGGGCTGCTGCCATTCTTAACAGTCCAGCTGTTTTTTTCATTCACTCATCAAGGTCCCGGCTGTGTTAGCGGGGGGGGGGCTATTCTACTGAACTTTGCTGGAGCTGATTCAGGGATTTATCTGGGGATCTTGTCAGAAGAGTCTGCATGAAGGAGGCATCCAAATATACAGGAACATTTGAGAGTACAGAGTGCTTCAGTGTCAGCCCAAGCTAAAAAAAAATATATAAAATGTTGTAAATGTAAAACCTAAATTAAGGTGCATTTTGCCAGGGGTTTCCAGGTGTTATAAATAGATTGCATTGGCACATTTTTCTTTACAATAGTTTTTATTAAGAAATTTTCAAAGTACAGACCCAAAGAAACACAAGCAGTCCCAGGGAACAATAAGAAGATATTGCACAACACAGACCATTAGACAAATGTAGATAAACAGCATAAACAACAACTAGTAGCCAATGCATACAATTCCAAGGCGGTGAAACCAAGGGGGCACAGGGCCCGCCGCCAACGAGCGGCACAGCATCAGCCTAAGTGATGGAAGAGCACACTAGGACATCAAAGAAGTAGCAAGAGGGGGGATATAGGAAGGAGGAGGGAGGAAAGAAAGAGAATAGAAAATAGGAAGGAGATGGATACCTGCGAGAGCATCATAAACATAGTTTTACAGAAGTAAGTTGCTTGAGACACATCATAAGAGGACAAATGTAACTAAAGACAAGTCAAAACTATTGTTGTTTAAACCATTCCGCCCAAGGCCTCCATTGCATATCAAACTTAGCTCTCCTATCTTCCCTATTTGCCAGCAAAGTCTCGAAAGTGTAGTTAGTGCGTGTAATCTCAAGGACCTCTGCAACGCTAGGGACTTTATTGGATTTCCAATTCCTAGCCAGTAGCAACCTAGCAGCCAGTAAAATATGGGTGACCACTATTCGAAAACTCGGGGGAAACCCCTCTATTCCTAGGTTTAGCAACGCTAGTTCAGGGTTATACGTGAGATGCATCTGAACACACATCTCCAAAAGCTTGTAAGACTCTTACATAGCCAGAAGATGTGAAAGATGTTGCCCACAGCACCACACTCCCTCCAGCAAAGCGGAGAGGATGTGGGGAAGAATTTTGCTATATGATATGGGGTAAGGTACAACCTCTGCGCTATCTTTTGGGAGAGCTCCCAATGATTGACACACCGAGAGGCCATGTAGATCGTTTTAAACAAATATTGCCACTGGTACGGTGTGAACGTTTTCCCCAAATCTATTTCCCACTTGCGGAGGGGAGACGACACAGTGACATTTTATTTACTTTGGAAGAGGTTATAGAAGAAGGAGATTGCTTTGGGTGGTGAGACCACTGTAGTGTAGAATTTCCATACAGCTTCTTGTATCAGTATCTGCCGGGACTTCAGTGTTCTAAGAAACTTAGAGGCTTGAGCATGTTTAAAGGAATCCACGGGTGGCAGATCATATTCAGCTGCTAGCGTTTCAAATGGTTTGAGCTTGTTGTAGCAATACAGATCGTCAACCCATATGATGCCTTTAGCAACTTAGTTGGAATAAGAGGTATTCGGGATAGCACACAACAGAGTCTCAGTGGGAATAGGGATAGAGACAGTGTTGGGGCCATTGGGTGTCAAACCACACAGCTCCCTTCACGCTAAGAGAGAGCCTGGAGTGTCAGTGGTAATCGGCTCAGGGGAAGAGGTTGCCAGGTATCAAGAATCAGGAGACTACGCAGATCCATGGACGGACTGAGAGCCTGTTCTATGCCGCACTATAGAATATCAGGAGTTGGGAATATCCAGTGTCTATGTTGAGTGAGTATGGCTGCCCGATGGTAGTCCCTGATATCGACTAAACCCATGCCCCCCACGATCTATGCTTAATTAGGAGAGACCCCTATATGTAACGTTTTAAAATAAGATTTAAGGATTTAAGATGACTGGATTTCAAGGGAATGGGCAATGTATGTAAAACATACAAAATTTAAGGGAGAAGTAGCATTTTAAATGAAGCCACACAACCCGACCATGTCAACTCGACTCTAGCCAACCGGGTAGCATCTTTAGATATTTTCTCTACCAAGGGAACATAATTAGCACCGCCAACTTAGATAGGTCAGCTGTAATTTGAAGCCCCAGATATGTTATACTGGATGCGGCCCAAGAATAAGAAAAGGAGACTTGCAAATGAGATTGAAGGCGAGGGGAGAGATTGAGACCTAGTATAAAAGATTGTGTAAAGTTGATTTTGTAATAGGAGATGTGACTAAATTCTGTTAGAATATTGTGTGCCTGAAGTAAGGAAGAGTGTGGTGAGGTCAGGAAGAGAATGATGTCATCTGCAAACAGACTTATATTATGTGACCTACCCGACAGCAGGAAGCCAGGGGTACCAGCATTGGATCTAATCTTTTCAGCTAGGGGCTCTATAAGAATGTTAAAAATAGATGGGGATAAGGGGCACCCCTGTCTGGTGCCATTCGTTATACTGAAGGGGCAGAAGAGCATGTTAGAAGTTTAGACCTGAGCGCCCGGGGAGGAATACAACGCTAGAATGCCCGATAGGATGGGGCCAGAAAACCTGAACTTCTCAAGGACCCCGGCCATATACCCCCAGTGTATCCTCCTCCGCATCCAAAGAGAGGATCAGAGAAGGCGTCCGACAGGCCCCAGCATGGTGCACCAGACCAAAAACCCTCCTAGTCGCATCAGATGACTGCCTACCCCGAGTAAACCCTGTTTTGTCAGGATTAAGCAGTTCTGGCAATATTGGGAGCAGCCTATGGGCCAGGATATTGGCGTATAATTTCACGTCTGTGTTTAACAAGAAAATAGGTCGAAAATTGGCAGGTGTAGTGGGCGTCTTCCCCGGCTTTCGGATGGTCACAATAAAGGCTTTAAGCATTTCCTACGGGAAAGAGGCAGAGAGCACTGCTTCTGAAAGCACCCTACCCAGTATTGGGGTCAGAAGGGAGTCAAAAGTTTTATAATAGCTATTGGGCAGTCCATCCGAACCAGGCGATTTCCCATTAGGAAGAGTTTTGATCGCCCTCAGAATCTCGGGGCCTGTGATCGGCATATTACGGGATTCCCGCTGAGAGTGGCACAGTGTGGGGAGTGCCAAATCAGCCAAAAAGGATTGAATAGCTTCATCTGCGGATTGAGGGGTAGAGGAATCCTCTCAGAGATTATAAAGGGAGAAATAGAAGTCGGCAAATGAGTTAGCTATGTCCTGATGGTTGTAGACCTTACTTCCGTCAGAGTTTCGTATAAGAAAAGGGACAGTTGTTTTCACTCTGCGGTCTTTCAATCGCTGGGCCAAAAAATTTGCCCGCACAGTTACTAGACGCATAGTGGGTCAGCCTGAGGGCTTGTACATGTTTGTCGTATCGTTCAAGCAGCAGCCTCCTGAGATCCAAGCGCAAACCAAATAGTTTAGCAGCCATCGGGCCACGAGGAGTCTGCTTATTTTGCGATTCCAGGGATCTAATTTCGGCAAGGATAGAGTCTAATTTCTGTGCTCTCTGCCTCTTTACCCATGCACCAAGTTGAAGCAAAAAAAACCTAATGTAGGCCTTATGGGCACACCAAACAGTAAACGGATTAGAGACAGATTCAGAATTAACAGAGAAAAATTCCTTAAGGTGAGCAGACAAGGAAGTTACGTGAGAAGGTTGCTGGAGCAGGTAAGTGTCAGCCCTCCAAACAAAGGATGAAGAGACTGGGCCCCCCCTGTCCACCACCACAGACACTGGTGCGTGGTCAGACCACGTGATGTCATGAATTGTGGACGAGAATACCCTCTGCAGCAAGAGCTTATCAACCAATACCAAGTCAATGCGTGAGTATGAGTTGTGCCTAGAAGAGTGGAAAGAATAGTCTCTCTCGCTGGAATGCTGAGTGCTGACATCTCCAGGCATCAAACATGTTCTCAGCGTTTATTAGAGGTTGGAGAACAAGTTAGGGGCGCTTAGATTTGGATGTAGTGTCCACTTCGAAATCGACTGTCAAGTTATAGTCACCGCACATGACCAGAGCGCCTTTTCTTATCTGCTTGATTTTGCAGAAAAGTCTCCTTAGGAAATGCAGCTGGTGGGTGTTGGGTGCATAGAGGTTGACCAGCATATAGAGATTGTTATTAAATACCCCCACCAGAATCAGAAACCTACCATCTGGGTCAACCAGCGAATCCTGGAGGGAGAAGGAAACAGAGTCCTTGATGGCTATGAGAACTCCCTTCTGCTTTTTGGGAGCAGAGGCCCGGAAAATGTGCGGAAATCTGTTATGACTGAAGGCAGGCGCGCCAGATGCCATCAGGTGCGTTTCTTGAAGACAGAGGACATCAGAGTGTAACTTCAGGCCTTCCTTCCATACAGAGGCTCGCTTGACCGGGTGGTTCAAGCCTCTGACATTAAAGGAGGTTATCGATGAAGGCCATAAGAGTTCACAAAAAGAAAAAGATAACAGTACCTTACAATACTGTATTCGGTCCTCCAGACTCAGCGAGGCCCAGGCGGTGAGTGCAAACGATGAACAGAGCATCTTCAGTAGGAGCAGCGCAGTATCCATCTCAAACTAAGCAAGGAGGGGGAGAACAATGCAAAAACTGAAAATAGAAAAGTCAAAACAAAAGGAGTAAACTGTAGAAGTAAAAAGGGAGATGCTGTTCGGAATCTGGATGCAGATTGACTGCACATATTTCTAGGGGGTGAAGAACATGGGGCGAGAACTCCAGAGGGTCAGGAAACTTATAGGACAGAGAAAGCTGTATTCCTGAGGCACAAAGGCATTAGAGTTCCTTCTCTTGTTGCGCTTGAGTGACACCAGTGTCCAATCGTCTTGGGTCTGGGCCCTGGAGGTGGAAGCTGCTCCCTCTGGCGGAAGCTCCGGCAGGATATCCCTGCGCAAAAGTGCAAGCCCCTCCTCCAAGTTTGTGATCACACAGGAGGCACCATCCTTAGTAATAGTAAGCTTAGTTGGGTGGCCCCACTTGTAGATAATGCTGTGGTTGCGGAGCGCTTTAGTGATAGGTAAAAGGGACCTGCGTCTCTGCATGGTGTACTGTGAGAGGTCGGCAAACACTTGAATATTGGAGTAGCGGTCAGATGGCAGGGAGTTCTTGCGGAATGCCAACATAAACTGATCTTTCACGTGGTAGAAATGCACCCGCATCAGAACATCCCTAGGCACATTTTCTGGAAGATGCGCAGGTTTGGGCAGGCGATTGATCCTGTCCGCCACTAGCTCCGATTCTGGCGTAGAGGGCAAAAATTACCCCATGAGCTCCCGAGCGTATTATTGGAGTTAAGCAGGAGGGACAGTTTCAGGAACGCCACGCAATTTGACGTTGTTCCTGCGAAACCTGTCTTCGAGGTCTGCGACTTTGGCTTTCAGCCATGCAACTTCGTCTGACTGGTCATTATGAGAGTCCACTAAAGAGTTATATGAGGAAGCATATTCGCTCATCTTCTTCTCCACATGGTCAACTCTGCCACCCAGCTCCCCTATCTCTGTCTTAAAGCTCCTCATACACTCCATCAGATCTGAATGCAGAGAGCTACATACAGACACTAGCATGTTTTTTAATGTAGTATCTGACACAGGCTGGTTGGAAGTGGGGAAAGCATTGATGGTGTCAGCAAGCTCACGTGTGTCCTCCATAGATCCCTGCAGTGCACTAACCTTGGAGCCATGCAGCTCTCCTGACAAGCGGGGCTTTGACTACACTAGGCTGCAGGAGAGGGGAGTAGAGGCAGCTGGCGAGTGCCTGTGGGAGCTATCCCTCTGTCCAGGGCTCAGTGTGCCAGTGGATGATCTGCCTGTGGAGGCCAGGGACACGCCGCCGGCGCCATCTTGGGATACGCCGCTGGCTTTAGGGGAAAAAAAGTCCTCTAACTTCGCCGGTTGGGCATCAGATTTATGTTTTTTCGTCATCCCCGGGTGACGAGTGGGGTGTCAGCCGTCTGCGGGAGCAGCTCAAAAGATCCTTTGGTGCCTCAGGTTGCTGGGATCCCTGACGCTGGAGTGGAGCTCTGTACTCAGGCGTACATTCAGCCATGCGGTAGCTACGCCCCCCCCCCCCTGCATTGGCACATTTTTGAAACTGCAAGAATTTGTGAATGCATTTGAGAATTAGCTCCAGCATGTGAGACAGAAAGGTAAGTAAATAAAATGCTTTTTATACATAAAAAAAACAATAGGGTGGATTTACTAAAGACAACCCCTCTTAGATTTGTATTTCTAAAACTAAAACTATAAAGGTTTATCAGTAAGCTTGGTAAAAAGTTCAAACTAATATAAAAAATATATATTTTTATGTTATAAACCCTGCAAAATACACACACACACACATGTATACCTATACGTATAAATTGTTTGTATCTGTAGTTTTGAAAATTGTTTGATAATTGTTATTCTACAACAACCAAAGCTTTACAGATGGTGTTAGATTAGAAGTAGATCTCTTCGATGGCCAGTATTTTGTGAGTTAAAATTCTGAGATTATTCCCTCCCAACTTATCTCTATTATTTATATCTGAAAGGTATACTCTTATTGCTCTCACCCGAGCATAATATATGTCTGGGTACCACATCCCTGGTGCAATACTAAGTACAAAAACATGGAACGGGACTTTCTATAGACACCCACAACAATAGAAAATTAATAAAAATATATATTTCTTTATTAACCACAGATACAAGCTATAGACACAAAGTAAACAATTGCAATCAAATACATAAAGGGTATATTGCATATCTGAGTTCCATCACGCACAGATATTTTCAGTGACAAAATATGCCTTGACACAATCCGTAATAATTAGGTTAAGGTTTCTGTGTTACCCATGTGGCTATAAATGCTGGGGTATAGTCCTATAACTCATTAGAACCTAGAAAGTGGGTCGGACAAACTACCAAACTTCAACATTAAAGAACAAGTTTAGATGAATGTGACTAACCTCTCCTAGCTATACCATGACCTGTATTAACCAGTGGCCGACTGTGTCACATGTTTAGAATATGCGCATTGTGCCACAGATATACTGTGGCACAATGGCAATCCTGGGCGAAATCCTGTACGGGTACATCCAACCCGTTTTTGGCCAGGGGGTGCCTGCGCCATGGGGGACCCGATGCGCGTGGCTGGCGGGCACGATCGCTGCCGACCACGTGCAATTGCGTGCACGAGTGCAACTATAGTTCAGCAGCACTTTCTCCAACCACGCAGACCTGAGCCTGGGGAAAGAGTTTTCAGGAACAAATGCTTTGCAAGCTTGAATGCAAAAATGCACAATTTTATTTAATAATTTTTTATGTGGATATATTTGTTTATTTTTTTTCAACAGGTGACTATGCCTTTAAGGTCTGTAAGATTCCTTAAAGCAGGGGTTCATCTGATATTTTTTTTTTAAAGTCAGCAACTACAAATACAGCAGCTGCTGACTTTTAAAAAACAAACACTTACCTGTCCAAGTCGCCGGCGACGTCGGCAGCCGAAGCTCGGCTCTCGGCTTCCCCGCCGCCATCCTCTGTAAGGGAATCGGGAAGTGAAGCGATGCGGCTTCACTGCCTGGTTCCCTACTGGGCCAAGTGTTTCCCAGAACACAACGGGGGGGGGGGTGACACGGAGGGGCGGGACTCCCGCAGGAGTCTATACCCGGAAGTGGTGCAAATACCTGTTTTATACAGGTATTTGTACCCCCCTGAAAGGTGTCAAATGTGACACCGGAGGGGGGAGGGTTCCGAAAAGCAGAGGTTCACTTTTGGGTAAACCTCCGTTAAAGATTAAGAAACATAATAATTATTAAACATGCATGTATAGTTTCAGTAAACCATGACTTAAAATAAAAGTTTGAAGATGGAAGGAAAAATACATGTAAGTTTTTACTAAGCAAACAATAAATTCTATAATTATGTTTACAAATCTTTGAAAACCTTCAATTGTGCCTTAGTACATATCAGATATATTCTAAGCAAGTGATTTGCATGGAAATGATTTAATTTGTGTTGAAACATTATGTGAATCAATTTAAAGTCTACAAAGTAAGCCAATATATAAAAGGCAGATGCCAAAGTGAAAAGGTGAAAATTATTAAATAAACAGTTATAATTTGGATATTATGAACATTAACTTTTTTTCTTTCTACACAGGAATAATTTGATACACAGACAGACTTTAATTAATATTCTGATAATTAAATGATTAAATTTGATTAAACATTTGAGCTGTTGATTGTTATTGAAGTGCAGAACTTGACATTATTTTTCCTAAATTCCTTTTTGCAAACCAGAAAATTATGCACATATGGTATAGAATGATTGTGGTATCTATGGCATATATCAAAGCTGATATTTGTAAATGTGAGAAAACCAAACTGGAATCCCCATTGCTTACAGAAATCTTTGAGGGCCCCTGTTGTATGAGAATGTTACCTTTTCCATAAATGACTAGAGCTCTACCCTGACTCCATTATTGCAGGTAGCCTAATGTGACTTTGTTATAAATTTTAAAACTTGGACTTCTAAATACACAAACATACTCATATGTGTAAGCTGGTTAACCTCAGAAAACATATAATTCTGTCTTGAGCATTTCAGAACCCTGCAACATGGCATATTTAGATTGTGATCACCTAACTTTACTGCAACTAAGCAAAACAGCTGTGTTACCATTTTATCCATTTTATAAATTGTAAAATCTATCCCCAGCTTAATATGCTCTTTCTGTCAACATGTTCCTTGTCAGTACATGTGTATACAGCACACCCTTTTAGTGCCTAATACTGCACTTCCTGTGCTCTACTGTACTAGAAGTTGCACTATCAAAACAAATCCTGGTGCTTATTCTAATTAAAGAATATATGTTCAAATGTTTCAAACAATACATCTCTGCAATAACATTGGATTTCCATGCTGATCATAAATCCATTTTCTTAAAAATTTAGGAATTCAGAAACAATTGGCTTATACTGCCACCAACAGGAGGATGCTTCATTTTTTTTCACAAAGCAGTGCTGGGAACAAGAAATTAAGCACAGAGGGGTGGGACCAGTTTCTGTCAATAAATTTAAAACAAAGAAAGGTTGTAACGGGGAGCACAACAATGTGGTTTTCTTTCTCATTCAATGAGGGACACAGGATTTAGAGACAACGAGAACATCTAAAAGTGAACCAACTGAATAGTGGGTAACATAGCAAACAAAATGCCAACAGGCCTACTATAAAAAAAAAAAAAAAACAGATACACATTTTGGACTGCCTGTAGCTCCAGGGGTTGCCTGAAGGACCTCACAACCATAGCCAGAATTGGATGAGGCCTGAACATCCACCTGGTAACATTTAGAGTGTGTGTGAACAGAAAACCAGGTGGCAGCCTGGCAAATCTGGGAAATAGTTGACTAAATTCTCAAAAGCCAAGGAAGCACTTACAGATCTAGTGTGCATTAACAGAAACAGGTAGCACTTCATCATAAAACCATAATAAAGGATTTTTGCCTACAAGGAGATAGTGAATTTAAATGATCCTGTTCCTGATAATCGTAGTGATACCACATATGTGTATGTTATTTGTTGTTTGTACCCTTAGTATGGCCCAGAAACAATAGTTTGCATTTGTGTTTTTTTGTTTTTTTATTATTATTCTACTAAAAAAACACTGGGCCAGATCCACAAAGGAATTACGCCGGTGTATCTATAGATACACCGGCGTAATTCAAATTTCCCGCCGGTGTGTCATTGTTTTCTATCCAGAAAACAATATACGCCGGACTTACGCTAAGATACGACTTGCGTAAGTTTCTTACACCGTCGTATCTTAGATGCATATTTACGCTGGACGCTAGGGGTGCGTCCGCATTAAATATGCAAATGAGGTAGATACCGCGATCCATGAACGTACGTACACCCGGCGCAGTGTGTTTACGTCGTTTGCGTAAGCGTCTGTACGGCGTAAAGATAAAGCTGCTATAGTGAGGCGCAGCCAATGTTAAGTATGGACGTCGGGACCGCGTCGTATTGGACTTTGTTTACGTTGTTTGCGTAACTCGTTCGCAAATAGGGAATTGCGTATATTACGTACACGTCGTTTTCATTGACTATTTGCGACGTGATTTCACGCATGTGCACTGGGGTGCGTTCACGGCCGGCGCATGCGCAGTGTAAAAAGCGTTGTTTGCGTCGGGTCATTCATAATTATACTAAACCACGCCCCCCACTAGTAAATTTGAATTACACCCACATACGCCAGCCCATTTACGCTACGCCGCCGTAAGATACAGCGGCATTTCTTTGTGGATAAGGATACGCCGCTGTGCTTTTTAAAAAAAATCCTACCCAAAATAGCGTTGCTATTCCTAGTTTGCACAGTCCAAAAGAAATGGAGGATGGTAACAGAGGGGGTAGGGAAACAAAGGGAAAGTGCAGAATAAAGGGGACCAGGCAGTCTATTGAGTTGTTCTTCTGCTGGCTATCATTACATTTCATTACAGAGCATCGGTGCACTTAATGACAGTCCCAGTTAACATGCATGCAGTATAGGTACAGTATAAGGAAGATATGATTTAGATGTGATAATGGTTTGATATAATGCATTATAAAGGTAGTATAGATGCAGTCTAGGTTTGGAATTAGTGCAGTATAGAGTGCAATATAGGTGTGGTATGGATTGGATACACTTGGTGTCCTGCTCAGTGGCTCAGTCCTGGCTAGCAGTATCTGCAATCGCCGATTAGCCCACTCACCAGTCCCTGGGATGCTGCAGGTTATCTCTCACTGTAGAAGGTGGGGGCCCCTCTCAGTCTCTCCCTGAAAGCCTCCTGTCATCAGCAGTGGAAAGCAGAGGATGATTAGGCATTCAAGTCACCCCACGGCAGCAGTGCAGAGGCTGTGCTGTGGGTAGTGCTGTGCCATCCCTGGTAGTGCGTCCTCACTCCCAGTATTAGACTCATATCTTTGCTGTTATGGTTTCCCACTGGCAGGTTAATTTTCTGACAGAGGTGCTCTCTCTCTAGCTCTCTCAGCGCCAAGAGGCAGAACTTTCCTGGGTAGTTTAATAGAAATTATCTCTCCACTCCTCCTACTGCACAGTGCTGATTAGTATCTGTAGTGTAAAGCCCTGTACACGATCGGACCAACCGATGAGAACGGTCCGACGGACCGTTTTCATCGGTTCACCGATGAAGCTGACTGATGGACTGATGTGCCTACGTAACAACGACGTGATGAAAAAAATTCAGTTGAATGCTTCCAAGCATGCGTCGACTTGATTCTGAGCATGCGTGGAATTTTAACCGATGCTCGTGCATACTAACGATCGGTTTGGACCTATCGGTTAGCCGTCCATCGGTTCAATTTTAAAGCAAGCCCTCTGTTTTTGGACCGAAGGATAACGGACCGATGGGGCCTACACACGATCGGTTTGGACCGATAAAAACAAACTTCAGTCCGTTTTCATCGGTTTCAACCGATCGTGTGTATGCGGCTTAAGAAGTCAATGCTTCACATTAAATGGTTGCCGTCTCAAACTACAACTCTCAGGATTCTCAGAGCTCTGCATAGAAGTCTTTGGGCTTGCTTGGCTTTAGCTCTCTGCCAGAGGAGAATGGTGCAGCATACGATCACAATCTCAGTAGTGGGAGAGAAGAATAAAAGGCAACATCTCTTTTATATTGCTATAGCCCAGCACCTTGTTACCAAACATAAGCACTGTAAATAAAAAATAAAAGCAGATGGTGCAATGCTCAAAATCAGCATAAATACAAAGAACAGAGCTGGTAATTCCAAACATCCTTTTTGCTTCTTTATTGGTGCATAAAAGAAAGTGAGTAAAAGTATAGAAGGGTTCACCCGTTCCGGCTTTCAAGCCTTGATCACAGCACCAGGTGCTGTGATCAAGGCTTGTAAGCCGGAAAGCGTGAGCCCCTGTTATAAAAAGACCCATCGTAGAAGTGCTGTTAAACTGTCCAAGGTCTTTTGGAAAAGCTGCAAGAAGTTCTGGGTGATTCTGGTTTATAAGGTTTGTAACTGTCCGCCTGTCACTTTAAACCCTTGTTCAGCACTGACTGACAGGTGGAACCTTTATTGTCTTCCTCTTTTTTCCCTGTGTAGTGTTTTAATCATCAGACACTTCCTGCTTTCTCTAGTTTTGGAGAAAGGAGGCTCTCATTGTTTCAGCATTCAGAGCAAGCAAGCCAGCAGAACCTCGTGAAGACGATTGTTTATTGAAGTTTTATAAAGTTTAAAGTTGCACCCCTTGGCAAGCGGAGCAAGGTATGCAGTAAAGGTGCATTGTCTATAAAAGTATATATGTCATTAGGCACAAATTGAGTCCATGCTGTTAGTTAAAAGATATGCTGTAGACAATCCAATCTTTGAACATATAGTCGTTTCCTTAGATATTTAATGGTAATTTAGATAATGTGTGTAGATAACGGAACCCCACTTTGTAACTCCACATTTGCAATTCTGTTGTAACCCCGTTTTTGTGATCTCTGTAAACTAATTTAGTGTATGCCATTTTACAGTTTTCACAGTACTCATGGTGCTTACAGGATATGGTGCTTATGAGGTTAAAACGATTAACCTCTGTGGTGTTCAACCCTACTGCACAACTTTGAGGCAAAAGAATAAAAGTACTGCACCCGTCAGAAGCTCTCCTCCACCAGTCGCAGGAACAGCTGGTAGCAACGTCCAGTGAGGAATTTTAGTCAGAAAGGCTCATGGTGCAGTGCTAGCTGAACCTGGAAAGAAGCATCTGGATAACCAGTGACACATTCAGTAGGCCTAAGAGAAAGTAGCTGTTGCTATTGTGTTTTATTTTTGTTCCAGACCTGCTAGTGGGAGCCCCCTGTGCTGAATCGTTTTCAAATTCCTAAATGGAAGACTCTTTTATTACAGTTTGCTGTTTGCCAGATAGTGTTTTCAGTCAAGTTTGTTTGTTATGGATATCCCAAGGCCCATCCTAACCCCTATCCCAGTTCTACAAAACAAACACCAGAGATCATCACAGATTGTCTGGTCCTGCAGCTTTATTAGCTAAGTCATTCATGAAATGTGCTTTCCATTTGTTAACCGCTCAGTCAATTGCGTAAAATTCTTTAGGTTTCCATCTTGAGGACAATTTTTTTTTTTTTATATAAAAGTTTGCCCATTGTCTGTATTTTGCATGCTTTTCAAGTTTTTCTGGAATAGTTGGGTTAGGCACGAGCACCTTCATGGAACAGTATTTCAATATTTTTGACAGTATTTTTCTTTAGCCCTTCAAATACTATCACCTGTGCTGGTTTTCTATCCAATTTGTAGCAGTTTATTGGCCATATTGGGGAATGTGGTATGAAAGAGTTAAAACTGCGGTGAGCAGAATTAAAGTTCATTTTTTAGGTGGAGGGGGGCATAGGCTTCCCTGATGTGTTCAGGGATCACCTAAAAGGTACCATAACATATAATGTACACAAAATAAAAAGAATACATTAATTCTATACATCAATAGATATACACAAAATTTGTTGTGCAAACCAATATGAATACATCAAAAGTGCATCCAACAACCAGAATCAATCTAACTGTATATAATAAATCAATTATAAGTCCATAAACCATGCAGTGTTTAAACAAACATCTTCCATAACCTTGTGGATGATGTTTGATTGATTTGCACAGAATTTTTGCTGTGAATTATTTAGATTTTTGTCTATATAGTGAGGGCCAGATTCTCAAAAGAGATATGACGATGTATCGCAGGAAACACTGTCGTATCTCTGTTTTTTTTACTGGGTATCTATGCGTGTGATTCATAGAATCACTTACGCATAGATACAGTAAAGATCCGACAGGTGTAATACACTTACACCCTCGAATCGTAGATGTAATTACTTTTCTGGCCGCTAGGTGGCCGTTACGTTGATTTCTCATTTGCCTATGCAAATGAGCCTAATACGCCGTTTCCCGAAAGTTTTTATGCCGCCCCGTCGTCATTTACGTAGTTTCCGTAAGCGTAAACCTACCCCTGCTATATGAGGGGTAGGTTTACGAAGTTATGTCGTATGCCATGTTAAGTATGGCATCAGGTCAGCGTCGTCTTTTTCCGTCGGTTATGTCGTTTTACTAAGTCGTTTGCGCATAGGGCATTGCGTAAGTGACGATCACAACGTTTTCACATCGGTTTCAACTACGTTTTCCGACGTGAGCTGGAGCATGTGCACTGGGCTTTTTTCGCGGCCGGCGCATGCGCAGTTCGATAGACGTGGGGGCGCGCTTAATTTAAATACAAGCCGCCCCCTTTGAATTACGCGGGGATACGCAGGGCCATTTACACTACGCCGCCGCAAACTACGGAGCAAGTGCTTGGAGAATAAGGCACTTGCTCCATTAAGTTGCGGTGGCGTAGTGTAAATGGCTTACGCTACGCCGCCGCAGATTCTATGTGAATCTGGCCCTAAGTATATGTTATTTCTACTGATTTACCATGAATGGTAGTTATTACAATTTTTTTTAACATGTGCTGTCTCCTGAAAGTTTTTTTCTCATTTGTACCTCCCAAATCATTTTAACATTTTCAGCAGTAGCTTTTAGACTTACACAATGAAAACAGTGGGATTCCGAAGGTTAAAGCGACATTGCATGAAAAAAATGCTGATCAGTTTCAAGCATTCCACTCAAAATGTCAATGAACCCTGGTGCCTATAAGGGATTTCAAATATGAGAAATGACTGCATACTCAACTATGGGCATTATTATTCTTTCATATTATATCATATTCTTCCCTTTCTTACTCTTGCATGGTGAAAGTTGGCATTCTATGTAATGCACATATTTATTCACATTTTTGTGAAAATGCATAATTAATTTAAACATATACTTGCAAAATTAATACCTGTCAGTGAATACTGCAATAATCTTGAGTTAATCCAGTTTTCCCCATCTAATTAATTTCTCGTTATAAATGTGCAGTACTGTGCAGTTTATGTCAATGTTTTAATCAATTTAAAGATAAAAGAGCAAATTCTCAAATGCTAACCCAAAACCACAAAGAATCAGAAATGCAAAGCCAGCAAACAGGTCTGATCTTTGCAGTATATGCATATCTGAATTATGTGATATTCACACATTCATTATCCAGTCAATTGCAGCCCCGATCGCAATGTACATATTCCAGGACTTAAAACAGTAAGATACGTCAGACTAAATCACTCAAGGGAAGTGAGTTTTACATATCAAATTGATACCTTTCACTCGTCTTTAGTTCATGGAGATGAGGATTTGACTATAATTGACAAGGCACTTGACTGACATTGGGAGACTTCCAATACACCACTCAACCTTGCTAGCTCATGTATTAATCATGTATGATGTGGCTCCTCAGGCACAATGCACATCACATAATTGTATGCTGTATGTGGGAGAATACATTTTGCACTTTCTAATAAAAAAAAAGACCAGCATTCACTTAAATTCTTGATAATAGTACGTTAGATATTTTTTACCAGACATATATCTCAGTTTATGCCTGTTAAATATAATACCATGAATGCACCGAATGACAATGTAATTATGCTACTTTTCCACAAATGTAACTGTAAAAAGGAAAAAAAAAATAACCCTTTTTCTGGGGGAAACATAAAGGTTGCTATTGCTTATCTCCTGAAAATGCTAGCTGTCTGTCTATTCTGATCAATACTTACTGGATCATTGAATTGCAAGAAGTATTTAAAATAGTTACCATAGTAAACTCAAAACTCTTTTTCTTCCTATGTTTCTTTTTTCCAAGAGAAAGTCATGTCACTCAGTGCCCGGAACTCACAGGTTTAGAGACATTGGCTGTCAAGCAAATCCTGAGAGAAGGGAACAGGTGGCAGGGCTGAGCCCATGGACGCTAGGGTGTTTAATTTTTCTAAAGATGAGATTTTCATATGACTTTGAGTCTCAGTGATGTAAAAGATATATATGCCAAATTTAAAGAAGATTGGATAATATTTAGGGGTTGCACACATTGATCACTTTTATCACAAACTAGTGACATTTCTAATATTGAACTAAGTGTACAAAAGAAGAAAAAAAAAAGATTCATATAAGAATAAACATTACAAAGCTATTGCTAAAAAAACAATAAGAAAGTTATAATGGAAGACTCATCTCCACCATCACAAGCACCTAGTGACGAAGAGGCTGAGTTTTCGTCTCCAGCTACGATTAAAACCTCTTGATCAGACACTCACGTCTACTTAGGATCGAGAATGGCTATCTATTGGGCAAGCCAATATTTCATTTATAGCAACTGCAAACAGCCTTGGCCACGATGTTTCAAAAATGTCCATATTTCCAGCTACCGTTTACCGAGCTCGGGTCATCAATAGAAGTAAAATGGCAAAGAAAAAAGAAGAGTCACTCTTTGAAAATCCTCCTCATTTAGTCTTGCATTGGGATAGTAAACTGTTGCCCTCAGTTGCCCATGGGAATGTCAAAACTTTGGAAGATAGAGTTGCAGTTCTAGTGACTGGCAAAGATTTTGAGCATTTGCTTGGCGTACTTGTTGCCCTGAAAGGCACTGGTGAGCAGGTGCCTGAAGTAGTTATTCAGGAAGTGGACCGATTTGGGCTACGTGACAAAATAATCCATATGGCCCGGATTCACAGAGCACTTATGCCGACGTATAACAAGTTACGCAGACGTAAGTGCAAATGTGCGCCGTCGTATCTGTGCGCAGGACCCACAAACAGAGATACGCCTAAAACCAGGCTACACCCGCCGACGTAACTTGCTTACGCTGACGTAGGGTGGGCGTACATTTAGGCTGGGTGCATGGTGTCGCTCCTATTGATTAGCCATTCAAACATGCAAATTAGGTAAATATGGCGATTCACAAACGTACGTGCGCCCGACGCAGGCTACGCGCGGTGCGCGGAAGTTGTACATCCGACGTAAAGTTATTCCCCATAAAGGAGGTGTAACTCAGAAACAGACATGCTCAGGTCTGCACCAGGGAACACAAGCAGGCGTATTTTACGTTGGACGTGTGTCTGGCTGGGCGTAGGTTACGTTAACGGCGTACACAGTGATCCGGCATATCTTAGGCAGTTGTTCAGACGTGGTTGTGAGCATGCGAGGCACATGCGCAGTTCGTTATACGTACTTGTCTCGGGCTCGGCCCATCATTTGCATGGGATCACGCCTCATTTGCATTATTAATGACCACTGCCACTTACGCTGGCCTGCGCCTTCGAAAATACTCAGTTGCCCATGGGAATGTCAAAACTTTGGAAGATAGAGTTGCAGTTCTAGTGACTGGCAAAGATTTTGAGCATTTGCTTGGCGTACTTGTTGCCCTGAAAGGCACTGGTGAGCAGGTGCCTGAAGTAGTTATTCAGGAAGTGGACCGATTTGGGCTACGTGACAAAATAATCCATATGGCCCGGATTCACAGAGCACTTATGCCGACGTATAACAAGTTACGCAGACGTAAGTGCAAATGTGCGCCGTCGTATCTGTGCGCAGGACACACAAACAGAGATACGCCTAAAACCAGGCTACACCCCGCCGACGTAACTTGCTTACGCTGACGTAGGGTGGGCGTACATTTAGGCTGGGTGCATGGTGTCGCTCCTATTGATTAGCCATTCAAACATGCAAATTAGGTAAATATGGCGATTCACAAACGTACGTGCGCCCGACGCAGGCTACGCGCGGTGCGCGGAAGTTGTACATCCGACGTAAAGTTATTCCCCATAAAGGAGGTGTAACTCAGAAACAGACATGCTCAGGTCTGCACCAGGGAACACAAGCAGGCGTATTTTACGTTGGACGTGTGTCTGGCTGGGCGTAGGTTACGTTAACGGCGTACACAGTGATCCGGCATATCTTAGGCAGTTGTTCAGACGTGGTTGTGAGCATGCGAGGCACATGCGCAGTTCGTTATACGTACTTGTCTCGGGCTCGGCCCATCATTTGCATGGGATCACGCCTCATTTGCATTATTAATGACCACTGCCACTTACGCTGGCCTGCGCCTTCGAAAATACGCTACGCTGGCACATATTGGTGAGCAATGGCTTGCTGAATGCAGTGCTTTCCTCTCCGCGCTGCGCCGGCGTAGCGTACTGTGTGTGCGATACGCCGGCGTAAATGTGCGCCCACTCTCTGTGAATCTGGGCCTATATCTTTTGATACTACAACATCTAACACAGTACTGATCCAAGGGGCATGTACCAGAGAATGTTTTGCCTATCATATTACCTATTAATCTTAGTGTATAGTTTTAATAGTTTTTTTAAGTTTGTGATTTCTAGTTTTCCCAATAAAAGTAATTAACATTGAAAAGTCTTATTTTTTGCCTACTTTTACAAAACAGATCAAAGTGTGCAACCTCTAAATATTATCCAATCTTCTTTAAATTAAGCATATATATCTTTTACGTCACTGAGACTCGGGGCATAAGCAAAGTCTGCAAAAATTGTACGGATGTTATTTGCCTTAGAAAATGAAACACCCTAATGGACGCCCACAACCTGGTTAGGAAGAGAGCTTGCAGGAGTGCCGCCATAGGAAGCGGCTTCCTTCGGTAGCACACGGAGAAGAGGAAAGAGGAGGGGCCAAGAGCTCTGGTGGGGGACCCCAGAAAAGGAGTTTCCGGGCTGTTCAGCTCAATATTACTGCACAGAGCAGGTAAGTATAAGATATTTATTATTTTACTTAAAAAAATGCCCTTTACAATCACTTTAAGGCTCTTGGCTGATATAGGAGACCATTCTGCATAGCCCAGGAGGTGATGAATAGGGGAACAATAGCACTTTATCTTTCTTATTGAGTGTTTCTTTTAACTGCTTGCCGACCAGCCACCACAGTTATACGGCGGCAGGTCGGCTCTGTTGGGCGAGAGCACGTAATATAACGTCACCTCTTCCAGCAGCCCCCCGCTCACCCCCAACTCCTGTGCGCTTGCCCGGCGGGCGCGATCGCCGCCGGGCACCCGCGATTACTCGTTACAGGGTGAGGACTGGGAGCTTTGTGTGTAAACACACAGCTCCCAGTCCTGTCAGGGGAGAAATGCACAGGCTATAAAAATGCCAATGGTCCCAAAAATGTGTCAAAAGTGTCCGAAGTGTCCGCCATAATGTCGCAGTACCAAAAAAAAAAAAATTGCCCCAATTACTATTAAAAAAAATATTAATAAAAATGCCATAAAACTACCCCCTATTTTGTAAACGCTATAACTTTTGCGCAAACCAATCAATAAATGCTTATTGCGATTTTTTTAATGAAAAATATGTAGATGAATACGTATCGGCCCGAACTGAGAATGTTCTTTTTATATATATATATATATATATATATATATATTTTGGGGGGATATTTATTATAGCAAAAAGTAAAAAATATAATTTTTTTTCAAAATTGTCGCTCTATTTTTGTTTATAGCGCAAAAACTCAGAGATGATGAAATACCACCAAAAGAAGGCTCTATTTGTGGGGAAAAAAAGGACGCCAATTTTGTTTGGGAGCCACATCGCACGACCGCGCAATTGTCAGGTAAAGCGACACAGTGCCGAATCGTAAAAAGTGCTCTGGTGTTTGACAAACAATATGATCCGGGGGTTAAGTGGTTAAAATAACTAAAGGAAGATATAGATATTGTGCAGAAAAATGTATCATTTGCATTTTATAATGCATGTTATATCATAAACAAAGGTCACATTTCAGCATGTGCTGAAACTTATATTATAAAGCAGGTTGAGAAAAGATTTGGTCGAACAAATGAAGAAACAAGATATTTTCTCCAAATTTAATTATTTTAATGTTTTCTTTCTGCTCATGTCTGAGTGGCATCAACTAAGCAAGGGAATCTTTGAAGTAAAATTGAAGCACTAATGGAACTTTGATGTTAATATTGCATTGATGTACAGTTAATTTTTAGAGGTACAAAATCAATCAGTTAGTGAAAATGTACATTATTAAAGCCATATGACATAAGCCATGAAGCCATATGACAGATGTCAATGCATTAAAGTAATTAAAGAGATATTAGCAGTAACTCTTTTCAGAGTTCTGGTGTTGTTCATAATTTAATGACATGTAATATGGAACGCATTTTTTTTCAGATAAGAATAGACAAAGTTAGGTGCAATGGAATGCAAAATTGGAGTTAAAGTTTGGAAGCAGAGCCACATTTAGATGTCAAACAACCATAGGCACATAAGAATAAGGATGCCCTTTTCTATAAGCTCTGCCCCTTGGGTCAAATGACTAGTTTAGTACATACTACTGCTAGAATGAGCTCCTGAAAGCACTATGTATTCTGAATTATATGCAAAGTTATTTTTCAGTTGTACATTCAGCTAAGCAAGGGAAAGGACAGTTTTTTTTTTATGTGTTGAACTTTAAAGGGTCTTGTGACATCTCTTAACATCACAATCATCGAGGCACAAATGTCAAGAGATGGCCAGAAGAGGGAAACACAGTAGCTGATATAAAATATTGTAAAAAAGTTACACATTGCTAAAAACAACTTTCTAATTCAATTTCAATATCTTAAAATATCAATTCCATATTTGCAGAGATAAGGTTTACATCAATGATACTGTACATTAATGATTAAGCACAAAATAAATGTGTGAAACACGTTTGTGACCATGCACTGGTGTCTATGATATCACTAAGGTGATAAATAAAAGGCAATTGATACCTCTCCAAGTTTCTTTTCTCCAAGTTTACCACGGAGGCAAGTAGGGTCTGGCACTTCGAGAGAGGTTCCATGTTGGGCTTAATTCATGCACCTGAAGCAGCGGGTTATTTTCTTCTGGACTAAGGTTTACATCAACCAATGAATATTTCTTAAAAACATCGCTTTTTTATCAATTAAACATGATACTATTAATATTAAAAACAAAGTCCATGTCATGTCCAGGTCAATCAGTTATCTGTTTGTTTTAGAAAATACATTGGACTACATATCAGCATGGTAAGGCCATTTGAGGTTTGAATATGTTTAGCATTATCAAAGGAATTTGTAGGATATGTACCTAATACATTATACAAAAGTGTTATTAATAAACACTAGACTAGTTTCTTTTTGAGAATCTGTGTTGAACTATTTCCCGGTGAGGGTCTATAGGTCTCTTTGTTAAAAATCAGTTTTTATTATAGGAATGTAAGTAGAACTTGAGTGCACTAAATTCTGCAAAAAATATCAGATTACTAACCAATCCTTTTATTGTACAGATATTGTGATAATTCCTATATCGAGGGAAAATAAGATCTAACTTTGGATCAATAGAGAAAATTAAGTCTAAATCCCTAGTGATGATTATTTAAATTTTTATGTTTTGACAAGCAAAACTCAGAGTGACTGATGTTCGTGTTGGATAACTTTAAAAAGCTACTGGGTACCCAGAGCATGTTTTTTCATGAATGTATATTAGATTTCCATTTATTTTTCCATGATATGCTCCATTGTAAGCTATATTATATAGGTTTCATTATATAATATTATCTTTCATCCAAGAAATTTGTAGGCAGACACTGCTGACCACTTGCTTTTCTAAGTCATAGACTCAGACAGCATAATTATTCCTCTATGTATTTTTATTGCAAAAATGTCCTATCCTCACTACTTCCTGTTCCAATAACAATCACCGAGGATGAACAGAAAGTCTCACCCACAAATACATAAAAATATTTAAAAAAAACTATTAGAAATTCTGGTGTCACATACATAGTAGAGGCCGAGTTGATAAGAGGGTTTCCCTTACACCTCCTGTCCAATACCCCGTGGAGTTTGTAACAGAGTGTAGCAGGATGAGGAGTGTCATGGGTGCTTATGGTAAAACAAATTAAACTAAATTGACCCAGAGCCACATTTGTATATGTGCGATTGCTGCGTACTAGCAAATTATGTAGAAAAAGTCCATGTATTGTGCTCTACCAAATTACTCTTCAAGTGGTTGATCGCTCAATGTATGTAGTGAACACACCTTGTATCACACACCCCACCACTACTAGCAGCTTACTTCCCAATTTGACCCAGACAGTAGGTCATACCCACCTATCCCTTTGGCCTTTATTTAATCTTCAATGGAGATCAGGATACAATGAAATCAGGAGTCAATCCTGGTCAAACACAGAGCACCAGGATGTAGGTCAGACCTTAGAAGCTGATGACCCCTCAAAAACTTTTCCTCAGTGTGTTGTTTTTTAAAGTAGGGAAATTGATGCCAATGCCTGTCAGACTTACATGCTCATTCACGTTAATGTGTATTGTGTGAGCATGAATGTACAAGGTATCATACCCAAATCCAAAAAGGGAGAGGGCGAGAGGACTATATCGGTACTGTATGAGCAGGTAAACTCAAAAAATGATTATGTAAAAAGATATGTAAATTTATTAACATGGTATCAAAAAGACAAGCATAATCATAAAATACATCAAAGCAACAATACAAGACAATAAACATAGCGAGACCAGCCATACAAGTCACCAAGCTAAAATAGTCCCTGGAGGGAGGATCACGGTGAGGGTGGAGGTCACGCAGAGCGGAGTCTCAATTAGTTTCGCGACTGAGTCACTTCGTCAGGAGAATTCTAAATATAATACATAGTTGTTAGCATGATGGGGGATGATGGTACTATTATTTCTATACACTATGTACTAAGAGGTCTCTATTTAAATCATAACCAAATCCCAGTTTATTGGAGCATGGGTTATACTATGTACTCAAGCAGATCCTTGGACCATACATTTGATCCTTCTGACATCTGGCTAAATACATTGATATGCAAGCAAAAGAAAAGAGCAATTCAGTTGAATTTAAATTGGTTATCCATCATAATTGATCTTCATTTTCTATAAATGCAATTGATTTCAAATCAATCGTACTATTTTTTTGCTTGTGGCTCTGTGCATAAAATCATGGCTAGGCATAGGCCTGCATACAAGAGTACATGGTCCAGTGCGTGATTAAGAAATGATACCAAATATGTGCTAATGATCAAAAAGATAATGTGTAGGTTAAAATGCAATCAGTATAAAAAACAGAATAAGCTGTGTGAGAGAAATAAAACTGGGTGAGAAAAATCCATGCTCTGCCAACAAGTAGTGGCCACTAAAGTTCAATAAAGAAAATATTTACACAATGGTAAGACTGAGCACAACAGCAAGATACAGATGCATGGTCAACTGAACATGCTCCTTAGCTCAGAAAATTGTCACCTGGGTCAATTTACTTATGCATTTCAAGGGGGTACTACTGATGAAGAGTGGGTCCCCCCCTCGAAAAGTGTAAGACAAACTGATCCAGGTGGCATCTTTCCGAGTTAGGGAGCATGTGCTGTTGACTTGACAATATTGGGCCAGATTCAGGTAAATGGGAGCATCTTTGCTCCAGAGTAACGCTTCTCATTTACGTTACTCTGCCGAAATTTTAGCAGCAAGTGCTGTCATTCACGAAGCACTTGCTCCTAAAGTTGCGGCAGCGTAACGAAAATGAGCCGGCGGAATTCAAATTGGGCGGGTACGGGGCGTGTAGTATTTAAACTAAGCGCGATCCCGCCGCGAACGTACTGCGCATGCGTCGAGTGTCAAAGCATCGCCGTGCGCATGCTCCAAATTCTGTGAATGAACGTCAATGACGTCACATTCCCATTCATGATCTTTTTACGCAAGCGACGTGATTTTTTTTTTTCCCGACGCGATGACGACGCCTATACCTAACATAGGATACTCCAACCCCATGTAGGTATATCTTTGCGCCGCGTATCGCTTCCGGAAACGTCGTACCGTCATTGCGTCGCGCCGGAATTCGCTCGTGAATTGCCGATTTCCGCTCATTAACATATTTTTTGAGCGGAAATCGGCAGGAACGCCCCCGGTGCCATTTTTAAGTTGAAGTAACGATGCGATGGCGAAACTCAGTTACGCTGATCGCATCGGAGCTTCAACCCGGCGTTTCTTGTTTTCTGGTTACAGAAAACAAAAACGCCGGCTCAAAGTGACAGTTAGGCTGGCGGATCACTGGATCCGCCAGCCTAACTGTTCCTGAATCTGGCCCATTGTCTTTGAATGATTTTGATGAGCTTTGTTTCACAGTTGTTTGTGAGTATACATCTATTCTGTTTTTTATCAATAAATGATAAGGCTGGCGTGCCCTCTGTCTTGTTTCTGTAGTGCTATGATATTGAGGAATGCCCAGTTTTAAGAGGGCAGCAAAGCATGGTGGCTTGGTTACATTTGGAGAAATTAGTGAATCAGAAACACTGTGGTTTCACCATCACACTGGTGTTCAGGAGGTTGTTGAGAAAGCCCAAGGAAAGATGTTTTTTTCTAGATGTACCATCCAAGCTCTTCTGCAGAAGCACAAACAGGAATTGCTGGAAGAAAGTGAAAATGCCCAGTGGCACCATTATCTAAAATGTGGCAGAAATCAGTGAAAGCATGTTGCATTTGTCTACAATCTGGGGAAATATTTTCAGAAGTAGTCTTAATGAACTTTTTATGGCTTTCTTTCAACAATGACTTTCTTCTTGCCACTCTTCCATAAAGGCCAGATTTGTGAAGTGCACGACTAACAGTTGTCCTATGGAAAGATTCTCCCACCTGAGCTGTAAATCTCTGCAGCTCCTTTATAGTTACCACGGACCTCTTGGCTGCTTCTCTGATTAATGCTCTCCTTGCCCGGCCTGTCAGTTTAGGTGGACAGCCATGTCTTGGATGGTTTGTAGTTGTGCCATACTCTTTCAATTCTTGGATGATGGATTGAATAGTGCCTCTGTGAGATGTCCAAAGCATGGGGTATTTATTTATAACATAATTCTTCTTTAAACTTCTCCACAACTTTCGCTGACCTGTCTGATGTGTCCCTTGGCCTTCATGATTCTGTTTGTTCACTAAGGTTCTCTAACAAACCTCTGAGGGCTTCACCCGAACAGCTGTAATTATACTGAGATTAAATTACACAGAGGTGGACTCTATTTACTACTTAGGTGACTTCTTCACAATATTTTAGTTTGGTGTATCATACAAATGCACACCACACTTTCAGATATTTATATTCCCTGAGGGGATCTTCCAGTGGGAACAACTAAGAGGGAATTCCCCTTATCTTTGAAAGATTTCCATTTTCCTCCTGTTGTGTATTTAGGACAGAAGGTAAAGGTCCAATAAGATGTAAAAAAAAAAATTCCAAGGTTTTTAACCATTCCCTACTTTATCCAAAACCACAGTAAAGGGTTTTCTCTTCACTTATACTTTAATGTGATTTATATTTCTTTCTTTTTTTTCCTCTGGTTTACAACTCCATCTGACTGTACAAATTGTGGCTCTGGTAATTATAGAAGATGCTAAAGGTCATCTCAATGCCAATTAATATGACAGGTTAGTTAAGCTGTTACAGTACTGAAAAGATAAAGACTTGACCTAAAGGTTGTGTAAAGTAACCATCATGTACATAACATGTTGTATAAGTGCACCAGCTCTCCAGGAGCGGATATAGATTATTTAAACACACCTACAATCCTTATAACTTTTAATGATGTACAGATAAAAATATCTGTCCGTGGACATGTGTTTCAGATTAGTTTTGTCCAAAGTCAAATTGCACAGTCTATGCAATATTAAAATGAATTCTTTGCACTCCAAGATGCAAGAAATAAATGTATTGGCAGGTTTTATACTGTAAGTGTATTAAACCCTTAAAGAAAATGGATGTTTTGGTAATATTACCTAAATCAGATACTTGATTTTGTTCCTGACTGGATGCTAAGATCTGCTTTCCTTTGTCTCTCAGATTTAATTGGCTCTGAACTCAACACTCTTTTCCACAAAACACATTATTCTCTTTTGAAAAATGAATAAAAAGATTGAAAGTAAAATTTAGGAAAACAATTGCTATAAAATCTCCAGAATGAACAGACTATAAAGCTGACTAACACAATTTAAAGAGGAATTCTGGGAAAAAGCTATATTTTGATATTTGCCATATACCAATATGTTGCCTCATATACTTTGTATACCTTTTATGTAAACCTCTCTTTTATAAACGCAGCTAACATAATTCATGGGTACATCTCTCGTATAGTAAATAAAAGTGTCTCTCGCTCTTCCCCTTCCTCCCTTTTCCTTTTTTCATAAAATGTCTTGTATTATTTTCACAAAATACAAGACATTCTGTCATTACACAAGTGGCCTTCATCTGCCCCTCTTTACTCCTTGTCCAGTCACTGAACTTCTTGTATTCTGTAAAAAGAAGTGTAGCGCTTCCCCCGTAGGAGCCGCTGGTTAGATTTGGGATGGCACGTTACCTCATGGCTCCGGTGAAGTGTCTAGGGTGAACGATGAATACAGTAGCAAAAAAGTAATGTCGGCAAATAGGAGCTCTCTTTATAGGTGCTCTTTATTACCCAGCCGGGTAAAACAGTCAACAGGTGAGGGAAGGACAGAAGAAAGGTTTTGAAGGAGGATAGCAGACTCAGGCCTTGGATATGGAAACAGTCCTGCTTCCGACAACGATCAGTCTTTCAGCCACTCCAACTTGAGTGGGTATAGCGTACCTGGACAGGTCTCTCTCACAGACCTGGCAGCCAGAATATCACTCGAAACTTGAGAAGGATATCTCTGCCACAGACTCTTCTAAATGACCGTCAGGAAAGTGCCTCTGCCACAGGCCTTCCCTGAGTATAATACGGAGGAACTCCTCCAAAATAGAGTTTTGCCTGAACCTTCCTTTAATGTCGCCAGAGTACTGACTGAGACAGGAATCAATCAGTGTCCAGTACCTTTATCCCCAATGGTTCGCTCCAGTGCTGTTGGACCACCAGCCTCTCTTTGATGCTACTCAACTGGACTCCCCACCGAATGGCTAAACTCACCTGGGATCTTCCAAGATGGGAACCCAGTCAGTCACTGGGTCCCCATTCTGCTTGAATTGTTCCGGACCAAGTTGGCTCCGGAACCAGGAACTCTGCATAGTACCCACGCCCCGGCCAGGTAGACCATAACGCTTGGGGGGCAGTGTGATGTGGTCACCCTGAAGGTGGGTGCCACACCTACGACCAGGAAAGAAGACCCTTTAAAAATGGCGTCTGTCTCATAAGTACCCTGTCCCAGCATGCCCAGCGAGGCCCAGGCCTCCTGATTGGCTGCTAGAAGAGAGCACCTGAACCTCAGCTTCCACTGCTGCCACCTGCTGTCCCGGGGTTGAACAACACCCCAAGCACAGCAGAATGAGCCCACATCACAGCCAAGCCGAAACAGAGAGCCCTACAATAATCAGAATTGAGATCAGAGTAACTTTACACTCTGATCGTTCCCCTAAAATTTACTAGCACATGGACACTACAGAAGTATGAGTAAAAACTGTAATTTACAGCATCAGAAATTTGGCAATTATACTAGTTGCAGGGATGAATAAAGGTATGGGTTTTATTTAATGCTACAGCATCCACACATGAAACACCTATCTTTAGAGTCGGTTCACACTGGGTCAACACGACTTCCAGCACGACTTTCAGAAGCAATTTCAACACGACTTGAGCATGAACCACAGGGCGATCTGGGGAGATTTACAACACGACTTGAAGTCCTTTTCAGGTCAGGAGACATTCCAGTGGCCAATAAAACAACAATCAGCTCTGGGACAGGGAGGGGGAGGGAGGGGGTTTGCTTGAGAAATGTATGTTATCTTGCTGGAAGTAGCTTCAATTAAAACAGTGATCAGACTTGGAAGCGACTTCCATTGAAATCAATGGGTACAAATCGCCTAGAAGGCTGATTGAAGTAGTACAGGAACCTCTTCTGAAGTCGGAGCGACATGAGTAGTGTGTATTAACACCGCTCCCATTCACTTACATTGCTTTTCTGGACAGCACGACTTGGGACGACTTGAGACGACTTCAAGTCAGATCCCAAGTCGCCCCAGTGTGAACCGACTCTTAGAGGGCACTAATTGGTACATAGCAAATATATTTTTTCCCTGGAGTTCTGCGTTAAGCTTTCTGCTCTCACCATTGGACCCTCCCATATATCCATATCTGGAAAAACATCAGCAGAATAAAAAATCAATGCTTTATCTAAAGCAGTGGTCAACAACCCTGTCCTCAGGGCCCACTAACAGGCCAGGTTTGCAAGATAACTGAAATACATCACAGGTGATATAATTTGCTGCTCAGTGATTGCAGTATTCTAATCTGCATCTCCCCAAGGTAATAGATAAAATCTGGGCTGTTAGTGGGCCCTGAGGACGGGGTTGATGACCAGTGATCTGAAGAAAGATAAGCGAACTAACTTGTACAAACCATTATTCAATTTAATTCCCTTTCGTGAGTATCTGTTGGTTGACTCATAGTTCTTTGTGATCATTGTCAGGTACCCAGTCTATATTGCTTTACACCCCATCTTCCCTGCCTACCTACTCTTTTCTACAGCTAGTAGTTGTTAAGTGATTTCATGTAGGAAGATAGGTGTCATGAACTCTTTTGCCAATCACATTTGCCACTTCCATCTCTGGATAGGACAAGCCATCATTTGCTGATCACCCTGCTGCAGCCATGCTTATGAATGATACATTATAGAGTTAGGACTGCAGTACACTGGGGTGCTGTAATGTGACCTCTGCAGCTTTCATGTGTATTTGCAAATCTGTGCAAGCGAAACCCCTTGTTTTAACACAAACTGTTATGCCTCCTACACACAACCGTTTTTCCCATCCAAAAGCTGCCATGACAGCTTTTGGCCAGGAAAACCGGCCGTGTGTATGCTTCATCACAGTTTTAACCACAGGAAAACGGCCGGGAATCCCGGCGGGAAAAAAAAGAACGTGTTCTCTTTTTTCCCGCTGGCATTCCCGGCGTTTTTTTTCCCATCGTGAAAACCGGTCATGTGTATGCTTTTCCGAGGGGAAAAAAGTGCATGCTCAGAATCAAGTATAAGACGGGAGCGCTCGTCCTGGTAAAACCAAGGTTTTCAGAATGGAGATTGGTCACACTGTAACGGATTGAAAAGCATGAAGACTGAAAAGCGCAAATTGTCTCTCACCAAACTTTTACTTTGAATGGAACTTCCCCTTTTTAGACAGGACAATTCCAATTCCAGTTTGTTTCATGCTGGCTGTATCTTCCACACTTTTGCATACCCTGGGCGAGGCTAAGAACCAGCATAGAGGAGCACCATCCAACCCACTAAACACGCCTGGAAATAAGGAGAGAACAACTAGAGGGCCCCTAGTGGAAAGGGGGAACAGGAGAATACCCCTATATGCCTTAACCCAAGTAGTAAGTGTCAGGCTAGGAGCAGATAACAGTTCAGGTGTGCTAACTATGTAAACAGTTCAAGAACAAGAGCACATACCATGAGCAGGTCTGAGATAAGCAGGTCAGCTGGGACTTGTAGTTCACCGCTACAGATTAAGATGGATGTATAGCTGGTGTTTGCAGTTCACTGCTGCAGATGGATGTTTGCTGGTGTTTGTAGTTCACCACTGCAGATAGATGTTTGCTGGTGTTTGTAGTTCACCGCTGCAGATGAAGGTGGGCATTTAGCTGGTGTCTGTAGTTCACCGCTGCAGATAGATGTTTGCTCGAGAATCAGGCAAAGCGTAGTCTAGGCAAGCTGGGTCATACACAGGTAGATCAGAGTTCAAACGGTACCGAATCAGAAGCGAACAAACAGGGTCAAACGAGCCGGGTCACACACAAAATACACAGAGCAGAATGTCAGGCTGATTCAAACAAAGGTAACTCTATCATGAGCACTGATTGGATGATGATACAGGTGATTCCCAGGCAAAGGCTGTGCCAGGTGAGTTGTGCTGGGTCCTAAAGGAATCCTAGTACTGACAGTAAGAAGTAGTAAGAATGTTAGAGTCCAGAGGGCACAGTGGTGTCACAGCAGTATTTTAGAGAAGACAGAAGTTTATTTATCTCACACAGAGGTTATGGGATATACACAATATAAGAGACTGTTGTAAAGACACATGGACTGTGATGAATTAACTACAGTATGTTAGAGTATTAGAGATACGCACAAAATGTTGTTTATTTTTAATTCCCCCTGGTTTACTAAACGACACCTGTATGATTTGAGTTGCACATTATATATATATATATCATTAGCTATTTATTAGGGGTGCAATGGATTAAACTCACGGTTTGAATTAGGGTTGTCCTGATGTCGATACTAGTATCGGTATCGGGACCGATACTGAGCATTTGTGCGAGTACTTGTACTTTTTTTCTTTTTCTTCCGAGAGCGGGTGGAGAGGGGGTGGAGTGCGGGAGGAGTGCGGGTGGAGAGGGGGTGGAGAGCGGAGCAGAGCAGTCCTTGTATGGGGGAGAGGAGAGCTGCTGCCACTGCCGCCTAGTCCCCTTAAACAAAGCCAAGTCAATCCCCTCTCCCCCCGCCGCTGCCGACATCTAGTTACTATGCACTAGGGGAACACAACAGCTTTCATTTGAATAGCTGTATTTTCCCCCCGCCGCGCCTCGTCATGTATAGCCCCTCCTCCTTGACCAGAAACTTTGATAGACAGATCACCCGTCCCAGGATTGGACGGGTGATCTGTCTATCAAAGTGCCCAGGCAAGGGGGAGGGGCTATACATGACGAGGCGCGGCGGGGAACACACAGCTATTCAAATGAAAACTGTTATGTTCCCCCAGTGCATAGTAACTAGATGTCGGCAGCGGCAGGGGGAGGGGGGACTTGGCTTTGTCTTAGGGGACACAAGGCTGCATTAGGGACATGGCTGCATCTAGGGACATGGCTGCATTAGGGACATGGCTGAATTAGGGACATGGCTGAATTAGGGACATGGCTGAATTAGGGACATGGCTGCATCTAGGGACATGGCTGCTTTAGGGACATGGCTGCATCAGGGACATGGCTGCATCAGGGACATGGCTGCATCAGGGACATGGCTGCTTCAGGGACATTGCTGCTTCAGGGACATGGCTGCATCAGGGACATCGCTGAATTTAGGGACATGGCTGAATTAGGGACATGGCTGCATTAGGGATATGGCTGCATCAGGGGAGGGACATGGCTGCATCTAGTTACATGGCTGCATCAGGGACATGGCTGCATCAGGGACATGGCTGCATCAGGGACATGGCTGAATTTAGGGACATGGCTGAATTTAGGGACGTGGCTGAATTTAGGGACAAGGCTGCATTTGGGGACACAAGGCTGCATTTGGGGACATGTGGCTGCATTTAAAAAAAAAGTATCGGTAATCGGTATCGACGAGTACATGAAAAAAAGTATCGGTACTTGTATTTGGTCCTAAAAAAAGTGGTATCAGGACAACCCTAGTTCGGATCGTTCCTCAGATCAGAGTTACGGATCGGATCATTTTTCAGATCAGCAAAAAAAATCTCCCCCACTGTAATATCCACATCTCTTCCTGCCCACTGTAATATCCACATCTTTCTCCACCCCCACTGTAATGTCCACATCTCCCCCCCACTGTAATATCCACATCTTACCCCCACACTGTAATGTCCACATCTCCCCACTAATATCCACATCTCCCCCACTGCAGTGGCATCACTAGGGTTGGTGTCACCCGGTGCAAAAAAATTGTGTCACCCCCTCCCTCAGTACAGACACCCCAATCGGTACAGACACCCCCCCTCAGTAGAAACACCCCCCAGTAGTAAAGACAGTAACCCCCTCCTCAGTGCAGACACCCCCCCCCTCAGTGCACACACCCCCCAGTAGTACAGTAGTAGTACAGACAGTACCAGACAGTAACACCTCAGTGCAGACCCCTCATCCCCCTTACAGACCTCAGACAGAGGTGTGTGTCCTTGAGCGTGGGCTCCTCCTCTGTGGGTGTAAACAGAGAGGAGGGCCGCCGCCGGGTGTACCAAGATGGCCGCGGCTCCGGAGCTAGGTCGAAGCCACAGCCTTTCCTAATGCTATGGCCGCGGCAGCAATCTGTGGATCACATTGTGTGCCCATCCAAAGAGGGAAACGTATTTGGATCACGGATCAACGGTGATCCGTTGCACCACTACTATTTATGATCAATCATTTATTGGCATTTATTGTACCCACCTGAGGAGCTTATTTATTTTTTCAGAGTTGCACAATTTATGCATTACAATATTATTGCTTGTTTTGCACAATATTTACAGTGTTTTTTTTTTTTTTGCACACATTTATGCAGCTTGTTTTGCACACAATTACAGAGATTTGTACATATCCAAGCAGCATGGCACAATTCATTGTACTGTATATTTCATGCTTATTTGAACAGTGAATATTATGGTGCTTTCGTGGGAAATTGCAGTGTCAGGGAATGCCCCATAATGCACTGCGAGGTTGCAGTGCATTGTTGTATGATGATTGGCCAAAGCATGCACCTGACCTGCATGCTTTGGACAATCACAGCGTGGTCTGCTGAGAGGGCCATAATTGTCCAAAGGCAGGGTGCCTTTGGCCAATCATGGCTCAGGGGGACTAAGTCCATGCCCCACACTATATAAGTAAGGCTGCTTACATAGCAGCCGTGTATAGTGTGTGAAAAGAGATAGATTGAGCTAGACAGGTAGGTTAGTTAGTGGCATGCATGCAGGCAGTGTAATATATATATATATATATATATATATATATATATATATATATATACTCTGCATTTAGTGTAGACTAGATATTCAGTGTAGACTCTATATTCAGTCAGTAGAGGCAGTGTAGTATATATAACACAATGTATTAAAGTGGTTAAGGGGAACCCTGTGCCAAAATCTACAGGTCATTCTCAAAAAATTAGCATATTGTGATAAAGTTCATTATTTTCTGTAATGTACTGATAAACATTAGACTTTCATATATTTTAGATTCATTACACATAACTGAATTAGTTCAAGCCTTTTTTTTGTTTGAAAATTGATGATTTTGGCATACAGCTCATGAAAACCCAAAATTCCTATCTCAAAAAATTAGCATATCATGAAAAGATTCTCTAAACAAGCTCTTAACCTAATCATCTGAATCAACTAATTAACTCTAAACACCTGCAAAAGATTCCTGAGACTTTTAAAAACTCCCAGCCTGGTTCATTACTCCAAACCGCAATCATGGGTAAGACTGCCGACCTGACTGCTGTCCAGAAGGCCATCATTGACACCCTCAAGCAAGAGGGTAAGACACAGAAAGAAATTTCTGAACGAATAGGCTGTTCCCAGAGTGCTGTATCAAGGCACCTCAGTGGGAAGTCTGTGGGAAGGAAAAAGTGTGGCAGAAAGCGCTGCACAACGAAAAGAGGTGACCGGACCCTGAGGAAGATTGTGGAGAAGGACCGATTCCAGACCTTGGGGGACCTACGGAAGCAGTGGACTGAGTCTGGAGTAGAAACATCCAGAGCCACCGTGTACAGACGTGTGCCGGAAATGGGCTACAGGTGCCGCATTCCCCAGGTCAAGCCACTTTTGAACCAGAAACAGCGGCAGAAGCGCCTGACCTGGGCTACAGAGAAGCAACACTGGACTGTTGCTCAGTGGTCCAAAGTACTTTTTTCGGATGAAAGCAAATTTTGCATGTCATTCGGTAATCAAGGTGCCAGAGTCTGGAGGAAGACTGGGGAGAGGGAAATGCCAAAATGCCTGAAGTCCAGTGTCAAGTACCCACAGTCAGTGATGGTCTGGGGTGCCATGTCAGCTGCTGGTGTTGGTCCACTGTGTTTTATCAAGGGCAGGGTGAATGCAGATAGCTATCAGGAGATTTTGGAGCACTCCATGCTTCCATCTGCTGAAAAGCTTTATGGAGATGAAGATTTCATTTTTCAGCACGACCTGGCACCTGCTCACAGTGCCAAAACCACTGGTAAATGGTTTACTGACCATGGTATTACTGTGCTCAATTGGCCTGCCAACTCTCCTGACCTGAACCCCATAGAGAATCTGTGGGATATTGGGAAGAGAAAGTTGAGAGACGCAAGACCCAACACTCTGGATGAGCTTAAGGCCGCTACCGAAGCATCCTGGGCCTCCATAACACCTCAGCAGTGCCACAGGCTGATTGCCTCCATGCCACGCCGCATTGAAGCAGTCATTTCTGCAAAAGGATTCCCGACCAAGTATTGAGTGCATAACTGAACATAATTATTAGAAGGTTGACTTTTTTTATTAAAAACACTTTTCTTTTATTGGTCGGATGAAATATGCTAATTTTTTGAGATAGGAATTTTGGGTTTTCATGAGCTGTATGCCAAAATCATCAATATTAAAACAAAAAAAAGGCTTGAACTACTTCAGTTGTGTGTAATGAATCTAAAATATATGAAAGTCTAATGTTTATCAGTACATTACAGAAAATAATGAACTTTATCACAATATGCTAATTTTTTGAGAATGACCTGTATATCAGACCCTTATCCGAGCATGCAACCTGGCAGGCCACAGGAAAAGTGGGGGCGAGAGAGTGCCCCCCTCCTGAACCAACCCGGTGGTTATGGGGGTCTACAGGCAGGGGGCTTATCAGAATTTGGAAGCCCCCAGATCCCGGCCCCCCACCCTCTATGTAAATGGATATCGGGTACATTTTACCCCTACTCATTCACCAAAAAAGTGTCAAAAAAGTAAAAATGACAGGAGACATCCCATACATCTTCAATCACGTTGCCGACAGACAGACTCGATGGAGGGTGTCCCGCTGACTGCTGTCTTTTTGTAGTGACAGCTGTCATGTGATGTCAGAAGGGGGCGGGGTCACCCATTTACACTGCCTATAAAACATCTGTCAAAGCGAAAAAAGACTGCTGAGTTTTTCCGTTTTTTTTATTTTTCGGGACCATGGGACACCATGATTGATGATGGATTTACATTGCGGGACACTTAAAAAAAAATGGAATTGTCAAAAATGTTTTAACCACTTAAGACCCAGACCATTATGCAGTTTAAGGACCTTGCTCCTTTTTGCTATTTGGCACTGCGTCGCTTTAACTGACAATTGCGTGGTCGTGCGACGTGGCTCCCAAACAAAATTCGCACCCTTTTTTATCCACAAATAGAGCTTTATTTTGGTGGTATTTGATCACCTCTGCGGTTTTTATTTTTTGCCCTAAAAACAAAATAAAATTTAAATAAAATTCAATATTTTTTTTACTTTTTGCTATAATAAATATCGCCAAAAAAGACATAAAAAACATTTGTTTTCCTGTACGTATTATTCTACCTATTTTTGGTAAAAAAAATTGCAAACAGCGTTTATAGATTGGTTTGTATAGCATTCACAAAATAGGGGATAGTTTTATGGCAAATTAATATTTTTTTTTACTATAATGGCGGCGATCAGTGATTTTTTTTTAATGACTGCGACATTATGGCCGAAACATCGGACACTTTTGACACATTTTTGGGACCATTGTCATTTTTACAGCAAAAAGTGCTATAAAAATGCACTGATTACTGTGAAAATGACAATGGCAGTGGAGGGGTTAACCACTAGGGGGGCGCTAAAGGGTTAAGTGTGCCCTAAGGGAGTGATTCTTACTGTAGGGGGGCGTGGCTGTAGGTGTGAAGTCACTGATCGTTGTTCCCTATAACAGGGAACAGACGATCAGTGACACTGCCACAGAGAAGAATGGGGAAGGTGTGTTTACACCTCTCCCTGTTCTTCAGCTCCTGTGACCCGATTGCGGTAACGGGTCCTCTTAAAGAGGACGTATATATACGTCTATGTGCCCAGCCGTGCCATTCTGCCAACGTATATTGTGGTTATAAAAAAAATGTACACTTTTTTGGGTGAATGGATAGGGGTACAATGTACCCGATACCCATATACATAAAGGGGACAATAGAGGGGCAATATCATGGGGTGACCCTTGTTAAAGGGGGCTTCCAGATTCCAATAAGCCCCCACCCACAGTCCCCCACAACCACCGGGCAAGGGTTGTGAGGATGAGCCCATGGTTCCCATCAACATAGGAACAAGGTGCTTTGGGGAATGCAAAGCACCCTCCAGGCATGTGGTCTGGTATGGTTCAGGAGGGGGGCTCTATCTCGCCCCCCTTTTTCCTGCGGCCTGCCAGGTAGCACACTTAGGATAAGGGTCTGGTATTGATTTTGGGTGAGACCTCTACACCATTTTATTTTTTTTTGGCACAGGGGGTTCCCCTTAAAGTCTGATCTGTAGGCCTGGTATACATTTTTGAGGGGAACCCTCACGCCCTTTTTTTAAAAAAAAGGCTTTTTTTTCAATGATTTGCAATTTTGAATGACATTTTTTTTCCTTTAGAAAGGTAGTTTTATGAACACGGGAAAGGTGTACTACTTTACAGGCAGACTATGTGGACCCCCAAGCACGATATTTAAATAGATATTTCCTGAAAAAAAAAAACGTTTGTTTTAAAAACTTTCATTTGCATTGATACATTTCCCCCGAGGCAGTACCCGAGTCCCCATACACTTTTTATGGCAATAACTTGCATATAAGCCTTTAAAATTAACACTTTAGATTTTTCACGTTTGTGTCCCATAGACTTAACGGTGTTCGCATGTTCACACAACATTTTTGTCTGTTCACATATTCTGGTGCAAACCGAACTGAGGGGTGTTCCGCTCCTCCCTACTTATTTACAGTAGTATTGCCAGTTGCAGGTACCTTTATCCAAATACGGTACATTTATTATATTTTTATGAATGATTTTGTACTATCCAAGACAATTTGTCAAAGAATTGCTGCTATAAGTGCTAAAATCTTCCAATTAAATCTTCATATAATGTTTATAGCAAAACCTCTCTAACTTAATAATATCTGTTACGTGATTATATTGATTTCCTCACACCAGGAAGAGTGAAAACAGAAAATAACTAAACCCAGTTTAGTAAAGGGAAACTTATTTTCCCTCCTTAATATTTTTAAATTTTTTTTAATTTTTTCTTCTCCCTCCTCCCATGTATTACACACCCACACTTTGGGTCCTTAGCAAATGCACTTTAAGAATAACGATACGAGTTAGATAGACTCTATAACTCATAAATATAGGATTTTTTTCCCCTTTCCCTCTCACTCTCTCCCCCCCCCTCTCTCTTGATCTGTCTCCCGCCCTCTCCCCTCTCCCTCTCCTTGTCCCTCTAGCCTCTAGGCCTCTGACGTATACCAGGTAAAAATATAGACTAGGAGTATACTAGGTAGAAGAAGAGTACAGGATTTTGCAATATCTAATCTATACTCATCGTAGATTAACTCAATAAGGGAATACACTGAGACCATTTATGTAGATTGTATGTCAATGTATATATGTATTTTTGTCCCTTTTTTATTGTAATGTTTATAAAAATCTTAATAAAAAATGATGTGAAATAATCATAGTGAAAGAAAATGTAACTGTCTACCATCAAACCATATAACCATCTACATATTGCAAAACAGGTGCAACAATACTGTCCTCAGGTTGTAACATGGTCACCCAATTTTCAGTTCAACAAATTGTGTTTGTCCTAATGTATCTAATGTGTCCAGCAACTGCCGATCATCAGCCAGAGAGACAAAATGGTAAACAAGGCAGATTGCCATTCTGACAGGAGGGAAGGCATGGATCCTGTGTCTCTGCAAAGCAGGAACTAGATCTGTGTCTTCCCCTAGTAAATGCACCTCCCACTAGACATGTGCTGGTTGTATCGTCCTGAATTTAAATTCAGACACATTTCTGATATTCGTACTGAATTTAAACAAATTCAAAATATCAAAAAAAAATTCAGACAACATTTCAATTGTAATAGTTTTCAAGTAGTTTTAGAATACTTTTCAAATAGCTTTCAAATTCGAATTTGAAAACTTTTCGAATTTAAATAGTTTTCCAATTACCAAAGAAAATATATAGAAAATAAAGGAATAGAATAGAAAAAAAAAACCTTTTTTCCTTTATTTTCTATTCTATTTTATTATTTTTGGAAATTTAAAAACTATTCAAATTCAAAAACTATTTGAAATTGATTCGAAAACTTTTCAAATTGATTAAAAAATGAATAAATTAAACTAATTCCAAAAACTAATGAAACAAATGTAACTAAACAAATTTATGTAAATAAAGAATCGAAACAAAACAGAACATTTTTTTTTTTTGTTCTGAACATGTCTACCTCCCACAGTTTAGTAAAACACTGGCTAGGCACACAGATAACCCTTTGATCACCCCTGATGTTAACCCCCTTCTCAGCCAGTGTCATTAGTACAGTGAAACTACATATATTTAGCACTGATCACTGTGTTTGTGTCACTGGTTCCCAAAAAGTGTCAGTCTCTGAATGTCCACCGCAGTATCAACACTAGTAAAAAAAAAATCCCATAGTTTGTAGACACTGTGGGGCAGATTCACAGAGAAATGGATTATCGTAGCGTATCAGAAATACACTACGCCGCCGTTTTTTACCTTGCTCTACGTGGAATTCAGGTAGATTTTCTACGGTAAACGACGGCGGCGTAGTGTATTTCTCCCGTCGCAATCCATCTGCGCGAGTAGGGGGCGTGAAACATTTAAATTAGACGCGTTCCCGCGGCGATCGATCTGCGCATGCTCCGTTCGCAAATTTCCCGCCGTGCATTGCGCGAAATCACGTCGTGACGTCATTCGTTGTTTATGTAGCGTACTTTACGGGCGATCCACGTCCCGACGAGTTACGTAAACAAAATAAAATTTTAAATAAATTCGAAGCGGGAACGACGGCCATACTTAACATGGGCTACGTAAAGTTAGAGCAGCAAAAAGCTGCTCTAACATTACGTATAAAAAAATAGAAGAAAACGATTGCGACGCCCGCTCGTATGTTCGTGAATCCCCGTAAAAACACATTTGCATATCCCGACGCACCAAAACGACGCGAACTCCTCCCAGCGGCCGCAAATAGATGGCAGCGTAGATCCGAAGGCTTACGAAGACGTGAGCCTCTCGGATCGAAGCCCGAAGCCGGCGTATCATGGTTTGAGGATTCAAACTAGTGATACGCCGCGCGAAATTTGAAATTACTCCTGTCTAACCCCAGTTAGACAGGCGTAATTGTTTTGTGAATCTGCCCCTATAACTTTTGTGAAAACCAATCAATATACAGTGTCGCACGACCCAACAATTGTAATTTAAATTAATGCAGTGCCGTATTGCAAAAAAGGGCCTGGTCATGAACGGAGGTAAATGCTCAGGAGGTCAAGTGGTTAATATATGTTTATAATTACTATTTTAATTTATCACACTATAAATAGTCCTCCCAGATTGACATCTCTGTTTACAAACCATGAAAGCTTTGAACTATAGAAAGGTTACAGTTGAAAAACACTGTACAAAGCATTGCCATCAGTTTCCTCTAGAAAACTTCTAAACAATTTCCAAATCAATGAGAAGAGGAGTGCTAATAAAAAGGACTGAAGAAAATGGGTATTTTATGTAGTATATGTAGGTGTTGTTCTCCACAGTAATGGAAAATGCCAATTTTGTTGCATTCTGATAATAGATACTTATGTATGTCTGTGTTATACTGAGTCAAGGTAAGTGCATCTACTTTAACCGATTTGCTGTCTGTAAATATAAAACTAACTTGTACAAAAAGAGGAAGTAAACCCTCTCTTAAAAAAAAAAAACCTGCAATACAAAGTTTTACTTACCTGAGAACGAAGCCCACGCATCGGTGCTCGGACACGTCCTCCATTGCCGCCATAATACAAGAGTGATTTCCGATTATCACTGCTCTGGTGCTGTGACTGGCTGGAGCAGCGATGACGTCACTCCAATGATGCCGTTAGTAGCGGCACGCTCAGTGCGCCTGCGCACCGTTGTCTACGGAGCATGCGCCGTAGACATCAGTGCTGTCTTTCTTGGAAATATCTCCTTAACCGTGTAGGTTAAGGAGATATTTCTTGGACCTACAGGTAAGCCTCAATCTAGGCTTACCTGTAGGTCAAAGTGGTCCACTTTAATGAAATTATTCAATGGTACTAAAGACAAAATAAAATAGGCCATATATGATACAGACTGTCCCTAGCATATTGTTTTTTATGTGTTGATCCTACTGTTATTTTTTCTTTAACCCCTTAATATCTGAAAATAAAGCAAACCTTAAAGGACAACTTTGGTCTTTAAGAAAATAATAAAAAATAAATTAGCAGCTACAAATAATGTAACTGCTGACTAAAAATAATGTAATACCGTAATGAGGTAGATGAACGTTGTATTAGTCTAGGAGCCATAAGCCCCATACACACTATCAGTTTTCTTGCAGGTTTTTCTCTTCGGGTTTACCAAAACCATATAGTGCAAAGGCCTGCCTGATTGCATACAAATTGAAACTCTTAAGTATTGACCTCATATTAGATGGTTTTGGTAAACCTGAAGAAAAAAACCTGCAAGAAAACTGATAGTGTGTATGGGGCTATACTGATAGCTTTGTGCTGCTCTTTTGTGTGGTTTGTCTATTCTGTTTGCCTGGTTACCACGCTGTTGTTGTATATTTATCCAATGTAAAAACAATAAAAAAAAAATTACAAAACAAAATAAAAAGTCAGGTACTTATCAGTGCTTGGAATCCAGCACTGTTCTTCTTAGCCCCTTCACTTTTATGACTTGTCCTGCGACTTGAACTGTAAAGTCGCAGAGCAAGTCATTCCCCCATGATTTCCAATGACAACCATTCATATTAGTATGACTTCAAGTCATGCCTATTTCAAAGTAGTAGATTTCAAAGTAGTCCCTGCACTGCTTTGGTCCGACTTTGATGCAAGTTCAGGTTCATAGAGCTCTATGAAATCGCGGCAAAATCATGCAACTTTGAAGTTGCGGTAGTGTAAAAGGGGACTGACTGCTGCGGATCCCCGGAGCCACAATCTTGCTTATGAGAGCAAGCTGTGACTTCCTGAAGAAACAATGGAGTGTGAAAGTGGAAAATACCGCACTGTCACTTTAAACATGAAACAGCAGCCAACACAGCAAAAGACAATTGCAAGTGAATAATAACAGATAAATGTGTAGCGCTAATGAGAACGGTCACTATTTAATGAAACCCTTTAAAATGATGTGAAGATTAAAAATATGCAAAATTTACATATACTTACATTAACATGTGTAAACACATAAATGATAAACTCCACAGCGTGATGAATATAAAAAAGTAGAAACACAATGTCCACAGATGAAAATGTAGATATTTGTATTAATCCAGGTAAGTGGATGACCTCATGCCTAATCAGTAGGAGTACAAGTGAGAAGAGTAAATAATGGGAGGTAGCCACCACCAACATTGAGAAGGCTTACCAGAACTATCGGACTCAAAAGGACATATGCCTGATGAGTCATCAAGGCTGATGGTGAAAACACACCGATAGATAGGAACATCCACATCTGCAGCCACTGGCACGAGTAAATGAAGATCACACTGTCCTTCGGATGGTTCCCAGTAGGCTAAACCTGCATGGCTGGCCGGATGAATCTGGTAAGTGAACTTATGGGAAAGATTTGGCTAACCTCCATCTGAGATCATTTATCTACTGGGAACCATCCAAAGGACAGTGTGATCAGCATTCACTTGGGCCAGTGGCTGCAGACATGGATGTTCCTATCTATTGGTGGGTTTTCACCTTAAGGGCCCTTTCACACGTGCATATCGTTCATCCGTTTTTTACGCATGAAAAACGGACCGCAATGCATCCCTATGGGATAGTGGACGTTAGCGGATGAGCATCTGCTAATGTTTGTTTACATCCGTCTCCGTTAAGCTCAGTTTTTTGAACGGAAGAAAACCCTATTTTTCTTCCATCAAAAAAACGGAACTGACGAAAAACGGATGTTAGCGGACGTTTAACATCCGATCCGCTAACATCCGTTTTTCATAAAAAAAAAAAAACGGATGAAAAAACGGATGAAAAACGGATGGAAAAACTGATGAAAACGGATGAAAAACGGATGACAACTGATGAAAAACGGACGAAAAACTGATAAAAAACAGACGAAAAAATGGATCAACCGATGAAAAAAAAACGGACCTAAAAAACGGTCCGCACGTGTGAAAGGACCCTAAGGGCCAGATTCAGGTAGGAGAGCGGATCTTTATTATGGAGTAATGTTTGTCATTTACGTTACACCGCTGAAACTTTCGGAGCAAGTACTGTTATTCACATAGCACTTGCTCCTAAAGTTGTGGCGGCGTAGCGAAAATGAGCCGGCGGAATTCAAATTGGGCGGGTAAAGGGCGTGTATTATTTAAACTAGGCGCAATCCCGCAGCGAACGTACTGCGCATGCGTCGACTATCAGTGCGCATGCTCCAAATTCTGTCAGTGAAAGTCAATGACGTCAATCCCCATTCACGGACGTTTTACGCAAACGACGTTAAACTTTTTCAATTCGACGCGATGACGACGGCCATACTTAACATAGGATACTCCACCTAGGGGGCATGTTTTTCTTTACGCCGCATATCGCTTACGGAAACGTCGGAAAGTCACTGCGTCGGGCCCACGTACGATCGTGAATTGCCGTCTCTCGCTGATTTACATATTCTCGGCGTAAATCAGCGGGAACGCCCCGAGCGCCCATTTTAAAATTGCAGTTCCGATACGACGGCAAAATACAATTACGCCGCTCGTATCTGAACTCAATCCCGGCGTATCTTGTTTTCTGCATACAGAAAACAGATAAGCCGGCTCAAAGTGTGAGTTATGCTGGCGAATCACTGATACTCCAGCGTAACTCTACCTGAATCTGGCCCTAAGTCTTTACGCCTCATCAGGCAAATGTCCTTTTGAGTCAGATAGTTCTGGTAAGCCTTCTAAATGGTGGTGGTGGCTATCTCCCATTATTTACTCTTCTCACTTGTACTCCTACTTGTTCGGTTTGCAGCAAAATATGCGAACACGCCAAAATTCGTTCGAACACATGAACACCGTTAAAGTCTATGGGACACGAATGTGAAAAATCAAAAGTGCTAATTTTAAAGATTAATATGCAAGTTATGTGTGGGCCCCATAGGTTTCTTTAACCTTTGGTTAAAAAAAAAAGCTAACTTGCTTTAAAATTGAACCTAACAATAGGTCAAAAACGATCGTTAGTAGGCACGACCATCGGTTAAAAATCCACGCATACTTAGAATCAAGTCGACACATGCTTGGAAGCATTAAACTTCATTTTTTTTCAGCACGTCATTGTGTATTACGTCACCTCCTTCTAACACAATTGTTTTTTTAACCGATGGTGTGTAGGCACATCAGACCATCAATCAGCTTCATCGGTTAACCGATGACAACGGTCCTTTGGACCGTTCTCATCGAATGGACTGATCGCGTGTACAAGGCTTTAAGGTGGCAGCTCCAAACAAGCCTCTGACACTAGAAAGGGGAATAAATGTCTGCATGCAGTGTCTGTATTGTGCTAAGTTGGATGTTGTGTTTACACCTGCTCACCAATCCTCTGTGCAATGACAAACCGGAAATCCTAATGCCGCGTACACACGATCATTTTTTGCGATGGAAAAAAACGACGTTTTCAAAAACGTCATTTAAAATGATCGTGTGTGGGAAAAAGATCGTTTTATGTCTTCAAAAAAAACGATAAAAACATTTTTCGAACATGCTTGAATTTTTTGTGTTGTTTTTCAAAACGTAGTTTTTTGTGTCATAAAAAGTGATGGTGTGTGGGCAAAACGATGTTAAAAACAACGTTTTTAAACCCGCGCATGCTCAGAAGCAAGTTATGGGACGGAGCTACAATGGAAAAGAGTGCTGTCGAACGTGGTGTTCGTCACCACGCTTTGCTAGAGCTTTGTAGAAAAATGATGGTGTGTATGCAACGTCGTTTTGGAAAATGAAGTTTGAAAAACGTCGTTTTGTTTCGTGAGATAAAATGAAGTTTTTTTTCATCACAAAAAGTGATCGTGTGTATAGTGTGTAAGTGCTTGTATAGGCTCCTGGCGATGTAGTGAGTCCCCAGATCACCACATGACAACAATTCAAGATGGTGGGTAGCGAAACTTGGAATGTGATTGAACAGCGGCTGACCCGGTACCTGTGGTAAAGTGATCCCTGAAGCAGTGTGGGTCGTTTCCACTAGGCTGTATGTTGCTAGGCTGCTGAGCAGGGGCCCCCTGGGCTGAACAATGATGGACTATATGGTAGCCTCCTTTTCCTGGTGTCCCTCAGTCTGTCCTCTCTCTCTCTCTCCTGACAGCACTCTCTCGGTAGTGCAATGTAGAAGCCTGGCTCTCTCTCCTCACTCAGGTGCATAGGCTGACACAACTATGCACGCTGCTTGACAGAAGAAGGGGACATAACAGCTTCTCCCCTTGTCTCAGCGCTGCTCTGTCTCTGACAGATAGTCCAGTCTCCTGCTGTGGTGGTGGTGCTCCGAGCAAGGGGAGGGGAAGAAAACAACAAGAACCTGGGGAATGCCCAGGGAATAACCAAGCCTACTTACCGACCAGCTAGCAGAACAACCAATTAACCTGTCTAACAATGTGCGTTAAAAACAGGGGTTTTGTCCGCACGCATTTGCAAACGCATGCGTGAGCCACAGAGCCGCGCCAAGGCACCCCATAATTCTGTGGTCCTAACACTAACAGTGAGTGTCCTCACAATGGAGGCACATGCATTTTAATGGATAGATAGGGGCAGGTGGACTGAAGGAGGGGAAGAAAGCCTGCAGCACAACCGCTTTGGCCCCCTGTGAATCTCCCTGCTGTTCAAGCTGACAGTAAGTGGGGAAGGAGACAGTGGCATTCTGCAGCTCTGTCCATGTCTGTATCCCGGTATTCTGTCGAGAAGTGCCCCTATCAAGGAAATGCCCAGGACGAACTGCGCATGTGCCACACGCAACAGCACAACAGCTGATTTTACAATCAGCTGTTGTGCCGTCGAGACGGAGCCTGCGCACTTTAGCCGATGGTAGAAAAGTTTCTGTCAGATTGTGCCACGCGCTGCCAAGGCACGTTCATGCCAGTGAGGGGTGGATTTCTATATGATGGGGCAGAATTTTAAATGATTGCCAGTGCTGCGAAGATGGGTCAGAATTTTTAACAGTGTCCAAGCAAATCTGTAAAACAAAAAATGTTCTGCTATTCTTCCTGGAGGCTTGCGGGGCATGTTTAGTCAACTGAAGGGCGGGTTTAAAAAAATTTGTTTGGGCATCATTTAAAAATCTGCCCCCATCATGTAGAACTCTGCCCCTCATCGACATGAACATGCCTTGGAAGCAGGTGGCACAATCTGACAGAAAAATGTCTTCCGTCGGCTATGGTGCGCAGACACCGTTTCACCGACACAACAGCTGATCGTAAAATCTGTTGTTGTGCTGCTCTGCGTGTGGTGCATGCGCAGTTCATCCCGGGCACATAGTGGGCACTTCTCGATAGTGGGCACTTCTTGAAAGAACACCGGCACTACACCTACATATATACCGTATTTATCGGCATATAACAAGCACAGGCGTATAACACGCACACTAACTTTAAGAGGGAAGTTTCAGGAAAAAAACTTTCCACACCCCCTGTGTATAACACGCAGGCACAGTTTACACTCTAGTTTCAGGGTAAAAAAGTGAGTGCTATACGCCAATAAATACGGTAATTATGCCGTTTAAATACTGTAAATGGTCTGACGTTAGGGTCTCTTTCCTGTTCAGGTGTTCAGGAATTTGACTTGTGTCAGAAAGGCTAGAATTTATTATGGTTTTTTTTCTGATGAATGGTCATTTAAGAATTTACTAAATATTTTTTTTTTGCATTGTATTGTGTTTGTTGTGTGAAAATTAATTTCCATATGCACCTTACTTTAAAAAGATAGTTTTAAAATATACAGAGTGTTGCCATTTTTGTTTTGCTCTGTTTGATGCTGGGAAGACGATAAAACTGATGTTACATCCAGCGTGGAATTTTACTAGTTTTACAGAATTAAAATATTTGAGGCTGTCTGCTCTAAGAAGCAGAGGAAGCAATGCTGCTATTATCAGAGGCTGTTTAAATATCATTGAATAAAACATTAGTTTCAAATCTTAACATTGCCACTTACTCTGCAATCACAAGCATAATAATAACAAATAAAGTACTTTACAAATGTACATGCCTACTGCTTTTGCTGTAATTGTGCTCACATATGAAATGGAAACTCATATGCCGCGTACACACGATCACTTTATGTGATGAAAAAAAAATGACGTTTTTAAAAACGTCAATTTCATTGACCGTGTGTAGGAGAAAACGTTGTTTTATGTATTGTAAAAAACGACAAAAAATAATTGAAGCATGCTTCAATTTTTTGTGTCGTTTTTCAAAACGTAGTTTTTTGTTTCACAAAAAGTCACCGTGTGTAGCAAAAAACGTAGTTTAAAACAATGTTTTTCAACCCGCGCATGCCCAGAAGCTAGTTATGAAGAGAGCTTCAATGGAAAAGAGTGGTGAACGTAACCTCGCTTTGCTAGAGCATTGTGAAAAAAAACGATGGTGTGTAGGCAACATCGTCTTTGAAAATTGAAGTTTCAAAAACTTTGTTTTTTACTTCACAGAAAACTTTGTTTTTTACGTGTGTACGCGGCAATAATTATACAGTTCAAAACATAAAAATGACTACAGTCCAAATTTTTTTTAAAGACACCTGGGTATGATGGGCAATATACCTGTGGCTGCTTTTTGGTTATTTTGTATACAGTATTGGACAGAAATTTTTTCTTAAAAAAACAATTCTGCTTTTGCCCAGTTCATTGGTGTGCACAGCCTATTGCATTAGGGTACACATCCGTATATATCAGAGTAGTGGACAGTGTCCGTAGAGCAAAGATTGGTGTCAGAAGGGCAATATACAGTGTCAGTGGTTGTTTATTTAAATTTGTTATTATTTTTTACAATTAAATAAAAAAAAAAAATTACAGTGTTATTTTTTATTGTTTAAAAAAATAATTATTAGGAGCCTTGTTATTAGGCTTTGGTGAAATATTAAGGGTCTAAACAGACCCCTTATGTCTCACAGGGTAAGAAACTGAGGACATGGATTCCCCAGTACCTTTTTCTGCAGCCTGCAGTAAACATATGCATCGATTAAGAATGAAGACAGGAGCGATTGGTACAGACCGCTCACTGTGTTTAGTTAGAATAGGAAGGGGTCGGTTAATGAAATGTTTACAGCCCCTTTCCTGCTCCTTAGAAGAGAGGAGGGAAGCTGGCAGCACTGCAGGGGGAAGAGAGGAAGTAGAGGAAATCGGCACAGCACAGAATGATTAGGGTGTGCCCAGGCCAGTTCCTGCTGAACTGGCAGAAATTTGTTGCATGGGTGGCCCTCTTTGCATCCCCTGGCTCAACAAAAGTTGAAAAGTAAATTTTCAATTATCTTTTGTTGAAGGTGACAGGTCGAAAATTCTAAGATTCTAACAGCTCCTGCATACAATTAGATGTGGACGCTGTTTACGTGTTGCGATATCCGTGGGTTGTGGCTGTCAGAATACAATAGCCAGCTTTGCAAATTGATCCATCTATGCTGTTTAGCATATGCTGTTTAGCATGGATTAGGGATTTAAGTGATTTTCATTTAGCCCACAATGCTGAATGAGAGAAATCTTCATGTGTATGGCCACCTAAAAGGGGTAGTATATATTTCTCGAAGAAACAAATAATTGTGATGTAAGTGTGACGTCACTTATGCTCATGTGCACAGTAGTCACGGCTGTGGCACAGTGCTTTGAATTGATAGCACACTCAGTGTGCCGTCAATTCAGAGCACAGTGCGCATGCACTAGTGACATCACCGGCTGCTTCCAGTGTAAATAACTCCTAAATACTTCAAGTTTAGGAGATAATCACTGTACCTACAGGTTACTTAGCCTTATTATAGGCTAACCTGTAGGCACAAGTCTAAAACCAGAGTTTACTACCGCTTTAAAGGAGAAGTAGGGCCAACACTCTTTTGGCCCTACTTCTCCTGGGGATCACAGGAGTACATTGCATTCTGCAGTCCTGGGACCCTGTTGCAAGGCAATATGTTTTATTTCTAGGTAGGTCAAACAAAAGTGGAAACCTCTCCTCCAGTGTGGAAGCTCCGGTGCTGGTAATGCATATAGCAATAAAACAGGAAGAAGTTCTGGACAGCCAAACTCCAAAAACTTTTTTGCCTTTTATTTTAAAAAATTAAATAAAAAATGCATGCCACAGCAGAACAGACAGAACTTCTTACTGTTTTAATGTTTTATTTCATAATACAAGATGTTTTTGAATATGAAATCTGGATACAACTAGCTTTGTCACTCTTGGGGGCAGCCTGGAATGCAATTTAGCTAGTTACACATTAGGGCTTTGTAACTAAAGAATGCATATTAGAACCTTCATCTTCAAGAAGAGTCATGCCCCTTGACAGGGGAGTATGGGAGTAGCACTTTGCTCCAAACCACCTGGTGTAATAAAGATTGAAGTGCCTGATTGTCATGTCTACAAACAAAAGCTTCAAAAGTAAACGCTGCTAAGTTAACTGATGGACTTACAGAAGTTACAGAGGATCAAAGACCAGCTGTCACTGAAGATTTCACCCGGGTCAAATAGTGGTGATTCATGGACAAATGCTGCCACTAGTGGACACTACAGCATGCTTTCTGGAAGATGGACTGGAGAAGAATACTTCCTGGTAATTAGGAAGGACTGTCTCTTATGGATTTTTCATTGGACAATGTGTTTGTGTGGGTGCTGTCTGAGTGGATTTTAAAAGTAATGAATAACCTAAAGTTCTTCCTCTTTGCCTCTTGGCTCTCTTGCCATTGAGCCCAGCTGAAGGATACTGACCACAGAGGACGACCTTATGTAAAGTATCACTGATGTTCTTTTGTTCCATATGCTCTGTAACATTTTGTTTTAGTTTTTTATGTTAGCATTCCTATTTTTTTGGGAAAATAAATAAGACCCTTGTTTATTTAAGCAGTGTGATTATTTTTAATAGCTAACCTTATTATTGTACCATCAGCATTAATTATATTAGAGCTTAGAATAGCTAATTATAGGAATAGACAAGTTAATATATATTTATAATAAAAAGGGGGAATCCATAACCACCCAATATTTATTTCAATTGGCACCCCAGAAGTGAAAATAAATTCGGCACAGAATCGAAATCCTAATGTATTTTTGTCTTGAGTTCCTATAAACTAAAGAGTCCTCAACACTACAAAAGACCGAGAACTGAAAACATTCCTCTACTGTGGACAAGATTTGCGCTGGTTCATGAATTCTGAAGCCCTGCTTGAGTGGTCCTGAATGTTCTGGGAATTATTCCATCAGTGAGCGGACAAGCAGATTTGGCGAGAATTTTAGCTGGTACATGTGTTAAAATGTATTGTATTGTTAATGCAAATTGTGTGTGCCGGCAAGTGAGGGGCTGATCACTCTTGGTTAACTGATGTACCCTGCAGATGTATAAGACAAACCATACATATTTGAGGAGAAAGTGGGAGAAATATAGATTTCATTTTTTTTGCATCCACGTAAAAAAGAAACAGATTTTTACTCCAAGGCCGCGTACATACGATCGAATCCATCTGCTGAAAACGGTTCCAACCTGGCAGGTCTGAAAACTTCTCCCTGAATGAATGAATGAATGAAAACTTATATAGCGCGGCACATGCAAACTGAATCGCCTCTGGGCGCTTGTTGTTCCTGTCTCCTTTGGTATCAAAATAGATGGGTCTTGATCTTTCTCCTGAATGCTAGGTGGTTCTCCTCCAACCGAATGCTGGTTGGTAAAGCGTTCCATAGTCTGGGACCTTGGACCGTGAATCTCCTTTCTCCCTTGAACTTGTAACTGGCTTTCGGTATCTGGAGTAGATTTTGATTGGTGGATCGCAGAACGCGATTGGGATTATGAGCTTTTATTTTTTCGCATAGATAATGGGGAGCATTCCCATGGATACATCTATGCGTTAGACAGAGTGCTTTAAAAGTGACTCTGTCTTTTACTGGTAACCAGTGAAGGGATCTTAGTGAAGGTGAGATTGATTCCCAAGGTTTTTTCCCAGTCACAAGTCTGGCGGCCGTGTTTTGAACGACTTGAAGATGAGCGATTTGGTACTTGGGGAGTCCGAGGTAAAGGGCATTTGCATAGTCCAATCTGGAGTTAACAATTGCTCCCACTACGACCGCATTGGGAATAAAAGGAATAAGTCTGCGTAGTAGGCGCAGCAGAAGGTGAGATACGCTGACTACTGACCCTATTTGTGCGTCCATTGTCATGTAGGAGTCGAAGATGACCCCGAGACTTTTGACTTTGGCGCTAGGGGTGATGATTTTGCCCAGAATGGGCGGGGGGGTCCAAGTTGTTGCAGGTTGATTCCTACGCTTGGCGTGAAACAGAAGAAGTTCTGTTTTCGCTCCGTTGAGTTTAAGATAACTCTTTGTCATCTAGTCCTCTATTAAAGAGAGGCATGTCTCTAGATTGAGGTTGTGATCCTTCTTATTGCAAATGCGGAAATACAGTTGTGTATCATCAGCATATGAATGATAGAGCAGTTTCTGACTGCTAATGATTTCAAAAAGAGGACGAAGATAGATGTTGAATAACACAGGTGACAATGAGGACCCTTGAGGGAGTCCACAAGACACCGTTCGTCTTTCAGAAGTGAAGGGTCCTAACTTCACTATTTGCGATCGGTTTTCCAAAAAAGAGGAGAACCAAGATTGATCGCCTTCTGCGACTTTGGCTACTTCGGCTAGCCGAGTCAATAGAAGCTTATGGTCTACTGTGTCGAAGGCGGTGCTTAGGTCCAACAGAACCAGAAGACAAGATTCTCCCTCGTCTGCGGCCTCGAGAGCGTCGTCCCATATCGTGAGCAATGCTGTTTCCGTCCCTTGTCCGGGCCGGAAACCTGATTGAAATGGATCAAGTAGATTGTGGGTATCTAGATGCTGTTGCAACTGTTGTACCACTACTTTTTCCATTACCTTGGAGAGTACATTTAGGCCTGTTATGGGACGGCGGTGGAGTGGATGCTTGGGATCCAGGGAGGGTTTCTTTAGGATGGGTCGGATTATGCCCTCCTTTAGCTGGGAGGGCACTATGCCTTCCCTGAAGGATTGGTTAATCAGCTGCGTGATAGGAGGTGCCAGGATGTCGGCGCATTCCTTCAGCAGTTTAGTGGGGATGATATCATTTGGTGCAGTGCTGTTACGCAGAGCGCCGATGATATTTTTAGTGGCTTGGATAGAGATGGGTTCCAGTGTAAACTCACCTAGTTGTGGTGAGTTGCTGCGAGTGCGGTGTAAATCATTGCTGGGAGGGGTAGGTGGGGAATTGTTTTGAGGAATGCTTTGCCAGATGCCCTCAATTTTATTAATGAAGTAATCCGATAATTCATTGCAAAATTCTTGTGAATCCGAATTGGGGGCTTCAAGACATCCTGGATTCATGGTCTGAGTGACCAACTTGAAGAGTTCGCGGGGGCGATTTAGGGCACTATTAATAGCCTCAGAAAAATAGTTTTTCTTGGCCTTGAAAATTTCTTTGTGGTATTTTCTAGTTGTTGCCTTGTAGATGGTGAGGTTCTCATCTGAAGAGCTTCTTTTTCAGGCGGCTTCCGCCCTTCTATGCTCTTGCTTCAGTGACGACAGTTGGTTATTAAACCAGCCTGCGTTGTTTTTCCGGATGTGGGTTTTACGTTTCGGCGCTATTAAGTCAGCTGACTGTAATAGGGCTGTGTTTATGGCAACCAGTGTTTCTTCAGCCGTTTGATGCGGCTGAATTGTTTTTATTTTTTTCCTTAATGAGGCTTTGAAGTGTTCCGAGTGGAGCTTCTTCTGACATCTGGTCCAGTGTTGATGTTTTTGTTAAGGGAGGGAAGTCGGAAATAATGAATTTAAATGCATGGTGATCTGTCCATGGCAATGGTTCATTTTCCAGGATTTTTATTTCCAGCGCTTGTCTGAAAATAAGATCGAGTGTGTGCCCTGAAGCATGTGTGGGCCCACATACTAGTTGTTGTAGCCCTAATCCTTCCAGGTGGTCGATGCAGGCATCGGCAACTGGGTCTTGTGGGGAGTTGGCCCAGAGGTTGAAATCCCAGAGCAGCAAAAGGTGTTTGCTGTTAAGGGTATAGGTGGAGATAAAGTCCGTCAATGATAGTAAGGCCTCGTACACACGAGGGGATATGTCCGCTGAAAACGGTCCGATGGACCGTTTCAGCAGACATCTCCGCTCATGTGTATGGGCTAGCGGACAGATTTCTCCACCCGACAGATTTCAAAGCATGCTTTGAAATCTATCCGGTGGAATCTGTCCGCCCGACATGTCTGCTGGTTAGTACACTTACCAGCAGACATGTCGTCCCCCACCACCGCCGCGCCGCCGCCGAATGGATTCGGCGCATGCGCGGAAGTGTTTAACTTCCTGGTGCGGTGACGTGGCGGTGACAACTTCACCGCCGCGTCACCGCCACGTCACCGCGCCGTCCGGCGGCGGGGAATTTGATCCGATGGTGTGTACACGCCATCGGATCAAACTCCCGATCGGACATATCCGATGGAAATGGTCCGCGGACCGTTTTCATCGGATATGTCCGATCGTGTGTATGAGGCCTAACAGCTGCGATTTTGGGCCTGGTGGTCTATAGCAGAGTAAAATCTGGACGGTCTCCTGGGAGTTTGTTTGTAGTTGCAGTGTAAGTGTTTCCATGAATGGAAGAGGGTTATGAAGGACTGGTTTAGTGATTGCAAGATGGGTCCTGTGGATCACTGCCAGGCCTCCTCCTCTTTGTCCTATTCTGTTTTCCGTTATGATACGGTAATTTTCTGGCACCAGTTCTCCAAGAATGGTGTTGCAGTCGGCTGTCAACCAGCTCTCTGTAATAAAGAGGCAATCTAAATCGTATTGCAATATGAAATCATGGATTTCCAATCGGTGTTTTACTGCCGATCTTGTGTTGATCAAAGCACATGATATGTGCTTAGGCTGGGATAAATGGCTGCGATTTTTGATAGTCGATCTTCGATCGTTTCTCAAAAGTCGCAGACTTCTTAGGGCTTTTTTGGTGACGGCAGGTAACGTTGCGACAAATCGCCTCAGATCCCAATTGGTTTCCGTGGGATATTGCTGATTAACCATGGTCTCCAAACCCCAGGGAGGTGGGGGGGTGGTGATTCAAGGATTCGGTGAATCCTCTCTCTTGACTTGGTCCAGAGGAAGGCAAAAAAAAACCCTGGCAGTGCTACGCCAATATACTGCAGTAGGGCCAAAAAATTCCTTCCTGACCCCTTGAGAGGCGATCGGACAAACCCTGGATCAAGTACTAATGGTTTTGGGACGGGGGAGAATGGGGCTGGGTGTAGCAAGATGGCTGCCTATGCTGCAGCAAGGTCCAGGAAGGGGGCTGGGATCCTAAATAGGTCAGTGCTGCTGGGGAAAGACTGGGACGGTAATCGGGGAGAGCAGGTACTATTATGGGGTAGGGGGGGTTTGCTGGGCAACTTAGGGTGATTAATAGTGATAATAATCCCTATTACGGAACACAAATTCTTTAACCTCCTGTTGCTGAGTTTTGGACAAAGTCTCCGCTATCCCAACTTCAGGGACAGCCAGGTCAAATGGAGCAGATAATCGGGTAGTCTTAGCGACCAAGGACTCTCTATCCTTCCATGGTTTCAACAAGTTCACGTGATAGAGCTGCTCAGGTTTTCGTCTTCCCGGTTGGCTAATTTTATAATTCACCACCCCCATTTTCTCCAACACTTCATAGGGACCCTGCCATTTGGCTAGGAATTTACTTTCGACCGTGGGGACCAGCACCAACACCCTATCACCAGGTGCAAAGGAACGGACCTGGGCCCCACGATTGTAAATCCTTTGTTGAGCCAATTGGGCTTGGGCTAAATGTACCTTCACAATCGGCATCACTTGGGCAATTCTATCTTGCATTTATGCCACATGTTCAATCACACTTCGATGAGTGGAACTCTCACTCTCCCATGTTTCCCTGGCAATGTCCAGTTGGCCCCTGGGGTCCCTCAATTGCTCAGTGATAACATTTTCTCTGTGCACCTCAAGGTCATCAAACCCTATCGCCCGCTGTTCCTCTTCTGAGATAGGAGGCTCCTCCCTAGGGACTGGTGTTTCCACTGCTAAGACTGAGAATGGAAACTCAGGAGAATCCTCACAGTTAGAGGATTCTGGAGTAGATGTTTCAGGCTCAGAAAAACAACCTACTGGGGAATCTGGGCAATCCCAGAGTTCCCAGAACTTTGGGAAATCCCTTCCCACAATGGCGTCATGTGGCAGTTTGGGAACTAAACCCACATGGTGACGCAAGTTACCGAGGGAGGTTTCAAAGGAAACCGTAGTCATCGGATATTCTCGAGTGTCCCCATGTACACAAACTACAGCCATTTTCCTAGGATGTAAGGTTTTTCCCACCACTAGATCACTTTTCACTATGGTGACCAGCCTGAATCCAACAATACCACAATACCACAACATATTTAACATATTTACTATCTAAGCACATTCTACATATTCTCATTCCCTTTTACTGCAGTGCATGTGGTTGCAAAAAAGGACTGTCGTCTCTCTGTCAGAAAGTCAGAAAGTCACACTGCATGGATTCATCACCCGCTGGGCAAACCGCTGATACACGTCCCTCTTCCCAGCAATGGTAACAAATCCCCCTTCCGGTCCTCTTCTGTGGATTGAGTCTTCCAGGCCGCTCTCTCCAAACATTAGCAGTAGTCCTGATAATACCTCTAGTTGCTCTTTTGTCCCTCTCTCCACCCCCATCCCTTGATGCAGTCTTACCTATAGGTGGGGAGGGTCTGGTCTTGGGGTGGAAAGTCTGTGCGTCTCTGGGGGAAGAGTACACCGGAGTTTCCGGACCACCATGGCTTACCCATTTCTGCAGGGTGTTAGGAAGAGACCTAAGAAATTTGTCCATGACTACTCGCTCCAAAATTTTTGGTCCGGACAGAGTTTGTGGCTGCAGCCATTTCCTAGGCAAATGGATGAGGTCATACATCTGCGACCGAGGGGGCTTCCTCAGCTGATAACTCCAATTGTGGACCCGCTGAGCATGGACATCCAGGGTTACACCACAACGTGCCAATATTTCCTCTTTTAACCGATCATAGTTTTTTGCATCTGCAAGCTCCAAATCAAAATATGCCTTTTGGGCTTCTCCAGATAATAGGGGGGCCACTAGTCCAGCCCACTGTTCTTTAGGCCAACTCTCTTTTTCCACTGTTCTCTCAAACGTGGTCAGAAACATCTCAGGGTCATCATCTGCAGTCATCTTTGGCAATGAGTGGCTTACCCAACAAGTCGATATGTTACTAGTTACTAGTTACAAGTGAAAGCATCCAAACAGCATAAACAAAACAAAACATAAAATAAACCCTGGCCACTTGGGGCGTCTACCTTCACCACACAGGAACCTATCTATGGAGTCTGGCACAGCCTACTGCTGGGCAGACACTGCTGGTCATACAGCAGAAAAACAATAGTCTTTTTGATTTTTATCACACAGAAAAATCAACACCACCTCACCTCTTCAGAAGTCTTTCTCAGCTCACTGCTCTCCTTAACTCAAAAAGCCTCAGGATGCAGCAATCAGTAGTCATCCTCTGGATAACTTATAGAGGCCTTAATTGCCTCATTCTGAACAGCTGAAGCTTTCCAACGCCCTTAAACCTTAATGGCTGTTTCTGTAATCCGACACCTAATAGTAATTGGTGAATTGTCTAAACAAGGCAGAAATGTATCTCCCGTCTGTGACAACACCCACAGATTTACCTGACTTCCTGTCACATTATATATATATATATATATATATATATATATATATATATATATATATTTATATACTATGCATTAACATATTCTTGCCACTGCCTCCTGGCTCTTTAAGAGGTTCTAGATTTCTAAATGGCAGGAGGCGGAAGCGGGCATTCTGATCATGTGACCGCTGTGATTGGCATTGACAGTGCCCACCAGTAACTGTGTCGGGAGCCTGCTTTTTTAATACTAGTTTGGAATAATATATATATATTTTTCTAACAATTAGCACTTGATATATTAAGAGATGGGTTCTAACTGCTGTATGAATTCACAGCTTAGGCTAAAAACTGCATGCTGTGAGTAATGTAAACATTGGCAAGTGGCACAGTTTAATTGATACAAACATTAACAAAACTCCTTGGGAGTAATTACTGAGAAGGAAAAAGTTATTAAAAACAATTAAATGTAGCATTATTAAAACTGCTGAAGAATTATACAAACATATGCACATAATAATCCATGTGTGAAATTAAATGATTAGCTAAATAATGCATAACAAATGTTTATGAAATTGTCAGAGAAGAATAGTTTTGTAGTAGGCTTCAGTATGAAAACAACTAGGGCAGGCAACAGGGAGTTCAAAAAAGCGTTTAAAGTGTCATTAAAGACACAACTATTTTTTTTTTAATTTTAAATAGAGTATGGTACGGTTATAACCCCTGTCATTTTTATTTGCCATCTGTATCCCATTGGGTAGATTTCCCTTTACTTCCTGTCCCATAGCCAAAACGGGAAGTGAGAGGAAATCCCTGCAAAGTGAGGGAATCCTGAACAGGGCCGTCTAAAACACTTCCGGACCGCCCACCATGGATATACGTCGCTACTTTGCCTTTAAATACCAGCGTTAAGGCAGCAGATAGCTGCCATAATCGTGATGTTTTTTTTAAAGGGCGAGAGGTCTGCTTTAACATAAAAGTTGTCTCACTTTTTATGGCAGCGGGAGAGGTGCGATCTGATCCCTGGGATAGATGGACAGGAAGTCGAGTGAAGGCAAAATGGCCCCCTATGCCCTCAAAGGACTGGAGCAACGTCAAACGTCACTTCCACACTCCGGCCTTAAAGCAACAATTGTTTTATTTGTGTAAATAGGAAATCTAATGCCGCATGCACACGACCGTTTTTCATGATGAGGAAACATGCAATTTTTTTAATTGGTCGTGAAAAACGGTTATGTGTATGCTATGTTCTAAATTTTTAACGGCCATTTTTCTCATTGAGAAAAATGCCCGTTAAAAATTTAGAACCTGCTCTATTTTTTCTCGTGGTTTTTCACATCGTCCTTTTTCACATTGTGAAAAACGGTCGTGTGTATGCTTTAACGAGGGGGAAAAACGCGCATGCTCAAAAGAAAATTCTGAAACGGGGGAAATTAACATAAGGATGGCGCCATTCAAATGGAACTTCCCCTTTATAGTGCCATTGTACGTCACCGCGCTTTGCTCAAGCTTTTTTTTTTTAAGAACGTGTGTATGCAAGGCTGGCTTGAGAGGAATCACATAGAGAAAAACTTAGTTTTTTTTCCATGACATGAATAACGGTTGTGTGTACGCAGAATAAGGTATTTTTGACCCCAGATATCACATTAAAGAGGCCCTGTCCTGCTTATTTATATTACAAGGTATGTTTATATTGCTTGTAATAAAAGTGATCACATTTTTTTTTAAAGAAACAGTGTAAAAATTATAAATATAAAGTAAAATAAATAAGAAGAAGGGGGCGTGGCTTGGCACTCAGCGTGGATGGCAGCATAGTAAAGAATCTTCAATCTACCTTAAGGCTTCCAGCCTAACACTGACCTGATATAACTCGGCTATGAGCAGACTCACTCAGCGTCAATCCAGTGACTCGTTCGCAGAGATTCTCTTTGGTTCCGAGAACCTGCAGCATATCGGATCTATTCAAATCACACCCACGGCCCTCCCGAAGTGCAGCTCCAGCTAAGATGGTGTTTGTCGACCACGAGGACTCCAGCGAGGAGTCACAGGCAGCATCAGCGGAAATGGTGAGAAACCGCTCCTGTCCTGTGCTGACATGTCAGCGTTCATAGCTGACATAAAATACACTCTGCCATAACTGAAATCAAAGCTTATCTGCTGGCGTTAAAGGAGAATGTGACCAGCACTGAGAAAGCAGGTCAAAGAGACATAAGGCTCTTACTCACTTGGAATCAGTCTCTGATACACATACCTCACAATTGATTGCAGTTAATCGTCACCTGGATCTGGATAATAGGGATAGAAGACAAAATATCAGAGTGAGGAGAGTGCCGGAATCAGTAATGCTGAATCAAATCACCTCAATCCTAACCTCCATCTTTAATAATTTGTTAGAAATGCCAATGGACACTCTGATTAGTTTTGAGCAAGCTCATTGAGCTTTCAGACCTTGTCTGAGCGAGGCTGCACTTCCAAGAGACATTATCTGCTGTCTCCCAATGTTTACACTTAAAGAAGAAATCCCGGCTCAAGCCCACCTGAAACCACCTCTTTCAATGATCACGAAATTACTCTCTTCCAGGAACTCTCTCTCATTACCATGGCTAATCGCAGGGCTCTGTGCCCACTGCTGGAGGTCCTGAGAGAAAAGAGCCTTTCCTATAGATGGAAATTTCCCTTTGTCCTATCTGTCCCTTGCAACGGGAACCAACTCATCCTCAAGACACCAGATAATCTCCCAATGTTTTGTGAGGCCCTCTATCTACCACATATAGATCACAAATGGATCTTCCAGTTCGGACCAGCAAGTTTTGTTTCCCCTCACTATCCCACAGTCCTCCAATCACACCACAACCAACACCCACCAAGCATGTGCTTAAAAAAGGGAAATTCCAAAAAGCACAAGGAACAGGTCCAACATGATCACCCCATGCAACCAGGAGCACATGATCCAAGGAATATACCTGAAGTTATAGATGGATTACCTTTGTCTCTTGACACTCTCCTCTAGTGAGAACCCCCCTTGACAGAGTAACTGTTTTCTATACCACTTGTTACTTCACGTTTTTCCTTTTTTTACAGCCATTATTGTTTTCTGCTTACTTGGTTCCATTCTTTTCTATCAGGATACATGACTTCAAGGGGTGATATACTTCAGACATTCACATCACATATTTTTCTGAAACCCAGAGATATATTACTGAGGCCCATCAACATGCAAAGTGTTGGGTATCTCCCTTGTTGGGGTGCTTTTTATTTGTTTTATATTTGACTAACTGGAAGTATGTGTGCAAAGGCTACTTGCACATCATTTTTCTAAAGTGAGTCATATATGTCATGCCAGTTGAAATACACATGAGTCCTTCCTCTGTTGGTTTATTGCTTACTACAACACCTATACAAACAGTGTTACACATAACTGTTCTGATTGTTTTTATTGCAGGCTGTGGGAATGAGTAGTTATTACCTTCATGTTTAGATTAACCTACTTTATACTTTAATACGTACCTCCCACTGTGTGAATTTAGCATATTTGGGCTACGCCTTTGTTGCTACTCATAACTGCAAGCACAACTTTAAGAGCCACTCTATTGTTCTGTCTCAAGGACATAGCTAAACCTCCTTGTCCCATAAACTACAGATATTATATTCACAGATATATATTCATTTGATCTCAGTCTTATTAGAACAAGCCAGGTGGAACTACAAAAAAGCTTGCCCCCATCATCCATGGGGGTTAGTCAGCCAGAAAAGCTTACTGAGGAGGAACAAGAAGTGAGAAATTCAGACAAAGAAAACAAAGAAAAAAACATTTAGAAGGGAAATCGAAGGAAACTAACAATGCAGTTGTTTAAAGGAACCAATTTAGAAAATAAAAAACAAACCTTTACAATCCCTTTAATCAATGATGGTGATTAGAATGTTTTAATGGTTAGTGTTCTTTAGTTTAACATTTTATCTTTCTACAGCACACAGTCTTTCATTGTTTTGTTTATATATAGATATATATCTATATATATATACATAGATATATATCTATATATATCTATATATATATATATATATATATATATATATATATATATATATAGTGCAGAAAATAAGTATTTGAACACCCTGCTATTTTGCAAGTTCTCCCACTTGGAAATCACGGAGGGGTCTGAAATTGTCATCGTAGGTGCATGTCCACTGTGAGAGACATAATAATAAAAAAAAATCCAGAAATCACAATGTATGATTTTTTTAACTATTTATTTGTATGATACAGCTGCAAATAAGTATTTGAACACCTGAGAAAATCAATGTTAATATTTGGTACAGTAGCCTTTGTTTGCAATTACAGAGGTCAAACGTTTCTTGTAGTTTTTCACCAGGTTTGCACACACTGGAGGAGGGATTTTGGCCCACTCCTCCACACAGATCTTCTCTAGATCAGTCAGGTTTCTGGGCTGTCGCTGAGAAACACAGAGTTTGAGCTCCCTCCAAAGATTCTCTATTGGGTTTAGGTCTGGAGACTGGCTAGGCCACGCCAGAACCTTGATATGCTTCTTACAGAGCCACTCCTTGGTTGTCCTGGCTGTGTGCTTCGGGTCATTGTCATGTTGGAAGACCCAGCCTCGACCCATATTCAAAGCTCTAACTGAGGGAAGGAGGTTGTTGCCCAAAATCTCGCAATACATGGCCCCGGTCATCCTCTCCTTAATAAAGTGCAGTCGCCCTGTCCCATGTGCAGAAAAACACCCCCAAAGCATGATGCTACCACCCCCATGCTTCACAGTAGGGATGGTGTTCTTGGGATGGTACTCATCATTCTTCTTCCTCCAAACACGGTTAGTGGAATTATGACCAAAAAGTTCTATTTTGGTCTCATCTGACCACATGACTTTCTCCCATGACTCCTCTGGATCATCCAAATGGTCATTGGCAAACTTAAGACGGGCCTTGACATGTGCTGGTTTAAGCAGGGGAACCTTCCGTGCCATGCATGATTTCAAACCATGACGTCTTAGTGTATTACCAACAGTAACCTTGGAAAAGGTGGTCCCAGCTCTTTTCAGGTCATTGACCAGCTCCTCCCGTGTAGTCCTGGGCTGATTTCTCACCTTTCTTAGGATCATTGAGACCCCACGAGGTGAGATTTTGCATGGAGCCCCAGTCCGAGGGAGATTGACAGTCATGTTTAGCTTCTTCCATTTTCTAATGATTGCTCCAACAGTGGACCTTTTTTCACCAAGCTGCTTGGCAATTTCCCCGTAGCCCTTTCCAGCCTTGTGGAGGTGTACAGTTTTGTCTCTAGTGTCTTTGGACAGCTCTTTGGTCTTGGCCATGTTAGTAGTTGGATTCTTACTGATTGTATGGGGTGGACAGGTGTCTTTATGCAGCTAATGACCTCAAACAGGTGCATCTAATTTAGGATAATAAATGGAGTGGAGGTGGACATTTTAAAGGCAGACTAACAGGTCTTTGAGGGTCAGAATTCTAGCTGATAGACAGGTGTTAAAATACTTCTTTGCAGCTGTATCATACAAATAAATAGTTAAAAATTCATAAATTGTGATTTCTGGAATTTTTTTTTTGGATTATGTCTCTCACAGTGGACATGCACCTACGATGACAATTTCAGACCCCTCCATGATTTCCAAGTGGGAGAACTTGCAAAATAGCAGGGTGTTCAAATACTTATTTTCTGCACTGTATATAGATATATATATATATAGATATATATATATTAGGGTTGACCCGATTCCACTTTTTTAGGACCGAGTACAAGTACCGATACTTTTTTTCAAGTAGTCGCCGATACCGAATACCGATACTTTTTTTTAAATGTGTCCCCAAATGCAGCCATGTCCCCCCACATATTGCAGCCATGTATGTCCCCCCACATATTGCAGCCATGTATGTCCCCCACATATTGCAGCCATGTATGGTCCCCCACATAATGCAGCCATGTATGGTCCCCCACATAATGCAGCCATGTATGGTCCCCCACATATGCAGCCATGTATGGTCCCCCACATATGCAGCCATGTATGGTCCCCCACATAATGCAGCCATGTATTATCCCCCACATAATGCAGCCATGTATGGTCCCCCACATATTGCAGCCATGTATGGTCCCCCACATATTGCAGCCATGTATGTCCCCCACATATTGCAGCCATGTATGTCCCCCACATATTGCAGCCATGTATGTCCCCCACATATTGCAGCCATGTATGTCCCCCACATATTGCAGCCATGTATGTCCCCCACATATTGCAGCCATGTATGGTCCCCCACATATTGCAGCCATGTATGGTCCCCCACATAATGCAGCCATGTATGGTCCCCCACATAATGCAGCCATGTATGGTCCCCCACATATGCAGCCATGTATGGTCCCCCACATAATGCAGCCATGTATGGTCCCCCACATAATGCAGCCATGTATGGTCCCCCACATAATGCAGCCATGTATGGTCCCCCACACCACATAATGCAGCCATGTATGGTCCCCCACATAATGCAGCCATGTATGGTCCCCCACATATGCAGCCATGTATGGTCCCCCACATAATGCAGCCATGTATGGTCCCCCACATAATGCAGCCATGTATGGTCCCCCACATAATGCAGCCATATATGGTCCCCCACATAATGCAGCCATGTATAGTCCCCCACATATGCAGCCATGTATGGTCCCCCACATAATGCAGCCATGTATTATCCCCCACATAATGCAGCCATGTATGGTCCCCCACATATTGCAGCCATGTATGGTCCCCCACATATTGCAGCCATGTATGTCCCCCACATATTGCAGCCATGTATGTCCCCCACATATTGCAGCCATGTATGTCCCCCACATATTGCAGCCATGTATGTCCCCCACATATTGCAGCCATGTATGTCCCCCACATTGCAGCCATGTATGGTCCCCCACATAATGCAGCCATGTATGGTCCCCCACATAATGCAGCCATGTATTGTCCCCCACATAATGCAGCCATGTATGGTCCCCCACATATGCAGCCATGTATGGTCCCCCACATTGGCAGCCATGTATGGTCCCCCACATAATGCAGCCATGTATGGTCCCCCACATAATGCAGCCATGTATGGTCCCCCACATAATGCAGCCATGTATGGTCCCCCACATATGCAGCCATGTATGGTCCCCCACATATGCAGCCATGTATGGTCCCCCACTTATGCAGCCATGTATGGTCCCCCACATAATGCAGCCATGTATGGTCCCCCACATAATGCAGCCATGTATGGTCCCCCACATAATGCAGCCATGTATGGTCCCCCACATAATGCAGCCATGTATGGTCCCCCACATATGCAGCCATGTATGGTCCCCATACCTGTATATATGATGCCGCCGCCGCCACCGCCGTTAATCCCCTGCATTACAGCGTAGCGTAGCGCCGCGCACGCATTACAAGCCTCCGTTGTGAATACTTGTAAAGCGCGCGCCGCCATGTATAGACACTCCCCTTCTCGGGATTGGACTGAGTGGGGAGTGTCTATGCATGGGGGCGCGTGCTTTACAGGTATTCACAACGGAAGCTTGTAATGCGTGCGCGGCGCTACGCTACGCTGTAATGCAGGGGATTAACGGCAGTGGCATCATATATACAGATATGGGGGACATACATGGCTGCAATATGGGGGGCGGGGGAAGTATTCTATTTTAGTATCGGGGGTATTTGCAGGAGTACAAGTACTCCCGCAAATACTCGGCATCATATATACGGCTTCACTTAGAAGAGCCACCAGAGGGCACGTGAGCAGGGAACCTATTGCGCATGGCCGACGGGCGCGATTACAGCTGGCCACACGCATTGCGTGCACGAGCAGGAGCTCTGAGGAGAGAAGGACAGATTGTGTCTTTCTACAAGGTAGAAAACATGATCTGTCCTCTCCTATGATCAGTCCCCATCCCCCCCATAGTTAGAACACACAATAGGAAACACAGTTAACCCCTTGCTCGCCCCTTAGTTTTAACCACTTCCCTGCCAGTGACATTTACATAGTAATCAGTGCATATTCATAGCACTGATAACTCTGTAAATGTCAATGGTCTCAAAAATGTGTCAAAAGTGTTTGAACTGTCTGCAACATCACAATACCGCAAAACAACACATATCACAGATCATTATTAGTAAAAATAAAAAACGCTATATAAATGCCTTGAATCTTTCCCATAGTTTGTAGACGCTATGGGCCAGATTCACAGAGCGATTACGCCGGCGTTACAGGAGATGCGCTGCGTAAGTCTAATTGTGCGCGTGCGTTTCGATGCACGGCACTCCCAAAATGAGATACGCAAGAAATCTATTTTTCTTTGTCCAGCGTAATTTCGTTAGACAGGCGCATCCGTCCGCGCAAAACTGCGCTAGACACACCATTGATTTGCTATTCAAATATGCTAATGAGGGAGTTACGGGGATCCACAAAAGAACGTTGGTGCAGCGCAGGCTACGCGCTGTGCGCAACAGCTAAATGTCCTGTCTAAAATTAGACCATATAAAAGCTGGTATAAAATTAGACAATTCGTCTACATGTCAGATAAAGCAACACTGTTAGTGAGGAGCTGAGCAGTCACACATGTTGCCCAACATGCCAGTGGCATCCATGCTCATAGCTATACTACTTACTTTAGATGAGCAAAGAAGGAGGAGGGCACTGAGGAGGGCACTGAGGAGGGCACGGGATTTTTTTTTTTTTACTTTTTTTTTGCTTATTTAAACTTTACAATTTAATCTAATCTAATACAATATTCTTATCTGATACAAGCCCCTCACTCTTCACTCTTCACGGGAGAGGATATATCACACACGCATAGACATCTATGGCATGAGTGATTCTGAGGTGTCTTGCATCTTCAGATTCACCCCTCATATGCCATCATGGAATTAACCACAACCCTGCAGGAGGACATCACCAGCCCAACACATGACACTACCCATGACACCCATGACAGCTACATATACAATCATAGCCCCATCCCCACAGATTTCGAACAGAACATGTATGGGGACAGCTGGCTGGTTGGTGAGTGACATGGGTGGCAGGCATGACTGTCCCCCCCATGATGCTGAAATCACAAGGGGCACATGCACTACTAACATCCTCCTGTCTTATCCCTTCAGGGTGACTCTGCATATGCACTGGGACCCCATCTCATGACTCCTATACGGAACCCCCCTAACCAAGGCTACCCCGTCTTCTGAGGGAAGAGCAGTCAGGAGACAGCTCACATTAGGCATCTTTGCACGTTAAACACACACATTAATCGTGGCACAATGAGAATGCATGCATGCACACCACTGTGGTCCCTAGCACAGACACATCACATCCTCATCACATTGGATTGGCACAAGCCCACAATGCAGGACTTGTGAGCAGCAACGCCATGCCACGGCTCCAATTATGTCACTGTACATTCATACACCATTCACACGGACCTGGGGATCACTTCTCCACCACAAATGAGGGTGACACCCCTTTTCCGGCAGGAATGTCACCCCCACATTCCCAAATCATACACAAACAGAACCAAAAATAAATAAATGTGACCAGCTAAAATAAAAAATGCCCAGCAAAAATATAATTTAAACAAAATAACAACAAAAAAAACACATAAAAGACAAAAATCACTCTCAAAGACACGTCACAAACAAACAAACAAACAAACGCTAATAAACAACAGAACAAAAGCACCTTGCTGTATAGGGAGGGATACAAAGGGGTGTACTTTTGCAAAGGAAGTGCGTTTGTCTCTGTCTATTTATGCTGTTTGCGTAGTTCACTAATTTGCCCTAGTCCACTTCCAATTCCACTGATTGCGCCGTTCCCGGGTTGTGAGCATGCGCACAGAGGTGCTGACCATGGTCTGCTTCAAGCGCGCATGCGCGAGCCGGCCGGCCCTTCATTTGCATGGGGTCACGGCTCATTTCAATGTAACACGCCCACGTCCTTCCCAATTTGTATTACTCCGCCTTGCACCTCTGAAATAACGTTGCGCAGGCGCACATTTCTGCGTAAAACCGACGAGAATAGGGTGATTGCGCCGCTACATTGCGCCAGTCTAACGTAAAGGCGGTGCGCTACGCCGGTCCAATAATGCGCAGATGTACCTGAATCTGGCCCTATAACTTTTGCACATCATTTCGATTTTGTCTACCAAAAATATGTAGACGAATACATATCGGCCTAAACTGAGTAACTGTATTTATTTATTAAATTGGGATATTTACTATGGCAAAAAGTAAAAGATATTGTGTTTTTTTTTTTTTCAAAATTGTTGCTCTTTTTTTGTTTATAGCACAAAAAATAAAAACCGCAGAGGTAATCAAACACCACTAAAAGAAATCTCTATTTGTGGGGGAAAAAGGACGTAAATTTTGTTTGGGTACAACATCGCTGGAGCGCGCAATTGTTTAAAGCAACACAGTGCCGTATCGCAAAAAATGGCTCGGTCAATGGGCAGCCAAATCTTCTGGAGCTGAAGTGGTTAAGTGCACCTGAAGTAGTGTGTGAAATGCGTCTTCCAGCTTTCTGTTTTTGTCAGCACTTGGGATGTTCTCATAAAATAATTTTCATAAATTATGGAGTGCAGCCATTTCTTCTACTTTGATCAAAAAACTCCTAAAGGGTCGGGAGGCGCTTGCGCCTAAGAGGTTCATTTTACCATTTTGGTAAAATGTACTTGAGACAGAAAGTAGATCTAATTGGTATTGCATCTTAATGCTATTGGGGTAAACCTGATCACCCTGTAAAGACTCTACATCTTTGTAAGCTGATTGCTGTGTAGATCTAATTATGAACAGGCGGCAGTAACCAGAAATCAAAGATACATGTGGCTATTTTTAAAGCAGAGGTTCTAGATTTTTGTTTCCAGGTGCCGAGTATGGATGAAATTTGGGTTTGAGTTGAACATAAAATCTCCCCAAACCGAAGTCATGTGTAGTTCAGTGGACTAATGTGGCTGTTTATGTTGATAGCAAACAATTATCACCAGTGCACTTCCTAGCCTCTGAACTGTGGTCATACTGTATACAGTAGCTTAGAAGAGATGGGGGGTTTCTTAGGTGCCATCAGTCTTTAGTCAGTGTGCTTTGGAGTAGACAGGGAATAGTTAGGCACATTTCACAGAGTGTTTACAGGGATAGGTACGGTAGATGCTGAAACTGATTACTGAAAACTGCTATATTTACATTGAGTATACGGCCCGGCAGACCTTTTAATCTGGCCCTCACCCGCGATCGCATCGTGCCGCGATCGCCGCTAATTGAGGCCACGGATTTGCGGCCTATGCTTCGATGCTATTAGTCACGGCTATTATCCATCTCCATTGATCTGTGCCTCCCATTGGTCCAATCATCATTTTGGTTGACGTCATTGGAGTACGCCCTGCTTCCTATTGGACGGCTTCCCGGCGACGCTGCACGTGCGTCAGGGACCCTCTCGCTGAAGCGCGGCTCCGTTCTTCGGGAATTGATGCAGGTTTGCCTGTCAGTACCTGCATCCGTGCGTGTGTGGGCCTCATCTCCTTCTGGATCACCCCGTCATCTTCGGGTCCCTCAGGCTACGCCCCTATAACATCTTGCCGCAGTAGGACAGCCGCCCATTTAACAGGTACTCTTGAGCTGTTACACTACACTTGCATCTCCTATTTGGATTATCTATTTTTTTTTTATCAAATAGGGTTTTATTGAAGAACAACAAAAAAAAACCACAGGAAGACACAAAAGTAACATGAATAAGTGCAGTACAGCACACTCAGACAAGGTACAATTCGATCTTTCAACAGCAAAATCTCAAATACATAGGAGACACTTCACTACTAGACCATCTCATGCAGCATTTAAAAGGACATGCCCAACTGTGTGGCCCACATTTTAGTGTTACAACTAGCCATCACCCAAAAAAGTACAATGCCCACTCCACCACCGGTTTTGGATCATCTATTTAATTTACTATTAACTCTATATTGACTTTTTACCATTACATTCTAAGCAAAATCACTGTGCCATCAATTGTCACCACTGTGCCATGCCAAATGCAGCCACTGTGCCATGCCATCAAACGCAGTCACTGGGTCATCAATTGTCACCACTGTGCCATGCCATTAAAAGCAATCACTGTGCCATCAATTGTCACCACTGTGCCATGCCAAATGCAGCCACTGTGCCATGCCATCAAACTCAGCCATTGTGCCATCAATTGTCACCACTGTGCCATGCCATCAAAATCAATCACTGTGTCATCAATTGTCACCACTGTGCCATGCCAAATGCAGCCACTGTACTATGCCATCAAACGCAGCCACTGTGCCATAAATTGTCACCACTGTGCCATGCCAAATGCAGCCACTGTGCCATGCCATCAAACGCAGCCACTGTGCCATCAATTGTCACCACTGTGCCATGCCATCAAAAGCAATCACTGTGCCATCAATTGTCACCACTGTGCCATGCCAAATGCAGCCACTGTGCCATGCCATTAAACGCAGCCACTGTGCCATCAATTTTTACCACTGTGCCATGCCATCAAAAGCAATCACTGTGGCATCAATTGTCACCACTGTGCCATGCTAAATGCAGCCACTGTGCCATGCCATCAAACTCAGCCATTGTGCCATCAATTGTCACCACTGTGCCATGCCATCAAAATCAATCACTGTGCCATCAATTGTCACCACTGTGCCATGCCAAATGCAGCCACTGTGCCATGCCATCAAACGCAGCCACTGTGCCATAAATTGTCACCACTGTGCCATGCCAAATGCAGCCACTGTGCCATGCCATCAAACGCAGCCACTGTGCCATCAATTGTCACCACTGTGCCATGCCATCAAAAGCAATCACTGTGCCATCAATTGTCACCACTGTGCCATGCCAAATGCAGCCACTGTGCCATGCCATCAAACGCAGCCACTGTGCCATCAATTGTCACCACTGTGCCATGCCATCAAAAGCAATCACTGTGGCATCAATTGTCACCACTGTGCCATGCTAAATGCAGCCACTGTGCCATGCCATCAAACTCAGCCATTGTGCCATCAATTGTCACCACTGTGCCATGCCATCAAAATCAATCACTGTGCCATCAATTGTCACCACTGTGCCATGCCAAATGCAGCCACTGTGCCATGCCATCAAACGCAGCCACTGTGCCATAAATTTGTCACCACTGTGCCATGCCAAATGCAGCCACTGTGCCCATGCCATCAAACGCAGCCACTGTGCCATCAATTGTCACCACTGTGCCATGCCATCAAAAGCAATCACTGTGCCATCAATTGTCACCACTGTGCCATGCCAAATGCAGCCACTGTGCCATGCCATCAAACGCAGCCACTGTGCCATCAATTGTCACCACTGTGCCATGCCATCAAATGCAGCCATTCTGCCCATCAATTGTGGTCTTGTAAAATAACAATTTTTATGCTTTTCTACCTTAAATTAATCTAAACATTTAATGTTACAAATTTAAATTTAATTTATATTAATTCACACATACACACCATGTCCATCTACTCTTGGTCTGGCCCCCGGGTCCAATATATGAAGTCATTGCGGCCCTCAAGTCAAAAGGTTTGCCCACCCCTGGCCTAGAAGGTGGACACAAGTAATAAAGATAGGGAGCATATCATAATTCTAAGACTTGAGATCTGGAAAGAGGTTAGGAGCACCCATCGTGTGCCCCCAACTAAAGGATACATAGATTATCTTGGTACCCAAGGAGTACAATGGCATTTATAAAAATGTAAAGTTTTATTTATCCATAGTTAAAAACAAATGTATCGCTCACCCCCGCAGGAGCCGCTGGATAGATTTGGGTCGGCCTATTACCTCTATAGCTTCGATGTCTAGGGTAGTTGAAGAGAATAGCAATGATGGAATTTCCAAATAATGGATGTCTTTTTTTGTGCTTTATTTTTACCCAACGCTGTATAAAACAATAAACTTGAATAAGAAAAGATGGATGATGTTGAGAATAACAGATTCAGGCTTATGAATAACAGAAGCAGTTCTGCTCCAAACGACACTTTGCTTTCGTCGCCACTCCAGCCGGAGTGGGTGTAGTGTACCTGGACAGGGCCTCTCACACCGACCTGGCAGCCCAGGGTATCACTCGGAACCCGGTTGTGGGAAACAGGCCTCTGCCACAGACCCTAGAACATAGGTGATGAGGTATGAATAAATCTTTGTGCAAATAATATCTTGCGCCAAAATAAAATTAAACTAAATAGATGAACTACAGCTGCTACCCAAAATAATCAACAGATATGCCCCTTTGGAGAATCATCCAGGAGATTATGAGTATTATTATCATAACCCTGGACCCAGCCAGTATGCCCCTAGACCCCCACGGGGCCAATTCAGAGGGAACTTCAGGGGGACGCTGGCTCAACAGTATAGCCACCCACCCCAGGGGGGGAATGGAGGGGATGGAAGGAGCCCTACAAAATTCCATCTACCCCTGTCCACCAGCAGAAAGCAAACCCAGAAAAAGAGAAAGAAGAGGGTGAACCAGGCAGAAAAAGACCCTGAGACAACTGAGTGAGGGTATATTCAATCTAACAGGGGTCGACTTTTCCAATGTTGAATTGGGAGTTCTTTTTCAGGGAATGAAATTTTGCCCAGACAAAAACATAAATAAATTTGAGGTTTTTATAGAAGTCGAAAAGTATGTGAGGAAACTTAATATCAAAAAATATTTATCACAACAGAGTATCCACACACCCATTCCAGTCAATGATAATTTTGTAGATACAGGGTTAAAGAACAATTCTGTGTTTAACCCCAAAAAAGAGACTCATCATCATGTGGAAGTCTTCAAAAATATGATACAGGATGAAATCAAAGACTTGAAGGTCAAACAAACTAAAAACAATAGCACAATAAAGGAAGGAATCAAAAAACTGGAGGAAAATAAAAACATAATAATCTGCCCTGCAGATAAAGGGGGGGTAGTTTTGCTCACTAAAGAGTACTATTACGGGGAAATACAAAGATTACTAGGAGACACAGCCACCTACAAACTACTCCGAGGAGACCCCTTGTCTAAGCTCAAAGATCAACTTTTATTATGGACAACGGAAGGAGCCGCCAAGTCTATATTGAATGCTAAAGAGGCACTCTACCTAGTTCCCAATACACCTAAGACTCCTGTTTTATACATAGTCCCTAAGGTGCACAAGGACAAAATAAATCCCCCAGGGAGACCCATCATAAGTGGGATCGGGTCCTTGTATTCTAGAATTGGGGAATATCTAGACATCTTTTTGCAGCCCTTAGTCACACAGGGTAAGTCCTATCTAAAGGACAGCAGGGACCTCATCAATCCCTGTCCTCCCTAAAAGTCACAGAGGGAACATGGTTAGTGACAGTGGACGTAGAGTCCTTATATACTAACATCCGACAGGAAGATGCTATAGAAGCCTGGCACTAAGAACAGACACTAGGTTGCCAGCAGTTCAGGTCAAATTTCTGATTGATGGACTCCAACAGGCCATGGGCAACAATTACTTCTGGGCACTAGGACAATTCTACAATCAGATCAAGGGAGTCGCAATGGGGGCTAGGTATGCCCCCAGCGTGGCAAACCTGGTACTCAATAAATGGGAGGAGGAAACCATCTTACGGGATAACCATGTACCCCTCGTCTATTACAGGAGATATATAGATGACATTATCCTCATGTGGGAGGGTCCTTGGGCCACCTTGGAAATATTTTTGAACGGAATGAACAACAACCAGTATGGACTCAAAGAGTGGAAAAAGGGTCAGTACACGCACTTATTTCAAGGGCACGAACAGGAATGCCTTAGTGCCCGTGAATAGCTACTATCCCCAAAGGCCAATACATGCAAATCCGCCGTAATTGTGACAACATCACTGATTTCCAATCCCAATCCTCAATCCTAACGGAGAAATTTAAAGAAAAGGGATACCTCCCCCAGATGTTAGAAAATACAGTCCTGGAAGTTGCCAATCTGGATAGGGAGGACCTATTGACTTCAAAAAGAAAACCCCATTTCTTAGGAGATTTTAGCATTTTTTTCCAGATTCCACCGCCAATATAAAAGCATAGAGAAAATGTTCTGAAAACATTGGCCTATTCTGCTTAAAGATAATGATATTTGGCCAAAATTTTACCTTCTAAACCCAAATTTATTTACAGAAGGGCACGGGACTACAGAATATGATAGCTCCAAATGTACCGGATCCCCCCACCAAGACCTCTCACTTTCCTAGATGGGTCAGGATTCCACTGTTGCACGAGGTGCAGATCGTGCAAAAGTACTATATAGAAAAGCAGAAAGATAAGTAAATTCAAATCCAATGTCACACAAAGAGAATACACAATTAAACCTCTAGTTACATGTGACACTCACATGTCACATACCTACTGGAGTGTGCATCATGTTCATACAATACTGCTAGTGTCAATACAATACATGTGGCAACGCATAGAAGAACCCACAAGGAAACTAAGAGTCAGAATCAATGAGCACGTAGCCAACATTATACAGTAAATGGTTTTCCAAATCACAGTGTATCTAAGCACTTTGCCAAATATCATAATAAGGACCCCAGCAAACTTTTCTTTTGTGGTATAGACAGGGTCACCAGGCACTGGAGAGGCACCAATATGACACAGGCCATCTCCCAGAACGAGACGATGTGGATCCACCAATTGCGGGTAATGCACCCGCAGGGCCTTAACATTGAGTAGGATCTCAATTGTTTTCTCACTAACAACTGATACTTTAACTGCCTAGAGGGGGTGCTAAAGATATTTTAGTTTAGATATCTATTATTGATTTTAATTTTATTTTCATACAAATTTTATGTACAATTGCATTTTTTTCATATGACTTTTTATTATATTACATAATACACATATATACTTGGTCTAGAATCAAGTACAATCATTATGTATTTATGGCAATCTAGCTTTGCTACTAATCGTATATTTTAATTTAATTTATACCATTAAGTTAGCCCATGCATAATATGTATATATGGGGACTTATAGAATTGGTCACCTGTAGAGTCCCACATAGGGTTAACCATATACAGAATGTGGTATTACAAGTATCATACGCTATAGTGTGGTCATAGTTTTAATGGAATTTAGATTGTGCCAGCATCGAATGTTGTACCAGACTGCAACTGTTATTATTATTGATAAATATTGCATGGGTTCCAGCATTAATTGTAATAGGGATGTATCAAGTGCCTGGTGACAGTCATTATGCATCGTTAGAGACGCTGAACCTGTTACCGAGGCTTGCATCACTTCTTTTCCGCCCACACCAATTGAAATGACGTATAAAACCAACTCCTCCAGCGTGGTAGGGTACGCTTCCTGAAGACGTTACACAACGAAACGTACGTCGGGGCGGAACCTATCCACGCACAACATTCTATCACTTCCTGTCCTGCTGGTTCAGACCTCCCCAGCTGGAACGCACGCTCGGGATAGATGTCCAGTGCCCGGGATCGATGACCCTACACTCATGCGAGCAAGCCTTAGTGCCGGGTTCGAGGCACATCTAAGAGTAAGCAGCCATTTGGCTTTTTTATATGATCTAATCTTTTAATAAACAAGTTACACTATGTTGGCATCATTCTGTTATTACATGCACTTACTGGGACACATGTGACTGCAAGAATCCCAAGTACCAGGACGTATCTGATTACACAGGGAACCTGTAAAGCTGTACATGACTCCTTTTTTTGGTATCAAAATAAGGAGCAATACCATCTGGTAAGGAACCATCTTAAATATTCACTTCGGGTGTTTATCAGCTTACACTGGTGAAGGTGGAACAGCACTGTGATTTTCGTGAGCACGAATCTGTTTCCAATCAATCAAGATTGTTTACGGACTTTGTACAAAGAACTTTATATGCACTTAATGCACTTTAAATCCCCATGAGAATATATTCACTTTGTAATTCATCTGGCATAGGTTTGATTATTACCATGTTGACAGTGTGAATACCGCAATAACAGACTTTTTTACTGGATCATTAGTAACATTTTTGTTAATTTCCTAGGTGTTGTTGTTTCTATGCACTTTACTTATATTCAATCTAGTAACACTTGTTATATATATTGAGTACTTTTTATTAGCGCACCCACCCCCACCTACATGAGGTAAATCTTCCTTAATGAATTTAGTGCCTGAATCAGACCAGGTGTTTACTGCACTTGTGCTGTATAGGTTGCACCTAAACATACTAGGTGTTTACTGCACTTGTGCTGTATAGTTTGCACCTAAACCTACTTGGTGTATACTGCAAGTGTGCTCATTAGTTTTCACATAAAGCTACTTGATGTGTACTCCACTTGTGCTCTGCAGTTTGCACCTAAAGCTACAAGGTGTGTGTACTGATTTTGTCCTCTGCAGGCCATTATAATGTCTGGAAGGACAACAAAGAGAGGCAGAGAGTCACAAGGGCAAGCAGGCTCTGCATCTAGAGGCAACAGTGCTGGTGGTGGACACGGTGCATCCTCTTCAGCACGTGACCGTTGCACACGCTTGTCCTTCTTTTTGCGAGCTGGCCTTGTTGAGCCTCAAAATGCAGACAAATTGGTAGAGTGGATGACCAAGCCATCCTCATCCTCCCTCACCCAGGCTCAGGGTACTTTGTCTGGCAAATTAGCTGCCAAGGCGTCCTCTTCCCTCTGCTCAATGGCATCACTTACTCCTTCCCTAGTCCCACCATGTCCTCCTGAAGAGTCCCCCGAACTGTTTCAACGCAGTGTTGGGTACATCCTGCCTGAAGATGCACAGCATTTTGAAGGCTCCGATGATTGAACACAGATAGAGAAAGGCAGTAATGTGAGCCCAGAGAGAGGGAGTGCCTGGGAGCGACAGCAATCTGGCAGTCATTTTCCCCCAGCTGCAGCATACTGCCAGGTTTTCGACAGTGATGAGGAGGGAGGGGACGATGAGGTCACTGACTCTACGTGGGTGCCTGATATGAGAGAGGAGGAGGAGGAGGAGGAAGAGGAGGAGGAGGAGGAGGAGGAGGAGGCACAGGCACACCTCCAAAGAGGCAGGATGCCCTCCAGGGCACAGCTTAAGGGCAGAACACCAACTGCATTACATCGCAGAGCTACGCCTGTGCAGGGCGCTGCTGTGTCTCAGTGTTACTGCAAAAGTTCTTTGGTGTGGGCCTTTTTTGAGACATGTGCATCAGATTGCACCATTGCTATTTGCAACATATGTCTCAAGCGTATCTCGCGTGGCCAAAACATCACCCGCTTGGGCACCACATGCTTGACCAGACATATGTCTACCTGCCATGCAGTTTATTGGCAAGCATACCTGAAAAACCCACACCAAAGAACAAAGCGGACCTCCACTTACCCTCCATCAGCTAGGATCTCCAACCCCACTATACCCTCAGTCCTCTCTGAAGCCTGCACTGATAGGACTGAAGGTGTAGAATTAGGTGTGTCACAACCTAGTAGTACATGCAGGCAATCTACTATCGGTACGCCAATGTCAGATTGTACCAGCTAAATTTCCCTGCCCCAGTTGCTGCAGCGCCGTAAGAAGTACTCTCCCAGCCATCCACATGCCCAGCGGTTGAATGCTAGCTTAGTAAGATTGCTAGCACTTCAACTGATGCCTTTTCAGTTGGTAGATTCTGCCCCCTTCCGTGAGTTTGTGGAATGTGCGGTACCTCAGTGGCAAGTTCCCAAACGCCACTTTTTCTCACGGAAGGCGATTCCGGCTCTCTACTGCCATGCGGAAGGTAATGTTCATGCCTCGCTGGACAGGGCGGTCAGTGGTAAGGTGCATATTACCGCTGACTCATGGTCCAGCAGGCATGGACAAGGAGGTTACCTCTCTTTCACGGCGCATTGGGTGACTCTGCTAGCAGCTGGGAAGGACGCAGGGCAAGGTACAGTCGTTTTGGAGGTTGTTCCGCCACCACGCCTCCAAAACACCACTACTGGTTGTGACACACCTCTTTCCTCCACCCCCTCCTCTATTTCTTCCTCTGTGGCCTCTTCCTGTGCTGATGTGTTCTTGGAACCAGCCGTGCTCCGTAGGCATACGAGGGGCTATGCAGGAATGCAGGCAAAGAGATGCCATGCGGTGCTAGAGCTGGTGTGCTTGGGAGACAGGAGCCACACTGGGGCCGAGGTTCTGTCAGCTCTGCAGGGGCAGGCTCAGAGGTGGTTGACGCCACACCAGCTTAAGAATGGAATGGTGGTTAGCGACAATGGCACCTACCTCCTCTCTGCCCTGCGACAGGGAAAACTGACCCATGTGCCCTGTTTTGCTCATGTCCTGAATTTGGTGGTGCAGCGGTTCTTGGGCAGGTACCCAGGCTTACAGGATGTCCTGAAGCAGGCCAGGAAAGTCTGTGTGCATTTCCGAAGATCATATAATGCCAGTGCTTAGCTGACAGACCTCCAAAGGGAATACAACCTGCCCAAGAACCGCCTAATCTGTGACATGCCCAGCAGATGGAACTCTACATTGGCCATGCTGCAGTGGCTGCACACACAGCAGAGGGCCATCAATGAGTACCTGTGCCAATATGGCAGCAGAACTGGGTGAGGGGAGCTTGCTTTTTTTTCCCCATGCCAGTGGGTCTTGATCAGGGATGCATGCACTGTCCTGTCACCATTTGAGGAGGCCACGAGGATGGTGAGCAGTGACAGTGCATGCATCAGTGAGACTGTCCCTCTTATTCACATGTTGGAGCACACGCTGCGTGGAATAATGGACAGGGCCCTAGAGGCAGAACAGGGAGGAAGAGGAGGAATTCCTAACCTCTCAAGGCCCCCTTTATCCAGACAGTGGTCCTGCTTGCCCGCCTAGCACACAGGAAGAGGACGAGGAGGAGGAGAAAGAGGAGGATGATTGTATCATCAGCATGGAGGTGGAGACTAGCACTCAGCATCAGCACCAGCAGTCTTCAAGGGATCATTTACAGTCCCAAAGAACCCATGGACATTTACGTGGCTGGGATGAGGTGGCTGCGGATCCTGTCATCCTCAGTGACCCAGAGGACTGTGCCCCGAATGCCTCAGCAAACCTACGCTGCATGGCTTCCCTGATCCTGCAAAGCCTGCGTAAGGATCCTCGTATTCGTGGTTTCAAGGAGAGGGATCATTACTGGCTGGCAACTCTCCTTGATCCACGTTACAAGGGTAAGGTACTTATCTTGCCATCGCAGAGGGAGCAGAAGATGGAAAATCTTCGGGGGGTCTTGCAGAAAGCTATGTTCAACACGTTCCCAGAACCTGGGGGATTACCAAATCCTGGTGCTGGACAACGTGTTGCTGAGGCTTCGGTGAGTCACAGAAAGAGCGGTGGAGAAGGTGGCCGTCTGACTGATGCGTTCAGACAATTTTTTAGTCCGCATCCCCAAGGTATGACCGGTTCCAGCAACCATCACCAGTGTCTGGTTTACATGGTGCAGGAATACCTAGGGGCAAGATTAGACTTGGACACCTTCTTCACCGAAAATCCTCTGGCTTACTGGGTCTTGAGGATGGATCACTGGCCAGAGCTTGCACAGTACGCAATTGGTCTACTGGCTTGTCCTGCATCCAGCGTTCTTTCAGAACGCAGATTCAGTGCTGCTGGAGGCTTTGTGACCAATCACAGGGTGCACCTCTCCAATGACTCCGTCGATCGACTGACCTTCATAAAAATAAATCAGGCTTGGATCAACACCAGCTACCAAGCACCTGATGCTGATGTAACTGAATATTTTTTTGGAAGTGTCAGATCCCTTGGAGACTGCTTATGCTAATGCCGAGTGACTATCCTGTTATGCTGACTGAATATCCTTTTCCTCCTCAATGATCTTGCTGATTGCTAGTATGAACATTGTTGGTTCTGGGCATCGCCACCAGTACCTAAGGCCCAATTTTTCTGCCCCTGTTTAACCACTTAAGGACCCCCCGCACGCACATATACCAATACACACATGGCCAAAGAATGCGCTCGTACAGGCACAAGGGCGTAAATTTTATTCCGTCGTCCTTCTGTGCGGTTCGGGGGGTCCCATCGGGACCCCCTCCGCGGCGCTGCGGGGGTCCCTCTGCCTCTGGAGCGATCGCTGACGAGTGCGGGCGGATGTCCGTGATTTCCGCCCCACCCCCCCGCCGATCGCTCCCAGCCAATGGAGCAGCGCGCTCCCATCGTGTCAGTTCCCTCCTCCTGTGTTTTACACAGGAAGGAGAAAATGATGTAATCTCTCATCGCAGCGCTGTTTCCCAGCGCTGCTGATGAGAGAAGACATCACAAGTAAGTGTGCACCAACACAACACTGACACACACACTCACATAGGCATATTAACCCCTTGTGATCGCCCCCCCCCCCCCCACCCCCCTGTCACAGTGTCACTAAATGCAGTGATCTAATCACTGCATTTAGTGTCAGTGTGACAGGCAGTGTAAAAAACAGTTAGTGTTAGGCTCAGGATAGCCCCCCCACCCCCCCTAATAAAGTTTTTAACCCCCTGATCACCGCCCTAGTTAACCCTTTCACTCCCTATTGCCAGCGTCACTAAGCGATCATTTTTCTGATTGCTGTATTAGTGTCGCTGTTCCCGCTAGGTAGCTATTTTTTTTTATTGCGATTTTTTTTTTTACTAAAGACATGTGGCTGAATTAATTTTTGCCTAAATGTTTTACTAAAATTTAGTTTTTTGGTTTTTTTTTTATAACAAAAAGTAAAAAAATTGTGGTTTTTTTTTTCAAATTGTGGCTCTATTTTAGTTTATAGCGCAAAAAATAAAAATCGCAGAGGCGATCAAATACCACCGAAAGAAAGCTCTATTTGTGGGAAGAAAAGGACGCAAATTTTGTTTGGGAGCCACGTCGCACGACCGCGCAATTGTCTGTTAAAGCTACGCAGTGCCAAATCGCAAAAACACCTTGGGTCATTTACCAGCGTATTGGTCCGGGTCTTAAGTGGTTAACAGGGGCGTGTAATAACAATTTTTGATGCAATACTTTGCATGTGGCTTTTTGCTGCGCTCCAATTACAGTATCTGTGAGGGGTTGCAGTGTTGTGGCACCAGCACCAGTGCCTAAGGCCCAATTTTTCTACAGGGGGGCGAATTACAATTCTTGATCTAATATTTCACAGCAGGGCATTCCAGCACCCACCAAGACTAACTGTGAGGGCTTACAGTGTTGTGGCAACACCAACACCTAGGGCCCAAATTTCTGCAGAGTATATACGTCAGGCCCCTACTTTCAAACATCCAACTTACAAACGACTCCTACTTGCAAATGGAAGGAGACAACAGGAAGTGAGAGGAAATCTACCCCTAGGAAGGGAAATTCTTTTCTGTAAAAGGTGTCTCCTGTCCACTGATGCTGTATCACCAATACTTGTTTCACCAAAAAAATATAAAAAAAAATCAAAAAATCATTTGTCATTGGGACAGAAAGTGAGGTACAATCTTCTAAACAGATGCACACAGGCAGCAAAACAAATGTTACAGGGGTAACACTTCTCTATGTTTTCAGAAAAGCTTAAAAAAAGATTTTATGGCTGAAGCTACACTTTAAATAAGTACCAGTAGAAAATTACAAACAGATTCTACTTAACAACTAACCTACAGTCCCTGTCTTGTTTGCACCGCCTGTATACTGCTGTGCAAAGTATATAGGGCCAAAGGGGCTTGTAATGACCTGGGGGGAGTAGTGACGGGGAAACCCATGCTATTTTTTTCAGTGATTTTTATCCATATTGCAGGGACCAAACATTACATTAAAGGCGCAAGCAGTCTTAAATTACTTTTTGCTTATAGTAGTCTCATTTTGTGCAGGGACAGTTCTAAACACATGCCACTACTATAGACATCCAGCAGGTGCGATATTTTAAGGAATTTTTCATTTTTTTGTTCACTTTAAGCATCATTAAAATCGCTACTCCAGAAAAAACGCCAAACGATATATTTTTTTGTGTGTGTCTGCAAGAACTTAAGCTTCACTTTTTGGTAGAGTGAAATATATATACCCTAATGTCGATTTTTTTTTTATTATACATGGCTGGTATCTTTCCTGTTCAAAATGCAACCTACTAAATATGATTAAATGCTAAAAAATGTGCAGTCACTAGCACTGCTTAGGGAACTAAAAAGGAACAAATTTGTCTGTCATTGAATACAGTTTGTGTTGTTTACACTTACAGAGCTGTGTTTGGGGAAGATCAGAGCTGATCACCTGGTAATGGCGGTCAATCATTGGCTGGAACCTTGTGGTCCGCATATGCTGTAATGAATCACAGCACGGCCCCCTACTCGGAATACCAGAGTTACGTATGTTTATTTGATTCTGTGCAGCCAGTCTGCCCTGTAGCAGTAAAGCTACAGTGCGCAGTTGGCAAGCGATTAAGTAAAGTAAATGCACTCAGATTTATTTTTTTTTTGGTAAAAGCTAATGTCTCCCCTGTTCAAATGCAGCTTGTAGTTAAAGTTAGGAGAATGAGGCTATAGAGGAATCATGTGTTCAGTCAATGGTTCAGGCCCTATTTGCATATATAAATGCAGCTTGGAATAATTCTTTATAGTGGCTGAAAGTATATTCTTCTATAGAGTATACTCACCTCAGTCCAATTGTTATTTCTCTCTGCTGTTTTTTCCTCATTATCAATACTGTTTAAAAAAAAAAAAAAACTCAGTGTGCAGAAACTCTGGGCCAGATTCAGAGAGCAATTACGCCGGCGTTACAGGAGATGCGCGGCGTAAGTCTAAATCTGCGCATGCTTATCGATGCGCCGAATCCCTAAAACGATATACGCATGAAATCTATTTTTTTTCGACCGGCGTAATTTCGATAGACCGGCGCATTCGTGCACGCAAAACTGCGCTAGACACACCATTGATTTGCTATTCAAATATGCAAATGAGGGAGTTACGGGGATCCACAAAAGTAAGTTGGTGCAGCGCAGGCTACGCGCTGTGCGCAACAGCTGCACGTCCTGTCTAAAATTAGTCCATATAAAAGGTGGTATAAAATTAGACAATCCGTCTACATGTCAGCTAAAGCAACACTGTTAGGGACGAGCTGAGCAGTCACACTTGCAGGACAACAAACTGTATGCCAACATGCCAGGGGCATCCTTGCTCATAGCTATACTACTTACTTTAGAGGAGCAAAAAAGGAAGAGGGCACGGAGGAGGGCACGGGAGAGGATATACCGCACACGCATAGACATCTTTGGCATGAGTGATTCTGAGGTGTGTCGCATCTTCAGATTCACCCCTGCTGCCATCATGGAATTAACCACAACCCTGCAGGAGGACATCACCAGCCCAACACACCGCTCACATGTAATGCAGCCACTGGTCAAGGTCCTGGCAACACTGCATTTCCTTGCCAGTGGGTCTTTTCAAAGAACAAGTGGAGTGGTGGCTGGGATGTCACAATCCTCCATGAGCAGATGTGTGCACCAGGTTATCCCAGCAATCCTCAGACGCATGGCCAACCAAATCATCAAACCCACCCAGGAGGACCTGCGGCTAAAGGCAATGACAGATTTCTACAGAATTGCCAGATTTCCACGCACCGTGGGGGCCATTGATAGCACACATGTGGCACTACAGCCCCCCCGTGAGACAGAGCACATATACCGCAATCGGAAGCATTGGCACTCCATCAACGTACAGGTGATAGTCGATGCCCAAGGCCTCATATGGCACGTCCGTGCCAAACACCCCGGATCCAGCCATGACAGCTACAATCAGAGCCCCATCCCAATGGAATTCGAACAGAACGTGTATGGGGACACCTGGCTGGTTGGTGAGTGACATGGGTGGCAGGCATGACTGCCCCCCCCCCCATGATGCAGAAATCACAAGGGGCACATGCATGGCTAACATCCTCCTGTCTTTTCCCTTCCAGGTGACTCTGCTAATGCACTTGGACCCTATCTCATGACTCCTATCCGGAACCCCCAAACCCCAGGAGAGGAAAGACACAATTAAGCCCATGCCCCAAACCCGTGCAGTCGTGGAACGCACCTTTGGCCTCCTGAAGTCACGTTTCCGATGCCTGGATAAGTCTGGGGGTACCCTGTTGTATTCCCCAAACTTTGTGTGCCAGATCATCGGTGCATGTTGCATGCTGCACAACTTCGCAGTGAGAAAGGGCCTGCAGATTGACATACGTGATGACCTGACCCCTGAACCAGACAATCCCCCCTAACCTAGGCTACCCCGTCTTCTGAGCGAAGAGCACCTAGGAGACAGCTCACATTAGGCATCTTTGCCATTTAAACACACACATTAATCATGGCACAATGAGAATGCATGCATGCACACCACTGTGGTCCCTAGCACAGACACATCACATCCTCATCAAATTGGATTAGCACAAGCCCACCATGCAGGACTTGTGAGCAGCAACGCCACGCCACGACTCCAATTATGTCACTGTACATTCATACACCATTCACACGGACCTAGGGATCACTTCTCCCTGATCCTGGGGAACCCTTCTCCACCACAAATGAGGATGACACCCCTTTTCCGACAGGAATGTTACCCCCACATTCAAAAATCATTCACAACCCAAAAAAAAAAAATTGTCCAGCAAAAACCCAAAAATTTCCAGCAAAAAAAAAAAAGTCCAGCACAAAAAAAAAGGGGGGGGAAACAAAATTAATGCCGCTGGCGTGACCCACGCCTGGCGTGCCCACGGCCACGGCCCCGGCTCCTCAGGGTGGACTCATGGGGGGGTAATCAGGGGAAGGAGGAGCAGCCCCTGGTATCTGCCCACCTGGCGGCCTGCCCTCCAAGGCCACGGCTATTCTGTTCAGGCCAGCATTTAGTGTTGCCGTATTGGCCTGGATAGCCTGGGTGAGGGCCCTCACACTCCTGCCCAACGTCTGCTGTAGTAGTCTGCAGTTCGTTTAGGCAGTTTGTAAGAGCCCGGGAGTGGCAGTCCAGGTCCCCAAGCGTATCCTTTATGGAGGACAGGCTCTCCTCCATCCGCCCCAAAGTCTGGCTGACCTGTCCCAGATGGTGGGTCTGAAGGGCCTGGTCCCTTCTGAGATTGGCGGGCAGACCCTCGGCCACCCCCTGGTCTTCTGGATGACTTCCTGCCTCCAGCTGATGCTTGTGGGCCGGGGAGAAGGGGAGCCCCTTGGGAGGGAGCCCTGTTGGGGGAGGAGTGGGAGGGGCTACCCCTTATGGAGGGCTGGCTGCTGCCAGCCAGAGGGGAAGAGTCCTCCAAAAATAACAAGCCACTACCTGACATGACCTCCTCCTCCAACTCAAACTCCTCCTCCTCAAACTCCTCCGAGGACTCCGGCCTTGTCTGGGGGTCCTCATCAGGCTGTTGTCCCGGGGATGGTGCGGTCAGGCCAGACGGCCCAGCACCCTCCTGCACATCTGTGGATGACACAAAACCTTCACAGGTTGGAGGATCCACACACTTGCCACATATTACCTCCCCCACCCCCCACACATGCTACTCACCAGATAGGGAAAAAAAAACCTTACCTGTCATCATGGCCTCCTCAATGGAGTCATAGCCAGGTAGGCCCTCCACTTGCTGCCTGTTAAAGGTCTGGGCCACCACACGCTCCTCCGCTGTCAGCCTAACAGGGCATGGTGGGCCCCCTCCAGTGCCTCTGGCATTGGCTGCAATTTTGGCCAGCTTCCCACGGACCAGACGCCGGAGATCATTGATCTTCTTGACGATCCCCTCGCGTGTCCGGGTCTCCCCCCCCCCCAATGAATTTACCTGGTCGGTAATGTTCTGCAATATCTCCTTCTTCCTGGCCGGGGTGGTGTTGGCACTCTCTGGGCCGTGCAGGAAACGCCCATATTGGGTAAGGGCCCGGGCAAAGTAAAATTGGTCTTGCGCTTCCTTTCAGTCATATTCATACAACAACTCTCTCCCAAACAATCAACAAAAATCACTCACAAAAACAAGCAGGAAAAATCAAGCAACAAAACAAACAAACAAAATCTATCAACAAAAAAGTCTCAAAACCAGTCAAAAAAAACCACTACCAAATATATTGTACAAAACACTAGCCCAAACAGTCAACAAATATCACAAAGACAAGTCACAAAGCAACAAACGCAAACAAACAACAGAACAAAAGCACCTTGCTGTACAGGAAGGGATGCAAAGGGATGTACTTTTGCAAAGGAAGGTCGTTTGTGTCTGTCTATTTAAGCTCTCTGCGTAGTTCACTAAGTTGCCCGGGTCCACTTCCAATTTCACTGATTGCGCCGTTCCCGAGTTGTGAGCATGCGCACAGAGGTGCTGACCATGGTCTGCTTCATGTGCGCATGCGCGATCCGGCCGGCCCTTCATTTGCATGGGGTCACGGCTCATTTCAATGTAACACGCCCACGTCCTTCCCAATTTGAATTACTCCGCCTTACGCCTCGGTAATTACGTTGCACCGGCGCAAATTTCTGCACAAATACTACGAGGATACGGTGATTGCGCCTCTACATTGCGCCGGTCTAACGTAAAGGAGGTGCGCTACTCCGGTCAAAATATGCGCCAATGTACCTGAATCTGGCCCTCTGCCTCTAACTTTAGGTTTTGCAGACCTTGGTTGTTATTAAATGGGATTTCTGAAATTTAAGGGCAGATTTGAAAAAGAAAAGGGGGGGTCATTCTGTGTACAGAACTGTCATGCAGAGGTTTGCAGAACAGCTTTACCTGTTTCATTAAAAAGTGGCAAAACCAACCACAAATTGTGTCAGGGTATCCAGGAAATGCCCTTTGGTTTTCCCAATGCAGTTATGCCCCAGTGCAGTGGGGCCAGCTTTCAGAATAAATATAATCGCAGCAATGGAAAATGGGGGACAAAGTAGGGGGTATTTTTGAGCATATCACTGGTGCAAAGTTGCAAGTGTGCTGCCCACAATGGGTCTGCCTGTTTCAACAAAATATGTGTCAAATAATAGTGAACTAGTGGGGAGCAACCAGCACTTTCCCATTAGGTTGTCCCCCTTTAGCTATACTTTTTTTTTTAAATCCTGTGGTGTAGCACATGTCTCAAAAAAAGTTTAAACAGGGCGCCAGGCAAAGTTGGCATGGAAGTGATTTGGGGATTTTTGTTTTCTGCTTCCACCTTAGCAGGCAACACATTTCTGAGGGTGAATAAGCCTGTTGTCAAGCCACTGCAACACCTTATATAGCTTAAAGGCACCTTCAAAACATGTAATTGAAAAGATGGGTGTTTTTCTCATGCTGCCCTTAAAGTCACATAAAACTGAGAAAACTCTGACTGCTAAATGGTGTTTTTAACATTTTTTTTTTTGAATTGTACTCATGGACTGACCCAGCTCCCCATGTTCTTTTTCAGCAATCCATTGCCTACTAGTTTGATTTTCCATATTCCCTATCCATAGACTTGTGGGGTTTAGGTTTAAACAATTGTCCAACGTTATGATGGGCTTGATAAGTGACAATCCAAACCGAGGCACATTCACTCATCTCTAGTGATGAGTTAAGCCAAGCATTAGAAAATATGACCTTTCTCAAAAACAGAAGGCTGCCTGCGTGAATTAGAACACAGGTCATCTAAAGGGAACAAGAGTAAGGGATATATATTTTAAAGAATGTAAATCATTATGTTCACTTGATTTGATGCATTATACAGCATCGTTAATATCCAGGAAGCATTCTTCTTTCTAAGAACAAGAACAATATGTTATGCATGCAGAGAGTTTAAAAGAAATGTTTGAAATTGTCAATAAAATCCTTATAAACTGTACGTCTGGCCATAGATTATAAAATTTTCATGTACAATTTTCCATTAGATTTACCAAACCTATGTAATATAAGTTCAAACCTAAACACTTTCAATTGGTATGCAATCAGGCAGGCCCTTGCACTACATAAATCTAAAGGAAAGTGAATAAGAAAATTGTATAATGTATGATCAGCCCATTGAATTAGGGTGTGCACCCCAAAGCTCAAACACACATGTGTGTGTGCACATGTATGTATGTGTATGTAATATACACACACATATTCTTATATATAAATGTAAAACACGTTTTAAAATGTATTAAAACATGGACAGTGTTAGTAGAGCAAAGGTTGGTGTCAGTAGTTTTTTATTAATTTATTTTCATTTTATGGGGGCTTTGGTGAAATATTTGCAGGGGAAATCTGAGCCACATGGGGTGATTAGGGTGTGTCCAGACACACTCTGCACATCCTTTGTGCACGCCTATGGGTCAGCCTACGTTGTAATGATGTCAGCAGTCCCAGGCCTCTTCTATAGCAATACACTGGAACCACCGGGCTCTAATGTTATCATCTGGACATGCGGCTGCAGATTACTCCACTTTAACCCAAAAGTGGTTAAATACTTCTCTTTCTGCCCCTCTGTTTCCACTACCCAACTCAGTGCCCAGGAGGAAGGAACAGGAGCCAAGGTTTTAGGTCCTGTACACACGAGGAGACATGTCCGATAAAAACGGTCCGCGGACCGTTTTCATCGGACATGTCTCCTGGGATATTTTGGTCTGATGTGTGTACCAAAATCCCCGCGGACAGCGAACGCGGTGACATAGAAGACACCGATGTCCTCAATCCAGAAAGTTCAATGCTTCCATGCATGCGTCGAATCAATTTGACGCATGCGCGGGATTTCGGTCCGCTGGTTAGACGTTCTAACCAGCGGACATGTCCAACGGACAGGTTTCCAGCAGACAAGTTTCTAAGCATGCTTAGAAACTTTTGTCCGCTGGAAACCTGTCCGCTAGGCCGTACACACGATCAGACATGTCCGCGGAAACTGGTCTGCGGACCAGTTTCAGCGGACATGTCTCCTCGTGTGTACGCGGCCTTAGAGGTGCTCAGCTCCTGGCCCGTCCTTGGGTTCGTAGCTCCAGAAGCACCCCCCACAGGAAAAACACAGCACAAGGGCCCAAGGGAGAAGAACCTGGCAAGACCAGGTGCTTGGAGGTGGGAGACTGAGCCCGGGCTCTGAGCATACTGCCCTCCATAGATTGTGTGCACTGTGCCCAGAGTGAAGTTCTTTGTCCTGCTGTAGTTTTTATTTAGTTGATTTATTTTAATAAGTATCATTTACTCACCAGTGGACTGATGCATATCATTATTGTCATAATTTTATTATGTTTATGCGGCTTTGCTAAGTTGTATTGTATTTTGTGTTATCACACGACAGCCGCTGCCTAATTCTTTTCTTTATTTAGCGTAATTTTATATGGTTAGCGCAGTTTTTTTTTTTTTCTTATTTTAATAAGTGTCTTGGAGTAACATTAGATGCTGTAGTAGTACCCTTAGCATGGTTGAAGTGACACATCCCAGAGACATTATTGCTGTGGATAATTGTACACTTGTGTTGCCCTCTGAAGGGTGATCCACAGTGGATCACTTTTCGGAGTGTGTTTGTCAGGCGGCGAGGAAGCAATATATTGCCTCCTTACCTCCTGATTTATCCTCTAAATACCTGCAACCACCTCTCTGCAACTGCGTTTATTGTACACGGTTGCAAGGCAGCCACCTTTAGTGGCATGGGTTTTTATTTTGGCCGTCAAATTCGACAGGACTTTTCTATGTCCTCATTTGCTGCCTTTGCCTGTTTACCCCCCTCCTGACCCCTGCACTCTGTATGCTACATACTCCAGACCCCTGCAATCTATGCATTACCCCATTATTTCTAACAGCAGCCCTGATTGCATTACCCTACTCAAAATTAGTCATTGTTCACACCTAGGAGTTTTTGGGCGTTTTTTTCTGATGCCTTTCTGTTCCTATGTGCACCAGACCCCATTGAAGGAATCTGTATTGGCCAGTATCCATCTAATCAGCCAGAGGCAGCACGGACAAATTAGGAGTTCCATGACCAGTTCATCCATTTATATCCCTGACAGGGAACCTGCTTTTTTCTGACCTTCTGGAGTCAGAACGTGAGGCGATCAGCTAGGCTATAGAGGTGGAGGAGAGCACTTGCATTTTCAACATTCAGGCACTAGTGGTGTGTTGTGCGTTTTTTATGCAGAAGACTCTGAGGACTATATTTGTGCATTTGGACTAATTTCTTTTGAGTGTGTGTGGACTTTATTGTATTGTTTATTGTTCACTATTCCCATTTAGGTAACACGTATTTTTCATTATTGTTTTTTATCATGATATCAATTGTTCTCCCAGTAAGCCAACACTGAATTTTTATATAACACAATACACATGAACAATGCATAAATAAGGCTTATCAAATAATATATAGCGAATGTAAATCTAAGAATGATTAAATGTGTTGTAAACCCTTGTGTTTTTTCACCTTAATGCACCCTATGCATTAAGGTGAAAGACTTCTGGCAGTGACAGGCCCCCCACCAACCCCCCACCCCCCTTTTTACTTACCTGAGCCCCTTCATTCCTCAGCGAAGACGCACTCTCTCTATCTGCATGTGGTCCCTGCTCTTGATTGGATAGATCGATAGCAGCACAGCCATTGGCTCCCACTGCTGTCAATAATAAACCAATAACATGGGCGCCAGTGGATGGCCTAGTCTGCTATCTGTGTGAAGACACATAGAAGCAGGACACGCCCTCACAGGGGTCCACCAAGGAGAGTGCTTCTCCGATGTAGACACCCAATGCAGGGAGGAGCCACCAGCACCTACAAGGACCCCAGAAGAGAACGATCGGAGCCACACTGTGCAAAATTAACTGCACAGTGGAGGAAGTATGAAATGTTTGTTGTTTTTAAAAAAAAACAAAAAGTCTAACTGCTGTACATTTACATTAAAGGGCACATATAATAAAAATGAAGTACCCTTACATACAGGTTTACTCCCGTTACACAGAGGTTCTAAGGTGTGATTATAGATGTCAGTGCCTTATGCAGGCGCCTAGCTTCTTATTGACTTGACATGTGCCCAAACTCCATTGTCTGCTGCAGAATCAGTGCTTAAAGAAGAGCTCATATCTACTGCTGCCCCCACGTTTTACTATCAGTAAAGTGACACCAGTGGCGTATCTAGGGTATGGCAGCCATGGCGAGTGCCATGGGCGCCATGGGGAGGGGAGCAGCAAAAGGTTACGCCCTGCATGAAAAAAAAAAACACCCGTCCTCCTGCGACTGCCTCCTGCACTAATGAAGCACTTGGCATTGCGGCAGGCGCAGTGCTGGCACAGCAATTGCTAATATTGCAACTTGGCCTGGGGAGGAGAGTGACAGGTGCCCCCCATGACAGCCGATGCACAGTGGCTGCGTTTGATTGGCAAGGTGACTGCAATTGATTGTTTTTTTCAGTTTGTTTGCACCCCCCCCCCCAAAAATTTTCAGCACCAGCTGCCAGTGGTCCCCAGTGTGCCTCTCTGTCCTCGTCGCCCTGCGTCCCTCCCTGTCCCTGGTTATCTGAAAGGTTTCAAATGTTTTGACAGGGGCACAGTTTTAGTGTTTGCCATAGGCGCTATTTTCACTAGATACGCCTCTGAGTGACACTGAATACAAATGATTCATACAGACGTTTTTTTTTGTTTTTTTTTTGTTCACATGGCTTGCTACTCTTTTCTTTATAAAATCTTATAAAAAAAGAAAAACTGACATGGAAGTGCATATAAGTAAAATTAAAAGTTAAAAGCTGATATAGCAAAGCTCTTCTGGTGCAATAAATTACTTAATTTCCTTTGATACATTTCTCAATTCCTATAACCTTCCCCCAGTTTTGTAGCTCAAAGAATTGATTATAAAAACATTTGCTGTGTAGTGAAAAAATAATTTTGTGTGTAGAGTGTGTCAATTACAGTATTTTATGCTATGATCATGCTTTTCATGCTAGAAATTAGTGTAAACCTTTTTAGGATTGAATTTACCTAGAAGTACAGTATGTGTGAGGCTTAGAATCCGAAAGGAAAAAATAAATTCCCCACATAAAAAGCAGAAGCACAGCAGAGATATGACAACAGGTCTAGCGTTACTGCACTTGTATGACATGAAATAATGTTGCATGCTATGCCGTGTTTTAAGCCACCCTGAATTGGTTTATTTAGATGGGGGTTAAATCTATCCGATACAGCCATCTGCTGGTGAAAAGGACATACTATAATGAATGTTTATACTGAATACCCACTAATTTGCTTTATGTGTGTGTAAGTAGGTCGAAATTCAATCACTAAAATCTCATATAAGCTTTAAACATATACAGTGCCTTGAAAAAGTCTAATTGTATAATTGTTAACAGTGCTCTGTGAGATGTTCAAAGCCTGGAATATGTTTTTATAATCTAACCCTGCTTTAAACTCCTCCACATCTTTATCCCTGACCGGTCTGGTGTGTTCTTGGCCTGCATGATGCTGTTTGTTCACTAACGTTCCCTAACAAAACCTCTGAGGGCTTCACAGAACAGCTGTATTTATATTGAGATTAAATTACACACAGGTAGACTCTATTTACTAATTAGGTGACTTCTGAAGGCAGTTGGTTCCACTAGAATAGTTAAGGGTATCAGAGTAAAGGGGGCTGAATACAAATGCCTACCACACTTTTTAGATATTTATTTGTAAAAAATGGCGAAAACCATTTATCATTTTCCTTCCACTTCACAATCACAACTAGTCATCTGCTAGGATTAAGGCCACCTGTCAAGAGGTTTCTATCATGCCACCACAATTGTTTGGGAGGTCCTAGGTATTTCTCCCATTGGATGCAGTGCTATACATACATGTAGATTGGCTAAAGACTAGTGGTTTTTGGACTTTGAAGGCACACAGTACGTATAGTAAGATACTGAGTGAATTTATTTTATAGAAATGTCATAAAAACAGTTACAAATGTAAAATCAAAGAAATTAAATAAATAACTGGTCCACACAGATAACGCTTCCTCAGGAGCACAGACAATTCGATCTATTAAAACGTATACAAAAAACACATAGGGCCAGATTCAGGTAGGAGAGCGAATCTTTATTTTGGAGTAATGTTTCTCATTTACGTTACTCCGCCGAAACTTTAGGAGCAAGTCTTGTTTTTCACATAGCACTTGCTCCTAAAGTTGTGGCGGCGTAGCGAAAATGAGCTGGCGGAATTCAAATTGGGCGGGTAGGGCGCGTGTATTATTTAAACTAGGCGCCATCCCGCGGCGAACGTACTGCACATGCGTCGACTGTCAGTGCGCATGCTCCAAATTCTGTCAGTAAACGTCAATGATGTCAATCCCTATTCAGGGACGTTTTACGCAAACGACACAAACATTTTTTAATTCGACGCGATGACGACGCCCATACTTAACATAGGATACTCCACCTAGGGGGCATGTTTTTCTTTACGCCGCGTATCGCTTACGGAAACGTCGTAAAGTCACTGCGTCGGGCCCGAGTACAATCGTGAATTGCCGATTCTTGCTGATTAACATATTCTCGGCGTTAATCAGCGCGAACGCCCCAAGCGACATTTTTAAAATTGCAGTTCCGATACGACGGCAAAATACAATTACGCCGCTCGTATAGGAACTCCAACCCGGCGTTTCTTGTTTTCTGCTTACAGAAAACAGAAACGCCAGCTCAAAGTGAGAGTTATGCTGGCGTATCACTGATTAAATCTATACATACATGGTTATATGAGTATATAACACTCAATACACAATTTTTGGTTAGTATTAACAGTTTTGTGTGTGTGTGTGTGTGTATATATATATATATATATATATATATATTTATATATTGTAAGAGAACGGTGACCCTATGTTCAAGGCGCGCTTTGGCGCATGCGCGTGCACACGGCCCGCCCTGAGACGCTTGGTGCGCCAATGCACATGCGCACACGCAACAACAAACAACGTGCACGAAGAAAGGAGGCGGCGCGGCACGCGCAGGTACGCGCCCCTAGCGCCAATTGCCGCCAGACTGCCTATATAAAAAAGTGCCCTGACACCAGACTCTTGCTGATCGGTCTTCAGCTAGTACCCTGACACCCGGAACTTTTGCTGTTCTCCTGCCTACTTCCCGTTGCTGAACCCGGCTTGCCCTGACCCTGATCCTGAACTCTGTTATTGTCTGACTACCGGTTTCTGATCTTGGTTTCCACTTGACGCTTCTACTGCCTGCTGCTTGGTACCTCGCTGCCCGCCTATTACCTGACCCGGCTTCCGTATGACCCGCCTCGGCTGTCTGAACCTTCACCTGCAGGCACTCGTGTTCCTCCTGTCCCTTGGTATCCTCTGTTCCATCTCCAGCGGTACCAGGGCTGGAGATACAAGAGAGGCCGACCTCGTCATCTCAGTCTCCCATCAGGTACGTGACAGTACCGATCAGCCAATGATGGAGTCTGAAAGGGAGGTCTCTCTGCTACAAACCCTCTGCCAGACTGTTACCGCACTCTCTCATACGGTGCAAAGGTTACATATGGATTTTGTCCAGCTTTACGACCAACTGCAGCCTGCACCCAGCATGGTTTCCACCTCAGAGGACTTAAGAATCAGGGATTCTGCTGCTCAAACCATGACTTGTAACCATGCTGAACTTTCCTGCTCACCTGAGTCAAGAGTGCCCCTACCTGAACGTTTCTCTGGAGATCGTAAAAGATTCAGGACCTTTCAAAATGCCTGTGAACTTTACTTCTCTCTGCTACCCCGCACCTTCTCCACGGAACAAGTTAAGGTGGGATTCCTCATCTCCTTATTGCTGGATGAACGTCAGGCTTCGGCCCACCGACTTCGAGAGCAACGTGATCCTGTCTTGGCTTCCGTGAACTCCTTTTTTGCCGCCATGGCTCAACTATATGCTGACCCTTTTTTGCATCAGACAGCTAAAGCTACTCTGAGTCACCTGCAACAGGGCTCCAGGCCCGTTGAGGACTATGTATCGAACTTTCGCTTATGGAGCGCTGATACCCAATGGGACAATTCTGCCTTATGTTTTCATTTTCGTCTCAGCTTGTCTGAAGCTATCAAGGATGAGCTAGCCAGGGTGGATACACCCTCTTCCCTAAATGACTTGATCCTTCTTGCTATACAGATTGATCACCGCCTGTGGGAAAGACAGTCTAAATGAGCCATGAATTCCCACTTATTGCCTGTTCACTCTGAGCCTCCTTTACCTGCCTCCTCCGCAGTTATGCTGGAAAACACCAATAAAGTTTTGCATGCCAGTTTTCTGAGATCTCCTCTGTCTCAACAGGAGCGGTCTCGTCGTTATCATAATAGACTCTGCCTCTACTGCGGCGACAGAGGCCATTTTCTTCAGTCTTGTCCCAGAAGACACAGTAGGGGACCCTCTCCTCCATCCCAGATGGTCGCCTCTCCAAGCCCGGGGCAGAACCACACCTCACTGCCCATTTCTCTCCAGTTTTTAGGAAAGATCCTTACTGTTTCCGCCATTGTGGATTCTGGGGCTTGTAGCTGTTTTGTAGACTCTTCATTCGCAACTATGCATGAACTGCCCCTGTGCGCCAAGAAAAACAGCTTTTTAGTCCACATAGCAGACGGTTCAGGTATTAAATCAGGACCCGTCACTCTAGAGACTGCACTTATTCCCTGTTCCACAGTTTCTGTGCACCGGGAACTCCTATGTCTAGATGTCATCACATCCCCTCTGTTCCCAGTTATTCTAGGACAACCCCGTGTCTTTCTCCTCTGATTATTGCAAGAAACACTGCTTTCCTCCTACGCCCAGCCCAGGTGAACCATTCTTCTGTATCAGTGTGGACCCTGAGACTGCTAAACTTGTGCCTACCGTCTATCATGAATATCTGGACGTTTTCAATAAGAAGAGTGCCGACACTCTCCCTCCTCACAGGCCATATGACTGTCCTATCGAACTGTTGCCTGGTGCTGAGATACCCTTTGGTAGGATTTACCCCCTTTCTGAACTTGAACTTGAGGAATTGCAGAAGTATATCAACGAGAACCTTGACAAGGGATTTATCCGGCCTTCTTCTTCCCCTGCCGGGGCAGGGATATTCTTTGTTGAAAAGAAAGATCACACACTCCGGCCTTGTATCGACTATCGGGACTTAAATAAAGTTACCATTTAAAATCGATACCCTCTACCACTCATCCCTAAGTTGTTTCAGAGACTGCGTGAAGCATGTGTTTTTTCCAAACTGGATCTAAGAGGGGCGTATAACCTGATCAGAATCAGAGAAGGGGATGAGTGGAAAACAGCCTTTAGGTCCCGTTTTGGGCACTTTGAGTACCTGGTGATGCCCTTTGGGCTTTGTAACGCACTGGCCACCTTCCAGCACTTTGTTAATGATGTGTTCCCGGACTTTCTTGTTGTGTTTATCATCATTTACTTAGACGACATACTAGTGTTCGCCGCTTCCCTTGAGTCTCATCTGGTCTATGTTAAAAAGGTACTAGACAGACTAAGTAAAACACCATCTTTATGGCAAAGCAGAAAATTGTGAGTTCGAGAAGTCCACCATTCAGTTCCTGGGTCTTGTTATCTCCGCAGATGGGATTGCTATGGACCCACAAAAGGTTTCTGCAGTACTTAAATGGCCAGCCCCAACCGATAAAAAGTCTGTACAACGGTTTGTGGGATTCTCTAACTTTTACAGAAAATTCATCAAGAAGTTTTCAGGTATTATATCTCCTATTACACAACTAACCAGATCACACACAACCTTTACATGGACTTTAGAAGCCCAAGTTGCTTTTGAAAAGTTGAAGGGCCTTTTTACTTCTGCACCCATCCTAAAAACACCCTGATCCTGCTTTGCCCTAAGTATTTAAGAACAACCAAGAGACTAAGACCCCGCCAGGCTAGATGGGCCCTCTTTTTTGCAAGATTCTGCTTCCATATTACATACCGGCCTGGGTCTAAGAACGGGAAGCCAGATGCTCTTTCCCATATGTTCCAAGACACTGAGACTCCTCCTGAACCTGATACCATTTTACCTGCTAAAAATTTTCTTTTGTTACAGAGTGATCTCATCTCGCAAATTAAGTCAGCAGTCCAAAGCCATCCTCCACCTCTGGAACTCCACCTTCGTTTTAAGGAAGGACTTTACTACCACGGTGAGCAAATTTTTGTTCCGGAACACTTACGAATGGCAGTTCTTTATATGTGCTATGACCACCCCTTGGCAGGGCATTTTGGAGCCTATAAGACCTCAATTCTGGTGCTTTGCTCTTTCTGGTGGCCCCATTTTGTTACAGAACTGCAGGGGCATGTTAAATCTTGCACCACATGTCTCCGGAATAAGTCTGATAGGTCTAAGAATTGGGGCCTATTTGGAACCCCTTCCTGTTCCTGACAAACTGTGGTCTATGATCAGTGATCACTATGGACTTTATTGTCGAGTTACCCCCTTCCGAAGGGTTTACCACCATTTTTGTAATCGTGGATCGGCTATCTAAGATGGCCCACTTTGTGCCTCTGAAAGGTAACCCTTCCGCAGCAGAAACTGCCTCTTCCTTTATCAAAGAAGTTGTACGCCTACACAGCATTCCTGCTAACATCACCTCTGACCGTGGGGTTCAATTTACATCCCGATTCTGGAAATCCATATGTGAAGCTCTGGGCATTGAGCACTGTTTGTCATCCGCCTATTATCCGCAGATGAACGGGCAAACAGAGAGGACAAACCAGACTCTGGAGCAATATCTGCGCTGTTTTTCTTCTTTCGCACAGGATGATTGGGCCTCTCTCTTGCCGTTAGCAGAGTTTGCATACAATAACTCTATACATTCTGCAATCAAACAAACCCCCTTTTTTGCTAATTATGGGTTCCACCCATCCTTTTTGCCTGATGTTCCCCAGGAATCCTCAGTCCCAGCAGTACAGGATCGTCTGGACTTCTGGAGCTCCAACAACCAACTCTTGCAGGAAACCATCACTAAAGCCCAGGAAAATAACAAAAGGTTCTTTGATAAGAGGTAACCTTGACCTGCAACCAGGGGATAAAGTGTGGCTTTCTACTGCAAACTTAAAGTTGGCCTGCCCCTCTAAGAAATTAGGACCCAGGTACATTGGCCCATTTCCTGTTAAGAAGAGGATTAATGTGGTTGCCTTTGAGCTCAGCCTGCCGGGAAGTTTGAGAATTCATCCCGTATTTCCTGTCTCTCTCTTAAAACGCTCCATTACTAACCTCTTCCCTGACCGTAAACCCGAAGCCCCAGCCCCCTTGCTTGTCGAAGGAAATGAGGAATTTGAGGTCGAAACCATTCTGGGTTGCAGGAGGAGAAGGGGCCAAACCCAGTTTTTAATCAAATGGAAGGGCTATGGTCCCTAAGACAACTCATGGGAACCTTCCTCCAACGTTCATGCTCCACAGTTAATTTGGGCCTATTTGGACCTTCACCCTGAGAAAAGGCCCCTGGTGGGCATCCAGAGGCTGCCCGTAAGGGGGGGCAATGTAAGAGAACTGTGACTCTACGTTCAAGGCGCGCTTTGGCGCATGCGCGTGCAACGAACAGCGTGCACACGCAAGTACGCGCCCCTAGCGCCAATTGGTGCCAGACTGCCTATATAAAGAAGTGCCCTGACACCAGACTCTTGCTGATCGGTCTTCAGCTATTACCCTGACACCCGGAATTTCTGCTGTTCTCCTGCCTACCCCATTGCTGAACCCGGCTTGCCCTGACCCTGATCCTGAACACTTTTATTGTCTGACTACTGGTTTCTGATCTTGGCTTCAACTTGACGCTTCTACTGCCTGCTGCTTGGTACCTCAATGCCCGCCTATTACCTAACCCGGCTTCCGTATGACCCGCGTCGGCTGTCTGAACCTTCACCTGCAGGCACTCGTGTTCCTCCTGTCCCTTGCTATCCTCTGTTGCATCTCCAGCGGTACCAGGGCTGGAGATACAAGAGAGGCCGACCTCGTCATCTCAGTCTCCCATCAGGTACGTGACATATATATATATATATATATATATATATATGATATATATATATATATATATATACAGTATATAAACAGTTGCAATAAAAAGTATGTGAGCCCTTTGGAATGATATGGATTTATGCACAAATTGGTCATCAAATGTGATCTGATCTTCATCTAAGTCACAACAATAGACAATCACAGTCTGCTTAAACTAATAACACACAAAGAATTAAATGTTACCATATTTTTATTGAACACACCATGTAAACATTCACAGTGCAGGTGGAAAAAGTATGTGAACCCATAGCCTAATGACATATCCAAGAGCTAATTGGAGTGAGGTGTCAGCCAACTGGAGTCCAATCAGTGAGATGAGATTGGAGGTGTTGGTTACAGTAGCACTGCCCTATAAAAAACACACACCAGTTCTGGGTTTGCTTTTCACTAGAAGCCTTGCCTGATGTGAATGATGCCTCGCACAAAAAATGCTCTCAGAAGACCTACGATTAAGAATTGACTTTAGCCTCCATTATGTGCATATGGCTGTATATGGTATCTGACATATGCTTCAATACAATTGGAAGACAGTTTTCCTACCTTAACATGATGCCCCCAACCTTTATGCCACTAGGTATTATTTTAATACAAGCTGCTGATTTAAATCAGATAAAAATTACATTTACATGTTAAAGAATGTTATCCCAACATTTCACATTCCTGATATGTGCTTGTTGTACAATGTGCTTGCATGAAAATATATCCTGTTCCCTTTGTGTTGCTTCCTTTGTGTAAAATACCTGTGTGTGTTCCTGCCAGTCCCTCTGCTGACCACACTAAGCATGAGAGCACAGTGTGGTCAATTTTATGGCTGTGCTGGAAACTCAGCCAGCTCTCCTTCAAGATCAGACTTCTGTTCTTCTGCTGACATGCCCCACCCCCTCCTGCACAGCTATTCACTGGGAAGACCAGTGTGATGATGTTTCACCTCCCCTAGCTCGTTGGGCTGCCTGTGCAGCTGAGATCAAAAGAGTATGTGATCAGAAAAAAGAGGGGAACACAGTTTGGTAAAGTTGGCACCACGTCCACAATTCAAATATGTAACAAGAAAAAAGACAAAAGAAATATGAACTTTACGGTGCCAGTCTAAACCCCAGAAAAAGGGGGAAACATACAGTCTTAAAATACATTTTTTTTAATTTCACATCATCCCAAAATACCATATATATATATATATATATACATAAGATCTTATGACTATAATAAACACCCCAATGTAAAATGGGGCCAAAAACACAGGAGGAATTTCAAAGGTCTCAACGCATTTCGCAATTACATTGCTTCATCAGAAGTCCCTAATTTATCAGGGAGTAAACCACAGATTAGTACATTCTATGTATATATATCTATATATATCTATATATCTCTATATATATAGATATATATATAGATATATATATATCTATATATATATATATAGATATATCTATATATATATATAGATATATATATATAGATATATATATAGATATATATATATATATAGATATATATATATATATATAGATATAGATATAGATATATATATATCTATATCTATATATATCTATATAAATATATATATATATATATATATATAGATATACAGTTGTAATAAAAAGTATGTGAACCCTTTGGAATGATTGTGGATGATTGTGAGCCTTCATGGGGAATCTCAACCCATGCCAAAGCTGGTGAGACATCCCACAGCTCTCTTAATGTTGGCAGGGGAGGGAGGAGGGCCAACTCTGAGGCTTAATTGTCCTCAACCACTCAAAGGTGCCTTTTGTGCCTGCCTGCACTGTTAGATGTTATCAAACTTTTCTAATTTTATTTTCTCTGTCCTAGATCTGGCTGTCTGTCTATTGTCACTATGGCATTTTTCCTATAAATGAATTATAACTATGTCAAAACAATTATATTCCGTGTGACTTAGAAAACTACATATTTAAGTGCATGACTGAAGAATTTTAAGAAGATTTTATCAAGCTTTATTTCCATTAGAAGTAGCAAAAGAATAACATCATTTAAAATATGTAATTTATCAAAGTTTAACGCATGTCAGTTAATTCAACTCATAGTGTGAATGAGCCCTTACAGAGGCATGAATCCTAAACATGTTTAATTGCTACTACTTTATATCTGCAGAGTGCTGAAGTTTATTTTACTTTTATTTTACTATATGTAGGGATGAGCTTTATGTTCGGAACCCCATGCCATTTTTTTTCAAATGTGGCGCAGGGTTCCCCTTAATATCCATACCAGACCTGAAGGGCCTGGTAATGGAATTTGGGGGGACCCCTACGCATTTAAATTTTTTATTTTTCAATGACTTTCAATGACTTTTATCTGTATTGCCGGGAGCTGACAATTCATTATAGCCGCGAGTAGTTTTAAATGACCTTTTTCCTTTAGAAAATGTCATTTTGTGCAGAGACTGTTATAAACACGGAAACGTGCTACTTTATAGGTGTACTGTAGACACCCCCAGGTATGAAATTTAAAGGAATATTTCACTTTTATTGTTTCACATTAAGCATTATTAAATCAATGCTCCCGAAAAAATGGTTGTTTTTAAAACTTTTTTTTGCATTGGGATACATGTCCCCTGGGGCAGGACCCAGGTCCCCAAACACTTTTTATGACAATAACTTGCATATTAACCTTTAAAATTAGCACTTTTGATTTTTCATGTTTGCGTTCCATAGGCTTTAATGGTGTTTGTGTGTTCGAACAAATGTTTTGCTTGTTTGTATGTTCTGCTGCGAACTGAACCGGGGGGTGTTTCGGCTCATCCCTAAGTACAAGTCATATACCATGGAGCAACACCCACATTATCATCTAATGGCTCTAGGTGTTTGACGGGTGGTGTATATTTGAATTCCTCTTATTTTTAAATCTGTTTATTTTGTATTTGCTACATTTAAAATATCTGCATACAGTGGCGGCCCGCCCATATGGGCGCACGGGCGATGCAGTCATGGGCCCTTTAAGAACTTTTATTCGCTAAAATGTCATTTTGACATTTTAGCCGAAGTTCTGGCGGCTGTCTATAGAGGGCGATGCAGCGCCACCCCCTCTCGCAAGTAACACACGTTCAATGCTATGCATTGGACGTGTGTTACTGTTGCCAACTGCCTGGTCTATTCGTATAACCGGACATGGGACGCCGGTTACCCGAATAGCGGCAGCTGGTTGGCTGAGGGGAAATGCCTATCAAAGCCAGCGGCTCTGATAGGCTTTTCCAGTGCCGCCCTCCGGCTCTCGGAAGTCTATGCTCGGAGCGCAGGCAACCTGAGGTCCTTGCATTAGACTGACAGCCGTTTCAGCCAATCAGGTTCCCGGATTCTGGTTTTCAGGAACCTGATTGGCTGAAGCTTCTCCACGGCGGCAGAAGACATCGAGGGAGGACATGGAAGCGTCAGGTAAGTGATTTTTTTTTACAGGGAAAGGGGCAGCATGGGGCACAGTGGCAGCATGGGGCACCGTGGTAGCATGGGGCACAGTGGCAGCATGGGGCACAGTGGCAGCATGGGGCACAGTGGCAGCATGGGGCACAGTGGCATCATGGGGCACAGAGACGACAATGAGCACAGTGGCATGGGGCACAGTGGTGACAATTGATGGCACAGTGACTGAATATGATGGCATGGCACAGTGGTGACAATTGATGGCACAGTGACTGCATATGATAGCATGGCACATTGGTGACAATTGATGGCACAGTGGTGGCGTTCATGGCATGGCACAGTGGTGACAATTGATGGCACAGTGACTGCATATGATGGCATGGCACAGTGGTGACAATTGATGGCACAGTGGTGGCGTTCATGGCATGGCACAGTGGTGACAATTGATGGCACAGTGACTGCATTTGATGGCATGGCACAGTGGTGACAATTGATGGCACAGTGGTGGCGTTTGATGGCATGGCACAGTGGTGACAATTGATGGCACAGTGGTGGCGTTTGGTGGCATGGCACAGTGGTGACAATTGATGGCACAGTGACTGCATTTGATGGCATGGCACAGTGGTGACAATTGATGGCACAGTGACTGCATTTGATGGCATGGCACAGAGGTGACAATTGATGGCACAGTGACTGCGTTTGATGGCATGGCACAGTGGTGACAATTGATTGCACAGTGACTGCATTTGATGGCATGGCACAGTAGTGACAATTGATGGACACAGTAGCTGCTTTTGATGGCATGGCACATTGGTGACAATTGATGGCACAGTGGTGGCGTTTGATGGCATGGCACAATTGGTGACACAAGTGGTGACAATTGATGGCACAGTTCCTGTGTTTGATGGCATGGCACAGTGGTGACAATTGATGGCACAGTGGCTGCATTTGGTGGCATGGCACAGTGGCTGCATTTGGTGGCATGGCACAGTGGTGACAATTGATGGCACAGTTGCTGTGTTTGATGGCATGGCACAGTGGTGACAATTGATGGCACAGTGGCTGCATTTTATGGCATGGCACAGTGGTGACAATTGATGGCACAGTTTCTGTGTTTGATGGCATGGCACAGTGGTGACAATTGATGGCACAGTGGCTGCATTTGGTGGCATGGCACAGTGGCTGCATTTGGTGGCACAGAGGCTGCATTTGGTGGCATGGCACAGTGGCTGCATGTGATGGGCACAGTGAGGCTGCAATATTTTTTTTTTCGTTTGCGCCCCCCCAAAAATTTTGAGCACCAGCCGCCACTGTCTGCATATTTGTGCATGTTTTATAATACGCTCACCTTAATTTAGATAAAAATATACTATTTTCAATGGAGAATCAAACTGTCTTCTATATTACAAACATATTAATTGGAAAACCAATGAACATTCCCCCAGAAATGCTCCTTAAGGACAGGACATTTCCTGCACAATGAAAGTATGAACTTTCACTAACATTATGTTAGCCATTGGGGCAAGTCAGTGAATCTAGAAAAGTGAACAATAATGTATAAATATTGGTTTTGATTTGACGCAAGTTGAATTTTTACCTACTTCGCCCCCCTAATAACCAGTCAATCTTTTTTGTTTTCAATCTTTTTTTTATTTGAACTTAATGCATTTTCTAAATAGGGAATGTTTGTAAACAGCATGTTATTGATACATGTATAGTATTGTTTCTATAAAATGTCTATGCAGCCTCTAGGAAATATTTGGAGTGTATTTACTAAAGGCAAACAAACATTGCAAGTACACTTATGCTCACTTTCCCCAGAGCTTAGTAAATGCGGTAAATTTTCTTAGTACATTTTCCATTTTTAAAGAATTTCCAATCAGATGCAAAAAAAAGAAAAATATGCTTTCTATGCAGGCACTCGTGTGGGCTTGCCCTTGAGTCTTGGACCCACTTCCTTGTCACTGTCTTTGAACAACAACAGTGGATGCCAATGGCTCCCGCTGTTTTAGCATGAAAGTGAGGGGAGAGAATATCTGCAGACATGCACAGTGCTGGATCAAATGAGGGCTCAGGTAAGTAAAAAGGGGGAGATACTGATGCCTAAACAATTTTTTACCTTAAAGCAAGGAATGCATTAAGATATAAAATGTTTAGGTTTTAAAACCACTTTAAGGTGTAGTTCAGCAATTCTTTTGACTGATTTTTAAAATGCTTCCCAGAACTTCCAACATGCATCAAAAATACTCTTTCTTAAGCATCCCCTGTGGCCAGTTCTGTGAAAGGGAGATTTCTAATCCTTGCAGTTCCATATTGTTTCCTAGTGAATGATTTATCACTGTGCAATAGTGTTCTTACATGTTGTTAGTTAAGCCTGTTTTTGCATGTATATTTGATCTATAGCTTTCTACAAGACTCTAACAATTTATTTCATGAAACTTATAAAAAATATAGATGGAGAGCATTTTAGCATAAACGCAGATAAATGAAATTGGCCATATTACATTTATTTGGTGATATAAATGCTGATTTATGCTATACAACCTAAAAAATCTTTGCAGTAGTTTTTTAATATTTGACTTCAACTTGCTATTAGTTATGATCACTTTACACAATAAAGGTTTATTTTGTCATACATAAAATGATCAAATAGATTCAAAAGTACCGGTATATGTAATTAAAAGGCCAACTTTGCGCTTTCTTTATATCTCTCTGCTTTCTTCCCTTTATTTTTTCTTATATTTTTTTTATATACTTACTTTTTCCAAATTTTCCAGATTGTATAATCTTTAATAATGGGTGGTCCTTAGTGATACAGAGGGTGGTGCTGCTGTTATGATTTCAGCTTCTCTCTCTGTATTATTACAGTGCGAGTGAGGGGTGGGACCACAACACCATGCACTCACAGTAAGTCATTGGTCCTCTGGGTGGAATGAGGTTTAAACAGGAAGACATTTTGTGGCAGAGAGTAGGTAATGTGGGGGTTGAGCTTGGGAGAGGACATGAGTATTTCAGCTGGAGCTGCTTTTTTCTGTGTGTATTTTTTTTTTTTATTTCTGTTAGGGAACATTTAAAAAAAAAAGAGTTATGCTTTAAGAAATGCAGATACTCCGAACTTTATTTAGTCTTACAAATTTTCTGGCTATTATTCATATCCTTTAAGTTCAATTTTTAGTGAGTCATTGGCCTGAAAGAAATGATGGTGGTGAGAGTTTCAAGGTTTACGGACTCAGGGGCAGATTCACAGAGAAATGGATTATCGTAGCGTATCAGAAATACACTACGCCGCCGTTTTTTACCTTGCTCTACGTGGAATTCAGGTAGATTTTCTACGGTAAACGACGGCGGCGTAGTGTATTTCTCCCGTCGCAATCCATCTGCGCGAGTAGGGGGCGTGAAACATTTAAATTAGGCGCGTTCCCGCGGCGATCGATCTGCGCATGCTCCGTTCGCAAATTTCCCGCCGTGCATTGCGCGAAATCACGTCGTGACGTCAATCGTTGTTTATTAAAAAATTAAATAAATTCGAAGCGGGAACGACGGCCATACTTAACATGGGCTACGTAAAGTTAGAGCAGCAAAAAGCTGCTCTAACATTACGTATAAAAAAATAGACGAAAACGATTGCGACGCCCGCTCGTATGTTCGTGAATCCCCGTAAAAACACATTTGCATATCCCGACGCACCAAAACGACGCAAACTCCTCCCAGCGGCCGCAAATAGATGGCAGCGTAGATCCGAAGGCTTACGAAGACGTAAGCCTCTCGGATCGAAGCCCGAAGCCGGCGTATCATGGTTTGAGGATTCAAACTAGTGATACGCCGCGCGAAATTTGAAATTACTCCTGTCTAACCCCAGTTAGACAGGCGTAATTGTTTTGTGAATCTGCCCCTCAATCTTGTTTCATGTAAATACCTCTCTGAGGGGGAAATTTATAAAGCAGTGAATCTGATATTCACAAACATTGACTGCAGGTGTGCATGTATTTTAAATGACTGATTGATATATTACCAGTGAATGTTTGGTGACAGTTACATATTTTCATTGCTTTATAAGTAGGTCTCTAAGCTGTACAGCTAAATGTTTTAATATTCTTTTTATCACAGGTTCCTCTAAGCCTTTTTTTTATTTTGCTAGATGTCACAGAAAAACATTTTTTTTTTTAGCTATTATAAATTAGCAGAAACCTGGACTTATATTGTAATATAATCAACCAGGGAGTACCTGTCATAGCTTGACAGTCAACTAGCAAAATGAAACAACAGCTGCAAAAATGTACTAATATTTCTGGCACAATAGGTTACTTTTAAATTCAAAGTAGAGTGGTATTCCCAGTATCAAGGCTATGATCTTTTGGAACAGCTGACATTTATTCAGAAAGCATATTTTTACATTCAGACTTCTGCCTTGAAAAGTACATTCGTTATCTGACCTTGTTTTCTTTTTTAATGAGAACTCCAAGAGGAGTTGTTTTTTTTCAATACTCTTGGCAGATCCACAGAATTTGATGGGGTGGATTGAATATAGGAATGTAGTTTCATATAACTGAATAGAACGACAATTTATCAAGTGCTCCAACTTGATGGAAGTGCATGTTGACCAATCTAATTGTCAGGACCTTTCTGCCAACATGGAGAGGACCAGAGGAAGCCAGAGACATACTGTACTTACATTTCAGGTCAAAATGGAATAACATATCACATTATGTAAGTTAAATATGATAAAAGGGAGGAATGGGAAAGGTTTGGGACTTTAAAGGAGGTATACATATGATAATGTGTGCCTCCATCCCTGGTTCAAATAAGGAATAGAAAGGTAGTTGATACTTTGTATGAGGCAAAGTGCAGCTAAACAAGACAAAATATATAGGGTGACTAAATTACTTTATTCACATAAAAGAGGGTATAGAATTGCTCTCAGTATCCAGTACATTAAAAGCCACTATATAATGTAAATGTTAAAAGAGGTACAGTTCATAGACATATGAAAAAGACATATAAAAACATATTCAGATAGTTCATGTATATACAACCTTAAAACAAAAATGGCAGCACATTCCAGTCAACAATGTATGATGTATGTAAGAAAATAACAAATAGTAAGGGGGTTGATAATTACAAAGATGAATAACTAAAACGAGGTTGCATCCTATAAACGTGTTTCATGTAAAGACACTTCATCAGGAATGGATGCATCCGTTGGTCTGTAAAACATGTAAATATAGATATCGGTAAGTTCTGGTAAGAACTTCAGCATCAAAGAAAGGCAATGGGAATTGTTAGAGTCTCACCACACATGAGGTGAACGTCCAAACACAATCCCCAGAAAGTTAGGTTCTCCATATTGTGTGGGTTGTAACACAAGGTAAGGCTCCAAGAGAGTCTGTGAAAAAAGGGGTATGCTATAAAGAGCTGGCATATAATAATATTGACGTGAACCAAGTGGGGACCAAATCCAGTGACAAACCCTGTTGGGTGTTACTTCCTCTTTGTTTCCCTGCAAAGGTAAAGCATAATGGGCTACTATGCATTGCATAGTAGCCCATTATGTGACACTTACCTGCAGCAAAAGCCCACGATGTCCCCGTCTTCCTTGCAAGTAGCAAGTGTGCATTCTTCACCCCTCTTCCTTCTGGGGCCGCAAACTCAAGCTCTGTGAGTGACCGGAGCCATGTGACATCGCACGCGCGCAGGGGCTGCCACTCACGGCATGACCTGAGTTGGAAACGGCACAGCATGCCCTTTCTAACTCCGCCGCATGTGCAGAAGAAATCGCTGTACACCGATTTGCAAATATCTCCAAGACCGTGTAGGTCTGGGAGATATTTCAAGCACCTGCAGGTAAGCCTTAATCTAGGCTTACCTGTAGGCTAAGTGGTTGTAAAGGGTTTACAACCACTTTAAAGTGAAAGGAGTAAATAAAAACATGATTATACCAATAAGAACCAAAGGACCATAGCCAGATGAATGACGCTAAGGTACAGGGTGTATAAGACAGTAATATGGATATGAACATCAGAATACATGAAGAAGCTAAGAATTGTGAACAGCAAAAAAAGGGGAATCCATATGTTCCAATGTGGTTACTTCATAGATGGATGTATGGGGGGACAGATTGCACAAAAAGTATAATCTGGCGATTGGTGCAGGTAAAAGCAAAATTGTTTAGCTGATATTTTGACTGCAGTTGAGTTCATAAAGGTATAGATGAAAATGGAGCAAGATCGACATCACTGCGTGACATCACTGAGGTATATGGTGAATTGGTGATGCAATGTGGGTGTTCACATTTAAGGGGCCTACTGCAATTTATAAATAAGAGGGCCTCCAGATGCCACCCCCCCCCCCCCCCATCCCCCATGTGAATGAATAAGGAGTACAAAACAAGTAAACATTAAATAAACATTGACACTTTTAAAACTTTAATAACCACTTCAAGGGTCTCAAACTGGTGGCCCTCCAGCTGTTGTGAAACTGGAGGGCCATTAATTTGAGACCCCTGATTTACCCCCTTCCTGACCAGGCCATTTTTTGTGATGAAACACTGCGCTACTTTAACTACTTAAGAACCAAGCATATTTTTCAAACTTGGTGTTTACAAGTTAAAATAATTGTTTTTGCTAGAAATTACTTAGAACCCCCAAACAGTATATATATTTTTTTCAGTCACCCTAGAGAAAAAATGGGGGTCGCTGCTATACTTTATGTCACACCACATTTTGTGGAAAAATACACTTTTTTGAATGAAAAATTAAGACAACAGTAAATTTAACCCATTTTTTTTTATATTGTGAAAGATACTGTAATGTTATGCCAAGAAAATTGATACTCAATATGTCACGCTTCAAAATTGTGCCCACTCGTGGAATGGCGACAAACTTTGACCCTTAAAAATCTCCACAGGCAACGTTTAATGTCTACAGGTTACCAGTTTTGAGTTACAGTGGAGGTCTTTTGCTACAAGTATTGCTCTCACTCTAACGATATGGTGATACCTAACATGTGTGGTTTGAACACCGTTTTCATATGTGGGCACAACTTACATATGCGTTCGCTTCTTCACGCAAGCTCGGCGGGACTGGGCGGTTAACCACTTAATACCTGCCCGCCGTCATTTGTCATTATTCTGACATCACGTCATATGACGTTGTGTCATTTTAAGCCGCTAGGTGGCCCGCGCGCGCACCCGGGTGCGTGCGCGCGCACCCCTCGGGTTACTGACAAGACCGTGCGCGTGCCTGATGGTCGCGCTGGCCGCCGGGCACCTGCGATTGCCGAGTAACTGAGCAGGAATGTGGAGCTCTGTGTGTAAACACAGAGCTCCAGGTCCTTTAGGGAGAGAGGAGACCGATCTGTGTCCCTTGTACATAGGGACACAATCGGTCACCTCCCCCAGTCACCCCCCTCCCCCTACTGTTAGAACACAAACTAGGATACACATTTAACCCCTTCCCTGCCCCCTAGTGGTTAACCCCTTCCCTGCCAGTCACATTTATACAGTAATCAATGCATATTTATAGCATTGTTCACTGTTTAAATGTGAATGGTCCCAAAAATGTGTCGAAAGTGTCCGATGTGTCCGCTATAATGTCGCAATCCCGAAAAAAATGCAGATCGCCGCCATTCATAATTATGTCCCCTATTTTGTAGGCAATATAACTTTTGCGCAAACCAGTCACTATACGGTTATTGCGATTTTATTTTTTACCAAAAATATGTAGAAGAATATGTATCGGCCTAAACTGAGAAAAAATATTTTATTTTTTTAAATGGGATATTTATTATAGCAAAAAGCAAAAAATATTGTGTCTTTTTTCAAAATTGTAGCTATTTTTTTGTTTATAGTGCAAAAAATAAAAACCGCACGGGCGATCAAATAGCACCAAAAGAAAGCTCTATATGTGGGGAAAAAAAGGACGTCAATTTTGTTTGGGAGCCACGTCGCACGACCGCGCAATTGTCAGTTAAAGCAACGCAGTGCCGGAAGCTAAAATGTTGTCTGGGCAGGAAGGGGGTGTAGGTGCACAGTAGGCAAGTGGTTAAAAACATTTTTTTTTTTTACTTTTTTTTTTAATTTTTACACTTTCCTTTTCACAAAAAAACATTGGGTTACTTCTATTCCTACAAGGAATGTAATTATCCCTTGTAATAGAAAACAAAGAATGACAGGACCCCTTAAATGTGAGATCTGGGGTCAAAAAGACCTCAGATCTCACATTTACACTTAAATGCAATATAAATAAATAAATAAATGTCTTTAAAAAAAATCCTGTTTAGGAACATTGGGAATAAGTGACTTCTCACATCGCTTCCGTCATCCAATGTTATAGAGCCAAGCAGGGGGCCATCTTCCCCTCATTTATCTCCATGTCTCAGAGGGGTGAGGGGACCCAACCGTCTCGGCCACTACAGACGGCTCTGATTAGCGGCGGAGATGACCAGAGCGTGACGGTCTGGACGATAAAAGTGATCTTGCGGCGAATTTGCTGCGGGGACCACTTTTAGCAGAAAAAGAACTACCCGCCATTTAAGAATATACTAGAGTTATGGCAGCTATTTGCTGTTACTGTGCTGTTGTGATGCTGTTCCCAATAAAAATGTATATCCTTTTTTTAAATAGAGCTTTCTTTTGGTAGTATTTGATCAGCAGTGCGTTGTTTTTTTGCGCTATAAACAAAAAAAGAACAACAATTTTGAAAAAAAAGATATGTTTTTACTTTCTGCAATAAAGCACATCCAATAAATAAAATAAAAAAATCTAATTTCTTCATCAGTTTAGGCCAATTTGTATTCTTTTACATATTCTTGGTAAAAAATTCAAATAAGTGTATATTGATTGGTTTGCACAAAAGTTATAGTGTCTACACACTATGGGTTAGATTTATGTTCTTTTTAATTGTTTCAGATATTTTACTAGTAATAGTGGCAATCAGCGATTTTTAGCAGGACTGCGACATTGCGGCGGACAAATCTGACACTTTTTGGGGACTAGCGACACCAATACAGTGATAAGTGCTAGAAAAATGCACTGACACCATAGGCGTGCGCACGGGGTGTGCCAGGTGTGCTTGGGCACACCCTAATGCCCAGGCACACCCAACACCCCAGGGCTTTTTTGCTGGCAAAATGTGTGAGATTTCTTTTTCTCTCACCTCTGGTAGCTGAAAGTGGGACTATTTGTCATGGAGGATGTGTAACTCCTGTGGGAACTGCAGCCACTGGCCGCGGAGTTATCAGCCAGTCAGCCGCATTTTCCGATGCTGACTCTGTAGTTCCGACTCCCTGTTAGCTGAAGATCACTTCGCTGCCAGCTGTCAGAGATGAAGCACATGAACTTCAGAGAGCATCGGAAAACTCCTGACTGCTTACTTCACAGCTGTAACTGCAGTCCTCACAGGAGTTACCCACCATCCTATCCCCTGTGTGACAGAAGACAGCTTTCTGATCTCCTCTACAATGCAGCATTTGGGGGAAACTGTCTCTCTCCTCGGTTCCTGTCTGGCTGAGTCAGTCGGGGCTTTCAGTGCCTTTCACAGCTCCAGTACAGGTGGGAGGAGGAGCAGGAAGAGGAAGAGATCATCACACACTGACTGAGTGCACCCTGGATCCCTTCCCCCCTGTCCAGCACACAGCACAGCTCTCCCTGGGAATGATAAATATCTAAAGACAGATAGCAGCCCTTTACCTGTGAGTACTGTGACCTCCTCTGCCTTTTTCACTATACAATTATGTGCTGTTAACCTGCACTGGACTTTGCAGGTTTACTGACAGAGAACATGCAATTCTTGAACAGGTTAGAAATTCCTGGGACTTCTGAGGTATTACACAAATGTATTCCCACATACTCATTATATCCTGTTAAAAAAATGTATTTTAATAACTCATAATGTGTGTGTATGGAATACATCTATGGAGCAGCTCACAAGTCCCAGAAATTCCTTACCTATCAAAAACTCTACTACAGCACTAATCAGTGTATTCTGACAGTGGGGGGTCCCCCCATCAGAATACAGCATTGCTTGTGTAGATACAAGCACCTGTCAGCTATGTATTTTTTTTTTGTGCGTTTTCAGTTTATCAGAAACGCACTACAGTCCATGTAACATGGTTTCCTATGGATGTGGTTTACATTTGTGCATTTTATTTAAAGTTTCAAGGACCAGCAGGTTGTGTTTTTGGTTCCATAGACTTCAGTGGATCAAAAACGTGTAATGAAAAATGCAAAATGCACCTAAAACAGTGGTGGTGCATGGATAGAGGGAGTGCCGCCCTCTCTGGCTCTCGCACCGCCACTGAACAATACATAGATTCATGTATTGCATGAATCTATGTATTGTTGCCGCTGCCGCTGATTATTCAGATGGCCGGCCATCTGAATAACGGCAGCTGGTTGGCTGTGGAAGTGCCTATCAGAGCCAGCGGTTAGCCTGGTTACCGGTAACCTGATTGGCTGAATCGTCATTGAGGGCGGGAGAAGACATTGAGGGATGGTAGAAGCAGAATGGCTGACCCCAGAAAGGTAAGTGCCAGGCGGGGGGGGGGCATTTTTCAGGGCACAGTGGCAGCATTTTTTCCAGGGCACAGTGGCTACAATTGCTGGGCACAGTGGTGACAAATGATGGGCACAGTGGTAACAATTGATGGCACAGTGGCTGCGTTTGATGGCATGGCACAGTGGCTGCGTTTGGCATGGCACAGTGGTGACAATTGATGGGCACAGTGGTGACAATTAATGGCACAGTGACTGCAATTGGCATGGCACAGTGGTGACAATTGATGGCACAGTGGCTGCATTTGATGGCATGGCACAGTGGCTGCGTTTGATGGCATGGCACAGTGGCGACAAATGATGGGCACAGTGGCGACAAGGGGCCCATGGTGACAATTGATGGCACACTGGCTGCGTTTGATGGCATGGCAAAGTGGCTGCATTTGATGGGCACAGTGGCTGCATTTGATGGGCACAGTGGCTGCATTTAATGGGCACAGTGGCTGCATTTGATGGGCACAGTGAGGCTGCAATTGTTTTTTTTTCCGTTTGTTCGTGCCCCCTCCAAAAAAAATTGAGCACCAGCTGCCACTGCAGTGGTGACAATTGATGGCACAGTGGCTGCGTTTGATGGCATGGCACAGTGGTGACAATTGCTGGGCACAGTGGTAACAATTGATGGCACAGTGGCTGCGTTTGATGGCATGGCACAGTGGCTGCGTTTGATGGCATGGCACAGTGGCTGCGTTTGATGGCATGGCACAGTGGCTGCGTTTTATGGCATGGCACAGTGGCAACAAGTGATGGGCACAGTGAGGCTGCATTTGTTTTTGTTTTTTTCGTTTGTTTGCGCCCCCCCAAAAATTTTGAGCACCAGCCGCCACTCACCTAAAAAATGCATCAACTGCAACCTGCATAGGTGTGAACCAGGCCTAAAGGATGAGTTCACCTTTTAGAACATGTTGCATGTTACACCCGTATAAAGGGTTTAACATGTTTTAGTTGCCCCCTTCTCTCCTCTGCACCCACACAGCCTCATCATTAAGGCTGGATTCACACCTATGGCATTTTTAGTGCTTTTTGAATTTTGCAGATTTTCACTACAGAACGTATTCCATAGGAAACAATGTTAAATGGACTGTAGTGCAAATCTTCAAAATGCAAAAAATGCATAGGTGTGAATCCAGCCTTAGTCATAGGAATCGGTGAATGTATAAACTACACGTTCAATCCAACACAGCAGCCGGGACACTGATTTATCTTGGTTCTCCTCTTTTTTGGAAAACCGAACGCAAATAGTGAAGTTAGGACCTTTCACTTCTGAGAAACGCACATTATCGTGCGGAGTCCCTCAAGGATCCCCCCTGTCACCGGTGTTATTCAACATCTATCTTTGCCCTCTTTTTGAGATTATTAGCAGCCAAAAACTGCTCTACCACTCATATGCAGACGATACGCAACTGTATTTTCGCATTTGCAATAAAAAGGATCATCACCTCAATCTAGAGACATGCCTCTCTCTGATAGAGGACTGAATGACAAAGAGTTATCTTAAACTCAACGGAGCGAAAACAGAACTTCTTCTGTTTCACGCCAAGCGTATGATTCAACCTGCAACAATCTGGACCCCCCCGCCCATTCTGGGCAAAATCATCACCCCTAGCGACAAAGTCAAAAGTCTTGGGGTCATCTTTGACTCCTACATGACAATGGACGCACAAATAGGGTCAGTGGTCAGCGGATCTCACCATCTACTGCGCCTACTACGCAGACTTACTCCTTTTATTCCCAAGGAAGACATAGCGGTCGTGGTGGGAGCAATTGTAAACTCCAGACTGGACTATGCAAATGCCCTTTACCTCGGACTCCCTAAGTACCAAATCGCTCGTCTACAAGTCGTTCAAAATACGGCCGCTAGACTTGTGACTGGGAAAAAACCTTGGGAATCAATCGCACCTTCGCTGAGATCCCTTCACTGGTTACCAGTAAAAGACAGAATCACTTTTAAAGCACTCTGTCTAACGCACAGATGTATCCATGGGAATGCACCCCATTATCTATGCGAAAAAATAAAAGCACATAACCCCAATCGCGTTCTGCGATCCACCAATCAAAATCTACTCCAGATACCGAAAGCTAAGTACAAGTCCAAAGGAGAAAGGAGATTTGCGGTCCAAGGTCCCAGACTATGGAACGCTTTACCAACAAGCATACGGGTGGAGGAGAACCACTTAGCGTTCAGGAGAAAGATCAAGACTCATCTCTTTTGATACCAAAGGAGACAGGATCAACAAGCGCCCAGAGGCGATTAAGTTCGCATGTGCTGCGCTATATAAGTTTTCATTCATTCATTCATTCATGAGCAGCACACCTTCCTACAGCTCTGCAATGAGCTGTAGGCAGCCATACAGTTCTATGGGCAATAGAACTGTAGGCAGTGTCTGCAAGAGCCTGAGGCCGTGTACACACGGCAGAGAACCTCGACGGGCAGAACACATCGTTCCGCCCGTCGAGGTTCCCTGCCGGCCGTCGAAATCGGCGACCCGCCCGTCGGGAATGGCAACCAGCCATTCTTCCAGGCGGGCCGTCGAGCAAATAGAGAGCGTGCTCTCTATTTCTGCTCGACGGGCTTCCCGACGGGAAGCTCGCCGAGAGCGTACACACGGCCGAGGTCCTCGCTGGAATGCAGCTTCCAGCGAGGTTCTCGCTGGTTTCCAGCGAGAACCTTGGTCGTGTGTACACGGCCTCACACTTTACCTGCACTCTGCTGATTGTGGGCACAATACTTTGCAGTCTCCAGTTTAAAAAATAATAATAAATGCCCTATAAAAAAATCTATGCATTCTTTATTTTTTTTTAAAGGTGAGCGAAGGCACTTGGGTCAGGCAGGAACATAAATGGGTGGTTTTATGCACATATATGTGAGTGTTTGTGTATATACAGTGTGTGTGTGTGTGTATATATATATATATATATATATATATATATATATATACACACGCATTTGTATGTTTGAGTTTTGGGGTGCACACCCTAATGCAATAGGCTGCGCACGCTTATGACTGACACTGTAGAAATTACACTGGCAGGGAAGGGATTAACACCAGAGGCAATCAAAGGGTTAACAGTGTTCCCTGGGTGTGCTTTTTTTTACTGTGGGGGGTGGACTCACTCAAGGAAGAGACACATCTGTGTTCCTAATTAGCAGGAATCACGGATGTCTCTATTCATGTCTGACAGGATGGCGGTCTGCCTTGTTTACATAGGCAGACCGCCGTACTGTCATTCCCCCGCAGGGCAGCCATCAGAAATTTTGGGGCCCCTTACATAGCTGTAGGACTGGGCCCCCTGGGCCTGACCACCAACATTCTCAAGGGTCCACCCACTGGTCGTGCCACCAAATCGGTTGTGAATTTTTTTTTTGGGGTGGCTTTTTATTTTCTGTTTTTCCCTGGTCATCTGGTCAGTAACATACCTCTTGTATTAGAGTCCCCGCCAACGCTGGATGAAGGAGCAACAGAGACACCTTACAACAGAGACACCCCAGTCTGAGAGGCAGGGATGTACTAGCAGATTTAGGTAAACTAAACAAATTCTAGCCATTCCAGCTCACACTTTATAATCAGTTACAGCAAACATTTTTATTTTTTTCCCTTTTGGAATAAAGGTATTTTATGAATAAATGGAAACCTCTGCCAGAATTAAATTGTTTGTTTCCAAGACAGCTCGGTCTTTTGAAAAAACACAGTTTTACTAGCAGGATCACCAGATGAAAATAAAAGAAAGAAAACCTAAAAAGGAAAACGAATGCAGCCACTGCAGTTAACAATTAGTAAGTAAGTTAATAAAAGTCATTCTGTTATACGTCACATCTATGTGTAGATAATGGAAGTTTAATAAACAGACTGGTGTAAAGATATTTACAGGAGAGGGAGAGAGCGAAGGGGAGAGTAGGAGGTGGGAGGAGGGAGAGAGGGGGAGGGAGGGAGAGAGGGGAGGGAGAGAGGGGGAGGGAGAGAGAGGGGAAGGGAGAGAGAGGGGAAGGGAGAGCGAGGGGAAGGGAGAGCGAGAAGGAGGTGTTGGGGGGAGATAAGGTGGGAGAAAGCAAGGGAGAGAGAAGAGGGAGGTAGAGGGGGCAGGGAGAGAAGGAGGGAAGAGAAGGAGGGGGAAGACATAGAGAAGGTGGGGGGATAAGGGGGGAAGTGAGGGGGTGAGAAAGGGGGAAGGAAGAGAGCAATGTGGAGAGAAGGAGAGGGAGGTGGAGGGGGCAGAGAGAGAGAGAGGGGGGAGCGAGAGAGAGGGGCAGGGAGAGAGGAAGGGGGAGAGAGTGAGGGGGAGCGAAAGGGGGCAGGGGGAGAGAAGAAGGGGGAGGTGGAGGGGCAGGGAGAGAGAGATAAGGGGAGAGAAGGAGGGGAGAGGGGAGAGAAGGAGGGGGAGATAAGGAGGGGGAGAGAAGGAGGGTCTGGTCACAGTGCTCACTTACTTAAATGGTCCCCAGGGGCTCTCAGTCAGTGACTTCTCTCAATGTGGCTTATCGGCTTGTTTAATATTCCTGCCCCTACATCCCCTTCACAGATGCAGCAGCACACAGGCAGGGAGAGAGGGGCAGGAGAAGGTGTGTGTGTGAAGCTCAGGCATGCTGGAGGGGAGGATGGAGCATCGTGGGGATCGTCTCACCTCCCAACCCGATTGTCACTGCACACTGAGCCCAGGGATCATCAGGAGGACTGAGCAGCTTAGCAGCCACCAAAGGAGGTGAAGAGCAGGTGGATTGAACCATGGGTTTTCTGGGGGGTGTACTAATTTCTGCACCCCTCGAGCGCAGCAACTGACACTCCCCTCAAGTCACTAAGACGGGGCGCCCCAGGATGCTCGGGCCCTTTACACTTGTATGGGCTGTACACCCCTGATAGCAGCCATGTTCCCCCGAACAAACGGGGGTGACTAGCAGCCATTCCGGCTGTCGGACCCACTGTTTGGCTCCTGCTGTGTCCAAGCACAAGGGGGAGAACGACTCTAGCGGCACTCGCGTGCGCCCCAGAGCAGATGGAAGAGGTCTTGTACAGGTACATGATTTCGCTCTTAAGAGCCGTAGTATATGTATGTGGGCGGTCCAATCAATCATCACGATAAATACATTGTCAATCACTTTAATTATAACACATTCACAGCCATTTCTAAAATTCTGTTTTCATTTTGCCATTATGGGGTACTGAATGTAGATTAATGAGAGAAACAAAATGAATTTAAACAACTGTACTATCAGGCTGCAACATAACAAAATTGAAAAAAGTGACTGAGGTCTGAATACTTTCTGAATGACTGTAACTGGTACAACTTCTGCGATACATTAAGGCCTCGTACACATGAGGGGATATGTCCGCTGAAAACGGTCCGATGGACCGTTTCAGCAGACATCTCCACTCGTGTGTATGGGCTAGCGGACAGATTTCTCCACCCGACAGATTTCAAAGCATGCTTTGAAATCTATCCGGTGGGAATCTGTCCGTCCGACATGTCTGCTGGTTAGTACACTTACCAGCAGACATGTCGTCCCCCACCGCCGCCGCGCCGCCGCCGAATGGATTCGGCGCATGCGCGGAAGTGTTTAACTTCCTGGTGCGGTGACGTGGCGGCGTCAACGTCACCGCCGCGTCACCGCCACGTCACCGCGCCGTCCGGCGGCGGGGAATTTGATCCGATGGTGTGTACACGCCATCGGATAAAACTCCTGATCGGACATATCCGATGGAAATGGTCCGCGGACCGTTTTCATCGGATATGTCCGATCGTGTGTACGAGGCCAAAGGGAGCAGATCACCACGTAATAAAATGCCTCATCTCATGACTGGGTAATCTTTAACCACTTAAGACCCGGACCAAAATGCAGGTAAATGACCAGGCCCCTTTTTGCGATTCGGCACTGCATCGCTTTAACTGACAATTGCGCGGTCGTGCGACGTGGCTCCCAAACAAAATTTGCGTCCTTTTCTTCCCACAAATAGAGCTTTCTTTTGGTGGTATTTGATTGCCTCTGCGATTTTGATTTTTTTCGCTATATACAAAAATAGAGCGATGTTTTTGAAAAAAAATCTATATTTTTTAATTTTTGTTATAAGAGAAATCAAATAAACTAAATTTTAGTCAAACATTTAGGCCAAAATTTATTTAGCCACATGTCTGTAGTAAAAAAAAATTGCAATAAAAAAAAATTAGCTACCTAGCGGGAACAGCGACACTAATACAGCGATAAGAAAAATGATTGCTTAGTGATGCTGGCAATAGGGAGTGAAAGGGTTAACTAGGGTGGTGATCAAGGGGTTAAAACTTTATTAGGGGGGGTGCGGGGGCTACCCTGGACCTAACACTAACTGCCTGTCACACTGACACTAAATACAGTAATCATACATGTATGATTACTGCATTCAGTGACACTGTGACAGGGGGGGAGGGATCGCGGGGGTTAAATGTGCCTATGTGTAGTGTGTGTCAGTGTAGTGTTGTGCAGACTTACTGTGCGCTGTGATCTCTCCTCAGCGGTGGTTGAAAAAAACGCTGAGGGGAGAGATCACATCACTTCCTCCTTCCTGTGTTTACACAGGAGGAGGAAGTGCACTGCAAGGGGAGCGCGCGGATTGGCTGGGAGCGATCCGGAGGGGGCGGACAAAAAAGAATCGCCCCCCCCCAGCATCCCGGATCGCTCAGCCAGCTACGGGGACCGCCGCATGTACCGTGGGGGGGTCCCAATCGGACCCCCGACCCACCTCAAGGCACCAACGTATATATACGTTGATGTGCCTGTCGGTGCTATTCTGCCGATGTAAATGTACATGCGGCGGTCCATAAGGGGTTAAGAAATTCAGATAGTAACATATTATAAGATTAAGCGATAAAACTTTTAGAGCTGTTAGCAGACCGAATTAAATTAAACCAGGGTGGGAGAACCCACCCGCATGCCCCTGTGCTCCTGCTGCATGTCTCAAATGTATGTACTAATAATGCATGTTTGGAGGTAAAGAAAGACTCATAAAGTTCTTACACTGTGATCTCCCAAGATCTATGCCGGTGTGTTTTGGCGGGAGCTGACCTGATTTGTCTTAATCCTCCCCTCTCTTTTCAAATCAACTTGCTGACTTTGAAACACAGCCGTGTGCTAGCTGAGGACTGGGATGTGGATGTTTTTGGCTTGTTCTGAATTACTTGGCAGTGGTCCTTATTTCAGAATATATTCCCCTCTGCTTCATCATATCTAGAGCTTTCTCCCCATACTTGGCGGCTGTACTCTCTCCGTGTTATATTTGCCTCTGCCTCACTAAATTTAGAGCTGGTTCCCATTTTAGAGTTGTCATTTGTCGCATTTGAGATACCTTTAAGGCTCCCGGACAGGAGCTTGCCAAGCACCCCCCTGTGCCTAGCGGTGCTTTTCAGTGGCTGGCTTCTGTGTATGATTGGGTCTCCTCTTGTTTTCCTCTGCTAGAGGCACTTTGTGGATTGGAGGCACTCAGCGGTTCTCAACAGGAGTGAATAGCGCTTAAGGAGCATTCCAGCAAGCCCCGGGAAACATTGGAGAGGCTCGAGGAAAAAAGCAATAATATCTTTGTATTCGGTGGTGACGGGAGCTGTGAATGGCTTTGGCTTGCTGGAATCGACAAAACTCATCAGATCTCGGCAAAACTCATCAGAACTTAGCAGAAATCAGTAGAATTTGTGAAGAACCGATAAAAGAAAAAAAATGGACAGGTAGTTTTTTTTCCCTTTTTTTTAACACCTTAAAATCTGTTAAAAACTGATCTGCAGCAGAATAATTGCAAAGTAATTTTTATACAATTATTAAAGGGGGAAGAAATTAAATAAAGAGGGGAGAAGGAGAAAAGAGAGAAGTAAGAGGAAGAGAGAGGAGAACAGGAGAAATGAAAAGGAGAGGTGGAAATAAAACTATGAAATTATGGAAAGAGGGTTAGGGGGCTTTAAATGCTGTAGCCTCTACGCAAGATGCTGGCAGGTTTTCTCAGCAAACACAAAGTGATAAATAACTAAAAGAGAAGGCTAAAGAAGCTGCTGCTGCTAAACTTGTACAATTTGCACTAATATCTAAAGATGGTTAAAATGAAGTGTCTCAGCATGAAGCCAGTGAGGAATTGGAAGACACTTGCATTGGAATAGATACAACGGCTCTACATAAATATTCAGATTAAATTATATGTGGAATAAATGGATAGGAGCGTGAGACAGCACACTGACAAACAGCTCAATGTCATGCTTTAGCAACACCATTAACGCCATCAGAGCCTACATTTCTAGATGTGTTAAGCACTGCAGTGCAACCATGTCAGAATTCTTTATACAATTTAATCAGGCAAGTGCAAGGACTTAAAGAAGAATTTACTTTTCTTCATCAAGATGTACAAAAGATAAGGTAAAGAACATGTGCTTTGGAGGGTTGTGTTAAAGAATTAGAGGCCCCTCACAGCCACTGGGTATGGATATTAAAGAAGCAATGAAAAATCAAACACTAATGCTCGCAAGTTGGAAGATCTTGAAAACCGCCTCTGTCATAATATTATTAGGCTGGTAGGCCTCCCAGAGCATTTTGAGGGTGCAAACCCTACAGAATTTGTGGAAACATGGTTTATTGGAGAGAAATGGGGAAAAAACATCTTTCTATGTTCTTTTCGGTTAAAAGAGCATACTGCATACCTAGTAGGCATTTACCAGCAGGAGCCCCCCCCCCCCCCCCAGGCCATTTCTAATGCGACTACTCAATCAACGAGATAGAGATTTTATTCTCAGAAGAGTCCGGATATTGAAGGAAATTCTCTTTCTTTAATAGAACTAAAGTTATTTACAAAAACAGAGTATTAAATTTCAGGATTTAAAAAAAAGACTGCAGACCTTGCAACTGCCATATTCAATGTTATACCCTGCTAAACTTGTGGTGGCAAATGAATTTAGAATTTTTTTAATAAACCGCAAGCAGCTATTGAATGGCTGGATACTTGTTCTGCTTGTTGGGAGGTGGTCCGTTTGAATTTTTTTTTCTCCTTATATAGAGCCTGGGGAGAGAGTCCAGTAAAAAAAATACATAATGGACTCTCTATATATTGTTCCTGTGGGAAATTTTGTTTTGTAATTTGTTGTTTGTTTTTTTTCCTTTGGGAATGCACATAGGCAGATGAATTTTTTCGTATAGTTCTCAATATTTGTTTCCAACTACCACAGAAAATGCAAATATTGTGATGTTTTAATGTATGGGACCCTTCGGAAGATGGCTATTGAGGAGGATGGATTTTTTTAGGGGTCTATCTGAGTTTTATACAAGTTTTGGGGTGTTTTTTTTTTATTTTGTTTTTTACGCTCACCAGAGAGTTAAAATAAATAAAGCAGTCTTTTTCTCACAAAGAACCTTTTGAAACATTGACCTGACAATATTATTAAAATGGATATTGGATGGGACTATTTTCCATCGTATATCCTCTAATTGTAGGGATTACTTGATTCAGGGTTATGGTTCTAAAACTTGATAATATAGAAATATGTCAACTTTAATGCAAGTTTTGGTATCTTGGAATGTTAGAGGGTTTAGTAAAACTCAGTAAAGATACAAGCAATGTTTACTACACTGAAATATTTTTCTCTGTCTATTATCTGCTTGCAGGAGACCCATTTAAATGCAAATGAAGTTTGAAACATGCACGATATAGTAGTTAAAGGAGTTGTAAAGGAAGACATTTGTTTTGCTGAAATGACTGTTTACAGGGTATAGAGACATAATAGTTAACCGATTAAAAATAGATACAAATCAATCATATAATGTACCTGCAGTTTCAGTTTAATTTTTGCATGCTGTTTCCTGCTTCTGTGATGTACAGAGCCACAGAGCCAATACAGGGCAGTGATGGTTTGGAAAACGAAAGTGATTGGGGGTGAGGGGTTTTAGACACACAGTAATCACACCTCCTTGATTAGTGACCACAGAGAGAAAGCTCCCAGTACTGTGGTTATAAGGAAACAGACAACCAGGAAGTGTGGAGATCAGAGAAGGTTTACAGCAACTTGAGAGCAGAAACGAACAATGAGGACATGAAAACAGCACTGCATTAAGGTAGAGGAAGCTATTAAGATAAAGAAAACATTTCCTTTACAAACCCTTTAACCACTTAAGCCCCGGAGCAATATGCTGCTAAATGCCCAAAGGCGTTTTTACAATTCGGGACTGCGTCGCTTTAACAGACAATTGCGTGATCGTGCGACGTGGCTCCCAAACAAAATTTGCGTCCTTTTCTTCCCACAAATAGAGCTTTCTTTTGATGGTATTTGATTGTCTCTGCAATTTTTTATTTTTATAAACCGAAAAAGACCAACATTTTGGGAAAAAAAATGATATTTTCTACTTTTTGTTATAAGAAAAATTGAATAAACTAAATTTTAGTCAAACATTTAGGCCAAAATGTATTCAGCCGCATATCTTTAGTAAAAAAAATTGCAATTAAAAAAAAACTAGCTACCTAGCAGCAACAGCGACACTAATACAGTGATCAGAAAAACGATCGCTTAGTGACGCTGGCAATAGGGGGTGAAAGGGTTAACTAGGGCGGTGATCAAGGGGTTAAACCTTTATTAGGGGGGGTACGGGGCGCTACCCTGGACCTAACACTAACTGCCTGTCACACTAACTGTCACACTGACACTAAATGCAGTGATCAGTAAATATATGATCACTGCTGTTAGTGACACTGTGACAGGGGGCTGGGGGGGGTGATCTGAAAGGGTTAAGTGTGCCTATGTGTGTGGTGTCAGTGTAGTGTTGGTGCAACTCACTTGTGATGTCTTCTCTCCTCTCGCCAGATTTAAAATACCGCCGAGAGGAGAGCTGACATCACTTCCTCTGCCTGTGTTTACATAGGCAGAGGAAGTGCACTGCAGGGAGGACGCGGATTTGTTGGGAGCGATCGTGAGGGGGTGGCTATAAACGAATAGCCGTCCCCTCATCCCGGATCGCTCCCAGGGAGTTACTGACCGCCGCAAGTACCAGGGGGGTCCCGGTCGGACCCCCGACCCACGTCTAGGCAGGGACGTACAGGTAAGTCCATCTGCCTGTACTGCCATTCTGCCGGCATTTATGTACATGCGGCGGTCGGGAAGTGGTTAATACCATTCTGCTTATACTACATGTTCTAGAGGTGTATCTATATTGATAGCAAATGATGTTTATTTCTCCTGCAGACAGGTACAAAAGGACATTAAAGGTTGCTATATTTTATTTTATTGCACAATGTATAGAAACGTATATGTATTAGCTAATATACCATGCCCATATTCCTCAGAAGTACTTAAAGAACTACAAAATGTTACCTCTGATAAAAACTGATGTAATTTGGTTATTAGTAGGAGATTTTATTAACAACCTTAAAGTGGATGTAAACCCAAAACATTTTTTTTTATGCCACAATGTAGAGTATAAGATTTCCTATCATCTGTGCCCAGTCTTGCCACACAGAGTTAATCCAGCTTTGATCAATCCTCTTTTATTGTTCAGTGAAAATTAGCAGACTCACAGATAAAAACCACTCTCCTTGCTTTGAGTATGATAAACATGTCCAAGCTAGATATGTAAATAACCTGTCACTCAAAGCAAGAAGAAAAAAAATGACTTTTTATTTAGACAGGTTTTTATCTGGAAGTCTATTAATTTTCACTGAACAATAAAAGAGGATTTATCAAAGCTGGATTAACTCTGTGTGGCAAGACTGGGCACAGATGATAGAAAATCTTATACTCTACATTGTTTACATCCACTTTAATCCTTCTTTGGTTAAATTTGGTTTGGCTATGGCCCCAGTGACTTCTATATCCACGTTGCTGGTTCTATTTGGGTTCTATTCGGGAGATTGGCCTTATCAGTGTTTGGAGAATGCTACAGTACATCCTAATGATAGAGTGTTTTCTTGTTTTTCTAGCACCCATGGGAACTTGTCTAGAATAGACTTGGCATTAGTCACCTCTATGATGCTACCCATGATATCCCCATTGGTTCTTAAGTTAGTTCTAAATTCAACACAGATTTGTACTTTATGGAAAGTTAATCCTTATTGGTTTGACCTTTTTCCTTCAAAACATTGCTTAACATCTTGGCTTATAGTATTGTTAACAAGCCATCGGTATCTTTACAGATCTACTGGGATTCCTTAAAAGCCTATATGAAAGGTTTATTTATCTCTCAAATTTCAAAGATAAAAAAAAGATCTAGGGCTTGGGAATGCTCAATGACCAAAGATGTCTTGAAGACCGAACTTTAATATACAGCAAATCCTACCACAGAAACACAACAGAAGTGGATACCAAAACAACAGACATATGCTGATATCTCTCGTAAAAAAGCAGAGCAGAAAAGTTTTGTTTTTTCAGCAAACTTGTTTTGAGGATGGGGAAAATACAGGCCATCTTTTAGCAGCAATAGTAAATGCTCAAAAACAAATGACAAGCAGAAGAATTACAAACTCCAAACAAAACTGTGCAAACTACTTTAGAGGCCTCATCAGTGTTTATCATTTTTTTTAAACTATTTGCTGGAAACGGTCGGTCCGACCGTCCCAGCAGACAGACTCAATCGTGTGCACGGGCGAGCCCACGGATTTGGCCAGCCGACAGATTTTAAAGCATGCTAAAAATATTCGTTACGAATATTGCATATTCGAGTATTCGCGAATAACTCGAATATCGCGGTGAATATTCGCTATTGCGAATATTCGTATTTTTTCAAATTTCTTTTTAAAACAGATCACATCCTAGTGATCTCCATCGACGTCTAAAAGCATTGCTGGTATGATTAGAGACCCTGGGCCGAGTAGCTGAGGCGATCCTTTTATGTTGCCAAATATTCGCAATGCGAATATTCGTATTACGAATATTCGCGAATACTTTCTCTGCCCTTCTTTTGCATCAGAGCCAATCAGAGTTCTCCTACCACAGTTGTCAGAGGTTAGCAACCTCCATAGCAACCAATAGGAACCTGCCTGCACGACCATTATATAAGATCACTCCCAGCAGTATTTCAGTGCAGATTCACAAGGTGGCTAGAGAGAGTGGAGTGTTTCTGTGCGTTTTTCCTGTGTATTGCAATCTTAGAGCTTAGCATTGTGTTTCCTATAGTGCTTTCAGTTCTGAGTTTCCTGCTTCTAAAACCAAATGCTTTTTTCAAAGCAAAAGACCCAACAGCTTTTCTAAAAGCTCAGATTTGTGTTGTTTTGTCCAGGTTAGTGTAGCTTAGTGTTATATAGATTTCTGTGTAGTTAGTGTAAGTGTACATTTCTTTAAGGTAGCTTAGTTTAGTGTGTGTTTAGTCTCTGTGTTTTGTGTATAAAAAAAAAAAAAATTAGCTTTAGTTTAGTCATATAAGTTTGTGTAAGTAGAGTTAGTGTTTAGTGCATATTAGTTTTATTATTTGTAGTCCTTGTCAGTCAGTGTAAAAAAAAACAAAAAAAAATTTAGCTTTAGTTTAGTCATATAAGTTTGAGTAAGTAGAGTTAGTGTTTAGTGCATATTAATTTAGCAGTCCAGGAAATGATCTCCGTTTTCGCGTGTTTTTCGCGCGCATGCGCATGCGCGGATGAGAATTTTGCAATCAATTTCGCATTCGCATTAGCGAAATTTCGCAAAATGTTTTTTTTGATAAAATATCACGAATATTCGATATTAACGAATATTTCACGAATATTCTTCTATATATTCGTGAAATATCGCGAAATCGAATATGGCGTATTCCGCTCAACACTAAAGCTGAACTGCATATTTTTCTTAATTGAATTACACTAACAGAATTATCAGCGGTTGAGAGGGAGATGTTGGATCAACCCTTGACATTAGAGGAACTTCAAACTACAAGTTTGCCTAATAATAAAGTTTCAGGTGCAGACGGGTTACTATGGGAAGTTTATACGTTTTATGGAACTGTCTACATTATTGGAGGTATTTAATACAGCATTTGAATGTGGTTATCTCCCACCCTCTATGACTGAAGCAATTATTATAGTTTTGTTAAAACCTGATAAAATTACTAATAACCCTAAATCATATCGTCCAATATCATTGCTTACATCAGATGTAAAGCTATTGGCAAAAGTGTTAGCCATTAGACTAGCGGAAGTAATATCCAAAATACTACATATAGATCAAACTGGTTTCATCCCAAATACATCTACTGCGATAAATATTAGACGCTTACTGTATTTCTTAACCTGTAGGTTCTGTCAGAAAATTTGGGCAATAGAGCTATATTGAGGTTTTATGCAGCAAAAGCTTTTTTTTTTTTTAATCCACTTCAGACTCCACCAAAAATAAAAAGGGACCCGAGACTTGCTCACATTTAACATGCCTATAGTGTCTCTTTTATGGTTTCGCATCATGTGTGGATTTTCCCTCTTAGCTTCCTTTTCTTTTATTTATTATATATACAGTGCCTTGCGAAAGTATTCAGCCCCCTTGAACTTTGTGACCTTTTGCCACATTTCAGGCTTCAAACATAAAGATATAAAACTGTATTTTTTTTGTGAAGAATCAACAACAAGTGGGACACAATCGTGAAGTGGAACGAAATTTATTGGATATTTTAAACTTTTTTAACAAATAAAAAACTGAAAAATTAGGCGTGCAAAATTATTCAGCCCTTTTACTTTCAGTGCAGCAAACTCTCTCCAGAAGTTCAGTGAGGATCTCTGAATGATCCAATGTTGACCCAAATGACTAATGATGATAAATAGAATCCACCTGTGTGTAATCAAGTCTCCGTATAAATGCACCTGCACTGTGATAGTCTCAGAGGTCTGTTTAAAGCGCAGAGAGCATCATGAAGAACAAGGAACACACCAGGCAGGTCCGAGATACTGTTGTGGAGAAGTTTAAAGCTGGATTTGGATACAAAAAGATTTCCCAAGCTTTAAACATCCCAAGGAGCACTGTGCAAGCGATAATATTGAAATGGAAGGAGTATCAGACCACTGCAAATCCACGAAGACCTGGCCGTCCCTCTAAACTTTCAGCGTATACAAGGAGAAGACTGATCAGAGATGCAGCCAAGAGGCCCATGATCACTCTGGATGAACTGCAGAGATCTACAGCTGAGGTGGGAGACTCTGTCCATAGGACAACAATCAATCGTATACTGCACAAATCTGGCCTTTATGGAAGAGTGGCAAGAAGAAAGCCATTTCTTAAAGATATCCATAAAAAGTGTCGTTTAAAGTTTGCCACAAGCCACCTGGGAGATACACCAAACATGTGGAAGAAGGTGCTCTGGTCAGATAAACCAAAATCAAACTTTTTTGCAACAATGCAAAACGTTATGTTTGGGGTAAAATCAACACAGCTCATCACCCTGAACACACCATCCCCACTGTCAAACATGGTGGTGGCAGCATCATGGTTTGGGCCTGCTTTTCTTCAGCAGGGACAGGGAAGATTGTTAAAATTCATGGGAAGATGGATGGAGCCAAATACAGGACCATTCTGGAAGAAAACCTGATGGAGACTGCAAAAGACCTGAGACTGGGACAGAGATTTGTCTTCCAACAAGACAATGATCTAAAACATAAAGCAAAATCTACAATGGAATGGTTCACAAATAAACATATCCAGGTGTTAGAATGGCCAAGTAAAAGTCCAGACCTGAATCCAATCGAGAATCTGTGGAAAGAACTGAAAACTGCTGTTCACAAACACTCTCCATCCAACCTCACTGAGCTCGAGCTGTTTTGTAAGGAGGAATGGGCAAAAATTTCAGTCTCTTGATGTGCAAAACTGATAGAGACATACCCCAAAAGACTTACAGCTGTAATCGCAGCAAAAGGTGGCGCTACAAAGTATTAACTTAAGGGGGCTGAATAATTTTGCACGCCTAATTTTTCAGTTTTTTATTTGTTAAAAAAGTTTGAAATATCCAATCCCACTTGTTGATTCTTCACAAAAAAATTACAGTTTTATATCTTTATGTTTGAAGCCTGAAATGTCGTAAAAGGTCACAAAGTTCAAGGGGGCTGAATACTTTCGCAAGGCACTGTATATACATATATATATATATATATATATATTATAATGATCATTATTTCCTAGGAAATTATTCCTTATTAAACAGGCCAACAATAATAAAACAGACCCACATTTTTCCAATGTTTTGAAAGCTCTCCAACTATCCCATATTACTCTATATCTTTCATCACATCCCATCTCCCCTCGAACTAGGTATTCCATTTCTGCTATATAGTCTACTTGCTGTATCCACTCTTTAATAGACGGCCTATTTGAATGTAACCAATTTTTTGGAATTAAGCCCTTTGCCGCATTAAGCAGGACCGGTACCAAAGTATTTCAATACTGTTTTTTTGTTTTATTTGTACAAGGAAATAAACAAGTCAGGTGGTTTTGGGAAATCTTCTCCCCTGTTATTTCCTCTATATACTCCAATACTTCTTTCCAGTATTCCTGTATTCTCGGGCAATCCCACCAATGTGCATGGCCGTTCCATTTTGGTTACAGTTCCTCCAACAAAACAAAGGATTATTTGGGTGTATTTTATTCATTCTCTCTGGGGTCAGGTGCCAACGTACCATACACTTATAGTTTGCCTCAATCGTCGCAATGTCTGCTGCAAAGTTAAATACTGCCCCTATTATTTGTGATTCTTCCAGCTTTTTACCCATATAATGTCCCCATTTTTCTATGCATGTCAGTGTTCCCTGTGTTTCAAAGTCTGGTAATATTCCATAAAATTGCGATATAGCATGTTTTAATGGTTTTTCAATGGTACAAAGTTTTTCTATTGGGTTTAGTATTTTACCATCTCTAATTAACTGTGGTAAACTGCTCACAAAATGCTTTAACTGAAAATACTCCCATTCACTAAAGTGCTGATATCCCTCTACTGTTTTTAAATCTTCTTTTGGCCTTATTTTACCTTGTGTTACGATGTCCCCTAACTGTGCGGCTCCAAATTGTCTCCCCATCCGTGTCCCGTTACCCGGCAAGAAAAAATTTGTGCCGGCTAACGGGATTAATGGGGAGTTATACTCCCATTTTTCCCGCCTGTGTAATGTGTCCCATATTTTAAATACGTTCTTAGTTATACTGTGAGTGTCTGTGCCCAATTTTCTAAATTTAGGGGGTATCCAAACATTTTTGTATAATTGTGTAGTGCTTAATATATCTTCCATCTGAACCCACTTTTTTTTAGTGTAAAAATGTGTCCATTTGACTAATCTTGCCAATATTACCGCCTTGTAGTATCTCTTTATATCTGGGAGTGCAAGCCCCCCCTTTTTCTTTCCAACTTAGAAGTGTATAGCTTACTCTGGCCTTTTTACCTTGCCAGATATATTTCAAGATTACCGTTTTAATTGTCTTAAAAAACGTTGTGGAATTTTTATGGGAAGCATTTGGAATTTATAGGTTATTTTCGGCAATATTATCATTTTGAATGCGTTAACCCTACCTACCCATGAGATCGGTTTCCTCGCTAAGTTTTTCATGTCTTGTTTTATTTCATTAATTAAAGGGATGAAATTAGCTAGATAGAGTTTGTGATCTTTATTCCTAGATATGTTAAGGTTTTGCTCTCCCAAGTAAATTGGAATTCTTTCTGTAGTTCTTTTTCTTCTTTTTTTATCTAGGCCCAGGTTTAGGATTACTGTTTTTATAAGATTTATCTTAAAATTGGAAAGTTCCCTGTACTTTTTTTTATTTCTTTTATTACATTAGGTAATGACAGTCTGGGTTCGGTCAAATATAGGAGTATGTCGTCTGCATATGCTGCCACCTTATGTTTCTCCTCCCCTACCCTCAACCCCCCTATATCTGGGTTATCTCTAATTTTAGCCAACAATGATTCCAGTGACAATACATATAGGAGGGGTGAGAGCGGGCATCCCTGTCTGGTTCCATTCATCATTTCAAACACAGACGACACACTCCCATTGACCTTTACCCTGGCAGTAGGATGGTTGTACAGGCCTTTTACCCATTACATAAATCTGGGTCCAAAACCTATACTCCGCAAGGTATCCATCATAAACCCCCAGTCGACTCTGTCAAATTCTTTTTCTGCATCTATTGACATGAGTACGACTGGGGGTTTCTTCTTTTTATCCTGCTGTAATAACAATATGGTTCTTGTGCTGTTATCTTTCCCTTCCTTGTACAAAGCCCATTTGGTCTCCATTTATTAGGTCGGGCATTAATATTTTTATCCTCGTTGCCAATATTTTTGCATATACTTTTATGTCAGCATTCAACATTGCTATTGGATGGAAATTAGAACACAAAGATCCATCTTTTCCGGGTTTAGGTATAATTGAAATGTTGGCAAGAAGAGATTCCTTTCTTATTTCTTTCTCTTCTCCTATTCTATTAAAGTAATTACACAGCTCTGGGACCAAAAGTTCTTTACATTTTTTATAGTACTTAATCCGTATTCCATCCGGGCCCAGGCTTTTTCCCCCTGACGATTCCTGAAAGGCATTGTATATTTCCTCCTGCGTAATTGGATCTTCTATGTATTTGGCATTCTCTTGGGATATTTTGGGAAATTAACTGCTCTGGCCCTTCAGCTCTGGTAAGAATATTAAGGGAAACCCTGTGCCAATTTTTTTTTAAATGGCGTAGGGGTCCCCCCAAAATCCATACAAGACACTTCTGGTCCCACATTTTATTTAATACATATCATTTTGACCACTATTCAACAAGATACTCACTATGAGTGTTATACACAGAGGCCCAGATTCACATACAATTAGATTCGCGTAGAGTATCAGAAATACACTACGCTGCCGTATTTTACCTGGCTCTACGTGGAATCCCGGTAGATTTTGTCCAGTAAACTACGGCGGCGTAGTGTATTTCTCCCGGCGCAAGCCATCTACGCGAGTAGGGGGCGTGAAGCATTTAAAATAGGCGCGTTCCCGCGGCGATCGAACTGCGCATGCTCCGTTCAGAAATTTCCCACCGTGCATTGCGCGAAATCACGTCGTTACGTCATTCGTTGTTTGAGTAGCGTCGTTTACTGACATTCCTATTCCCGAACGAGTTACGTAAAAAAAAAAAAAATTTAATTCGACGCGGGAACGACGGCCATACTTAACATGGGCTACGCACCGTTAGACCAGCAAATAGCTGGTCTAACAGTACGTAGCAAAAAAATGACGTAAGCGATTGCGAAGACCACTCGTATCTTCGTGGATCGCCGTAAAAAGTCATTTGCATATCCCGACGCTGAAAACGACGCGGACTCCTCCCAGCGGCCGCAAAAATATCGCAGCGTAGATCCGAAGGCTTACGAAGACGTAAGCCTCTCGGATCGAAGCCCGAAGCCGCCGTTTCATGGTTTGAGGATTCAAACTAGTGATACGGCGCGCAAAATTACTCCTGTCTAACACCAGTTAGACAGGCGTAATCGCTCTCTGAATCTGGGCCAGTATATGCCCATATGGAATAATCTGCCATTACCTGAGGTAGCGAAGCTTGAAAACTTTGATCCATGGAAAAAGGCTGGTATTTTGCTTTTTTCTCAACTTTTTGATAAAGAGGTTTTGCAACCATTTGATAAACTGGCAGAAAAATAGAATTTGCCTAATATTTATATATATATATATATATATATATATATATATATAAAGCTACGGCATGCTTTGCAGTGCCAAGCAAGAACCTTTTCATTAAAATATAACCCTTCATTAATTCTAGCAATGGCAGTAACTGTAAGGCCGCATACACACGACCAAATACATCAGTTCAAATCGGTCTGGCAGACCGATTTGAACAGATTTGTCTGCTGGGATGTATTGGTTTGATCGCTGTACACACGATCAAAACAAAACCCCCGCCGGCAGACAGCGCGGTGACGTGGCGGTGACGTTGCATGCTTTAAAATCTGTCGGCTGGCCAAATCTGTCTGTCCGCCCGTACACACGATCGAATCTGTCTGCTGAAACGGTCTGTCAGACCGTTTTCAGCAGATAGATTTGATCGTGTGTATGCGACCTAAGATGCTCTAAACGGTACCTTATAGGGGGTATATATTCTTCTCTACAAATGATAGCTAGAACTTTGCACGGTAGCATATAGTTTTGGAGACACTTTGTGACAAGGAGTGGAAACAAGCTCTGAAGAATTTATTCGGAGTATCCACCTCACAGTGTTTGTTGACTCAGCTATTTACCATTCATAGGGCCCACTATACTCCTTTAAAGTTTTATTCCTGGGGCAAAGCAACGACATTAAACTGTCCTAAAGTAACAATTACTAAATTACATCACTATTGGGAAGGTGTTTTTGATACTTTTTAACTCCCTGTGCTCTTCACAGATTCATCTTGATCCAAAAATAGCATTGCTAGGGATTATACTGGAAGATACTCTGCCAGTTGAAATGCCAGTTGAAATGCATGCAATGTGGTTGAGAGCTATGTATATGGCCCCGGAACTTATATTCCAAAAATGGATATCAAATTATCTGCCAATAATAGACCAATGGACTAAATCGAGTAATTTTCAATTTAAGATGAGAGGAATTGGCATATAAACATAGGTGGAGTTAAAAAATAAATGTTTAAATCTGGCATTGGTGGTTAGTATCTAACCTATCTGAGCAGTCAGCTGAATATATCATTTATACTGAGGAAAGTTAATAATGAGATAGATTTTTGGAGGGGGATAATTGTATATGTATATATGTACCATTAAGAGGTAATAATTACATTGAACACTCAGGTTAGTTTTACAATGCTATTAATTTTTAATTTAGAAGAAGGATGGTTAATGGGCCTGGTGTGGTAGAGGGTTCAGAGTAATAGTTGAAGTATAGCCTGATGAGCGCAAACAGAATTTTTTTTTCTGTGTTAGGTGGGGTTATTTGATGGAAATGTTTTGTATGTTTTTGAATCTGTTGATGTATTAAGGAAAAAATTAATTGATAAAAAAAAAAAAAAAAGACTCATGCACTGGAAAGAAGGGTAACAAAACACCATCTTTAAATATATGATGAATATTTGTCATCCAAAATTCCCTCCAGTGGGTGCCCTGCTGTATTTTCTCTAGCTCCTCACAAGTACCATTGTGCTGTACAGGACTATAATTGGTAAATCCCTGCACCCACTGTAGCTGTTTAGTTTTGTTCCACATTTTTTGAATGAGGTTATATGTCAAGAATTGTTTATTGAGTTTCCCAAATGCCTGAGATGCAAGTCCCTCTGGGATTGACTCCCTGTGCATAAACAAGAGCATTATACGGGTGATAGATGCAGGCAACATGGGGCCGTTTCTAGGGGGGCATAATGCCCAGCAGGTGTTGCAATCGGGTTGCTACAAAATAAAGCCAGGGTTAGGAAGGGTTAGGAAGGACCAAACCAGCATCATCTTTGGGGTGTTGTAGTTGCCTATCCCTAGATGGATGAGTACCCCATAGTAATGTATGAAAGATTGAGTTCACCACCCTGAATGTTTTTAAGAATATCACTGGGGGAGAGTAGTGTCACAAGTAAAGTAGTTGTGGCATCAGTATCATTTTGATTAGTTACAGTAGTTCTGCCCGCTACAACTGCAATTTGTTCCAAATTCTTACCCTGAATAGGACAAGGAAAAGGGCAATATTAAGCCAACAAAAGTCATTAAGGGTGGATTTGATATGAATCTCTAAGTTTTTTTTTTAATGTGTATGCAGTGGGTATGGGGCAGGACTGCATCACTGAATGTGTTACATTTCCTTCCAATAACATCAAAGTGCATGTCATTCAATTGATAGTAAGACTGGAGTATTGACTGAATTCCAGGATAGTATCCATAACTGCTTGTAGGGAGGAGATAGTGTCCCCTACCAGTAATAACGTATCCTCCACATAGAACATAATTTTTTCGTAATGCTCACCGTACCACCGTACCATTATCATGTGATATGTGGGTTGGACTGAAATAAAGCAGCCATGGGCTTAATAGCGATAGTAAAGAGTAATAGAGACAGGGGGCATCTCTGTCTTGTGCTACTCCTCCAGAGTAAACATATCCGAGACTCTGTCTGATGTGAGAATAGCTGCTTGTGGGTTATGGTACAGTAATCGGACCCCGGATATAAATCTTTCCCAAAACTAAATTTGGCTAGGACTGTCCATAAATATTGCCAATTTATGCTGTCATATGCCTTATTGGAATCAAGGGACAGCAAGGCCTTTTGGCCCATATTATCTGCTGGGTTTTTCAAATTAGTGAACTATCTTCTAAGGTTAACAGCTGTCAATTTTTTCAGCATAAAACCAGCACCTTGGCAAGGATTTTAACATTACCCTTCACATGGATCCTTGCCCAGTTCAAGTAAAAGAACATTAGCTCGAGACATAGATGGGGGGGGGGGGTATTGTGTAGGGAAAGAGCCATTAAATACCTCTAACAATTATGGTAATAAAATCTCCATAACCACTATACACCTCCATTAGAATGCCATCATATCCTGTAGCTTTAAATGTGGGGAGAGAAACAGTTGTACTTTGTAGTTCCTACAACGTAATGGGGGCACCCAGTTTCTGATGTGAGATTTGTATTTTTAATGTTCACTTTAAGTATTATGAAAGTCGACACGCACCATAGAATTTTGAAATTTTTGTTTGCCCAGGGCAGTACCAGCCCCCATGCCATTTATTTGATAGCCTCCTGCCAACTGGCCTAGAAAATGGCCATCACTGATTTCTGAAATCTGGTTCTTCAGTGGGGTTTGGATTTGGCAGTAAAGTTTGTCAAACCCACCCTGAAAAGAACATGGGTATGTTCAGCTCAACACTACTACACACATATTTAATAAATTACTGTACTGTGTCTGACAATTAAATATAACCCTATATATAAACAAGAATGCATTTAGAAACCCAAATTGCGTGTGAAAAATTACTTTATTAAGCATAGGCAGGCAACCCATTGAAGTTGAACAGCAGACAGTTTTCATCTTATTTAAGGTGAAGTATCACAATATATCACAAGTATAGTGTAGGAAACTTGCCCTAAGCTGGAGTGTTCCTAGTTAATCTGTTTGCTTTAGCAGCTAGGCTGTAAACAGCTTACATTGGAGCTAAATTTTCTCATTCAACGTTAACTATTTTTAATCCTTATGCCTTATGCTGCTAGCGTTGGTAAATAGAAAGGAAGGAGGTATATTGTATTTACTTTATTTTTTTACATTTCTTCAGTTGCTTCCTGGTTTCTGGTTTAGGCCGAAAATTATGTCATACATACCAAGAGTCTTCGTGGGCATTTTTTTTCTTTTCATCTAGAGGAAGGAAGAAAGGGTCTTTTTCAGCTCAACACACCTTCCTGTCTGCATGTCTGAGCTAAGGGCAGATGGATTCCAGTTAGTAAACGCTACATGAATCAGTTGCACTTTGTCAAGATGGATACCGCTAGAAATGCTTTTCAAGTGATTTCTCAACAAAATAGAGCATGGAAATATGGATGGAGGGATGGAGGGATGGAAGAGTTTGCTTTAAATATTAAAAATGAATTAAGTACCATTTTCAGTTATGGTGCTCAGATACAGTTTAATTGGGCTTTAGGCATTTGTTTACTTTTTCTGTGCTCAGTGGAATTTTATCAGTGGAAAGCTCAGTGGATAGATTGCTTCTGTCTGCTACTGTTAAAGTGGCTGCAGTATTCAGTGTGTGGGAAGAACCAATAACTGATTTTTAAATTTCATTCTTCCCTAGCCAAACACTAAAGCTTGTTCAGTGAAGTGAGCTAAGGTGAAGGTGATAAATGATTGGAGCTACCTTACAGAGTGTTCTACCCATCAAAAGCCAGTGTTTAATGCTTGTTGGTAATCAGTTACCCTGCGGGAGGGTCTGTCTAAAGGGAATTGAAGCAAGTAGATGTCTACTTCAAGCAAGCACCTTTAAAGGAATCTTCTCAGCTGGCAGGTGTCCAGGGAGAACTGGGTAGAAGCTGCTGCTGCTGGAGAACAAAGTTTCACTGCTTACAGAAAAAGGTACCTGTGACTGCTATCAAAGCAATAAGGGATAATGAGAGAGAAAAATCCATTGCAAACTAAAGAATGGACTGATATGAGTCATATATCTGAACTGTGACTACAATTACAGTCATTAGACATTAGTCATTAAACTTCTACTAAGAACCATGAGCACAGCAAAACATGAGTTTCACTAAACTAAAGCCCCATACACACTATCAGTTTTCCTGCAGGTTTTTCTCTTCAGGTTTACCAAAACCATCGAATATGAGGTCAAACCTTAATGCCGCGTACACACGATCATTTTTTGTGATAAAAAAACAACGTTTTCAAAAACGTCATTTAAAATCACTGTGTGTTGGCAAAACGTTGTTTTATGTCTTCAAAAAAACGACCAAAAAAAAAATTCGAACATGCTTGAATTTTTTGTGTCGTTTTTCAAAACGTCGTTTTTTGTGTCATAAAAAGTGATGGTGTGTGGGCAAAACGATGTTGAAAACAACGTTTTTAAAGCCGCGCATGCTCAGAGGCAAGTTATGAGACGGAGCTTCAATGGAACAGAGTGCCGTCGAACGTGGTGTACGTCACCACGCTTTGCTAGAGCATTTTGGAAAAACGATGGTGTGTATGCAACGTCGTTTTGGAAAATGAAGTTTGAAAAACGTTGTTTTGTTTCATCACTTGAAACGTCGTTTTTTTTTTCATCACAAAAAGTGATTGTGTGTACGCGGCATAAGAGTTTCAATTAGTATGAAATCAGGCAGGCCCTTGCACTACATGGTTTTGGTAAACATGAAGAGAAAACCTGCAAGAAAACTGATAGTGTGTATGGGGCTTAAGGCTTGGAAACTGTGATTCACCCTACTACCTGAATCATTTACTGCAATTATTTTTGGGTAATCTGTATCCCTAACCTTCTCTCTCAAAATGTATTCTATTCAGCAATAAAATTACAAAAAGTGTAAAGTGACCCGTCCCCAATTCATTCACCCCACCATATATCAAGATTTCAAGATTCCAACCCAAAGGTATGTCAGCTTGCTATACCACTTTGAAGGTCATTCTACACCACCCTGAGAGAAATAGTGCTACAATAGAAAATAAGTACATTTATGTATGGAAAATAAAACCAGGCAACATCTTAGTTTCCAATGCTTCATTGCAATCCCAATGCTACATTGCAGTGATGACACACTAAAGGAAGTTGACACATTGCTGAGTTGATTTGACTTCATAATTGAGAAACATCCTCCAATAGACCAATACCATATTAAATGACTCTGGAAAAAAAGTACACATTAGTATTCACAAAATGTACAATGTCTTGTATTACCCATACTTGTCAAGAACACTTAAAGTGATACTAAAGTTTTTTTGTTTATAAAAAACATGTTATACTTACCTGCTCTGTGCAATGCTTTTGCACAGAGCAGCCCAGATCCTCCTTTTCTCAGTTCCCTCTTTGGAGCCTTGTCGGGTGCCCCCACAGCAAGCAGCTTACTATGGAGGCACCCGATTCAAGCTGCAGGCTTTGTGTGTCCATTCAGACATGGAGCCCCATCCCCTCTCTCTCCACATTGGCTAACTCACTTTTATTGAAAGCAGCAGGCGCCAATGACGCTGCTGCTGTGTCTCAGCCAATCAGGAGGGAGAGTCCCAGATGGCCAAGGCACCTTGTGTACACCACTGGATAGAGATATACCACAGGTAAGTATAATGGGGGCTCCTACACACAGAATTCTTTTTATCTTAATGCATAGAATGAATTTTGTCTTTACAACCAATTTATCGTAAGTTAATGTGCACCTGTGCTTTGTGTATGCTCCTCAATAACCAAAAGTACTGAGTATTTTCTTTGCTTCTTAAAGCGAAATAGAGTGGAAGGAGAGCAAAGGTTAGCATACTCTGCTGGTGGATTGGGGGGATTAAAGCAACAGCTGTTGCCCTGCCTATAGACATTTGGAGAAATGACAGGACATGTTGGAAGACCTTTTGCCAATCACTTTTTTACCCCACAAAGTCAGTGTCAGTAACCAGAATAAATGTTTAAAAGTGTTTGGATCATGCCTGCACCTTCATTCATCCTTTATAATCTAATAAATATTCCAATTGCACACCTTCCTGGAGAAACGGCTCATAAATACAAAAATGCTGGGTACTGGAACAATCAACCACATGAACATATTCACCAGCACACCACAGATCGTATATAACATCCAAAAGTTTTAATGCGCAGAAAATATCACAAGAAGTGCAACGTTTCGAGGCCACGCAGGACCTCTTCGTCCGGCAAGTGGTGACCTTTAGACTGATTTAAAACACAGAAATGATCAAATCTGTTAAACGCCTACTTTTGTAACCTAGACTGAATTTCCAAACCATGGGAATAGTGGAAGTAGCTGTTTGGTACCTAATTATCTTTGAGTACATTTTTAAACTACATATACAGTACTTATGTCTAGTGAAGGGAGCGGGCAAAACATTAAACATCAGACAAACATATACTACTGTTTTTTACCCATTTGGGACATTTCCTCTCACTTACTTTTTTGGTAACTTGTGCCATCTGGAGCAGGGAGTGATTGAACAGTGTCTGTGTTCAGATATTTTCAGCTTTCTCATTTCACTTCTTGCTTCTGTAACTGGTTTCATCCAGGACAAGAAGTGGGGCTAATTTTCTAGAGTGGGGGCACCAACTAATATGAAAACCTCAAAAGGTTATGAATTTTTGGATGCTGATTATTATAGTTTGGTATCTGTTAATGGCATCTGGTTATTGAAGCCCCATGACTTTGGTTAGCCAATTTATACAGTTAGGTCCATATATATTTGGACACAGGCACAATTTTCGTTTTTTCAGGTATTTACCAAAAAATATTCAAGATATAGTTATATAATGTTTATGTGCTGAAAGAGTACACGCAGGTTTAATTTGAGGGTATGTACATTTAAATCAGAGCAAGGGTTTAGGAATGACAGCTCTTAAGGCCTCGTACACACGAGGCAATCTATTTGTTCAAATCGGTCGGACCGACCGATTTGAACAAATCTGTTTGCTAGGATTTTGGTTTGCTCGCGTGTAAACACGAGCAAACCAAAATCCCTGCCAGCAGACGGCGCGCTGACGTGTCAGTGACGTTGACGCCGCCACGTCACCGCACCAGGAAGTAAAACACTTCCGCGCATGCGCCGAATCCATTCGGCGCCGGTGCGAGACGACATGTCTGCTGGTAAGTGTACTAACCAGCAGACATGTCGGGCGGACGGATTCCCACCCGATAGATTTCAAAGCATGCTTTGAAATCTGTTGGGTGGCCAAATCCGTCGGCTCGCCCGTACACACGATCGAATCTGTCTGCTGGGACAGTCTAGCAGACCGTTTCCAGCAGACAGATTTGATCGTGTGTACGAGGCCTAAGAATAGCCATCCCTCCTTTTTCAAGGGACCAAAAGTAATTGTACAATTGAATCAAAAGCTGCTTCCTGGCCAGGTGTGGGCTACTCCATTATTTCTTCCTCAATTAAGCAGATAAAAGGTTTGGAGTGTGATATTTGGATTTTTTTGCTGCAAAGCTACATCAAAAATTAAACAAATCCATCAGAGATAGCAGCAACATTAGGCATGTTCAAATCAACAGTTTGTTACATTCTGAGGAATGATTGCACTGGTGAGCTCAGCAACATAAAAAGGCCTGATTGTCCACCAAAGACAACAGTGGCGGATGATCATCGGATCCTCTCTAAGGTAAACCCATTCACCACATCCAGACAAGTGAAGGACACTCTCCAGGAGGTGGGCGTATCATTGTCAAAGTCTACAATCAAGAGAAGACTTCACAAGAGAAAATACAGAAGGTTCACCACAAGGTGCAAACTATTCATAATCTCGAAGAATAGAAAAGCCAAAAAACATTGAAAAAAGCCAGACCAGTTCTTGAAAAGCATTCTTTGGATGGATGAAACCAAGATTAATCTGTACCAGAGTGACGGGAAGAAATGGAGAAGGCTTAGAACAGCTCATGATCCAAAGCACACAACTGCATCTGTAAAACATGGTGGAGGCAGTGTGATGGCTTCCAGTTGCACTGGGCATTGGTGCTTGTTGGTGATGTGACAGAAGACAGAAGCAGCCGGATGAATTCTGCAGTGTTTAGAGATATACTGTCAGCCCAGATTCAGCCAAATGCAGCAAAGTTCATTGGATGGTCCTTTAAAGTACAGGTGGACAATGATTCAAAACACACTGCAAAAGCAACCCAGGAGCTTTTGAAGGAAAATAAGTGGAATATTTTGCAATGGCCAAGTCAATCACCTGATCTCAACCCAATTGAGCATGCATTTCACTTGCTGAAGGCAAAACTAAAGGCAGAAAGACCAACAAAGAACAACTGAAGACAGCTGCAGTTAGAGCCTTGAAAAGCATCGGAAAGAAGGAAACCCAGTCTTTGGTGATGTCCATGGGTTCCAGACTTCAGGAAGTCATTGTAAAGGATTCTCAACAAAATATAAAAAATTAACATTCCATTAAAGATTATACTCATTTGTCCAATTATATGTGAGCCCCTGAAAATGGAGGGACTGTGTATAAAAAGTATTGCAGTTACTAAAATGTATACTTGATATTTATGTTCAACCTTTTACAATAAATCTGAAAGTCTGCACTCCAAATTTATTTGGATTGTTTTGTTTTAAATTTTATTCTGATGGCATACAGAGCCAAATGTATAAAAATTGTGCCTGTGTCCACATATATATGGACCTAACTGTATATGCCAGGTTCCTTAAAATGACACCCTAGGCAGGGTAGGGTAAAGAAAATAATGAATGATAGCATCAAAGCACTGATTTTAAAATCCAAAAGAGGATCTTTTAATTCATAAATAGGATAACACAGGATAAAAAGAGCCAACTTGTGTACAGGGGTTAAAGACCCCACCTTGTCAAGGCTTTCTGAAAATCTGACTCTATTTTCATTAAATGGATCGTTTACCGACTGTTGAATAAAAAGGCTTCTGTTGGCAAACAGTTTGTCAGGAAATAAAAACCTGACAGAGGTTGAAATCCCCCATACTCCATGCTAAACTTTTTGTTTTAGTAAGTCAATCCATATTACTGAAGATATTTTCTGAAAAAGCCATGACAAGTTTATTATTTGATTGCTCAGAGAAAATCAATCATTATTTGAGTTCACAGCAAGTTGACCAGTGGCACAGTTTTAACACGGGGATATAACAACAAGTTCAGTATTGAAAGGGTTTGGTAGTATAACTGTAAAACGAGAATAACTTTAATCACTAACACCTGTGACCCATCATGTGAAAACTCTATAGATTTTAGTGAATGAGGGATAATAACATAAAATGCTTACATTTTCGTCTGTTCCACAATCCAGTATATGTACTCTGTGACCTTTGTGTAAACGCCTGGCTTGCCTGGTCGGGCACATCCTTCTCCCCAGCTGGTAATGCCAATTAAATACCATGTCTTGTCAACTTCACATGACAATGGTCCACCAGAGTCCCCCTAAAAAATAAACGTATACAATTATCATATACTAAGATGAACACATGAGAGTTTAAAGGCCTGAAAAAAAAAATATGCAGTTGTTGCGAAGTTGAATCACATCTTGAATAATTATATCTCTCAGGGATTTAAGTGACACAATATTTTCACCAAATATCCAATTCTTCTCATTAACAAAGAAAATGACAGTAATAGATTCTCCCTGTTTTTTTTTTTTTTATAATTCCACAATAATGTATAAACTGTTGTCACATAGACAAGCCTGCAAATACCTGCAGCATATTCGCAAACCTTTCTTTTACAGCCAAAATCCTGGGCTATTTTGACAAACAAAAGATCAGCATTTTCATATGTTGCCAAAGTTTGCCCATCCTTTTCTGCCTCTCGTACATTCATATGGGCCAACGAGGCTGTGGGGCTGGACTTAACGGCAAACTCCAACAATACCCAAAAATACTTACCTTGCATAACAAGACACGATTTGACTGTGAGCAGAGATAAGTTTGCACTTTATAGCTGCAGCATTTTTTTATTTTAATAACTTTTCTTTTAATACTTTTAGCTAGTACTTGTACACATAGCAAGGTATTTTGAGCCTATATTATAAACTCACCTTACATGAATCAATGATGCCCTCTTCGTATCCTGCACAAATATTCTTTTCACTTAGTTTCACATCTAAATAGCTTTTTTGACATTCCATACTTGACTTCAGTGGGACCTCTGCTTTCTGTAACACATCTGCAGTAGTACCTGAACATTATTTGAAGAAAAGCTTGATAAATGATTTTGTAAATGAACAGATTTACAAAAGACAGCAGTAAGAGCATATGAATAGATAAATGCACTAATGCAACAGCATTTAGACACCCATAATTTGCTCGATCTATTTCAATCGGGTTTCCGCCCCGGACACGGGACGGAAACAGCACTGTTCAAAATATGGGATGACACTATCGAAGGATAATCTTGTCTTCTAGTACTGTTGGACCTAAGCGCAGCTTTTGACAGGCTAGACCACAAACTATTACTGACTCGGCTAGCTGAAGTAGCCAGAGTTGCGGAAGGTGATTTATCTTGGTTCTCCTCCTTTTTGGACAGCACCTCTGTCGCCGGTGCTGTTCAATATCTATCTCCGCCCTCTCTTTGAAATCATCAGTAACCACAAGTTACTTTACCATTCTTATGCAGATGACACACAATTGTACTTTCGCATCTGCAACAAAAAGGGTCATCACCTCGTTCTAGATAAATTCCTCTCTTTGATAGAAAACTGGATGACAAAGAGTTATCTCAAACTCAACGGTTCAAAAACAGAACTTCTCCTGTTTCACGCCAATTGAAAGAATCAACTTGCAACAACTTGGACACCCCCGCCCATTCTGGGCAAAATTATCACCCCTAGCACTAAAGTCAAAAGTCTCGGAGTCATCTTCTACACCGACATGACAATGGATGCACAAATAGGGTCAGTAGTCAGCAGATCGCACCATCTGCTGCGCCTACTACGCAGACTTATTCCATTTATTCCTAAAGAAGACATAGCAGTCGTGGTGGGAACAATTGTTAACTCCAGACTGGACTACGCAAATGCCCTCTATTTTGTTTTCCAAAGTACCAAATCGCTCGCCTGCAAGTCGTTCAAAACATGGCTGCTAGACTCGTGACTGGGAAAAAAAACATGGGAGTCAATCTCACCTTCACTGAGATCCCTTCATTGGTTGCCAGTAAAAGACAGAATCACTTTCAAAGCACTCTGTCTGACGCATAAGTGTGTTCAAGGAAATGCCACCCAATATTTATGCGAAAAACTAAAAGCTCACAACCCCAATCGTGTTCTGCGATCCACCAATCAAAATCTACTCCGGATATCCAAAGCCAGATACAAGTCCAAAGGAGAAAGAATATTTGCGGTCCAAGGACCCAGACTATGGAAAGCTTTACCAACCAGCATTTGGTTGGAGGAGAGTCACTTGGCCTTTAGGAGAAAGATCAAAACCCATCTCTTTTGAGTTCAAAATAGAAATGGATTGCAAGCGCCCAGAGGCGATTCAGTTCGCATGTGCAGCACTATATATGTTTTTCACTCACTCACTCAATGCTTTCTAACCAAAGGTAGGAAGAAAACACAAACAAGGGCGCTTTCCTCATGTTTCCCACACCAGTATTAAATGCTGTGTGTTCAGTACCTGGCATCAGATCCATCAAAAAAAAAAGCCAATGGATAATTAGGCAGCTGACCAGAGTTGCAGATCAGATTTGCTGTCTGAACAGGGACAACCTGTTGATCCACTGATGGGAGCTCTGAGGTAGGTAAGAGAAGCGATGGGTTAAGTGGTCAGTGTACTGTATTGGTTGAGTATGTGCTAGGTGTACTTGAGTGCATGGGATGGTCCAGTTTTGTATAAAGATAGCCCTTATGTGCAGTAATGTGGCCTGACAGCAGTCTAATGACTTTCATTCTAGATTAAAGCGGATGTCCGCTCAAAAAAAAATATTAAAAGCCAGCAGCTACAAATACTGCAGCTGTTGACTTTTAATATTAGGACACTTACCTGTCCTGGAGTCCAGCGGCGTCCGCAGCAGAGGACGAGCGATCGCTGGTCACCCTGCTGCTCCCCGCTCCATCCACGGTGAGGGAACCAGGAAGTGAAGCGCTCCGGCTTCACTGCCCGGTTCCCTACGGCGCATGCGCGAGTCGCGCTGCGCCCGCCGATTGGCTCCAGCTGTGTGCTGGGAGCCGAGTGTTCCCAGCACACAACGGGGAGGGGCGACGGGATGTCAGAAATAACCTGTCTTTTGCCCGAGACGTGTGGCCAGAAGATAGGTATCTGCACCCCCCTCCCCTGAAAGGTGTCAAATGTGACACCGGAGGGGGGAGGGTTTACGATCAGTGGGACTTTACTTTAGGGTGGAGCTCCGCTTTAATGTACGCTATAGGGTAAATAAAAGCATAAAAATTAAAACTGTGAATTTTACATACACCAAACATTCCCAGTTAGTTAATAATTTCCTATAATTTAATGCACATACACCTAAAAGAGTAAATTACAGTAAATAGTTTATAGTCCCTGCCTACTCCTACACTGTATCTATGCAAGAGCAGCATTGTCAGTTGTCACCCCAGGACAGGAAATGTGTTAGAATACAGAATACCTTCCCTGAACCTTTTCCCCATAACAGCGAGGATGTTTTCTGTAGTCCACATAGAAAAGTAAAAACAGTGCTAACCGTGCAGCAGAGGCAGAGTGTACAGGAAGTTATCAACTGGATTTCTGTCAGGATCAACAGTTTTTTTTGTTCACTTATGAAACAGATATAACAAAATGCTTTCAAAGATATACAGTAATTAACAGACCAAAAGGGAGAAAATATGAGAAGTTCATTATTAGAGTTTACATTCATTTTAAATAGCAGTAAATGTGCTTTACTGCAAGCATTTACTCACCTATGCAATTTTATGCCACGTACATATGGTCAGAATTTTCGATGGAAAAAGTCAGATAGGAGCTTTTCATCGGATATTCTAAATGTGTATGCCCCATCTGACTTTTTCAGTCGGAATTTCCAACGGACTTCGATAGAGAGCAGGTTCTCAATTTTTCCAATGGAAAAAACGTTCGTCTGTATCGAATTCCGACGGGGAAAAAAACATGCATGCTCAGTAACAATTTGACGCATTGCTCAGAAGCATAGAACTTATTTTTCTAGCCTCGTCGTAGTTTTGTACCTCATCGCATTCTTAACGCTCAAAAGTTCAGGGAACTTTTGTGTGACCGTGTGTATGCAAGCCAAGCTTGAGCGGAATTCCCTCGGAAAAACCATCCAACTTTTTTCCAACGAAAATTCCGCTCATGTGTACAGGGCATTAGTGTGGCATTGTGGAGAAAGTCATCTAAGTTTAGAGTAAAAGCACAGAAGTTGTCCCAAGTAATTTTCTCAGGCAACTCAGCTCCCCTGTTCCTCCCTCTCAGCAGTGACTTGACAGTCCTCCATTGTTCTATTCTCTAATCCGGCACAGGTGTCAAACCGGGGGCCCTCCAGCTGTTTGCGGAACAACAAGTCCCATGAGGCATTGCAAGGCTGACAGTTACAAGCATGACTACCACAGGCAGAGGTATGATGGGACTTGCAGTTCCGCAACAGCTAGAGGGCCGCCAGTTTGACACCCCTTGAATGTAAACACAGAACAGATGCTTTGAAAGAGGAGTAGGGGGAGATGTGCTACTGTGGAAGAATTAAGTGAAATATGAGGATGAAATGTTTCACAGTGAATGTAACTACAGAGGTCAGTCAGGGCATGGTTTAAAGCTCATATACTGTTAGTTAAGAATGTGTAAATAAGAAAACATTTATAATAACCCTGCAATGGGTTTGCATTACATCTGATTGTATGTCTGCTATAACTATAGAAAAAGTTGTTAAAATTGTAAATACCAGACTCTTCTGTGTATCCCCAGCCTGTTATCCAGCACTTGCTAGGAGTCACAAAGTCTTGACGTGGGGGAAGGCAGATAGCTTGTTGATAATCTGAAATGTAATAAAAACAGAAATACTTCCCATTATGCTTTTACATTAATGTTGTCACTATCAGTTTAAAATGGCTCATGCAGCTGCAAACACGCTCCAGCGTCAGAGCCAGAGGCTCCATTAAAGCTTTGATTTCTTGCATTTAGCTGAGCGGGCTAAACAAGAGAAACAAATCCATTCCACCTGCACAGCAGGGACAGAGAAATCTACACTGCTGACTATTGTATTCAGGGTTTCAGGCAATCACAGCATCAACGGCTGCCTCAAAACCTGAACAATGACACCATCTGATAGGAGCCCGCCACTGTGTGACCAACAACTTCTCACCTGCCAAGTCAACTGGTGCCAGCAGCACCATTCAGCAGGGATCTGCTAAAATATATGACCAGCTTAGATCCACATAAGAGTATGCATCAGTCTTTTGGAATGATACAGTGCCTTGAAAAAGCTTCACACCCCTTGACATTTTCCACATTTTGACATGTTACAACCAAAATTGTAAAGGTATTTTATTAAGATTTTATGTGATAGACCAACACAAAGTGGCACATAATTGTGAAGTGGAAGGAAAATGATAAATGGTTTTCAAAAATGTTCACCAAAAAATATGGTGTTACATTTTGGGAGCCATTATGGCACTTTATTCCAATCCGTCAACGCACGTATATATTCAGCGGATATGCTATCCCAACCGTTTAATATAACAAATGGCACGCGTCAGGGATGTCCCTTGTCACCATTAATATTCAACCTATTAATGGAACCTCTTGCTGAACATGTGCGTTCAAATCCCCTAATTACCGGATTGACTATAGGCCACATCTCACACAAAATCAGTCTCTTTGCGGATGATGTTATGCTAATCCTTTCAAACCCTACCGTTTCATTGGCAGAGGCCCATAAACTACTAAATTGGTTCAGCAGAGTTTTATACTATAAACTAAACACATCCAAATTGCATATACTTGATCTCAAACTCGACGCCACTACAAAAATTCTATTACAGACCCAATACCCGTTCACATGGCCAGATAAAAATATCTCGTACCTTGGGATCCAACTTACTAGATCAGTCAAACAGCTCTTCGCGGCAAACTACAAACCTCTCCTTACTAAATTACATTCCGACTCCCAAAACATTCCCAAACAGGAATTGTCATGGTCCGGTAGACTGGCAGCATTTAAAATGCTCCATTTACCACAAATTTTGTATTTTTTCAGAACTCTCCCTATTCCCATTCCCAAATATTTTTTTAAATCTCTCCAAACGTTACTCAACAAGTGTATATGGAAGGGGTCTAAACCCAGATGCGCTCACTCAAAACTTCTAAAACATAAATCAGCAGGCGGAGCAGGCACTTCTGATTTTGCGGACTACTATACTGCCACAATTCTAGACCAACTTGCTGAATGGTTCCATCCTCACCCTACTAAATTATGGAGCAATATAGAAAACGTGTCACTTATTCGCCCAAATTTAAAGTGGTGGGTGCTCAGCACCCCCTTCAGATCCAAACTATCCACAACTTTATCTCCCACCATGTTGGCCTCAGCTAAAGCGTGGAATACCCTGATAACTGACAACCAAATCCACTCTAGCATCCCACAAATACCAATCCCATTCAAAGTTATTCATCACCTGTCACCCGACCTCTCCTTGTCCCATTGGTCAAGGCTGGGTATACTGTCCATTCATGATTTATTCCGAGACTTACAGGTTAAGCCCTATCATCTTCTCCAAAAAGAATTCAACCTACTGTACCTGCCACCGACTCTTCCACCTACATTAAAATCAAACATTGCCTTGGTAAACTTCAGATACCTCTCTACACAGTAATACCTAAAGCCTGGGATTACCTGACCGACACATGCCATAAAAGTAAAGGTATATCTTTTTTTTATAACATGTTACAGAATAAACTTTTTTTTACTAAGTCATCCCCCCACACTCACTGGGAAAATGAGCTAAGCCAAACCTTCACGGACCACCAATGGCAAAAAGCTATACAGTCTATATATAAGGCTACTAAATGCTCCGCACTATGGGAACTCACCCAAAAATGATCCTTGCGATGGTATCTCACACCATCCAAGATCGCGTTGTTCAGCTCAAAAGTAAACGATACATGCTGGAGATGTAACTCAGATAGAGGACACTTATTCCATATAATGTGGAAATGTACCAAAATACAAACCTACTGGAAAACCATTTTTCAAATCCTATCAGATATAACTAATCAATACTTGCCCCCTAGGCCTGAATTGGCAATCCTGAACCTCACTATTAGAATCGTTACCTCATGTTTTCAGACATGTGGTTATACATGTCCTTTTAGCAGCTAGGCTTAGCATAACCAGATTGTGGAAGACTGATAGGCCCCCCACCGTCGAAAATACTTTAGACTTGGTAAACATTCCATTACGGATATGAGTTGACTCTAGCATCCAGCGCTGGCAATTTGAATAAGGGTAAGGCCATTTGGTCACAATGGGAAAGGTGGTCTGGAGCAGCAAAATGTTTTATGATTAATATCTATAACTTTTTTAGAATGAATGTTTTTTCTCTTTGTGATGTATTGACAAGTTAGACCCTGATTGCCTTAACTTGAAGTTATGTAGGTTTCACTCTGAGCAACCACAACCTGCCTCCAGGTAACAAAAATGGTCCCATTAGGGGTTCCTGGGGGTGGATCGTGTCCACTTACTATATCGACCTATATGTAATGTGAAATTTTGAAGACTTCCTGTTATCAGTTTTTTTAACCTGTTTGTGTTTAAGCACACAATCCTGAGACGTTTGTTACCGTCTCTTAATGTAAGACAACGCTATACAATGTATGTCTATATTTATCTTGTTTATGATAAACTTCAATAAAAATCTATTGTTGAAAAAAAATAAAAAATATGGTGTGCATTGGTATTCAGCCCCCCCTGAGTTAATACTTTCTAGAACCACCCTTCAGCTGCAAGTCTTTTTGAGGATGTCTCTACAAGCTTTGCACATCTAGAGTAGGGTGACCAGACATTCCCAGTTTCAGGGGACAGTCCCCTGATTGAGGACACTGTCCCCGCACCAAGTCTGTCCCTGGTTTTGTCCCCGGATTGGATTTAATAGGGGACAGGGGCAGTTTCAAAGACAGTCAGTGCGGAATAAAAAAAAAAAAAATTGAATTACACACTCCTGCTCTGCCGTGCCTACTAGCATAAGGGGGGTGTATTTTTCCCATTATCCGTGCCCCTTTCTGATGATCATGTGCTGGTCGGAGCGGAGGGAATATTTCTTCAGTTTCGGGCGCATGCCCATTCAGCTTCACTCTCATGTTCTTCTGCCTTGACTAAAATCCTAGCCAGCCGCCTGCCTGAGTGATCTTCCTCCGCTCCTCACCCAGTAGTAGCCGTGGCCCGAAGAGTAAGACTTGAGAGGCTATGAGTTGGGCAGAGAGTTGCTGATTGTTGCCATTACTAGTAAAGAAAAAATATGTCCCCGGATTTCATTTTAAAAATCTGGTCACCTTAATCTAGAGAGTGACATTTTTTCCCATCCTTAAATGCAAAATAGATCAAACTCTGTCAAATTGGATGAAGAGTGTCTGAACAGCAATTTTCAAGTCTTGGCACAGATTCTCAATTGAATTTATTTCAATATTTCTTTATTGAATTTTACATAAGAGAAACATGGTGTACACATTTCACAACTCAATTGGATTTAGGTCTGGACCTTAACTGGGCCATTCTAACACATGAATATGCATTGATCTAAACTATTCCATTGTAGGTCTGGCTGTATGTTTAGGGTCATTTTCCTGCTGAAAGGTGAACTTTTTCAGACTGGTTTTCCTCTAAGGCCGCGTACACACGATCAAATTTATCTGCTGAAACTGGTCCGGACCATTTCAGCAGACATATCCGATCGTGTGTACGGGCTAGCGGACAGGTTCGTCCAGCGGACAAATTTCAAAGCATGCTTTGAAATTTGTCCGCTGCAAACCTGTCCGTCCGTCATGTCCGCTGGTTAGTACGCCTAACCAGCGGACAGAAATCCCCCGCATGCGCCGAACGGATTCGACGCATGCGTGGAAGTATATTACTTCCTGGATTGGTGACGTGGCGGCGTCAATGTCACCACCAGGTCACCACGTCCTCAGCCCGAGGGGATTTTCGTCCGATGGTGTGTACACGCCATCGGACCAAAATCCGATGAGACATGTCCGCTGGAAACGGTCCGTCGGACATGTTTGAGCGGACATGTCTCATCGTCTGTACGCGGCCTAAGATTGCCCTGTATTTGGCTTAGGGCTGCAACTATCGATTATTTTCATAATCGATTAGTTGGCCGATTATTGTTTCGATTAATCGGATAATAGCCTTAAAAAAAATGTTTTTTTTTTCGGCCCAATTTGTTGTTGGGCAGATTACAAAACACAAATTGCTGCAAAAACACATTACATGCTTTTCTGCAGCTTCTCCATTGAAGTATATTGAACCAAAAAAAAAATAGCACCGTTTGCATTAAAAAGTCCTTGCCCTTTCCAAATACGCAGCAGCCGGAAAAAAAAAAAAGATCATGGATGTGAACGTGTCCCCATAGGAAAACATGTAAATGAACTGTAGTGTGTTTCTGCAAAAAGCACCAAAAAACAGAGGTGGTAACCCAGGCCTGAGATGTTTAGTAACATAATGGGGGTTAAAAAAACAAAAATAAGTACAAAAAGAGCAAATAATCGCTACTGTAAGGGGTTCATTTTTTTACTGTGGGACAGTGAAAGTACGTTTTTGTACTATAAAGGGCCAATTTTAGTTTTTTTAACCCCATTATGTTACTGGCTGGTTAATCAACTATGAAAATTGTAATCGATTAGTTGTTTCGGCCCTAATTCGGCTCCATCCATTTTCCCATAAACTCTGACCAGCTTTCCTGTCCCTGCTGAAGAAAAGCATCCCCACAACATGATGCTGCCACCACCATGTTTCCCCGCAGTTGTACTGCTGCAGGTCAGCTTTATTGCGTGAAATGACTTACCTGTACGTCATTTCGTGCAATAGACACACGGAGGCACACACGCGCCGATTAGACAGAGGAGGAGCCAATTAACGATGTCCGCTGGCCACCTGCAATCATTTTCCAGAGAGGCAAAACGTCAATCTGCCTATGTAAACAAGGCAGGTCCCCATTCTGCCAGGGAAGAAGATCGAGATCTTGTCTTCCTGCTAAGCAGATCATCTATTTCATCCAGTCAGACCATCCCCCCCACAGTTAGCAAGCACATCCTAGGGACACACTTACCCCTCTGATCGCCACTGATGCTAACCTCTTTCCTGCCATTGTCATTAGTACAGTAACAATATTTTTTAGTTTTTTTTTCAAAATTGTCACTTTTTATTGTTTATAGCACCAAAAATAAATAACCGCAGAGATAGTCAAATACCACCAAAAGAAAGCTCTATTTGTGGGGGGGGAAAGTCAAAATTTTTCTTTGGGTTGCACGACCACGCAATTGTCAGTTAAAATAACACAGTACCATAGCTCAAAAAATGGCCTGGTCATTAAGGGGATAAAAACTTCCGGGGCTGAAGTTGTTATACACAGTGTATGATCCAATTTTTTTTCCTGTAATCCGTACCTCAACTCCAGTTCATGCTGTTACCAACAGATTAAAGTGGAGTTCCACCCATTTTTTTATGTTTGTCTGTGCTGCATGCCCTAATCTCATAGTGTTCGGAATGGACAATTTTTATTTATTTTGTTGCTTGTAAATACCTTTATTTTGTAGTCCTTCATTACTTCCTCCTCCTTATTAGCCTAGGCTATTACGTCACAAGGCTATTTGCAAGGGTTTCTGGGATAGGCATCATGTTTCCCAGTAGTCCTTGCAAACCTGACTGAAACCTATTACATTGCTTGTGCAGCACTGAGCATGTGCGAGATATGCAAAGCTGAAATCCAGGAAGTCATACAGTCTGGCTTCATGATGCCCACACTTAAGATGGCCACGGTCTATTTCTAGTATATAATCTAAATGCTATAACAACCTAACAAAACGGACCTTAGTTTACAGACTAACTTTACTAGAATACATTAAGCTTGTGTATTACAGGGGTATTTATATTTAAAAAGTGAAATTGTGGGTGGAACTCCCCTTTAACTACATTACAGGAGACTCAGGAGAAAATTATCAAGACTTTGAAGGAGGCTCAGGAATGTTACAAAGAGACTGCTGACAGACATTGCAGATCACTTCCTACCTTTCATGTGGGTGACAGTTTGGTTAACTAGCCAAAATTTCATGATACATGTTCCATTTTGAAAGCTGGGCTTTCCATATTTCCGCTCAAATTAACCCAGCCACTTTTTCGCTTAAAACTTCCTGACAGTCTGAAGATGCACCCTGCTTTTCATGAATCTTTACTCAAACCATTTAAGGAAAACCCTTACTCTGGGAAAATCCTACAGCTGTTGAGGTGCAAGATGAAGACAATTTGTGAAAATTCTTGACTCTAGGAGCAAATTACAGTGTCTGGTTTATTGGGAAGAATATGGGCCAGAAGAAAATTCTTGGAAACTTGAGAACACCCATGCCCTAGATTAGCAAGATAATTCCCAGAAGTTCCCACATAAACCTGACCCTAAGACATCCAGAGGACATCCTGGAAGGAAAGAAACCAAGGATCTCTGCTACTTCAGGCAGTAGCTCTTTCTGATGAGCCACCTGCGAGTTGGACAGCTCCCTACATAAACCCTTCGACAAACTAACTTTCTATCTTGTTTCTGGTGAACCTTTAACTCCTTGCTCCTCCCTTGAACCTCCTATTTAAGTCATGCATTTGCAATTCCTTTTTTGCTAGATTATTGTGCTTTTCTCCAGACGATATTTCACTCCTGCTGCCATCCACATCTTCATTACTGACCTTTGGCTTGTTTCTTGACTATTCTTCTGCTTGATCCCAACCTGACACCATTTGTTACTGACCTTTGGCTTGGCTCTACTTGATCCTGACTTGCAACCACTTATTACCTTTGGCTTGCTTACCAACTATGCTACTGCTTGATCCTTATTGGAGTAGGGAAAATGGTTCAGATCGAGCATTAGTTCAGGCCAAACATTGGCTGTTCACCCCGTTCGAAGAACACCTAAATTTGCAGGGTGTTCAGGTGTTCGTCCTACAGTGCATTTTACGCTCTGATTGAGCCAAGCAGGGAGAGATTATAAGTGGGGCCGTTAAGCTGGCTGAAGTGTCCTTAACAACTGATGAGCCATTAGCTGTCAATAGGTTTCCCTAATGACAGAAGAGTAAAACAAAAGAAAAAAAGTGGCGGTAAAAAAAAAAGTGACAGTAAAAATGAAATAAAGTAAATGGTGTGAGGTTTCTGTCTGTCATGTTAAAAGGGGGCGGTGTCACCGGGTGAGGTAGCCAGGTGGCCCCATACCTTCCCTGTATAAGAAATGTCAAACGGCGGAGCCTGCAGGTTGAGGGCATATGGCCTAGAATTGTTTAGTGGGGGGTTGCTTGCTCATCCCCCTTTCCTGATCTGCTAGGCTCATGCCCAGATAAGGGTCTGGTATGGATTTTGGGAGGATTCAATGCTGTTTTATTTTAATTTTGGCGTGGCGTTTTTTTTTTTTTTTTTCTCTCTCTTTTTTTTCCCAATAGCCGGGTGCCAAGAATTGCAAACCTGTGTCAATTAAAATTTGGTTTGACTCGATTTGTTTTCTACAGCATGTTCTATGCATACTACAGATGCACCACTTTATAGGCAGACTAAGGGGATCCCCCAGGCACTATATTTAAAGGGATTTTTCTATTTTTATTGTTTCACTTTAAGCATCATTAAAATCACTGCGCCTGAAAAAAATATATTTAAGATATTTAAAAAAAATACTTTGATACATGTCCCCCATAAGCCATGGACACTTTTCATTTTTAATGTTTGGCCTACGATAGACTTCAATGGGGTTCGCCGTTTGGGTTCTAACTTTTCCCCTGTTTGAGAGTTCTGCTGCAAACCGCACAGAGCAGTGTTCATCCCATTCCTAATACCTATTTGCTACATCTGCTACTGCACCCTAGCTTGATCACCTCCTGGTGGGTTATATCCTGAGGACCACAACCTGGCACTAGCACACAGCGAAACCCATCTCCACCATCAAGAGCTCTGTTAAAGACTGGTTAGTGCTTAGACCCCATGACTTGAGTGAGCCCACGCAACTCATGAGGAGAATCTGCATGTGACAGATATACATCTTTGAATAAAAAGGCAGTCACACTAGATTTTCTACACTAATGTCAAGAAAAAAATGTAAATACATTTTATTTCCCAGTCTCCAGTAAGAAAACATTGACCAAAGTGACATACTCCCACGCAAAAAGTTCTTACAAGCTCTAAATTCGTTTTGAAGAATTTCCACTTCTCAAGTAAAAGTTTCTCTTGCAAAATGACTTTAAAATGCTTACTATTTTTTCACCTTTAATCACTAGCCAAGCTTACTGATATTTGATATACTATGAGCAATATTAACAACATTTGTGTAGATAGACATCTACATGATTATTATCATTTCATAAGACACTGTGGCCTAGATTCACAAAGCGATTACGCCTGTGTAAATGTTGTTAGACTGGAGTAATTTCGACTTACGGGCGTTTTTACGCTAGTCGAAATCCTCAAACCATGAAAAGACACCTGCGGGCTTCATTTCGACTGTATTACGTGTTAGTACGCCTTCAGATCTACGCTGCCAGAAAATTGCGGCCACTGGGCGGACTTCCTGTTGTTTTTCGCCGTCAGGGTATGCTAATGAGCTTTTGCCTGCAATCCACAAAATTTCGCACTTTCAACGCAATCTCTTACGGCACCTTTAGTCATCTTTTTTTTCCGTTTCACTATACCTGCTTTTTGCTGGTCTAATATTAGACAGCCCATGTTAAGTATGGCCGTCGTTCCCGCGTCGAATTTCAACGTTTTCCGATGTCTTTTATTATTTTTAACGTAAGTCGTCCGGGAATAGGAATGTTCGTAAACGCCGCTACTCAAACAACGAATGACGTCACGACGTGATTTCGCGCAATGCACGGCGGGAAATTCCTGAACAGAGCATGCGCAGTTCGATCGTCGCGGGGACGCGCTTAATTTAAATGCTTCACGCCCCCTATTCACGTATTTCGATTGCGCGGCGGAAAAAAAATACGACACAATAGCGTACGCGCAAAAAAACTACCTGAATTCGGTGTAGAGTCTGGTGAAATACGGCAGCGTACCGTATTTCGATTACGCAGCGGAATATTACGTCTTTGTGAATCTGCCCCTGTATGAATAACGGGGAAAAAAACGAATAAACTAAAAACAAAAACACAGATCTGATTAATACAGTATTAAAATAAATTCATTAATATGCTACAATTGAAAAATGTATGCAAAAATCTGAGAAAGCAAATAGCATACAGTATATAACCTACTTTAAAAAATATACTGTGCAGGTATGGATGAAACAAAGTAGGACGATTTAAGAAATTCACCTATAGCCAAGTATAGTCATTTTTGCTTTGGATTGGTTTTATTACTTATGTCAAAGTCTTATTTATCTGAACTAAAATGCTTACCGTTGTATTTTATGGGTGTCTTTAGTTTTAGCAGTGCTATATCACTACCATTTTCTGCACCGGTATAATGTGGATGAATTATAATTTGTTCAATTTCAGACCTGGTTGTTAATGAAGTGATGCTTGACAGTTTTTTGATGCCACTGTAAACTATCCAAAATCTAGGGAGGCGCCACCTAGACACAAAAGGAAGATACAAAAGAAAAAATGATAAATTAATGACTTTTATATTAATCCTCTGTCAACCTCTAGTATTCCATACCAAATGCTTTAAAATGCTTCTGAGCTCATGCAGAATAAATGTATAATTGTTTTGTACCTCCAAGCAGGTTTTTACATTCCCGTAGACTTCGATACAAAAGTCTCTTGAAGTGAACAAAAGCCTTTCGACAATGGTCCTTAGTGTGTTTATGCGGTGTGAAGTAAGCAAAGTTTACTGCACATAGTGTTTTGCCAATTGTATTTCTCAATAGTCATGCAGGTTCACTTATGTGACACAAAACAATATTTTATGATTAACATCTCTAAACATGGTTACATTTCCAGTTATGCTAGAGCCATATCAAATGCATATTATATGCTCTTGTAAAGCAGTGAGTTTCATCTGCATAGCACATAAATGAGTGACTATAATGTACCCCGAGGTTGTTACGGTAATAAAAAAGTGTATTTATTTGCATCTAAGATTGCACATAAAAGACCCAAGCCTGCTCTAACCCCAGCTCCTGATACAGCAATATGGAAAGGATTTACCATTTATAGGGACAAAAACATGCTAAAAAAATTCCCATAAAACCCCTCCTGAGCAGTTTGACCTTACTTTATACCTTTTATAGCTCTTTTAGGAGGGTTTAAACCATGTACATTGGCCTAAGATGGCATAACTTGGGACTAATGGTGCCACTTGTGTTAGACTGTTTTGCCAATCGCATGGAGTTATAGCAAACACTTTGTAAATATTTAGTTGCAATCTATTTTAATACAACAGTAAGGCCGCGTACACACGACCAAATAAATCCGATCAAATCGGTCTGTCAGACCGATTTGATCGGATTTGTCTGCTGGGAGAAATCAGTTTGATCGTGTATACACGATCAAACCAAAATCCCCACCAGCAGACAGCGCGGTGACGTTGACGCCGCCACGTCACCGCACCAGGAAGTAAAACACTTCCGTGCATGCGTCGAATCCATTCGACGCATGTGCGGGCAGATATGTCTGCTGGTTAGCGTACTAACCAGCAGACATGTCAGACGGACGGGTTCCCAGCAGACAGATTTTAAAGCATGCTTTAAAATCTGTCTGCTGGCAAAATCTGTCTGTCCGCCCGTACACACGATCAAATTTGTCTGCTGAAACGGTCCGTCGGACTGTTTCCAGCAGTTGAATTTGATCGTGTACGCGGCCTAAAAGTTAATTTAAGCCACCACAATGTCTCATAAATGACTAAATATTTCTTCACAGTCAAGTGATATGTGTAGTAAACCCCTAAGGCAAACGCAAGTATGTGCACAATCAAAGTAATATTTTTGAAGCCTAAAAAGAAATATCAGAAGTGATCCGAAGACAACTCTGATCCAAGCGTACAATGGTAAATATAGAATTTGTTTAAAAGGTAAATAGCAGCTATTATATAAAAAATTAATACTGAAAACACATATGTAATATTAAAAATTATCAATAAAACATTAATAGCGCTGAAAATCTCAATATGTAAACTTTTGTTAGAAATATCAGTCTCTCGGCGTATGCAGTTCAATCCAATGTATGGATTTATGGGTCAAAAAATCTGTTCACATACTACTTGTCTCATGTGAGGGGCGCAGCGCGGCGATCACTGATGCGGGGTGTCAGTCTGACACCCTGCATCACCGATCTCGGTAACGAGTCTCCGGCGGAGGCTCGCTACCACGTGATCAGCCGTGTCCAATCACGGCTGATCACGATGTAAACAGGAAGAGCCGCCAATGGCTCTTCCTCACTCGCGTCTGACAGACGCGAGTACAGGAGAGCCGATCGGCGGCTCTCCTGACAGGGGGGGTTCGCGCTGATTGTTTATCAGCGCAGCCCCCCCTCGTATGCCCACACTAGACCACCAGGGATGCCCACACTGGCAGGGCAAAGAAAAAAAAAAAGGATAAAAAAAAAACAGGATAAAAAAAAATTCAGGTTAAAAAAAAAAAGAAAGATGCCAGTCAGTGCCCACACATGGGCACTGACTGGCAACATATACATCAGTGCCACCCCTCAAAGTACATCAGTGCCACCCCACAGTGTCCTTCAGTGCCACCCCTCCGTGCCAATCCATGCCCAGTGCCCACCTATCAGTGCCCATCTAAGTACCCATAAGTACCCATCAGTGCCACCCATAAGTGCCACCCATGAGTGCCATTCTGTGCCACCCATGAGTGCCATTCTGTGCCGCCTATGAGTTCCCATCAGTGCCGCCTATGAGTGCCCATCAGTGCCGCCTATGAGTGCCCATCAGTGCCGCCTATGAGTGCCCATCAGTGCCGCCTATGAGTGCCCATCAGTGCCACCTATGAGTGCCCATCAGTGCCACCTATGAGTGCCCATCAGTGCCGCATACCAGCGCCGCCTATCAGTGCCCATCAGTGCCACCTCATCGGTGCCCATCAGTACTACCTCAGTGCCCATTAGTGCCGCCATATAAGTGCCCGTAATTGAAAGAGAAAACATACTTATTTACAAAAAAGTTAACAGAAAAAAATAAAAATGTATTTTTTTTTCTAAATTTTCAGTCTTTTATTAGTTGTTGCGCAAAAAATAAAAACCGCAGAGGTGATCAAATACCACCAAAAGAAAGCTCTATTTGTGGGGAAAAAAGGACGCCAATTTTGTTTGGGTGCAGTGTAGCATGGCCGCGCAATTGTCATTCAAAGTGCGACAGTGCTGAAAGCTGAAAATTGGCTTGGGCGGGAAGGTGCGTAAGTGCCTGGTATGGAAGTGGTTAATATTACATATGTGTTTTCAATATTTTTGAAGCACCTAGCATATCCAGATGGACTGAAGTATGCCAGTCCCTAAGTCCACTGTAAAACCTGTGGGGCATTCCTATTTAAGCCTGGGAGAGAGAGCATGTGTGACTGGTACACCAACATAGGAGAGACACACATTACCCCTTCCCTATTCTAGAGTCTGCAACAGAGGGATCAGCACCCTAGCCTCATTAGCACATTACTGAACATAACTACAGCAGCCTTGGAGGAGTTAATAAGGTGTTGGAGAAGACCCCAGAACTGGAGGTCGAGAGTGCTTTCCTCTTGGAGCCTAGGGTAGAGGCAGTCCTAGTCTGGCTTGATGACTGAGGGTTAACTTTTATCCGTTTTCACCGGTTTGACTGATCGTGTGTACGCGGCATTAGTCCTGAGCTAGGGCTGTTATACTCCTTATAGAAATATCTATATATGTGTATATATATATATATATATATATATATATATATATATAAAACAAAATACAGCACATATATCATAAGAAATAACATAAATTCAAGGAAAAAAGTCAAAAGGTAATCTCCAGATGTGAGTCAGATGTCACCAATCCACGTGAATGATAATAAACTCAGCATGAAAGTGGCTGATGTGCTTGATCCCGCCACCAAAAGACAAATCAGCCTCTCACCTTACAAATATGACTCCTGAATGAACAGGAAAGTAATACAAAGCGGAAGACGATAAATGGATAGCCGCACTCCAAAACCTGATGAGGTGGTCTTTTATTAAATAATCAGCATGTACAAAAATGGGTCACAGCAGTGGAAAAACAAGTAGCATCCGACGCGTTTCACACTGTATCAGTGCTTATTCATGGCTGAGCCATTATTGAGCCAGCACCCTCAGCATCCTGCACCACCTGTGACCATATAGTGATCCCACCTGAAGCGGTGACTCCTTTCTCTCTAAAGTAATACAAAGCCTTCCCCTCTGAGGAAAAAACAGGATAAGATCACTGACGAACTAGCAAAAGAAGCAGACTGATAGTGCTTAAAATGTTAGCACAAAAGTAATAAAAATGCACTTACTGTAAAAGCACTGTACCCAGTGCCATATAGGAAAGCAATGACATACAATCCAAAATGATCTCCGGATTGTCGTTGGTGACTTCATCCAAATGGCTCCACCCCCACCGTGCCCAGGAAACAATACATACAGGAGGTGGAGCTTATCATCTTATGGATTGGTGACATCTGACTCACACTGGAGATTGGAAAAAATATATATAGCTGCGCTAATAAAAAAAAAACCACCAAATAGGGGGGGAGTGACTAAATTACCACCTCCGTATGTGTGAAATAAATGGTGCAAAATATGGATGTTGATCATACCTTACACTTTGCTTAAGATTACCAAAAATGTAAATGTGCAAATACGAGTCAAATCAAAAACCTGGGATCAGTGATGAAAAATGTATCTGTACAACATAAATGAACCAAAACATAGTGCTATAAATAAAGTGACAATATGAGTGCATAAATTAAAGCAATAAAGCAAAAACACAGATGTGAATTATACATAAAGTCCATATAACTGAAATATGAATAAACACCCAGTGATGTTCCAAGATGTCAGATGAATCCTTCTACTCGGAGTAAACAAGACCAAAGTGAATTCCACCACCATAGCATAGGTAATCTGCTTACCAGAGCCAATGGTCCCTTGTTCCCTTGTTAGGAGATTACCTATCCTTTCATTTATGTTATTTCTTATGATATATGCACTCTACTTTGTAAACACGGCTTCCCAGTTCTTCACTGTGGCGCCCGCATTGATTGTGTGTCCCTTACATAGGGAATCACAATCAATGATGTCACACCTACAGCTACACCCCCCTACAGTTAGTAACACAAATGAGGTCACACATAACCCCTTCAGCGCCCCCTTGTGGTTAACTCTCAAACTGCAGTTGTCGTTTTCACAATAAACAATGCATTTTTTGCTGTGAAAATGACAATGGTCCCAAAAAAGGGGTCAAAATTGTCCGAAAGTGTCCGCCATAATGTCGCAGTCACAAAAAAAAAATCGCTGATCGCTGCCACTAGTAGTAAAAAAAAAATTTAATAAAAATTTAATAAAACTATCCTCTATATTGTAAACGCTATACATTTTGTGCAAACCAACCGATAAACGCTTATTGCGAATTTTTTTTTACCAAAAATAGTTAGAAGAATACATATCGGCCTAAACTGAGCAAAAAAAAAAAAAATTTATATATTTTTGGGGGATATTTATTATAGCAAAAAGTAAAAAATATTGCATTTTTTTCAAAATTGTCGCTCTATTTTTGTTTATAGCGCAAAAAAAAAAAACAGCAGAGGTGATCAAATACCACCAAAAGAAAGCTCTATTTGTGGGAAAAAAGGAGGCCAATTTTGTTTGGGAGCCACTTAGCACGACCGCGTAATTGTCTGTTAAAGCGTCCCAGTGCCGAATTGCAAAACCTGGCCGGGTCCTTTAGCTGCCTAAAGGTCCGGGTCTTAAGTGGTTAATAACCTAAATAACAACATGTTATCAGATTTTTACTCCAGGAGTATATAATGAGTTTGGCAATTCTTAAGAAATGCTTAAATAATGCATTCAAATTTAACTAAACCCATTCAATTTCAGATGACTAAAATATGAATAAACTAAAATGCCATTATAATCAAAGGCAAAAATATGACTAAAACTAAAAAATGCCATTTTAGTCAAGAGACTATAACAAATTGGAATTTTATGTTAAAATTAGCACTGCTCCTAGCTATGGCCAGCTCAATATTACAGATAAAGTAAAGCAGTTTGGTAGAATTATAAAATCTAAATTTTCAGACATTATTTACATTATATTTAAACAGGTGAACAGTTAAAGGATTATATACCAAACTGTAATTTTTACACAGTTATTGTGATGGACATTTATATTTTACAAATAAAAGATATTGCTTGCAAGATTAAGGCCGCGTACACACGATCAAATCTATCTGCTGAAAACGGTCTGACAGACCGTTTCAGCAGACAGATTCGATCGTGTGTACGGGCGGACAGACAGATTTTGCCAGCAGACAGATTTTAAAGCATGCTTTAAAATCTGTCTGCTGGGAATCCGTCCGTCCAACATGTCTGCTGGTTAGTACGCTAACCAGCAGACATATCTGCCCGCACATGCGTCGAATGGATTCGACGCATGCGCGGAAGTGTTTTACTTCCTCGTGTGGTGACGTGGCGGCGTCAACGTCACCGCCACGTCACCGCGCTGTCTGCCGGCGCGGATTTTGGTTTGATTGTGTGTACAGCGATCAAACCAAAACAGCCCAGCAGACATATCTGTTCAAATCGGTCTGTCAGACCAATTTGAACAGATGTATTTGGTCGTATGTACATGGTCTGAGGCCCCGTACACACAAGCAGACAGATTTGTTCAAATCGGTCGGACAGACCGATTTGAACAAATCTGTCTGCTGGGATGTATTGGTTTGATCGCTGTACACACGATCAAACCAAAATCCCCGCCGGCAGACGGCGCGCTGACGTGTCGGTGACGTTGACGCCGCCACGTCACCGCACCAGGAAATGAATTACTTCCGCGCATGCGTCAAATCCATTCGACGCATGTGCGAGAAGATATGTCTGCTGGTTAGCGTACTAACCAGCAGACATATCGGGCCGACGGGTTCCCAGCCGACAGATTTGAAAGCATGCTGTCGGCTGGCCAAATCCGTCGGCTCGCCCGTACACACGATCGAATCTGTCTGCTAGGACGGTAGGGCCGACCGTTTCCAGCAGATAGGTTTGATCGTGTGTACGCGGCCTTAGAGTGAAAAAATTTAATTTGATGACTACAGTTTCTAAACAATATTTTGAATCAAACAAATTGCAGGCACTGTCATATAATTATTGAAATAAATCAAATGAAATAAATGTTGTAAACACATTAACGTGAAGTAAATATGACTTGTTTTTTATTTTATTTTAAATCTAAGCTTTACAATCCCTTTGAGTAATATGCTACCTGTACAATATTTTTGTATAAAGGAGTAAATATAGTTTTCTTTCGATGTAGAAATGGCCACTGAAATTGTAACCTTTCTAAAAGCATGATACTATAATGACACCTTATTACTTGCACCCGGCGCATGTTTTAAGCGATTTGCATAAGGGTTACGTCTGGCGTAAAGTTATTACCCATATAGGAGGCGCAACTCATGCAAAGGTATGGACCAGGGAACGAACGCCGTTGAATTTTACGTAGTTTACGTAGTACGTGAATAGGGCTGGGCGTAGGTTACGTTCACGTCGTGGGCAGTGTTTCGACGTATCTTAGGCAGTTATTTTGAAGTGATTGTGAGCATGTGCACTGGGATGCGTCCAAGTTACGATGCATGCGCAGTTCATTTTAAGTACTTGTTTGAAGCTCAGCCCATAATTTGCATGGGGTCACGCTTCATTTAAATGTATCACGCCCACTTCCAGCCCACTTTCACCTACTTTGACTTACGTTGGCTTACGCCGACGAATATACGCTACGCCGGCGCAACATTGGGAGCATTTTCTTTGTGAATTTCATACTTGCCTCCCTGCGCTGCGCTGCACTGGCGTAGTGTAAATAAGATACGCTACGATGGCATAAAGATGTGCCGAGGTATGTGAATCCGGGCCATAGTGTTTTACTCAAAGTAATTACTCAAAGGCAATGCGTAGTGCAATGTAGGGAAAAAGAAATGGACAGCCGCACTCCAATGGATGAAAAAACTTAAAAATAGCGCCTGTTTATTCCAATAAAAAAATATAACTAAAACAGCAAAAACAGCAAACAGTGGGGTAACAAAAGCTGACGCGTTTCACATCGACAACAGATGCTTAGTCATGAGCTATGACTAAGCATCGGTTGTCGATGTGAAACGCGACAACCCCCCGGACATCCTCCCCATGTTGAGGGCATGTGGCCTGGTACGGTTCAGGAGAGGGGGGCGCACTCTGCCGCCCCCTCTTTTCTGCAGCCGGCCAGGTTAACATGCTCGGATAAAGGGTCTGGGGTGGATTTTTGGGGGAACTCCACGCCATTGTTTTAAAAAATTTGGGGTGGAGTTTCCTTTAAAATCCACACCAGACCTGAAGGGTCTGGAATGGATATTTGGGGGGAACCCCACGTCATTTTTTTTTTAACTTGATGGCGGGGCTCCCCTTTATATCAATACCAGACCTGAAGGGCCTGGTAATTGAATTTGGGGGGATCCCTACACGCTTTTTTTTTTATGAATGAATTCTCTCTGAATTGCCGGAGCCAACAATTCATTATAGCCACAAGTCCGGTTTTAAATTACTTTTTTTCCTTTCAGAAATGACACTTTGTGCATGGACAGTTCTATGTACGGGAAACATACGATATTTCACATTCTAACTTTACACCCCCCAGGTACGAAATTTAAAGGAATATTTCACTTTTATTGTTTCACTTTTAGCATTATTAAATTCACTGCTCTCGAAAAAAAAATGCAATTTTTAAAACTTTTTTTTGCATTGATACATGTCCCCTGGGGCAGGACCCAGGTCCCCCAAACACTTTTTAGGACAATAACTTGCATATTAGCCTTTAAAATTAGCGCTTTAGATTTCTTCCATAGACTTTAACAGGGTGTTCCGCGGCTTTTCGAATTTGCCACGAATACCTCAAATTGTTCGTTGTTCGCCGAATAGGCGAACAGGCAATGTTTGAGTCAAACATGAGTTCGACTCGAATTCAAAGCTCATCCCTACTCATGGATTCCAACGGGAGAGGAGTTTTTTTTTTATGAAGCACGTGGTTAGAGCCAGAGGCACTAATAGGCAACTAAAAATAAGCCTTGGGGCGCAGAGCACTGCACTCCGTGCCCACCCAGTTGTGTTACAATGGTGAATGAATATTCTCTATTGTAACACTGAATTTCCTCCTGGCCAATAAGGAAGGGGGTCATGAGACCCGTGACCCGATTGGCCATAAGAAGCTGGACTGGTCGGCTGGAGGAGGGATGAGACACACTGAAGAGAGGAGATAAAAAACACGTCTTTTGACTCCTCCTACCAGCTCTTTCTTTTTTTCCCATTTGCACATTTAAAAGGGAATTCACTTCCTGTGGAATCCCAAAGCAAGTGACACAATAAACACATAGGTAAATATGACCACTCTGGTTTTTTAAATGAGAAGTGTAGCCAACACTATTTTGGCTATACTTCTATGGATCACAGTCGACATCCACCCAGATGCCTGGACTGGCAGCTGGCTCAGCCTCTGAGCATGCTGCTGAGAGCCTGAGCCAGCCCCTCTCATCCCCTCCACAGCCCAGCACTCCAGTGAGTGGTTGAGGGACAGAGCAGGGAGTGACAGTAACCGCTCTCTGCTCAGACCGAAGGGGAGAACTGAGAGATCAGCAGTGTTTGGTCACTCAGTTCTCAGGGTATAGCCGGTGGGGACAGCTGTAGCTAGGATCAGTGCTGTAGCCATCTAGGTGAGTATGATTTGAATTTTTTTTGCAATTCCTGAACTTCTCTTTTAATCACTAATGATGAGTTGAACATACCTGAGTTTGGTTCAGGGCAAATTCAGTGAACATTACTAAGGTTCTGATGCCAAACCTCAACTGTACTGCATAAAACATGCTACAGCAAAACTGAGGTTTTTAAAGAAAATAAAAAGTCAAATCCCACTTAAAATTACTTGCAGTTACAATTGGAAGCATGCGGCTTTTGAAAAAAAATGTGTGGGGTCACCCCAAATCGATATCAGACCCTTATCTGGGCATGCAGCCTGACAGACCAGGAAGTGGGGGGATGAGCGAGCACCCCCCCCTCCTATATTATACCAAGTCACATGCCTGTTTGGAAGGGTGGATGCTGTGGGGCGGGGGGCTCTGTCCCCCCCACCCCAAAACACCATGTCCCCATGTTGATGGGCTGTGGTTGTTGGGGTCTGCCTGAATAAGGTTCTGGTATGGATTTGGGGGGTACACCGTTTTTTTTTTTATGTTTTGTCATGGGGTTCCCCTCCAAATCCATACCAGACCCGAAGGACTGGGGGGAACCCCTGCCACTTTTTTCCCTTTTTTTTCCCTGCACTTTTTTTTTAGTCAGCTGTCAGCGGGGAAACCCATTGACAGCTGATGGCTTTCCAGCCCTGCATCTTAACAACTACAGTAGATTACCCTGATTGGGCAAAGCTTTGTCCAATCAGGGCACAGAATGCACTGTACGGCGGTCAATGGAGTGCCAGGCTGTGGAAGGGGTGTAAGCTGCTGGATCAGGCTTTCAGTGAGTCATTGAGAGGCTAAGCCAGTTGCCAGCCAGGGCACCTGGGTGAGTTCTGACTTTAAAGTCAGGATCGATCCAGAACCTGGACTGTCTAAGTCAGGGATCCTCAAACTACGGCCCTCCAGATGTTGTAGAACTACACATCCCATGAGGCATTGTAACACACTGACATTCACAGACATGACTAGGCATTATGGGAATTGTAGTTCCTGAACAACTGGAGGGCCGTAGTTTGAAGACCCATGGTCTAAGTGATATCAGCTGACAGCAGGCTTTAAAAACGGGTCACAGGAGTGCAGAATGAACTGCACTCCTGTGATCCATAGGAGAAGTATGGGCAAAAAAGCTTATGTATTACTTGTCCTTTAATTTGTTTTTATGTTCCGCTGGAGAGTGAGCGTATATGAAATTAGCTTGTGATCCAAAAAAATATAAAAAAAACTTTCTCTGTTCCCTGGCTGTTTTTTTTTTGGGTTACAGTAAAAGTGTACCCTTCTATAACCTCCTAACCTCACATTTGGCACACAGGCATCATGGTGCAGGGTTGGTAGTGTAACAGTAGTGCCCTTACTAAAAGTTAGTGCCATTTGGAGGTAGAACATAGAACAAAGAGGTTACAAGCCTGTGCATACACTGGACATTAACAAAACAGGCGATTGTAACCAAGAGCTCCTCCTGAGGCCGAGTACACACGTCCGAGAACCTCGTCGGGCTAAACTCATCGTTCCGCTCGTTGAGGTTCCCGATGAGCGGTCGAAAATGTCGTCGAGCCAAATTTCCTCATTGAACAACGAGGAAATAGAGAACATGCTCTCTATTTTGGCTCGACAAGCTTCCCGACGGTTTGCTCGTCGAAAGTGTACACACGACCGGTTTTCTCGGCAGAATACGTCTCCCAGCGAGCTTCTCGCTGGATTCTGCCGAGAAACTCGGTCGTGTGTACGGGGCCTAAGTCATTGCTATGGCAAGGTTGCTTATAAACAGGGTGGAAGATTACTCCGATGGATTCAGTGAAATCCAAAAAAGTATGACCTGTAATCACTGCTCTCAAACGGTTACAAGTTAGTGTCAAAATTTACATCAGCTGTAGGCAAACACTGTTAAAACTAAATAAAAAAAAAAGGTCCAGCCTATTAAAAGCATTATCCCCAAATTCTGGCCCATATGAGGCTCAACTGTGTTATGTAACTTTGCAAATCAAAGACAAAAATAATATGTTTGACAGTCCCAGAATAGATACTGAAATAACCAATGCCTTTCTACCACTTCATTTCCTCTGAAGTTTTGTAAAGTGACCCTTGAAGAACCCACAGGAGTTTGGTTTAAATAAAGGCGATTGAAGTTTCTGTGGAAAAAAGGTACTGGATCAGGTCAAACCACATGAGATTAAATTATCTTCACTAAGTTTCTTTAAAGGGTGTTCTGCACAGGTTAAAATGCCACTTAGAAATAAAGAACTAGGCTGAACATACACTGCACTTTTTAGATCTGTACCTCCGAGCAGAAATCAAAGGTAGCGAAAAAAGAAGTGAACCACATGGCATACCTTAGTAGCCTAAAAACACCTAAAGAAAAAAAGGATCTTCTTTCTTTTTATTCCTAAATTTTTATTGATCCATACCAAATAGTGTTTTGTAGAAAGGAAGCTGTGTACAGGGTCTTGGCATTTTGTACAGGCAGCTGATTTCAGACATAAATACAAATATAAAAGGATAGGATCAAGACATTGCAGTAATTCTCAGAAGTGTTATTTGCATATTCTCTTTTCTGATTTTTATACAGAAAACAAAATAATTTAGGCAACAGCATGAAACAACTTCATTTTTGAGAAATCTGCTGCTAAAAAGAAGAACCTGCCATGCATTAAAGCGAACCTGTTATGTTGTCCATGTATTGTTGACATATTGGTCAGGCAACGCACTGACACCTTTGCTGACATTGTGAAATGTGCTGGGTGTCTAGTGTGCTCCTGCGCCTTTAAGGAAGGTTGAGGTCCTTCCAGTCATCTGCCCTTCATCTATCCATCAGAATACATGTGCTCCCACTGTGGAGACTCTCCCAATTTAGGGTCTGCAGGATACAAGGTGCCTTGGCAGGGCCTGCAGCTTACGCATTTATTTGCAAATGCAACTAAACCCCTGTTTTTAACGCATACCGTTAGACAGGTTAATTTGGCTGGTCGCAGGCTGGTTGGTAAGTTGAGCTTGGAAATTTGTTGGTTTTATTTGACATGCATTTGCCCTTACAGTGCTCCTTGCTGTGAAGACCAGTTATAGAGGGGGCCGTGACCTTTTTTGTAGAGCAAAGTAGCCAGGGCCGATCATAGGGTAACAGGCGCCTGGGTGCAGAAATATTTCTGGCGCCCCCACAAAGGGGCGTGGTCATCTTACCAACTCCTCCCCTTTACAAATGTTTCTATGGCAATGACTCAAACACAGAGATGCTCCTCTAAGAAGTCTTTGTTGCCCTGGGATCCTCCAATGATCTTTTAACAATAAGAAAATACAGGAAGAGCATACACTAATGAGACCTGGAGGGGAACCTATCTGATACTGTTAGAAAGTGCCCCAAAACATAGTACAGGAGATGGTCAGAGACTGTAGACATGATACAAAAGATGGTCAGAGACTGCAATCATAGTACAGGAGATGGTCAGAGAGTGTAGACAGTCAGTGACTGGAGATATAATACAGGAGATGGTCAGAGACTGCAGACATGATACAAGAGATGATCAGAGACTGCAATCATAGTACAGGAGATGGTCAGAGACTGCAGACATGATACAAGAGATAGTCAGAGACTGCAATCATAGTACAGGAGATGGTCAGAGAGTGTAGACATATTACAGGAGACAGTCAGTGACTGGAGATATAATACAGGAGATGGTAAGAGACTGCAGACATACTACAGGAGACGGTCAGGGACTGGAGAAATAATACAGGAGACAGTCAGAGACTGCACATATAATACAGGAGATGGTCAGAGACTGCAGTTCCTATTGACATAAGTAGATAATGGCCGATCGGCTCTCACCTGACCCAGCGATACAGAAACAACGGTTCCTCTGATCAGGAGTCAGCTCACTCTGAATTGCCCATGGATACTCTGCTGGGTAGAGCCCAGATCTGTATTCTGGCAATGACTCCATTCCTTTCCCTGCCAGGGATGGCACCAGGCTGTGTGGCTTTCCCTCTGGTGGTGCACGGCAGCGGGGTTCTCTCTGATGGTTCTCTCAGCACAGTCCTCTCCCTCTGGAGTCCTGGGTGCACTTCCCTGAAAGCTTTCCTGGGGTCCTGGCTCTCTCTCTCATTCCGCTGAACATGCCGTGTGGGCTGCAGTTTCTTTGTTACAGTGGGGCTGCCAGTCCTCGAACTACAAGTCCCACAATCCTCTTCTCTGCTCCTTTTTCTATTCTATTTCTTCCCTGGCCAATATGAAGCCAGGGAAAAAACATAAAGGGTGGCTGTGCTGGCAAGCGCCGCTCACTAGTACAGCATTGCGTGCAAAGAGAAGGAGGAGAGGGAGTGGGAGGAGGAATAAAAAACCTTTAGCTGCAGTGGCGTCGCTAGGGTTGTTGTCACCCATTGAGGTAAAACATGGTGTCACCCCCTTTCTCCACCTATAGTCGCCCCTCAGTACAGACCCCCTCCACTAAGTATAGACCCCCTCTGTCAGTGCAGACTCCTAACTAAGTATAAACCCCCTCCCTCAGTACAGACCCCCCAGGACAAACCACCCCCCATTAGTACAGACGCCCCCAGGACAAACCATCCCCCTCAATTAGTACAGACCCCCTCCATTAGTACAGACCCTCCTCTATTAGTACAGACCTCCCTCAGGACATAACAACCCCTTTATTAGTACAGACCCCCAGGACAAAACACCCCGCCATTAGTACAGACCCCCTTCCAGTAGTAAAGATCGCCCCAGAACAACCCCCCCATTAGTACAGACCCCCAGGACAAACCAATCCCCCTCCATTAGTACAAACTCCCCATGACAGACTCCAGGACAAACCCCATATCAGTACAGACTCCCCCAAGGACAAACCCCCCTATTAGTACAGACTCCCCCAGGACAAACCCCCCATTAGTACCGACTTCCCCCCCGACAAACCCCCCTCCATTAGTACAGACCTCCCTCAGGACAAACCACCCCCCAGTAGTGCAGAACCCCCCTCCATTAGTACGGACCCAACCAAGACAAACTCCCCATTATAACAGACCCCAGAACAAACCCCCCCATTAGTGCAGACCCCCCCAGAACAAACCCCCATTAGTACAGACCCCCAGAACAAACCCCCCATTAGTACAGACCCCCAGGACAAACACCCCCATTAGTGCCGACCCCCCAGGATAACCCCCCCCCATTAGTGCATACCCCCAGGACAAGCCCCCCAATAGTACAGACTCCCCACCATTAGTACAGACCCCCCAGGACAAATCACACCATTAGTGCAGACCCCCCCCAGAACAAACCCCCCATTAGTACAGACCCCCCAGGACAAAGCCCCTATTAGTACCGACCCCCCAGGATAAACCCCCCCATTAGTGCATATCCCCAGGACAAGCCCCCCCATTAGTACAGACTCCCCCCATTAGTACAGACCCCCCAGGACAAACCCCCCCTCATTAGTGCAGACCCCCGGGACAACCCCCCCCCATTAGTACCGACTCCCCCCAGGAAAAAAAACGCCCCCTACATTACTACAGACCCCCCAGGACAAACCCCCCCCCCTCCATTACAGTACATAAAAACACCCGGTCCATCATGTCTGACACATATTCTGCTCCTCTCTGTGTCATAAAAGCACTCCTGTGTGCGGTGATCTGTGATCCACCCGGGCGGTGCAGCTGCTCACTGTCCCCTCCTCTGCAGCTGCCGCCCAGGTGGATGACAGATCGCCACAGACAGGAGTTTTTTTATGACACAGAGAGGAGCAGAATATGTGTCAGGCATGATGGACCGCCACTTCAGCGACGTCATTGAGCAGCTAGTGTCTCTCCACACAGAGACAGCCGATTCGATCTCCGGATTCTCCACTCCCCTCTCTAACAGGAGGAGGAAGGGGGGACCCTGACAGCCGTATAGGACAAACACAGCAGCGGCTACGGTGGCGGGGAGAGCCGTCGCTGTACACGAACAAGGAGAGGAGAAGATTTGAGGGAAGCAATCTGGCGCTTCAGCGCCCCCACCTCTGTGGCGCCTGGGTGCACTGCACCCTGTGCACCCCGGGTAGGATCGGCCCCGAAAGTAGCAGGTTCTTTTGTTAGGACAGGCACCAAATGGCATGAAGCCGAACACCCCCTGTGTTCAGTTCGCACCAGAACCTGCGAACAGACCAAAAGTTTGTGTGAACTTTAGAACCCCATTAAAGTCTATGAGACTTGAACGTTTGAGATCTAAAGAGCTAATTTTAAAGGCTAATATGCAAGTTATTGTCCTAAAAAGTGTTTGGGGACCTGGATCCTACCCCAGGGGACATGTATCAATACAAACAAAAGTTTTAAAAACTGCAGTTTTTTCGGGAGCAGTGATTTTAAATGACTTTTTATCCTTCAGAAATTACACTTTTTGCAGGGACAGTTCTTAGCACGGGAAACAAGCGCTACTTTACAGGCATACTTTACACATCCCCTAGGTACGAAATTTCAAGAAATATTTCACTTTTATTGTTTCACTTTATGCATTAATAAAATCACTGCTCCGAAAAAATGGCAGTTTAAAACTTTTTTTGCATTGATACATGTCCCCTGGGGCAGGACCCAGGTCCCCAAACACTTTTTTATGACAATAACTTGCATATAAGCCTTTAAAATGTACTCTTTAGGGGGGCGTGGCCTGGACATGGATGAGTGAGGCTGCTTGTTCTTAGAGCTCCCGGCCCTAAACCCCCTTTTGCCGGCCAAACTTGACCAAAAATCGGCATGCAATCAGCCAAGAAACGCAACATCAAACCTAACACCCGAGTGACCCGCTCTGGAACAGCCACAGGTGACTTACACCGTTTCTTCCAGCCTAGCCAACAGAAATCGCCAGGGGCCCGGGCAACGGCACCACGAGGCACACCGCGTGGAGTACCGCCGGAGGACCTAGAACATAGTGAGTGGGACCCTTTCCCTGCGGAGCCGGACTCACCCCTGTGCCCGCCAACACCATCTAGACCAGAGGACCTGGACATGGCGTCCCCGGTCCCCTCCCCCGGAGGATCCTCGACGGACCAAGATATTCGCGCCCTTCTTCAGGCGCTACCCACACGTACGGACATTGAGGCTCTCATCCTACGTTTGGAGGAGACGCACCGCCGCGATATTCAGGAAGTGAAAGCGGAGGTAACTACCCTGACTGACAGAGTCTCGTCAGGCGAGACATCGTTGGTAGAACTAGAGCGGCGGGTGTCGGGCCTGGAACGGGATAGGGACCAGCAAAGAGACGCGGCGTTGGCCCTACAGCTACACCTGGAAGAGGTGGAAGATCGAAGCCGCCGCAACAACTTGCGTATACGGGGAGTACCGGAATCGGTAGGAGCGGAGACGCTGGATGGCAGGCTACAGGGCTTGTTCCGCGACGTCCTGGAGGAGCCGACGGAGGAGGTGGAGGTGGACAGGGCACATAGGGCCCTAGGCCCCAGAGCCGCGGATCAGGACAGGCCCCGAGACATCATATGCAGGCTGCTGAGGTATACGCAAAAGGAACGCATACTCCGGATGGCGTGGGATAGAGGAGAGGTGGAGATAGACGGATCCCAAATTAAAATCTTGCCGGACCTCTCGAGGGCAACACTGCGCCGCAGAGCAATGCTGCGTCCTGTGCTGGAGTTGGCGAAAGAAAATGGCTTCACATACAGATGGGGATACCCCCTGTCTGTCACCTTCAGAAAAGATGGAAGAGCCTATACCCTGCAAACCCCGGCGGACCTACCCGGCCTCTTCCAGTTCCTGGGAACCGACCAGGTACCAGTACCGGACTGGTTACAGCTACTACCACGCTCCGTCGGAAGATCGGGCCCCTCAAACTTCAGAATGCCCGCGCAACCGCGCCAACAGAGGCAGGGAAGGAGACGCCGGAGAGCTCCCTCGGGCGGGGAGTTACGTGACTAAAACCTTAATGATTCGCATATGCCGACCCTATCGACGGAAGCGAGGGAGCTGATGGAGGAGCCGATCACTGTATCGGAACTCCAAGCAGCGTTGAAATCTGCTAAACCAGGAAAGGCACCTGGCCCAGACGGCCTTACCGCCACCTACTACAAGACTCTATTCCCACATCTGGGGAACCACCTAGCGGGCCTATTTAACACCCTGGGCACAGGAGGCACATTTCACGTATCCACTCTACAGGCACAGATAGCGGTGATACATAAGGAGGGTAAGGACCCGGGTCAATGCGGCAGCTATCGACCTATATCGCTGCTAAATACTGACATCAAGTTATTTACAAAAGTGATTGCCACTAGGTTTCAGAAGTATCTCCCTGGTCTCCTACACCTTGATCAAGTGGGTTTCATCCCGACCAGAGAGGCCAGGGACAATACAACGAAAGTACTTAACTTGCTCCATGTGGCTAACAAGACAAAGACCCCCTGTGTATTCATAGGGACAGACGCCGAAAAAGCGTTTGATCGCGTGAGCTGGCAATTCATGTTTGACACCTTAAGACATGTCGGGGTAGGACAGAAAATGTTGCGCTGGATAACAGCGGCCTACACCGGCCCGACAGCCAGGGTGCGGGCGAATAGTACCCTTTCAGACCCGTTCCCGATCACCAATGGGACTAGACAGGGATGCCCGCTGTCGCCCCTTCTATTTGCCTTGTCCCTGGAACCCTTCCTATGCCACGTACGCCAGAACTCTGACATATCGGGACTGACAATCGGAAATGACCATTACATAGTCTCGGCTTACGCCGACGACATGCTATTCACCCTGACGGATCCGGCTTCCTCACTCCCAAACCTGATGCACGAATTTGACTTATACGGCAGATTATCCAATCTAAAAATCAACCTGACAAAGTCAGAGGCGATGGGAGTGGGGATGCCACAACGACTGCTGACCCAGCTTAAACAAAGTTTCAAATTAAAATGGACCGACACAGCCCTGACGTACCTGGGTACATCTATCCCACCGAGACTATCCAATGTGTTCAAACTCAACTTCCCCCCCCTACTTAGGACAGTTCAACAATTACTAAATTGCTGGACCACTGGCCTACACTCCTGGTTTGGGAGATGCAGTATTTTGAAGATGACCATCCTACCTAAATTTATATACTTGCTTCAGGCCCTGCCCATACATATCCCAATGAGTTACTTTAAGCAGACGCAATCTGTACTTGGGACTTTTCTGTGGGCAGGGAAACGTCCCAGGCTACACAAGAGGGTTCTTTCTTTACCCAAGCAACATGGAGGTCTAGCCTTACCGGACATAAAGACATACTACCAAGCTTCACAGCTTAATCGTCTAATTGACTGGTGCAGACACAGATCGACAAAACTATGGCCACATATAGAGCAGGCGCAATGCGCAGTCCTTTTGCCCTGAGCCCCGTGGTGCCAAGACCTACAACAAAGAGACGTACTCCATCATCCCTTGATAGGCAACACCATCAAGATATGTAGTAGCCTACTTAAGCGATCCCGCCTGTCCACAGACACGTCACCGCTCCGCCCAATCTTAGGAAACCCCCGATTTGAACCTGGACTTAGAGACATTAAATTCACCACCTTACGAGAGTCGGGCTATTTTCAGGCCTCCCATTTCAGCGAGTCGGGTAGATGGAAAACGCCATCTGAGCTCATGACCCAGTCAGGACCATACAAACTAGATTTTTTGAGAGCGGGTCAACTTAGCCATTTTCTTAGAACCATGACTCCCCCTCCGACCAACCACAGCCCTACGCCCCTAGAAGAGATGTGCCTGGAATCAGAAACGCTACCACACGCCCTGTCGCTCCTACATGCCTTGCTGATTACCCCCCCAGAGGGATACCAAATTCCGAGTCTGGATAAATGGGAACAAGATCTGAACCGTAAATTCTCGACTAGTGAGAGACAACACATCCTCACATTTACACATAAGTCCTCGATCTGCGTCAAGATCCAGGAGACCAATTATAAACTCCTGACGAGATGGTACAGGACCCCGGCCCTATTGAACACACTGTTCCCGACAACTTCTGATGCCTGCTGGAGATGCCAGACAGATAAGGGCACTTTACTACACATCTTCTGGTCATGCCCACGCATTCGACCATACTGGGAAGAGATAAGACGAATCATACAAAAATTTACAGACCGGATAGTCCCTGATGACCCAGCATATTTCCTCCTCCATGCAACGGGCACTCCCGCGCGAGTATATAAAAAGTCCATTGTACGGCACTTGCTGGACGCGGCCAAGTCCTGCGTCCCGCTTTGCTGGAAGTCTCCGCACCCACCGACGTTAGCCATGTGGCTACGGAGGGTAGATGAGATTAGCTCCATGGAAGATATGGTTTTGTCCAAACAGGACAAAAAACGAGCTCTACTCCCAGACTTGGCAACTATGGACAATGTTTAAATACTCGGAGGAGGGCCAGACTCTTAGGGGAACCGACTGACCAACCTATCAAGACTCCCCTTACCCCCCCCCCTTTCTGGGCTACACACACCCCCTCCCCTATTGGATAAACACGAATCGTATTGACGACACCCACCCCCTGAGATATGAGACGCGCTGGTCGTGGGGGTCCATGCCCCGGTGCACTCCCCCCCCCCCTCTCACCTCTTTATCCTTTTTTTTTCTCCTCCTCCCACTCTTTCCCTCCCATCTCTGCTCACAGAGCAGTGTCTAGCTAGATACTCCACCTTCTATTACTTTTTCTAACCTTGAAAACGGAAAACAAGGGGGGCTAGGCCCGCGGGCCCACAGTACCCTAGCAAAGGTCGAGACATACATGCAATGGACAGATAATACTTCATGGCTTCGGCCGCAAACCAAATGTAATATTCCGATATGTGTGTACACGCCTGTTACTTCATACCTGTTGTATTGTTATTTATACGGTCCGTGTGGACTGGCCTTCTGTTTTGAATAAATAAACGATTTAAAAAAAAAAAAAAAAAATGTACTCTTTAGATTTCTCCAGACTTTTCCAGTGTGTTCTGCGGCTTTTTTCGAACTTGCCGCGAACACCCCAAATTGTTCGCTGTTCGGCGAACAGGTTATGTTCGAGTCGAACTTGAAGCTCATCCCTACTTTTAAGAATACCAAGTATTTTCAGATGTACAGTAGGGGATCATGGTATGCAGTGGTTGGGTTTGACGATTAGGGGCCTGTCACATGAGGGAAGGTAGAAAGTCATTAGTTCCATGCAAGTCAGTGTGGGAGCTTAAACAGGTTTGACTCAGCATACCCACCCACCAACTGAGTATCAGTGGAGTGGGAGAAGTGACATATTCTCTTCTATAAGCTTTAACTATTGCATACAAAGTGGAAATAATACATTAACTTTATTATTATTTCTCCATGTACTCTAGAGGGTTATTTAAGTACATTGCACAATAGCAATACAGCATTCTAAACATTGACTACATGTGTCAGAATGAATGCCTGTATAGAATGTAGTTTCTATACATACAGGCTCAGATTCACAAAGCACTTACGCTGACGTAAGTGGAAATTTGCGCCGGTAAGTGCAAATGTGTGGCGGCGTATCTGTGCGCCGGACCCACAAACCAACATACGCCTAAAAACTGGCCACCCTATGCCGACGTAGCTTACATACGCCGGCGTAGTGTGGGCACACTTTTCGTCTGAATGCATGTTGCTGCTCCCATTGATTAGGCATTTAAATATGCAAATGAGGGAAATACGGCGATTCACGAACGTACGTGTGCCCACGCATGCTACGCGAGGTGCGTGTAAGTTTTACGTCCGGCGTAAAGTTATTCCCCATAGATGAGGCGCAATCCAGCAATAGACATGCAAAGGTCTGCACCAGAGAACACAGGCCGGCGTATTGGGAGTACTTTACTTTCACTGCGTACGTGGTGATCCGGCGTAGCTTAGGCATTTGTCCTGGCGTGGTTGTGAGCATGCGCACAAGGGTGCTGTTTCATGCGTTCACGTCACGACTACGGCACATGCGCAGTTCGTGATACGCCGGGCGTAAAACACTGCACCATGCTCGGACCATCATTTGCATGCTCACTCCCACTTCCACCTACGCCGGCCTGCGCCTTCGAAACTAACGCCACGCCGGTGCAGCATTGGGAGCAATAGCTTGCTGAATGCAGTGCGTGCCTCTCCGCGCTGCGTCGGTGTAGCGTACAGCGCCCAACTCTCTGTGAATCTGGGCCACAGTGTTTAAAGATTAATACTCACATGTGCACACAGTGGGCAGCTGTTACTATCCATTGACTGCTAATAATAGATCCACCGCATACATGTCTGCTGTTGGAGGGGTCTAGCTTGATGTGCATGCTAACTTGCCATGGCCATTCCTCTTCGGAACTGCTTCTGCCACCTACAATTCTGTTCTGTACATCAACAGGTTGTCCACATCCTAAAAGAGAATGGAGGAACATTCTAAATGTTTATCCATTATGCATTTTTAATGAAATATATTTTATTGAACTATCTAAGGAAGAGAATTCAAGCTAATTTAATCCAGTCAACCCAAAACTGATACTTGTCTTTTGCATAAATACTGACAGTTAGATTTCCACAATTTTATTTACATTTCAGATATCGAAAGGGGATATTTTACCACCTGGATTCTTAGAGGCACTCGCTCTACTGTGGTTATAGCAAGGGGGCCTCACAACCCCTTTTAAAATTTCTACTAGTGCCAGATTACTGAGGCTACAGCTGGAGGACTGAGATCCTTCTTGCTGCAAGATTCATAGGTAGAACTAGTGATATGCTAAATTTCTACTGGAATCCATGGCACAGGTATTTGGAAGATGTAGGATTTTAGGAGCATCTGTGTGGCTCTGGAGCTCTGGAGCCACCACACTGTGAAGACCTTAGTGGAGTTCTCAAAGGTACGTGCTCTTACAGAAATACAGGGGGAAGAAATGGGGTATCTGAATTCTTTAAACTACTCAAAAACAGCTGTTAGCAAGCTGGACAGGCATTTCCAGTGCATTTAATTAAGAAAGTACTATGAGAGCTACAACTTGTGCAAGCACTGAGACTGTCATGCTGATCCTGGCTTCAATACCTAGTGAGTAAAACTGGCTATACATTGATCAAGATATGTCAGGTTCAACAGAGACCGGCTGAATTTCGATCCATGTATGGGTAGGGTGGTGGTGCAGAAGTCCATCTACCAATTGCAATGTTGGATTTTTCCCTCTCAATTAGCACTGCAGGCTGATCAGTGTACTCTGATGGTGGGGGTGTCTCTCCACTGTCAAAATACAATAGCGCTAATAACTAATGAGTGTGTGGATGGGGGAATCAGGTCAGTGATTTTGTTTTAACCTGCTAATTTAACAATAAAACGGTATCATCTATGGGCTGCTTTAGTCACTGGACTCAAGCACAGAGACCGACAGAGGACAGCAAATACATAATTTTCATAATCTGCATGCTCACAAAAATGTTTAGCCTCCAAATTTGTCCATTAACACTAGGTAACAGGGCTTTTTTTTCAGGTGGAACTTGGTGGAACTCAGTTACACCACCTCTGGCTCAGACCCTATGGTGCCTGCTCACTGCAATCACTGGTAAACACAGAAGTCTGGTTTCTGTGTTTACAAGTGACAGCTCTGCACTCTGCGTGTAACCCCCTGAACTCTGTTCTCTGTATGTAATGCAATTGTGGTATTTAATGCCCACTTAAGACCCTCCTACTGTTTGTGAAATCTGACCACACCCACTATTTGATGGGATTTGGAGGGGGTGTGTGTGTGTGGGGGGGAGGGTTGTGGTTGAGTTCTAGCACCTATTGTTTGAAAAAAAAAAAGCCCTGCTAGGTAGAAAAACAAAGTATGCATCTAAGGCTGACCTAGTTAACATATATGAGGATTTAGTCAGCCTTGCCACATATAATAAGAGTTATTACCAAACCCTCCCCATCCATTCTCACATAACCATGAAATGCATTCATATTACCTCCAACTGTTTTGCTCTTGCACAATCTCATTGAGAATCCTGAAATCCCTCCTTTGCCATGTTCAATTGCTGTTGGTAGCCCATTAGAAGACATCTTTAAATAACATTTGCATCTTGGGGAGAAAATAATAAGAGACACTATGTAGATTTAATTCCTATAGGAACATAACATTTATTAAATTGCCAGTATTTACAAGAATCCTAAATGCCAAAAACAAATTGATTCTTCAGATTCCTTCAGTGCCAGAAAGGAGGGAAGAATTTTACTTGATGCTAAGGAAAACATATACTTATTTAGGCACTCTGGGTGAGGTGTGTTGTCTTAACCGCTTGAGCCCCGGGCCATTGTCAGATGACGGCGGCAAGGTGGCTCTATAAATCCCAGCCGCCGTCTTTAGACGTCTTCGTGTTCCCCGGCCACTGGGGGGGGGGCGCACGCGCCAAACGCGTCCCCGAGATGCCGATGCACGTGCCTGGCGGTCACGATGTCCGCCAGGTACCTGTAATCGGCAGTTTTAGAGCAGGGACGTGGAGCTCTGTGTGTAAACACAGAGCTCCACGTCCTGTCAGGGAGATGAGACCGATCTGTGTCCCTTGTACATAGGGACACAGCATCGGTCACCTCCCCCAGTCAGTCCCCTCCCCCCACACAGTTAGAACACATCCAGGATACACATTTAACCCCTTCCTCGCCCCCTAGTGTTAACCCCTTCCCTGCCAGTCACATTTATACAGTAATTAGTGCGTTTTTATAGCGCTGTTCGCTGTATTAATGTGAATGGTACCAAAAATGTGTCAAAAGTGTCCGATGTGTCCGTCGCAATATTGCAGTCCTGACAAAATTTGCAGATCGCAGTATTACTAGTTAAAAAAAAAAAATAAGAAAAAAATGGCCAGAATTCTATCCCCTATTTTGTAGCCACTATAACCTTTGCGCAAACCAATTACTATACGCTTATTGTGATTTACTTTTTTACCAAAAATATGTAGAATACATATCGGCCTAAACTGAGAATTTTTTGGGGGATATTTATTATAGCAAAAAGTAAAAAATATTGTGTTTTTCTTCAAAATTGTCGCTCTTTTTTTTGTTTATAGCACAAAAAAAAAAAAACAGAAGTGATCAAATACCACCAAAAGAAAGCTCTATTTGTGGGAAAAAAAGGACGTCAATTTTGTTTGGGAGGCACGTCGCACGATCCCGCAATTTTAACTTAAAGCGACGCAGTGCTGAAAGCTGAAATTTCGCCTGGGCAGGAAGGGGGGTATATGTGCCCAGTAAGCAAGTGGTTAAAGCTGAATTTCCAGCATACACCTAAATGCATAGATTAAAAACAGTACATAAAAGGGGGCTGTTTTTTCTGTTAAAGGATTTTGATTTCCTTTTACTCAAGTACTGGGATTTACGCAGCTCTATCTCATAGCACAGACAGGAGGATGACACCACTACTTCTGTTACAGCTAGAAACTGTACCAGGGATATAGAGGTGTCCTCCCTCCACCCCCACCTGCTAACTGAACCTTGAAAAAGAAGCAATAGACTGATGAGGTCATCTGTCTGCTTTTTTTATCAGTATGTTCATCTTTAGTATATTTTGACCAAACACACTTGTTTGGCTCCTAGTCCTGTAGCACTCTCTTCACATCTGAGTGCTGCTGTATGAGGATTGCAAGATGCTGATATTGGCTGATACCAAGTTAAACTCAGTTACTTCATTAATCACCTTTAAAGTTTTACTAAAACTAGGACCCTGCATTCACAATATCTGGTCTCCCACAGTACACAGAATATCAAAATGTAATTCGTTTAGTAAATATAAACTGCTACATACCTTTTCTCATCAGCTAGAACAGTCTTGTGACTTCTAGCAGTATCCAGCCAAGCACTGGTTAACTTGTAGGAGTAGTTTTCTGACTGTGCTATGATACTGCAAAACCCCTGACCCTCTGTCTGGACAGTACTGAATGGCCCTGTGCTGATCACATGCATTCTCCCAAGAGAAAAACTCTCTAGCAATACACACCAAACTGTGTATGTGCAGCCTGACTCATTAGACTCTGTTATCAGGAAATTATTAGGAGTCAGTGGAAGGAGGGGAGAATCAGAGAAGTCGGGATCAAACTTTATCACAATGTAGAAGATTAAAGGAGTTGTAAAGGAAAACCCATTTTTGCCTAAAATTAATGTCTGCAAGGAAGACAGACAGAATAGTGTATTGATTCTGTTAAAAAAAACAAGTAAATACCTATTAAATTCCTTCATCTATATCACCTCCAGCGTTCTAGTTTCTATTCTCTCATTCACTTCCTGGTTTGCAGCGCTCGTTCATGTAAGAACTACATTTTCCAGTATGCATTGCGGCACGCCCAGTAATTCATACCTCCTTGAAGTCTCTAACACATAGAGAGCGTCCTGCCGCACAGATGTAGTTCCCAGGAGGGGGCGAGGACATCACTGACCACCGCAGTAAAGCCTCCCTTCACGGTGGTGAGTTACAATCAGACAAGCAGGAAGTGAACAGAACAGAGAAGAAATAGAGCAACTTCTGAGCAAAAACGAACAATGAGGAAGTGAAAAGAGGAATGTCTGCAGGTAAAGGATGCTTATTATGAAAAAAAAATATTTTCCTTTACAACCCCTTTAACCCCTTCCACAGTGAATATAACAAGCATGCTACTGTTGTGGGTTTAATAACACTCTAATTGTAATTAATACTTAGCTTCAATAATCTGTGTCTTTATTATCTACTGGGAATTCAACATTAATATAAAAATGAATCCTTACTTGTTTTGGCTGCACTCTGACTGAATCGGTCTATAGGTAAAAAACTGACAACGTATGTTGTTGGTGCAACGTTGCTGACAATCTTTTTCTCCATTGACCACTTCTACATGCAGGTCAGTGCCGGCAAAGTCTGCATTGGAAATGACTGGTAATGGGCAAGCTAGAAAGAGTAAAATATTAAAAATGTTTTTGTTTTTTTGTCAAAATGCAATAAAACCATTCTATGAATGTTATAGAATTTGGGACTAAAAGAACCTGCTCTGTATTTACAGATGATACACAGCCATGTAGTGGGATAAAGACAAAACACAAAAAGGCATACTTGAGTTCACTCATTGGTTGTGCAACAACATGGCAAATTATATATACGTTGATGTATATATCTTATTTGCCATGTTGCACACCCAATGAGTGCACTCAAGTGCAGTCATGCATCATACAATCTAGAAGAGAGTACAACTGGGAAAGTCAATAATGGAGAAGGTTCTGAGGGTTTTGGTAGATCATAGATTTAATAAGAGAGAAAGAGAGCAAGAATTAATCTTACCATAAGGCTGGGTTCAAACTGCCATACAAAGCAGCTCACAGTAGGGGGTCCTGTGTGTCCCTGTTCACCATTTCAGGTCAGATTTCAGCCCAAATTTTTGACTGAATTCAGGCCTAAAATGGACCAGAAGATACACAGGACTGCTGTGCAATTCACTCCACAGCCACCCCCCGAGGATGTGTGAACTGGCTCCATTGATCACAGTCTCCTGACATGCAAATTGGATACACGGTAAACCCAGGGCTTTTTTTCAGGGGGAACTTGGGGGAACTCAGTTCCACCACCTCTGGCTCAGACACTTTGGTGCCTGCTCACCACAATCACTTGTAAACACAGAAGTCAGGTTTCTGTGTTTACAAGTGACAGCTCTGCACTCTGTGTGTAACCTCCCTGAACTCTGCACTCTGTATGTAATGCAATTCTGGTATTTAAGGGCCCTTAAAACCTTCTACTGATTGTGAAATCTGAACGGGGTCGTGATTGAGTTCCTGCACCTATTTTCTGAGAAAAAAAGCTCTGGGTAAACCTGTATCCAATTCGCAATAGTGTGAACCCAGCCTAAAGTATTAGTAAGACCTCATTTTGAATATGCAGTTTTGTTTTAGAACCAAATCATAGTCCGTGGAAATAAGAGAGACAAAACTAATAAAGGGTATAGAGGACCTCAGATATGAGCAGGTCTCCCTCACCTGCTCAGAGCCTGCCAGGAACAGATACTTGTTCCTGACAGCCACTCAGTGCCGGAGCCGCCAACCCAGAAGAAAGGCAGAAGGAAAGATATCAGCGCCCTCGGCGTGGACTGAGCTGTGATGCGGGGGATTGGATCTAAGGTAAGTATTTCATAATGAGCTAGTATGCAGTACAATCTTTCCTATGTACACCGTAACCCTGGCTATTAATGTTAGAGTTAACTATGGACATATGAAGACATATTAAATGGACCAGGAGAGGTCTCCCGTGACATCAAAACCGAACGTTTAACCTTGTACTTGTACCATCACCTATGAATCAAAACAAATCTGAATGTGTCAAATGTCCTTTTTCTTTTCTTCTGTATTGACAATATGTTATATACCAATAAAGAAATATTGAAAAAAATATACAGATTTTTACATGTAAATAAAAGCTTCAGAGGATTTATTGGCTTTTTAATGCCACTAAGAGCTGGCCTGTCTGTCCCTGTAACTGGGGTCACTGCTGTTAAATTAAATTTACCCCAGTCCACAGCCGACTCCCAAACTGGAAAATTCCCCAGTTTGGGCACATATTAAGTTGGCCCTGTGAGTGAAATCCCCATGGCCATGTCTCCTTCTGAGAGATCCATACTGTGCACACAGGCTTCCCATGTCTGCAGAAACTTCCATAAGTGCAGCAATGTCACCTTAACGGTTGCTGTCTTTTAAAAGCACCTATAACAAAATGCAATGATGATTTATCAGAAGAGCAGCATCATCAGACTCAAAGCAGAGGAGGCTGCACTTTTGCCATACCTTAACCAAGTGTGATTCAAACTATCTGACATTTAAATGGACATATTGTAATATCTGGTGTGAATTTAGGTCTTCCTGCTCATGTTTTTTCCTCAAATAGTATCTCATGACAGTTTCTCTCTCAGGTTCCACATGCAACTAGAACAGGACCTGTCTGTATGTCTGTCTGTCTAGGCCAGAAAACCTGCCCTGGCATCCACTGCGTGTCCCACTCATGGACTCTTGCAGTCCAGTCTATGACAAGGCATTAGCAGCATAAGAAGATATTGTAGTCATGGCCTGGACACCCACCCACAACATGGGGCCAGATCCACAAAGGAATTACGAATTTCTCGCCGGCGTGTCATTGTTTTCTATCCAGAAAACAAGATACGCCGGACTTACGCTAAGATACGACTTGCGTAAGTTTCTTACACCGTCGTATCTTGGATGCATATTTGTGCTGGACGCTAGGGGCGCGTCAGCGTAAAATATGCAAATGAGGTAGATACGGCGATCCACGAACGTACGTAAGCCTGGCGCAGTGTGTTTACGTCGTTTGCGTAAGCGTCTGTATGGAGTAAGGTTAAAGCTGCTATAGTGAGGCGCAGCCAATGTTAAGTATGGACGTCGGGACCGCGTCGTATTGGACGTCGTTTACGTAACCCGTTCGCCAATAGGCAATTGCGTATATTACGTACACGTCAATTTCATTGACCATTTGCGGCGTGATTTCACGCATGCGCACTAGGGTACGTCCACGGCCGGCGCATGCGCAGTGAAAAAAAAAGCGTCGTTTGCGTCGGGTCATTCATAATTATACTAAACCACGCCCCCCACTAGTAAATTTGAATTACACCCGTGTACGCTGGCCCATTTACGCTACGCCACCGTAAGCTACATTTCATTGAGGATTCGTAATACACCGCTGTGGCTTACAGCGGCGTAGTGTAAATGGGATACGCTGCGCGGGTGTCCCATCTTTGTGGATCTGGCCCTAGGTGTCTGTTTTAACTGCTGCCCAAGCAGTGTTAGTTCCATACAAAAGCCCTGGCTGCAGTCTCTTTCCATTGTGTAACAAAACCCCCTATCTGGCTGGTTATGCTGAAGTTGATTGATATACCAGTACAACCAGCCTGCCCCTAGATGGATCCAAATACGGCTAGTTCCTGCTGAACCAGACACATTTTGATCCATTTATGGCTGGCTTAAAACACATTTTCACTTCCAGTAAAAACATCTTATAGTTTGTCACTTAAAGCGGTGTCTCTCCTCATTTCCTGGTCAGCCAGGCCGCATCATCAAATAAGGGACTAGTAGATTTTAAAAGTGTTGTAAAAGTTATTTTTTAATTTTTTAAATAGGTTTCTTTAAGTGCATTGTTGGTTCACTTACCGTTTCCTTCAATTTCCCTTCTAAATGTTTATTTTCTTTGTCTGAATTTCTCACTTCCTGTTTCTCCTCAGTAAACTTCACACCATCATCCGAGCGGTGTGTAGTCAGCCAGACTGAGCTTACTGAGGAGGAACAGCGAGTGAGAAATTCAGACAAAGAAAACAAACATTTATAATGCCGCGTACACACGATCACTTTTTGTGATGAAAAAAAAACGTCATTTTATCTGATGAAACAAAACGACGTTTTTCAAACTTCATTTTCAAAAATGACATTGCATACACACCATCGTTTTTCCACAATGCTCTTGCATAGCGCGGTTACGTAAGACACTTTCGACGGCACTCTGTTCCATTGAAGCTCCCATCTCATAACTTGCTTCTAAGCATGCGCGGGTTTAAAAACGTTGTTTTAAACATCGTTTTGCCCACACACCATCACTTTTTATGACACAAAAAACGACATTATGAAAAACGACACAAAAAATTCAAGCATTTTGGAATTTTTTTTTGGTCGTTTTTTTGAAGACATAAAACAACGTTTTGCCCACACACGATCATTTTAAATGACGTTTTTTAAAACGTCGTTTTTTTTTTCATCACAAAAAGTGATCGTGTGTACGCGGCATTAGGGAAATAGAAGGAAAAGGTAAGTGAACCAACAATTCACTAGCTTAAAGGAACCTATGTAGAAAATAAAAAAACAAACCTTTATAACCTCTTTAAGGTGAATCCAATGCTTTTTTTTTTTTTGCATAGCAGCTTGAGAAGAGTATCAAGTAAAATTGGGGATGATTGCAAAATGTACAGGACAGCATTTCTCTGATACTACACCAGGTCCAGGGATAGTTAAAAGAGTAACCCTTGGGAGGCATTTAAAGCAAATTGGCAAATTGTCTGCAATGCATTTTAGCAAAAAAACAAAATTTCACCAGTTATTTGTTTTCGTTCATACCTAAAGGTCTAGTTCTACAGGATGCAAGACTAAAGCCTGATATAGCATTGTCTTTGATGGATGCTTCAGTTGGTTGTCCATCCTTGGATGTCCTAATATAACAGCGATTTCTAAGAGGGCAAAGTAAATGTATGTTAATGTTAAAATTTAATAAAACGTAAATATACTAATTTGTATATACCACACCACTTCACACACGTTTTAACATTGGCGCACTTTGAGAGAGGTTCAACAACAAAAACATTGTTTCACACTTTCTGGCAGGTACTAGGTTCTTTGAAATCCCCAGGACCTATGGGGATGTCAGCAAGGGAGGGAGGTCTCATGCCCCACCTACCTTCCTCCCATGCGGGACAATTTGATTGTCAATTCCACCTTAGTGAACTAGTTAGTGTAAAACACACAAAAATAATGTATAATTTTTTTTTAAACTAATATATACTTTTTCAGGGTCTAGCAATATCCTGCAGCCTCCAGGTAAAAGTAAGGAGGAATTTTAATTTATTTCCTTTCTACTCAAACTCCTGTTTGAGCAATGTTAATTTTCCAATGCTATAGATCAGGGGTCTCCAAACATTCTAAACAAAGGGCCGTTTTTTTTGTCCTTCAGACTCTTGGAGGGCCGGACTTTGGCAAGCGAGAGTGGAAATTTTCCTGGCATCAATGTTAGTAAACATCTGGTATTAGAGGGAGGACTTGTGCCCCATTGCTGGTATCATAGGGAGGAATAGTGCTCTATTAGTTGTGTCAGTGGGAGAAATGGTGCTTCATTGTAGGTGTCAGATGGCAGAATAGTGTCTTGTATCAGTGGGAGGGATAGTGCTCCAAGGGCCGGATAAAGGCAAGCAAAGGGCCGCAGTTTGGAGACCACTGCTATAGATCATGGGTGCTCAACCTGTGGCCCTCCAGATGTTTCAGAACTACAGGTCCCATCATGCCTTTGCCTTTGGGAGTCATGCTTGTAACTGTTCAGCCCTGCAATGCCTCATGGGACTTGTGGTTTTGGAACAGCTGGAGGGCCACAGGTTGAGCACCCATGCTATAGATGGTATTATGTGCACAAGTAACTCTAGGAGAGAGTTTCATGTGACATCATTGTCCATATATCAGATTTTCCCTGATCTGTCAATGCTAGACTGAAATCGAGCTGGAAACTGAGATGGTAAATATTTGTTAAATTAGAACAGAAAATCATGGTTTGTGCTTTATGTTTACATTTTTCACTTGCTCTTTGTTTGTTTATAGCGCAAAAAAAATAAAAACAGCAGAGGTGATCAAATACCACCAAAAGAAAGTTCTGTTTTTTTTTAAAAAGGGCATCAATTTTGTTTGGGTACAGCATCCCACGACCACGCATTTGTCAATCAAAGCGATGCAATGCCGTATCGCAAAAAATGAAACTGGTCATTAAGGGAGCAAATCATTCCGGGGCTGAAGTTGTTAAGGAGAGTTAATATTGACATTTAACTCAACTAAAATAAAACTGTCATAATAAGTAATGAATGTCTCCTCTGATCATTACCAACCTGTTCAATGGTTCTTGCCAGTCTTTTGTTAGATATGTAAAAAATAAACAGTTCGGATAGAATGCACAAATCTTCTGGCACATATTTACGTCAGGGGCAAGCACACTTGTGAGAGTTTCTCCAGAAAATTCCAATGTCTGAAACAGATCTCTTTGGCAATCTAAGGAACAAAAAAAATTGGTAAAAGAAAATAGCATTAATTTAAAGGGGTGTTCCAGCCACATTTAGTGTTTATTAAAAGTCAGCAGCTACAAAAAAGTGTAGCTGCTGTCTTTTAATAAACACACACTCACCTGCTCCACGATCCAGCGATGCGCCGGCCGGGGCTCCGCTCCTCTCCCCCCCCCTCCCAGGCCGGCGTCTTCATCCTAAGTGTGGGCACCCGACCGTGACAGCCTTCGGCTTCACGGCCGGGCACCCACTGCGCATGCGCGAGCGGCGCTGTGCTCTCCTATTGGACAGGCGATCGCATGGGACCTGTCATGTGTCCCATGCAATCGCCTACAGGGAGGGGCTGCTGTAGGCGATTAAGCTTAATCCCCTAACCAGCCCCTTGGCGGAAGGAGGAAGTGGGACAGGAAGTCCCACTACTCCTGAAGCCCCCACTCCTCCCCCAAAAAAATTACATGCCAAATGTGGCATGTAAGGGGGTGAGGAGTGGGATTAGCGGAAGTTCCAATTTTGGGTGGAACTCCGCTTTAAGTACATTTAAGCTATTGAAGCCTAGACATACTTTGGTATTAAAGATCTTATGTTGTGATCCATATAGGTTTTCACTGCAATAAAATCTGAATGCCAAGCAAATCGGTAACTGTATTGTTTAAATACATACTTTATAATGTATGTTCTACCTACATACCAAAATGATTTGCAATACTTTCCAGACAATATTTTGATTTATACTCTTCTGTTAAACAATGCACACCAGAGTCATACCTGGGAGAAGAGATGTCCACCCTGGGTACTGTCTATTAAGGCAAACTGCTTTGGTCGCCACTGATCTTTCAAACCACCAGGCTGATTGATTTGGTTTATGATGGTGTCTCTGCAAGGTTCTGACACATTGAACTCAGAACTTTGCAGTCACTTTTGAGAAGCATTTCATTTCAGAGTGATGCTAGCCAGGGTTGAGTTTGCTGCGTAACAGTAAGTTGAATGCAGGCTAAGAAGAGTAGTTAGCAGTAGGGTGACCACATTTCCAAACTACCATTCAGGCACACCCTCCCTTCCCAAAAATCAGCTTGCGCTGTAATGATTTTTCCAATCACAAGCAGGGGGCGGGATTGTGCTCCTCCAGGCATTCCTAGCCAGGACAAGTACCAACAGTGAGTAAAGCGGTGATGTGTCAGCCTTTTTTGGGGGCATCAGATTGGCCCGGGGGGTGGCTGTGTCAGTTTCATTCCGGGACACTGTATTGTCCTGGAATGAATGTGCCTGGGACAGACCTGCAAAATGCGGGACTGTCCCGTGCAATCCAGGACACGTGGTCACCCTAGTTAACAGGTGTCACCATAAAGTGTCAGACAGTGCTGACTCCTCCTCACTGCTGACCAATACATTTCTGTTAGATTTGTCAGTCTATGGTACCAATGGGATGCTCATTGTAAATCTTTGCTATAAGCTGAATGGGTACTTGCAGCCTCTGGTATCAGTAGGATTCATATTGTCAGTCTCTGATATACTGTAGGCTTAATGGGTATTGTTAGTCTCTCCTATCAGCAGGATGTTTGTTATCAGTATCTGGTTTTGTCTGGATATGTATTGTCCGTCCCCAGTATTGGCAGGGGTTGTATTGTTAATCTGTATTATTGAAGGATGTGTAGGTTTGATCTTCTTGAGGTAGCTGGAATGTAGAGTTGTCACCTGTCTGGATTTAAATTGGGTTTTTAAAAACAGCTGTACACTTCGTTATTTGTTTTGCAGTGTCCACATTGGGCACTTTGAGGTATTACTGAAATTATTATTATTATTATTATACAGGATTTAAATAGCGCCAACAGTTTACGCAGCGCTTTACAATACAGTTACAATACAATCAAATACAAAAGAATTAAGAGAGCCCTGCTCAGAAGAGTTTACAATCTAATAGGGTGGGGCAGGTGGTACAAAAGGTTGTAACTGTGGGGAATGAGCTGATGGAAGTGGTAAAAGATTAGTTGGAGACGTGATACGCTTGCCTGAAGAGGTGAGTTTTCAGGGATCGCCTGAAGGTAGCAAGAGTAGGGGATAGCCGGGCAGATTGAGGCAGTGAGTTCCAGAGGATGGGCGAGGCTCTGGAGAAATCCTGGAGACGAGTATGGGAGGAGGAGACAAGAGAGCTTGACAGTAGGAGGTCTTGAGAAGAGCGGTTTGGGATATGTTTGGAGACAAGATTGGTGATGAAATGTTGTCCTTTGAAGATCTGTCGCTATAAAAACATACCAGGAAAGCAGGAAGCCACACACTGGCGTTGTTGCATCACATCAACATTTTCTAAGCCAGACAGGGCACTCTACAGCCCCACCTAGAGCCAGAAAATCTCCATAATCAATCCTGTATTGGTAGAAACTTTGGAGAGGGAGAGTTCTAGATGTGGCTTCAGTGTGCTTTGTCCAGCTTTAATTAAGTTACATGTGATCTGACATCGGTGTGTGACTTCCTGTAATCCCATTGAGATTTTTATGCAGGCTTGGACTTCTGATATCTCTTTAAAAGCATGTTGCCATTATCCCCATACCACATCAGGGTGCACTGAATGCACTTATATTAATTCCTTGGCTATTATTGTGCCATTTCAATGTGTTGGAGGTGAGTGTTAACACATCATCAACCCCAGGTGTTAAATAAGCTAGGTATGCCACAGTGACACATATTTCCCTGTTCATAATTTCAGCTTTCGGTATCACTTCTCACCTTGAAGCTTGTTTATTGGACAACTCCTATCGCATTCATGTCTTTGAGACCTTTACTAGCCAAGGGGCAGTAAAGCTGGCTAGATTTTCGAATGACGTACATCGGTGATGTACAACACGTACGACGGAACTATAAATGGGAAGTTCCATTCAAACGGCGCCAACTTTTGGGCTGCTTTTGCTGATCCTTGTGTTGGTAAAAGTTTGGTGAGAGACAATCCGCACTTTTCATGCGCTGCATTAAACGATGCAATAATTTGCAGCGTCACGAATGTGATATCTCTATTACAAGCGCTAGTTTTACCAGAAAGATCGCTTCCGTCTCATACTTGATTCTGAGCATGCATGTTTTTTTTCCCCTCGGAAAAAGCATACACATGACTGGTTTTCCAGACGAGAAAAATTCAGCCGGGAATCCCAACAGGAAAAAGAAAGCTGGTTCTCTTTTTTTTTCTGGCAGTTTTCTTGTCGGGAAAACTGCAATGGAGCATACACACGGACAGTTTTCCTGGCCAAAACCTCTCATGACAGTTTTCCCGAAAGGAAAACCGGTCGTGTGTACGAGGCATTAGTGTGTGAATAGCTTTACCACCGTAGTGAGGAAGGCAGGCAATTATTACATCTTAACAAATTTCTTTACATTTGAATACATTTCATTGTTTTTTTATTTTATTGTTACTTTAGTGAAGCTCACAGATGATGACATTTTATACACTCTAAAGACACCCTAAAGCTACTTAAGACACTAGGCTAGCCCCAATGCGATCCTACACCATAACCATGAACCAAGCATTATCCCAATCCATGCATTTTAAACAGATAACTACATAACAGTTATGAACTAATCACTGGCTTTAGAACAGCATGACCAGCTGCTTGCTGTTTGTTAGTGATCAGATCATCACATAACAGCTCAATCCAAGGATATAAGGTGACTCAGGGCCAAGACAGTGAGAAGTGTTAAGAGCCCTTTCACATGGGCATTCAGCCTGTCAGTTTTGCAGACTGAACCACAAGGTATGTCTATTGGCGGGCAGATGTAAATGAATGAATGATCATCTGTTTTTATATCTCTTTTTATGTCTTTTTTTATATCTCTTATATCCATGTCAGTTCAGGTCTGTTTTTTTTTAAAATGGAACAAGGCTGTGTCCTTTTCTATTTAAACGGATGAAAACCGGTGTTGCCCCTTTACATCTGTTTCATTTGTATCCATTTTTAAGGAAATAAAAATGTTTTGACTATACTTTTGTCAGCTATGATTAGTTTCTGCTAAAACAAAAAACTAAGTTTGCAAAAATGGATTTAAACCAATGTAAACTGAACTAAAAATAACTGAACTTAAGTGTAAACTGATGTAAACTGTACTGAACTGTACTAAAGTGCAAGCTGAGGTAAACTGAACTGAAGACTGATATTCAAACTGATGTAATGTGAATCCAGGTCTCAAGTCCTGCGGGAACAGAGTCCCTGCACTTTTTTCACAACAGGAATGCAGTTCCCTTTGCAGGACGAGAGCAGCTGAGAGCAGCCGAGCCCCCCGAGCCAATCCTTCACTAAGCGGCGATGCCCAGCTCGAGTCACTGTCAGGGGCAGGCGAACCTTAGTAATCCTTAATGTTACTGGCCAATCTGTATATGGGTTCATCGGGTAGTGTGCGGGTATTCCGTCACTTCTTCGATACCGCAATGTCTCCTGGGAGCTTTTGTCATTGTTCCCAGGAGACATTGCAAAGTACTGCCGCAAGTTATCACAGAATTTAAAAAGGATTACTAAGGTACAGTGGATCGAAAAAAAAACAAACATGCGGTTTAGTAATTATGCATATGAGCGTATCACTTTTTTTTTTGGTGGGGGAGTGGACCTTGGGTGGGAGTTTCCACACTTTTTTCCCCAGGACTTGACCCCTGCATGAATTCGTATTCATCAGTTGTTTCTTAGCAAAAAATGTGACTGAACTGATGACACCTGTGCAAAAGGACCCTTAGGCCCCTTTCACACAGCGCAGAGCCTGCTCAGATCAGCAGGGGACCTAGGAGCAAATTCCCTGCTGATCAGAGCTGAGACGGACAGATGTCACATCCATGTCCACTCAATTCATGCAGAGGGGGCACTGCAGATCCCATTGAGCTCTATGAGTAGCCAGGGGTAAATGGACTTTGGTGGCTACCTCCTATACAGTCTGCCAAAACAGAAGGTTCAGTAAATTTCACATATTTTTTTACAATCAGACCTGGAGGTAGGCAAGTGTAAATGAATACAAGTCCATTGAAATTCACCTGTCCATAGCATGCTGTGGACCTGATCACAATGCTCATATGAAAGGGGACTTGGACCTTATTTTAAAATTGCATTACTGAAAAAATAAATATTTCCAGGTACCATTTTAAGATGGTGTCCAGGCATTAAAGTTGTCAATATACATAATGATTTATGTAGTTTATGAACACTTTCACAAAGTGATTTAATCAGTTGACATACAGTAACATTGAACCACTTAGAGCTAATTACATCCACATTGTTCAACATCTCATCAATGTGCTCCAACTAACATACAAATGCATAAATTATTATTGACTGATTTTGTATCATGGGTCACAAGATTTCATTCTGCAATTCCTAGCACACTGTACACATTGGTCATTCACTAAGATGAGACCTCACTAGAAGACATTTTAATCTTCAATTATAGATTAACCATTGTGTCAAATAATGACATACAGTAGCCTGTGACAAGATAAATACATTTCCGTATTGCTTATAAATGAAGTTATCAGCAATAACTTGGGTCACGGTAGGTGATTAAGGCCATAAGACACTTACAAGTTGTTGCCTGTCAATAAGACATTGACATCTCCTTGGAAACCATACACTGTTTCCTATTCATTAATGAATATATGTCACGTTAATTGTTCCTGCAGGCTTCCACCCCCATAGTTACCACTATTTAATGATATGTTAATCCATAAAATGTGACATTTACCTATTGTAGATTTTCCACAGGACTTTAATGAGAAGCCGGTTATGACATTGGCCAGATGTCTTATTTTTGTCGGCGTTCCTTTCCCAGAATACTTTAGGTAACACATGTTTCTGGAGAAAAAAGACAGATCAAGACATGCACCACAATAGAAAGACAGAAGACATTTACCACAAGGAACTGTATACAGTTTTCTTTCCAATGTTAAAATTGCATCGAAAAAACAGAGTGATAAAAATTTATGAAAAAATAAAACAAACCTAGCCTCAGAAATAATTTCCATGTAAAAATAAAACTAATAACTTTTGGGCAATTTTTATTTTACTCATACAAAATGTATTTCACAAATAAACATTTTAACAGAATACATCCATGAATCTGGTGTAATGAGCATTTCAGTACTGAAACCGCTGAAATTGTTTTTTAAAACATAAGTTCGCAGGTAGCAGGTAGAAAAATGTTAATTTATTATTTTTTGTTGTAGGATCCTGAAAAGCATTGCACCAGCGATTAGCAGATTACTGATGCCATGCAGGACTCCTGCAGACCTTTTGGTGTATCTGCTTGCTCGTACCTTCTCCAACTCACAGTGCCGTGGTAGTTCATTGAGAACTAAAAGCCGACAGCCGCGAAGGCTGTCGGGACTTGTAGTTTTTCATTCACAGAACATACGTTTTTTTTTTAAATTAATGTATTTCTTTAATCATTTTTTTAAAAACATTTTTACAGGGGGCATGGAGATCCCTGCTATCTGTCGGAGCGGTGGAGGGGGGACGGTCCTTTCATAACATGTTACATGTTACACCGTTACTCTACCTTTCAACCCCAGTGCTGAGTCCACGACTATAATGGGAAATGCAGAACAGTCACTTTAGTATTTTTTTCAATGCTTTAATAAAATAACTTTGAAGTAGCAGTAGGATAGAGTGTTAGGGGAGGTTTCAGATACCTTTAGCAGATCACAGATGGATTCCTCAGATCCAAGGGACAAAACAGCTTCCTTCAGAAGATCTTGAATACACAGATAGGTCTCTCACACAGACTTTCTAGAATTCTAGATAATCCTCTCTCACAGGATTTTTAAGCCGACCCGGCTTGTAGAGCAGCTTCACAGTAACAGAATCTTTAAGCCGACCCGGCAGTACTGTGAGGGTAGATTAGCTTAGGTGCGTCCTCCAAATGAGTCACCAGGTCCTCCTGAGAGACCAGCCTTCATCCAGCCTTCATCATGGCTCTCTCCAGCAAGGGTCCTCCACTGGATCTCCTAAGATTGGCTTGGCATCTTTCACGCAGGCAAGAGAGCCTAGGGCCACCTCTGGATTAGTAGGCCCCAGACAGGCTTCTGGGCCTACTTGCAGAACTTGCAGCAACACAGCCTTGGGCCAGCAGGTGAGAAGAGAGAGCTACTGTAGCACATGGTGTCTATCTCTTAAATAGCCTCTCCCAGAATGCACAGCGGACAAGAAACTCCTACATGTGTTGTTTCTGGAAAAATAATATTCATTGCAGCTTAACTGTGTTGTAATTCTCATGCTGGCCTGTGGTATCAGTGACACCTACTGGCAACAGTGATACATGTCAAATTCAAGACAGAAACCAAATAAACTTTGTACAATCAATCTAAGCTGTTTACAGCTTAGCCAAAAACTAAACATAGCCCCTATTCTTTAGGAACAGAGCGCTACATATGTTTGAAACTATCTGCTGTGTGCTCATTTATGATTGTGCCATCATCCACCCTAAACTGCATCAATACATTGAGTTAATTTACACTAAACAGTCTTGTATTTATTTTTTTATACTAGCAGATTATTTATATATATATATATATATATATATATATATATATATATATATATATATATATATATATACATATATATATATATATATATATATATATACCCCTGTCTTTATAAGTGATTGCAGTAACTTTCAGCCAACCAGGTACGCTAGAGGGGCTGAGGTTGTTCTTGCAGCTCATTCGGGGGTAGCGCTACAAAGTTAGGGATCCCAGCAGCAATTTGTCAGTGTGTGTTGGAGGAGACTAGAGAGTAGGGAGCGTGTTTGTAGGAAGAAATAATTGCTGCCTTACTATACAGCACTAAACACTGCTTTATACAGTCATACACATTAGGACTGAATGGTGCTACATTAATGTGTATTAAAGTGTGCTGGGCTACATATTATTGTATACCTTTCTGTGTTAATAATGCAAAGACCCTGCAGTCCTTTTTAGGATTACCTTTATGCACTGTTGTAACTAACAGCGTTTAAATAAACCCCGTTAGGTAACGATACCCCTTTTGAGGGTAACGAGTAATCTACCAGATTACTCTTCCCCTCTCGGCAACGCGGCTCCCATTACTGGGGCGGCGTTACCGTAATTATTTACCTCCTGTGTCAGCAACAGCCGTCAGCCATCAGCCATCCATTATCAAAAGCCGCGCCTCCTCTTCAGGCTGTTCTGTGATAGGCGGAACAGTAATTTTCCCAGCAGTGCCTCTGTTTAGTGTTCAGCCTATCACGGATGCCTTCTCATCCTCAGCCTCGGACGATGAGAAGGCATCCGTGATAGGCTGAACACTAAACAGAGGCTCTGCTGGGAAAATTTCTGTTCTGCCTATCACGGAACAGCCTGAGGAGGAGGCACGGCTTTCAAATAATGGAGGATGGCACCCAACGTCTGACATGTGGAGAACAGGAGAAGGTAGGGAGATCGTCGTCGAGGCATTTTACAGGCAAAGTGAGGCATGTATGATGGCACAGTGCCTGTAACATGCCTCATGCCTCACTGTGCCTGTAACATGCCCCATGCCTCACTGTGCCATCATATATGCCTCATGCCTCACTGTGCCATGATACAAGCCTCATGCCTCACTGTGCCATCATACATGCCTCATGCCTCACTGTGCCATCATACATGCCTCATGCCTCACTGTGCCATCATACATGCCTCACTGTGCCTGTAACATGCCTCACTGTGCCTGTAACATGCCTCACATGCCTCACTGTGCCTGTAACATGCCTCACATGCCTCACTGTGCCTGTAACATGCCTCATGCCCCAAAAAAAAGTCAGTTACTTTGCTGAGTAACTAATTACTTTGCCAACGTAGTAACTAAGTCACTAACTCAATTACTTTTTCGGACAAGTAATTTGTAACTATAACTAATTACTTTTTTAAAGGACGATGAGCAACACTGCCTTTATGTGTATAGCTGAAAATCCACCCCTAAGTCAGTACTAACCTTATTATAAAGGAAAGATTAACCAAATAATAAAAACAGTCAAAGCTATTGTATAAAGGTCTACCTAGATCAATCACTAACTGGCAATGATTACCTAACTATTAGTGTGGGGATATATCCACACCAACTACATTACCTATCAAACCGTCAGTTATTTCTGTATTGAGGGCTTAGTCACAATAGTAGGCTGACAAACTAACAATAGGATATTGGGGAGAGAGGCTCAAACACCAGCACAACTATTAGATGGTAATAGGTTTCCCAAAACCATCCATAGAAACTCCCACCTACAGATAGAAAACAAAAATGAAAGAGGGGCTAAGGGAATGGATTCAACACTGACCCCTAGTGTCGAAATTAAAATACGATAGAAATGATTTACAAGTCCTTGTCATCATATTCTCATATAATAAGTACTACCCAATCCCCCTCATAATATGGCCTCAAATATTACCCTATCACAAAAATATAAAAAAAAAATGACAGGAAAAATAAGAAAAAGAAGAACAATAATGGCACCCCAAAACCTTATGATCGGAAAAGCTCTCACTATGTGGTAAATCCTAAACCCTATACAGAGGAATTCAAAGCCATGACCTAATTTTAAAGAGAGTCTAAGGCTAAGGATAACACTGGGTGTTTAAATTTGTCCCCCAAATACAAACAATGCAATGACATCACAAGCCCCGCCCTGGTGCGTTTTTCGCTCACATGCGACTTTATCAAAGGGTATCCTTATAGATTACTTGGGGTTTAATGGGTAAATGGTATTAAATACATGATCATTACACAAAATTTGACAATGGTTTTTTATTAACTTCTTTACATTCATATTTTGCACAGAATAATTTGTAATAAAGGGAACCATTGAGGTGAATTTTCCCCTCTTTGAAGGGGCTTCTCCCCAAGTAAATCCTTCCTATTCATGAGTGTGACTGCCTCAAGGGTATTCTTTAATGAATCGCTGGAATAGCCCTTCACCTCAAGAGCAGCCCATGGTTCAGAGCGGTTCTTAAGAGCCAATATATGCAGCTCAAGCATAACTGTACCAATGTGCAAGAATTCTCATGGCAGGCTGATATACTTACAAAAAGGTTTGAGGCGATGGGCTATTCTAGCAATTCCTTAAAGAATACCCTTGAGGCAGTCACACTCATGAATAGGAAGGATGTACTTTGGGAGAAGCCCCCTCAAGAGGTGGGGATTCACCTCAATGGTTCCCATTAGACATGTGCATTTTGTTTCGTTACGAATTCGAATTCGGACGAATTTTCATTATTCGGAAATTCGGATGCAATATGATTGATTTCCTTTGAAATATTTTCAAATTCGATCAAAATATCATCGAATTCGAATCCGGTAGAAATATTATCGAATCCGGTAGAATTGTTTTCGAATTCGACCGTACGTTTTAGAATTCGGTCGAAAACTATCTAATTCGACCGGGTTTTTCGAATTTGGTTGAAAACGATCGAATTCGACTGGGTTTTTTAGAATTCGGTCGAAAACTATCGAATTCCGAAAACGAATTTAACGAATTTAACGAATCTAACTTAACGAAATTAATTAAATGTCGAATTTAAACGAAACAAAACAAATGTTTTCCTTTTGCACATGTCTAGTTCCCATTATTACAACTTGTGTTGAGAAATAAATATTGGCACATTTTGTGTAATGATCCGTGTATATTAAATACCATTTTACCCATTAAACCCCAAGTAATTTATAGGGGGGCTCCGTCCCTCAGAGATAGAATGGCCCTGAATATTTTTAACAATCCATCAATAAGAAAGGGTTTCTTTTAAAACCTCAAAAGGTTATTACCAATGTAGGAGATGCCGATTCGTTCCTTAAATGGATGCACACATAGAAGAACTCAACACTTTACCTCTACTAGCACCTCTAAAGAGTTTGAGATTAAGACATGTATTATGTGTTCAACAGAGGGGGTTGTCTATCTGCTCCAGTGCCCTTGTGAGCTTCAATATGTGGGCAGGACTAAGCGCCCCCTCCAGGTCAGACTGAATGAACACATTACCCACAATAAGATTTCCAAACACTATTCGTTGATCCACAAAAAGGACCCCTCAAGAACAATCTTCTTGGGAATAAATAAATATCGCCCATACTGGAGAGAGAGCTCTCTAGTGAGAGACATTTCTAAATATGTCATGGATGGTTACATTTTACACTATGGCAAGTTCTTTCCTTTTTGGGTGTACCTGCCTGGCTCATGTTTTTGACCACTGAACACCATATTGCCGTGGTCTGGATGTGTGAATTATCTGCCTAATATTTACCAAGAATCCATTGTGTGCTGACAACTCATAAATTCTGGATAAAGGCCCTGGCTGGGTTGATAGCCGCAAGCACGTTTAAGCTTGACTCTGGTAAGCACGCATTTTATGTGGTGAAGGATCACTAGCCTGTCGTGGTGTTAAGAAGCTGTTCAATCAGTCTGAATATTCAAGATATATACATCTCACTTGAGCCTGATGGACTTTGTTATGTATCAAGTTATAATTAAGTTCATATTTAATTGTGGTGATTCACAGATTTTTTTGTGTATCATTGTGGTGATTCACTGATTGTTTATGTATCATTCACTATTGAGTTCACATTGAATTGTGGCTATTCACTGAATGTTTATTTATCTGTATGTTTGTCACATAATAGCATGGCTTCTTTATTTGAATTTTTGCTTTGGTGTGTATCTCACTTTGTGCCGCAGCTTTTCTTTCACTTATTTAAATCATTCCATTATTAGCATTGTAATTCCCATATATTTTTAAGTGTTAGGATCTGCTTGACATAGTTACATTAGTTAGTCTGGTTTAAAAAAAGACACAAGTCCATCCAGTTCAAACCAGAGAGAAAAGAAAAACACACAAAATGAAAATCTCCATATACCCAATCCTATACCCAAAGTTGATCGAGAGGAAGGCAAAAAAAAAAACAATAAAGCATAATCCAATTTGCTCCAGCAGGAGGAACAAAATCATTACTGGTCCCCCAAGAGGCAAAAAATATTTCCTGCATCCACTTTTACTTATAAATATTAGTATCCAGTTATATTGTGTGCATTTAGAAAAGAATACAAGCCATTTTTAAAACACTCTACGGAGCTGGACATATTGGGGAAATCTATATCACATTTTCACAGTTCTTACTGCGAAAAGCCTTTTTGTATTTTGAGGTTAAGTCTATTTTCCTCCAGACACGAGTGCCCCCTTGTCTTCAGTGTTGACCTTAAAGGAGTTGCAAAGGCAGAAGTTTTTTTTATCCTAATGCATTGTATGCAATAAGATAAAACAACTTCTGTGTGTAGCAGCCTCCATAGCACCACCTAATTACTTACCTGAGCCCCATCTCTCTCCAGCGATGTCCACGAATGCCTTAGCCATCCGGAACTCTCCTCCTGATTGGCTGAGATACAGCAGCAGCACCATTTGCTCCCACAGCTGTCAATCAAAGTCAGTTTGCCAATCAGGGGAGAAAGGGGGTGGGTCGAGGCTCCATGTCTGTATAGACACACCGAGTTGTCTCAGCTCGGCTGCCTCCACAGCAAGCTCCTTGCTGTGGGGCCAGTCCATAGGATGGAGGGGCTAGGAGCAACAAAGAGGGACACGAGAAGAGAAGTATCCAGGCTGCTCTGTGCAAAACCAACTGCACAGAGGAGGTAGGTATGACATTTTTTATTTTATTTTTTAACCACTTAAGACCCGTACCATTAGGCAGCTAAAGGACCCAGCCAGGTTTTGCGATTCGGCACTGCGTTGCTTTAACAGACAATTGCGCGGTAGTGCGACGTGGCTCCCAAACAAAATTGGCGTCCTTTTTTTCCCACAAATAGAGCTGTCTTTTGGTGGTATTTGATCACCTCTGCGGTTTTTATTTTTTGCGCTATAAACAAAAATAGAGCGACAATTTTGACAAAAATTCTATATTTTTTACTCTTTGCTATAATAAATATCCTACAAAAAAATATAAAAATATATTTTCTTTCCTCAGTTCAGGCCGATACGTATTCTTCTACCTATTTTTGGTAGTGTTTACAAAATAGGGGATAGTTTTATTGCATTTTTATAAAAAAAAAAAAAAATTTACTACTAATGGCGGCGATCAGCATTTTTTTTTTCGTGACTGAGACATTATGGCGGACACTTCGGACAATTTTGACAAATTTTTGGGACCATTGTCATTTTTCACAGCAAAAAATGCATTTAAAATGCATTGTTTATTGTGAAAATGACGATTGCAGTTTGAGAGTTAACCACAAGCGGGCGCTGAAGGGCTTATGTGTGACCTAATGTGTGTTTACAACTGTAGGGGGGTGTGGCTGTAGGTGTGATGTCATCGATTGTGTATCCCTATAAAAGGGATCACACGATCAATGATGCCGCCACAGTGAAGAACAGGGAAGCCGTGTTTACACACGGCTCTCCCCGTTCTTCAGTTCCAGGGATGGATCGCGGGACTCCAGCGGCGATTGGGTCCACGGGTCCCGCGGTCCCGGCACTGTTCTAGTGCCCGGTCACGGCTGGGCAGTAGCACAGGACGTACCTGTACCAGACAAATATGTGCAGGAGGCGGTCCTTAAGTGGTTAAAGGACACTTTACAATCAATTTAAATTGAATAACTCTATAAAAAGTTCACTATATGGACCACTTATGTATTTATACATGTTGATCATATCCCACCTTAATCCCCTCAAGAGAGAATACATTCAGTTCAGCTAATCTTTCCTCATAGCTGATCTCCTTCATGCCTCTTATTAGTTTAGTTGCTCTTCTCTGCACTTTCTCCAGTTCCCAAATATCCTTTTTTTTTAACTGGTACCCAAAAGTGAACTGCATATTCTAGGTGAGGTCTTACTAAGTACAGGGGCAAAATGATGTCTCTCTCTTTCTGCAGTCCATACCTCCTAATACAAAAAAGATTTTGCTCAGTATGGAAGCTGCAGCTTGGCATTGCATGCTATTAGTAAGTCTTTACATTTGCTTTAAAATACTCACCGTAGCGGCACACTGTAGAACTTCTCTGTAGTATATGTAAAGAACTGACAATGAATACTGTTGGTACAGTGCTCCTTACATTGCTCCACACTTGTTGTTTTACTAATGTTGTAGTTTGTCCCCATCATGTCAAGTTCTGGGAAAAGCTTATCCCTGCAAGCTGTAAAAAAATGCTTTTTAACAATTTGGCATTAATTGTGCTCAATAATTAGAAAAGAGGCAAACCAATTCAGGTTAACCCTGACCCCTAAGGCCTCGTACACACGATCAAATCTGTCTGCTGGAAACGGTCTGCTAGAGAGATTCGATCGTGTGTACGGGCAAACAGACGGATTTGGCCACCCGACAGATTTCAAAGCATGCTTTGAAATCTGTCGGCTGGGAACCCGTCCGCCCGACATGTCTGCTGGTTAGTACGCTAACCAGCAGACATGTCTTCTCGCACACGCGGCGAATGGTTTTGACGCATGCGCTGAAGTGTTTTACTTCCTGGTGCGGTGACGTGGCGTCGTCAACGTCACCGCCACGTCACCGACACGTCAGCGCGCTGTCTGCTGGCAGAGATTTTGGTTTGCTTGTGTGTACACGCGAGCAAACCAAAATGCCAGCAGACAGATTTGTTCAAATCGGTCGGACAGACCGTTTTGAACAAATCTATTTACTCGTGTGTACGAGGCCTTAGATTCAATCTGGCATGGATATACGCAGATGATCCTCAGATAGTTTGAGTCAGATCAGTTTATGCCAATTTGACTTTCAGATGTAATTTGGCAGCATACCCCATTGTACTATTCAAGTCATCTATCTTCCCCTGTGGCTGTTTGCCATTTCCCTCAGCTAATAACCCAGAGCTGTGTCATCATCAAGGAGCAGCAATATTGAAAACTTTTGTTTTGCCAAAACTTCAGCAGAAAAAAAAATGGAAATTTTAGCAAAATGTTTTCATTTTGACTAAATACAATGGATACCTTGGAGTCAATGAGAAGTGTTTTCAACATTGTTTAGTAATGTTGCTTTGTTTAATGACAAATTCATTGATCATCATGTCAGCACATTTTGGTTAAGCATTCTGCATTGTGAAATTTGCATCATGATATTCCAGCAAAAAAAGTCAAAATCAGTCAATTCAAAGTGCAATCAATTTCATTCCCCTCATACTTAGTCATACTCAACCCTCATATAAAAACCTTTGACAAACTCAACTCAACTGTTGCCTTTTTCTCAGTGTATTAGTGCAGATTATGTGTTTCTTTCTAATACTGTCTCATCATCGTTGTCACAATTCATTTGATATTTGCTACTGAAGGGTAAATTAGCTGTCAGAGTGCTCGTCTATCTTATGCCCTGTACAGACGATAGGTTAGTCTGATGAAAACGGTCTGATGGATTTTTCCATCAGTTATCTGATGAAGCTGACTAATGATCAGTCGTGCCTACACACCATCAGTTAAAAAAACGATTGTGTCAGAACGTGGTGACGTAAAACACAACGACGTGCTGAAAAAAATGAAGTTCAATGCTTCCAAGCATGCGTCGACTTGTTTTTGAGCATGCCTGGATTTTTAACCGATGTACGTGCCTACAGACGATCGTTTTTTTTCTATCCATCCAGGTATACATCGGTTAATTTTAAAACAAGTTTGAATTTTTTTAACCGATGGATAAATAACTGATGGGGCCCACAAACGATCGGTTTGGTCTGATGAAAACGGTCCATCAGACTGTTCTCATCGGTTTGACCGGTCGTGTGTATGCGGCCTTTTTATTCTCTTGAAAATATTAAGAAATCAGACTGGTCCCCATGAGCCTAACTTCATTTTTTTCCAAATGTATTTTCTTAATTTAATTTTGCTTTTTTTAAAGCTAATCTTTCAAGTATTTTACAATTAACTTGTCATACATATGGTATGAACAACAAAAAAAGGCTGGATCTATGTGAGGAAGAATAACAGAGGAATTGAGAGAAAAGTGAATTGTTATAGACACAAACTTGGCCAATATTTTAAAGTTGTATCATTAACATTTTATTGCAACCCTGACTGACCCTGATCCTTACTACCTGTAAAATATATTTTTTAGATCTTTTTTAGATTTTCTGAGATTTAGCATGGCTAAATGCTTGTCTGACTTAACATAATCTCTGTCAGTCGAGTCAGTAACTTGCTTATTAGCTTGATAGAAAAAAAAAAGGACACCAGGTGCTTAAATATTATCTTGAACATCAATTACAATATTAATCATTAATCGCTGCAAACTTAAAAGTCAATAGATTGATGGTCTGGGGTGGGAGTAACATTCAACACCATCCGAACACAAATAAAGACAAACAAAACCTTTTCCTAACCTATATAGAATTTGAACCCTTGTCTAAAGCCTTTTACACACGATCAGTCCATCCGATGAGAACAGTCTGATGGACCGCTGTCATCGGTTCACCGATTAAGCTGACTGATGGTCTGATGTGCCTACACACCATCGGTTAAAAAAACGATCGTTGTAGAACGCGGTGACGTAAAACACTACAGCGTGCTAAAAAAATTAAGTTCAATGCTTCCAAGCATGTGTCGACTTGATTCTGAGCATGTGTGGATTTTTAACCAATGGTCGTGCCTACTAATGATCGGTTTTGACCTATCGGTTAGGAATCCATCGGTTAAATTTAAAGCAAGTTGGCTTTTTTTTAACCGATGGTTAAATAACCTATGGGGCCCACACATGATCGGTTTTGACTGAAGAAAACGGTCCATCAGACAGTTGTCCTCTGGCTATCCTATCGTGTGTATGAGGCCTTAATCAAACAAGTCAAATTATGTAATGCTAATTATGTAACTGGATGTTGGTAAAATCTCAAAGCTTTAACTTAGCCCCAATATTATAACGGTAATACCATAATATCAAAACTGCTAGCTATCTAATTATGTGTAAAAAGGGTTAATGTGTGAGAAAACGATATCCCCAACCCCCACCAAGTAATTACAAATGACTGTCATATTTTCATATCAATAAAATATGAATATCGTAGAGCTAGTATGTGCATTATCAACAGAGAGTAAACAGTTTACTATGCTAAATATAAAAAAGGAAAAAGAAAGCCTTACTGTATATTTTCGTTGTGCAGTGTTTCAAAGAATATCCTGAAACTGCTCCAGTTAATGATACTTCTGGTAGAGACAGTGTAGCGCTGTCCTTTAAAAAGCATGCAAATCTGTTTTATTGAATAGAAAGTCAGTGTTATTGGTATGAAGGTACTGTGCCTTATAATATAATTTGAAATTTGCAATGGATTGTTTTTTCAATTGTGTATCAAAAACACAGTTCTGTTAAAAAGGTCAGTCAATCATTGGCTGGTATTTTAGCTGGTAAGCTGAATTATTAATACATTAGAATTTTTATACACTAAGATCCTATTAGGCTGAGTTCACATATGAGCCACATGCAGCTCACAGCAGGGGTCCGGTGCGTCCTTTGGGCTAAAATCGGACCTGAAACAGACCAAAAGATGCACATTGTGTTTGTGCAAATCGCACCACAGCCGCTGCAAAGATATGTGAACCGGCTCCAAAGAGAGCCGATCAGAATCTCCTGCTATTGCGAATTGGATGCGGTAAAACCGCATCAAATTCTCAAGGGTGTGAACCCAGCCTTAGTGTTCAAGAATGTTGTGCATGAAGAGAGAGAGAGAGAGAGAGGATGCACTCTACCTTTCATTTTCTTTATGCCAGCTTCCATTTAGGTAAGAAAACATAACACAAAGTGGACTGAAGGTACACACGAGCTGACAATATTCAACATCTGGGACAAACACATAACCACGGTCTCCTCCTTTATAATATACATCTTGTTTCAAGCCAGTTATACAATCTAGTTGAGAAAAGAAAACATATACCAGTTAAAAAAAAAAAGATGTTTTACACTAAGAGTATACTTTGTACAGTTACTGGATAGTTCCACTTTCAATATAGAGGCTTGTTATAGGGTATAGCAATTCAGAGATAAGACTTATGTTGATTTAATGAACAGCTCAGGCTTAGTGAGGATTTGCTTTGGACATCAACAGTTTGTGACCCAGCAGATGGCAGTGAGAAGTAGTTAGAGGTGTTCATAATTGCAGAAGTAAGGTTATCAAACGTAATGAAAAATCTATCTATGAATGGAACTGGGCACCGTTTTTTAACCTGCTCAATCATCTTTTTCCTTGAATCCACTTATTTGGAAGTGTTGGAAAACACAGAGTTTGCATCATTCCCCAATCCATCCAAAAAGGTTTGTCCAGGTTATGTAATGTTCATATGTACGTTAAACTTCTGCAGTTATTTACACATTATGGGCCAGATTCAGATACATTTGCGTATCTTTAGTTCGGCGTATCGTATCTTCTTTACGCTACGCCACCGCAACTTAGAGAGGCAAGTGCTGTATTCACAAAGCACTTGCTCCCTAAGTTACGGCGACGTAGCGTAAATGGGCTGGTGTAAGCCTGCCTAATTCAAAGCAGGAAGGAGGTGGGCGTCATGTATTTAAATTAAGCATGACCCCATGCTAATGAATGGCCGCTCGAACTGGGCATGCGCGTGCATGCGCGTGCATGCTCAGAATCACGTCGAAAAAACTCCCTAAGTGACGTCGGCGCGCAATGCCTACGACGTGTGAACGTAACCAACGCCCAGCCCTATTCCGCTACTACGTAAACGGCGTAAACGACGTCAAATTGGACGGCGCCGTTCCCTGGCCCATACCTTTGCATTAGCTGTGCCTCATATAGCAGGGGTAACTTTACACCGGACATAAGCCTTACGCAAAGCGCGTTTATGAAGCGGCCGGGCATATCTACGTCCGTGAATCGTTGTATCTCCCTCATTTGCATATTTCTAATGGAAACGCCAAATGCGTCCAGCGTAACTATGCGCCCACAATACGCAGGCGTAGGCAAGTTACGTCGGGCAGAGGAAGGCTATTTTTTGGCGTATCTCGCTTTGAGAATCGGCATAAAGATACGACGACGCACATTTGAAATTACGGCGGCGTATCTGGAGATACGCCAACGTAAATGCCTGCTGAATCTGGCCCTTAGTCTTTTTTTATTCTTTTTGATAGGGTGCCCTGTCAGTTTTTGTTTTGGCTTGAGCATTATTTTTCATAGCAAAGTCACCAAGAACAATAAAATCCTCACATTTGTATTGATGTTCTAACCATAATACAATTTACCCAAAATGAAACAAAAAGGTTTTGGCTTTACATATACTTCAATATACAACGTATAATGTGCTAGATCAGTGGTTCTCAACCTTACTAGTTCCGTGACCCCTTGATAACATTTCCCAAGTTGTGGGGACCCCAACAGTTAAATTATTTTCATAGCATGGGTTGTCAGCACCCAAGGCAAGACAAGTAATTTGCACCCCTAACCCACAGACATTTAGGGCTCCCTGAGTCCCTTCCACTTGTACAGTATTAAAACCCCTTCTGGTACATTTTAGGATGTGCCACTGTTTCTCATTTCTTTCCCTTTAGCTCTCAATATCCGAATTTCTTGTTTTGCCCCCCCCCCCCCCCATCCCTCTCTTTAGCTGTCTTTTTTGTTATTTCTCTTATTCTTTCTCTCCTTTTTCTTTGTTCCACTCTCTCTTTTCCTCTCTCTTCCATGTATTCTCTATTTTTATTCTTTCTCTTACTCCTTAGTGGGAGGAATGGGACAAGTGGCAGTTCTGGTGGGGGGTGCTGGGCAGAGTTGGAATGAGTGGCAATGCTAGGAGTAGATTTCTGATCGGCCAACTTATGTGTTCTTGATCAAGGCCATCTGCTTATCTGAGAATTGTAGTAGGGACTTATAATGGCAACTATAATCACAGGTAGTGTTACTCACTGTGTCTCCGACTTTGTGTTGTCTCGTAGCAGTGACACCAATGCCGAAATCAGGAGATAGGGTATCCTCCAGCCCCTCCAACCTCACATTCCTCACAGTCAGCTGACCTCTAGTCTTTGCCCCCCAGCCATGCCGTGAACTGAATGGGTGGCTAAGGGCTTTAGGAACAGCCCTGATGGGTGGCTGCGAAAAGGCTGTGAGAGCAGCACGGGCATTAGGAACAGCCCAGGATTTGGTGACCCCTGACAAATCGTCATTTGACCCCCGAGGGGGTCCCAACCCCCAGGTTAAGAACCACTGTGCTAGATCCTATTTAGAGCTGCTGACCAACTCCCATCACCTTCTGGGCATAATTGATATTAACAGACACAAAAACAGAGCTCCTGAATCCCCTTTTCTCCCTCCTGGAAATTATAGGAGGTCTAACCCACTCAGTCTTGCATGCATAGAGTACAAATATATCAAATCTCCTCTCTGTTAGACAAACTTGCTGTTATATAAGTGAGCGCATAATTTGTTGCAGTTGTGCATAGTAACCAATTAGCTTTTAACGTCATCTTGTTCAATTAAACTTTGATAATAAAACCTAGAATAGCTGATTTGTTACTATGCATAGCTGCAGCAGATTCTTTGTGCACCAGTTTTAGTAAATCTCCCCCTGGTGTTATATAGCACATACCAGTAAAAATGTTAAAAGCCTGAATACACGTCAGGGCCAGGATCTGAACCCACAGCATTTGCTGTCCAGTGCAGTTGATCTTCTTGCTGATCCATGTGAGATGCTGGGCAGCTCCCTGTCTGATCCCTTGGACTATATAATCTTGTCTCTTGTGGGGAGTGTATAATAATAAGGAGGCGCTAATAGTAGGTGATAGATAAATTCCAAATTCTAACTTGAAACAATATATTAACTATAAGGTCAACAGAATAATAGTGATTTAAAGTGCAAGTGCTTATATAATAACAACATCAAAAAATAGGTGCAAAAAGGTCCAAAAAATGCAGCAATGGTCACTAGATGATAAGCATTGGTAAGTCCATGCAACACCCGGTGAGAGGTAGATGTACAGTAAGTGCCTATTTACCAGACCACCATGACCCTTCGTTTTTTAAAAAAAGGATCAGGTGGATCTTTAGTACAGTTGGTGACCTAAGGTCTGTACTGGTACCTGATTGGACTCCAACAGAAGAAATTACCATGGATAAAATTAAGAAAAACAGGCCATAGTGAAGTTCTGTGATTTATTGTAAAACAGATTAAAAACAAAAGCCAAATGGCCGCTTACTTGTGCAAGTGCCGAGACATTGGCACTAAGGAATGAAGCGTGTTACAGCTAGATGTGATGTGGAGCACCAGCTGCACTGTGTCTCACTCTCGTGGGTAGGTGCAGCATGCGTTCCACCGCCTCTCTGTGCCAAATGCAGAAGTAGCGGAACGTTACCAGGAACGCCTCTAATCTTGTCTCTTGTTTCTGGTGGCCATTCCACTGTTTGCTCCTCCCATGAACTTCCCGATTTAAGGCATATCTCTGAATTTTATGTTAGCAGATTATTGTGCTCTTCCCAGTCAATATATTGCTCCTGTGCATACCTGCAACTGTCTATATCTCCACTACCACTTGTTACAAACCTTTGGCTTGTTCTTGGACTCAACTTCCACTTGATTCCAACCTGGAACCACTTGTTGCCAAAATGTTGGTTTGTTTACTGACAGGGAATCTGCTTGATCCCTACCTGCTATATCTACTACTGGACCCTGGCTTGCTCACATACTGGCGGACCACAATTGGGTAGTAACACTAGTACAGAATATTACAAAAAGTGAGTAAAACACAAAAAAAAGAAAAAATTATGAGGATGGTATCATTCATATAAATGAGCAAGAATATATGGATCTTAAAAATCCCAAAAGGGTTATATAGACTCACATACATCCAAGCTATCAAATTATATTGATCTACATCTCCAACATTTTGTAGTGAATCTCCCCTCATTTTTTGAAAGATGCAAAAAATGTGCTCAAATCTTTGGAGCAACTAGAATTTACAGAAAGTTGGTTAATGGGGACCTGTAATGTCAAGCCATTATATCCAACAATTGAACATGAGAGGTGAGCAGGGGCTGCTAAAAAGGCTTTTGAGAAATCCCAGATGGATCAAGGAAAGTCTCAAGTTTTTGTTGGAAACCATTAGACTTTTTTATGGGAGTGTGGGAGGATATCCACATCAACCACAGTGTTGGTTCTGATCTGGTGACATGGAAAAGATATATCCATGACTTTCTGTTTGTGTGTGTGTGGGGGGGGGGGCAAAGAATAATCTCTACAGAAATGTATAGGCCAGCTGTAAAATCCAGAATGGAGTTTAGAGTTACATATAGTGAGTAGTGTTGAGCGGAATACGCCATATTCGATTTTGCGATATTTCACAAATATATAGAAGAATATTTGTGAAATATTCGTTAATATCGAATATTCGTGATATTTTATCAAAAAAAATTTTGATTGTGAAATTCTCGTCCGCGCATGCGCATGCGCGCGAACAACATGCGAAAACGGAGATCATTTCCTGGATTACTAAACTAATAGGCACTAAACACTAACTCTACTTACACAAACTTATATGACTAAACTAAAGCTACATTTTTTTTTGTTTGTTTTTTACACTGACTGACAAGGACAAAGACGAGGACTACAAATAATAAATTAATATGCACTAAACACTAACTCTACTTACACAAACTTATATGACTAAACTAAAGCAAATTTTTTTTTTTTATATACACAAAACACAGAGACTAAACACACACTAAACTAAGCTACCTTAAAGAAATGTACACTAAGGCCTTGTACACACGACGGGAAATATCCGCTGTAAACGGTCCCCGGACCGTTTACAGCGTATATTTGCGCCGGGATGTTTTGATCCGATGGCTGTACACACCATCGGATCAAATTCCCCGCCGGCGGACAGCGCGGTGACGCGGCGGTGACGTTGACGCCGCCACGTGACCGCCACGTCACCGCACCAGGAAGTAAACACTTCCGCGCGCATGCGTCGGATCCATTCACAGGATACGACGCATGTGCGGCAAGATATGTCCGCTGGTTTGCCGTACTAACCAGCGGACATATCTGACGGCCAGCTATCCGGCGGAATTATTTCAAAGCATGCTTTGAAATTTTTCCGCCGGATGAATCCGGCAAAAAGCCTTAGGCCTTGTACACACGAGGGGATATTTCCGCTGAACATGGTCCGACGGACCATTTCAGCCGAAAAATCCCCTCGTCTGTAGGGGCAAACGGACGCTTTTTGCCGGATTCATCCGGCGGAAAAATTTCAAAGCATGCTTTGAAATAATTCCGCCGGATAGCTGGCCGTCAGATATGTCCGCTGGTTAGTACGGCAAACCAGCGGACATATCTTGCCGCACATGCGTCGTATCCTGTGAATGGATCCGACGCATGCGCGCGGAAGTGTTTACTTCCTGGTGCGGTGACGTGGTGGTCACGTGGCGGCGTCAACGTCACCGCCGCGTCACCGCGCTGTCCGCCGGCGGGGAATTTGATCCGATGGTGTGTACAGCCATCGGATCAAAACATCCCGGCGCAAATATACGCTGTAAACGGTCCGGGGACCGTTTACAGCGGATATTTCCCGTCGTGTGTACAAGGCCTTACACTAACTACACAGAAATCTATCTAACACTAAGCTACACTAACCTGGACAAAACAACACAAATCTGAGCTTTTAGAAAAGCTGTTGGGTCTTTTGCTTTGAAAAAAGCATTTGGTTTTAGAAGCAGGAAACTCAGAACTGAAAGCACTATAGGAAGCACAATGCTAAGCTCTAAGATCGCAATACACAGGAAAAACGCACAGAAACACTCCACTCTCTCTAGCCACCTTGTGAATCTGCACTGAAATACTGCTGGGAGTGATCTTATATAATGGTCGTGCAGGCAGGTTCCTATTGGTTGCTATGGAGGTTGCTAACCTCTGACAACTGTGGTAGGAGAACTCTGATTGGCTCTGATGCAAAAGAAGGGCAGAGAAAGTATTCGCGAATATTCGTAATACGAATATTCGCAACATAAAAGGATCGCCTCAGCTACTCGGCCCAGGGTCTCTAATCATACCAGCAATGCTTTTAGGCCTCGTACACACTATCAAATGTGTCTGTTCAAATCGGTCGGACCGACCGATTTGAACAGATCTGTCTACTGGGATTTTGGTTTGCTCGTGTGTACACACGAGCAAACCAAAATCCCCGCCAGCAGACAGCGCGCTGACGTGTCGGTGACGTTGACGCCGCCACATCACCGCACCAGGAAGTAAAACACTTCCGCGCATGCGTCGAAATCATTCGGCGCGTGTGCGAGAAGACATGTCTGCTGGTTAGCATACTGACCAGCAGACATGTCGGGCGGACGGGTTCCCAGCCGACAGATTTCAAAGCATGCTTTGAAATCTGTCGGGTGGCCAAATCCGTCTGTTTGCCCGTACACACGATCGAATCTGTCTGCTGAAACGGTCTAGCAGACTGTTTCCAGCAGACAGATTTGATCGTGTGTACGAGGCCTTAGACGTCCATGGAGATCACTAGGATGTGATCTGTTTTAAAAATAAATTTGAAAAAATACGAATATTCGCAATAGCGAATATTCACCGCGATATTCGAGTTATTCGCGAATACTCGAATATGCAATATTCGTAACGAATATTCGCAATGCGAATATTCTTGAGCAACACTAATAGTGAGGTTGTGGTGAACTTTCTGGATTCAATCATCAAAATAGTATACAGAAAAGTTGAAACATAGATATAACACACATAGGCCCCTTTCACATTGAGGCGTTTTTCATGCGGTACAGCGCTAAAAATAGCGCTGCTATACCGCATGAAAAATCATGCCCTGTAGTGTTCAATGTGAAAGCCCGAAGGCTTTCACACTGAAGCGGTGCGCTAGCAGGAACGCTCCAAAAGTCCTGCTAGCCGCATCTTTACCGCGGTATAGGAGCGGTGTGTTCACCGCTCCTATAGCGCGCCTTCCCATTGGAATCAATGGGAAACCGCGGTAATAGCGCGGTAATACCGCCCGCAACGCGGGCGGTATTAACCCTTTTTCGGCCGCTAGCGGGGGTTAAAACATCACCGCTAGCGCCCGAATATCGCGGTAAACACGACGGTATAGCGGCGCTACAAATAGCGCGGCTATACCGTCACCGCGGCTCCACGCCTCAATGTGAAAGGGGCCTTAGATTAACTGCAATGGGTTTGTCCCTACAGAAAGTTGTTACCATTGTCCATGGATAGAGGGTATCCCTAAGGCCTCGTACACACGAGGGGATATGTCCGCTGAAAACGGTCCGATGGACCGTTTCAGCAGACATCTCCGATCGTGTGCATGGGCTAGCGGACAGATTTGTCCATCGGACAAATTTCAAAGCATGCTTTGAAATTTGTCCGCTGCAAACCTGTCCGTCGGATATGTCCGCTGGTTAGTACGGGAAACCAGCGGACATATCCTCCCACACATGCGTCGTATCCTGTGAATAGATCCGACGCATGCGCGCGGAAGTGTTTACTTCCTGGTGCGTGACGTAGCGGTGACGTGGCGGCATCAACGTCACCGCCGCGTCACCGACACGTCACCGCGCCGTCCCCTGGCGGGGAATTTGATCCGATGGTGTGTACACGCCATGGGATCAAACTCCAGATCGGACATATCCGATGGAAATGGTCCGCGGACCGTTTTCATCGGATATGTCCGATCGTGTGTACGAGGCCTAAGAGACAATTCATTTGGGTTATGACTAAGGCCATATAAGCTGAAACATATCAACTGATTTTATCTGCGTTTGTACATTGTGGCTTTCTGATAAAATTAAGATTTCTAGGAGCAGCAACTGGTGTGCGGATCATCTTTTCTACACAATTAATTTGATACAGGCGGAATTGTACTAGGAAAGATGTTTTTTCTACAACAATCTGAGGGTTTTTTAACAGAAATTCCTGGATAAGAAATATAAACCATACATTTTTGATAAAGCTTTTAAAGAGGCCCTTGATTGTGATAGGAGGGTTCTTTTAGGCCGCGTACACACGATCAAATTTGTCCGCTCAAACTGGTCCGACGGACCAGTTCAGCAGACAAATCCGATTGTGTGTATGGGCTAGCGGACATGTCCGACCGGCGGACAATTTTTAAAACATGCTTTAAAATTTGTCCGCTCAAGACATGTCCGTCGGATATGTCCGCTGGTCAGTACACTCACCAGCGGACATATGTTCCCGCACATGCGTCGAATGGATTCGACGCATGCGCGGAAGTATTTTTCTTCCTTGTGCGGTGACGTGGCGGCGTCAACGTCACCGCCACGTCACCGCGCTGTCTGCCGGCTGGGATTTTGATCCGATGGTGTGTACACGCCATTGGACCAAAATCCGGAGGAGACATGTCCGCTGGAAACGGTCCCTCCGTGTGTACGCGGCCTTAGAGCAGTGGTTCTCAATCTCAGCCCTCAAGTACCCCGACGGGCCATGTTTTGGTAACTTCCCGTTAGATAAAATAGCTCTTATCAATACCATGTCATTGATATTGATTTAAAGCAGCAAAGTAAAGGAAAAACATGGCCCGCTGGCGGTACTTGAGGACTGAGGTTGAGAATCACTGTGTTAGAGAATAAGAGCAGCGACGAAAAAAAAAAATTAGAGAAAGAAATTCCCATCTGTGTACTCCCCTACTGTGTAAATAAGCATAAGGTTACAAAGATGATTAGAAAAAGAGTGTGCCAGAACATTTTAGACACTGTCAAAATCAGGACCAAAGTTCAGTAACCTCCTCAATACCAGACAGGTCAATTTTCAAATTGCACTGTCAGGCCGCGTACACACGGCAGAGAACCTCGACGGGCAGAACACATCGTTCCGCCTGTCGAGGTTCTCTGCCGGCCGTCGAAATCGGTGACCCGCCCGTCGGGAATGGCAACCAGCCATTCATCCAGGCGTGCTCTCTATTTCTGCTCGACGGGCTTCCCGACGGGAAGCTCGCCGAAGAGCGTACACACGGCCGAGGTCCTCGCTGGAATGCAGCTTCCAGCGAGGTTCTCGCTGGTTTCCAGCGAGAACCTCGGTCGTGTGTACGCCGCCTTACACTTTAAATGAAAACTACTCAGTAATGAAACATTTTTATATATATTTTTTTTTAGAAAGATATAGCTTTCTTATGGTGGTATTTAATCACCACTGTTTTTTTTTTATATATATATTTTGCTATATAATAGAAAAAAAAATAATCAATTTTGAGGGAAAAACAAGTTTTGATTATAAAGTTTTCCAAACAAATAACCTTTCTTGATTAGGCCAACATTTATTTTGCTAAATTTCTTTGGTAAAAATAACACAAATCAGTGCATATTATTTACTCTGTGTGAGAGTTCTAGAGTCTATAAACTATGGTTAATACATATATTTAAAAACTGATCGGTCCTGAAGTATCTAATTTCTTGAGGCAATAAAATGCCAAGACACACAGCATAGGCATACTTAGAATTACATGCCAAAACACATTCTGCTTTTTCACAGTCTGAACACATAGGGGGGGCCCAAAATGCAAGGAGCTCCTTTGGGCTTTCAAGGAGCATAAATTCAACATAAATTATACATCTATTTTTTTTTGACAACCACATTTTTGGAAGCCCTGTAGCACCAGGACAGTGGAAACACCCACATAATGACCTTATTTTGGATGTAAACACTCCAAATTATTTTCTGAAAGGCAAAGTAAGCCTTTTAAAAATGTCAAGTTTTTGGAAAATGCAGAAGATTTAAATTAAAATGTATTTTTGTTTACACAAAGTTGTCATTTAATAAGATATTTCTAACACAAATTATGACATACTTGAAATTACACCCCAAAACACATTCTGCTACCTACTCCTCCTGAGTATGGTGATATCACATGTGTGAGGCCACGTACACACGTACGAGAACCTCGTCGGGCTAAACCCATCGTTCCGCCAGACGAGGTTCTCGGCCTGGCCATCGAGTTCGTCGACCAGGCTGTCGAAAAAGGCATCGAGCCATTAGTCCCGATGGCCCGTCGAGGAAATAGAGAACCTGCTCTCTATTTTGGCTCGACACCTCGCTCATCAGTGTGCTTGCTGAAAACGTACACACGATCGAGCTTCTCGGCAGAATATGGATCCCAGCGAGCTTCTCGCTGGATTCTGCCGAGAAGCTCGGTCGTGTGTACGGGGCCTGAGACTTTTTCAAAGCCCAGGCATACAGCGAGACCCACAATCCAAGGAAGCACCTTCAGGCTCTCTAGGGACATTAATTATGCATAACACTTTTTAACTACCTGTAACATTTTTGGAGGCCATGGTGCACCAGGATAGCAGAAATATCCACACAATGACCACATTTTGGTCAGTAATCACCCCAAGGTATTTTTTAAGTCTTTTGAAGACTTAATTTTATTGCCAGAATTGTTGGAAAATGCTGAAAGAAAATGTAAAATTGTACACAAAGTTGTCATTTTAAAAATATATTTCTCACACGCAGCATGGGCATATTTAGAATTACAACCCAAATAACATTCTACTACTCCTACCAAGTATGGGGATACCACATTTTTTCACCGTCTGGACTGATTATGTATATTATTTATCACACAAATCAACCATTTGTGTCAAACCCAATGTAATGGTCACCTCTATATGTCCACTGGTGCAGCAGGGATTACAGATACTGACTAACAGCACTGGTCTAGTGACATTGTACTGCCATGATAGTGATCAAAGATGATGGCTGGCGGCCCTAACATACAGTGATATCCGAACAGCCAGCCATTGTACATGATCACTGTCACAGTAGTACAATGTCACTGTGTCTATACATGACAAGGCGCGGCGGGGAACACACTGCTATTCAAATGAAAGCTGTTGTGTTCCCCCAGCGCAATTTAACTAGATGTTGGCAGCGGCGAGGGGGGGGGGGGGACTTGGCTTTCTCTTAGGGGACACAAGGCTGCATTAGGGACATGGCTGCATTAGGGACATGGCTGCATCTAGGGACATGGCTGCATTAGGGACATGGCTGCATCTAGGGACATGGCTGCATTAGGGACATGGCTGCATCAGGGACATGGCTGCATTAGGGACATGGCTGAAGTTAGGGACATGGCTGCATTAGGGACATGGCTGAATTTAGGGACATGGCTGCATTAGGGACATGGCTGCATCAGGGACATGGCTGCATCTAGGGACATGGCTGCATTAGGGACATGACTGCATCAGGGACATGGCTGCATCAGGGACATGGCTGAATTTAGGGACATGGCTGAATTTAGGGACATGGCTGAATTTAGGGACATGGCTGCATTAGGGACATGGCTGAATTTAGGGACATGGCTTAATTTAGGGTCAAGGCTGCATTCGGGGACACAAGGCTGCATTTGGGGACACATGGCTGCATTTAAAAAAAAGTTTCAGTAATCGGTATCGGCGAGTACATGAAAAAAAGTATCGGTACTTGTACTCGGTCCTAAAAAAGTGGTATCGGGACAACCCTAGTTCAAGCACACAATGCAGATCACTAGGGAACTTCTATGGTTTCAAAAGTCAATTCACCACTTTCCTCAGAGTGGGTATTGCTCACCCGGATAGGCCTCTCTTACTGGCCTAGCAGCCGGGATGATGCACGGACAAAAAAGTATACAGACTCTGCCACAGACCTTTTTTTGAAAGTAGAAATAAACTGTTCCAGAATCCTCTGCCACAGGATTTAGTACCTGGATCTCCAGCCGTACAATTTAGAGCCTTTAACCCGGCAAAACTGTAATGCATTATAGAATATGGTGCATCCTCCAATAAAGTTACCAGGCCTCTCCCAAGATACCAGCCTTCCACTTGGTCCTCTCCAGGACAGGTCCTCCCCTGGTTTCCTCCATTGAGTGGCTTCCTCTCGCAGGACAGACAGCACAGGATCACCTTCAAAGTGCAGGCCCCAGTCAAGACGGCTGGGCCTACCTGGCGGAATTGCAGCCTCGGGCCAACGTGGTCACGGGGCTGAAAATAGACCATCACATGCCTTGAGCCAGGAGGGCCACGAGGCAAAAAGGACCCAAGAAAATGGCGTCTGCCCCTTAAGTATCCTTCCCTAGCATGCCCAGCGGGGAGACCATTCCCACTGGGCTGTTCCTGGGGAAAGACACCCAATACACTCTGGCTTGCCTGTGTTCCAACATTGGTCTGCGGTGGTAATGCCACCTACAGACAAACAATGGGAAAACCCTCCAAGCACAGCCAATGCCAGAACAGAGGCTGATTTAGCCTTAATCATCAGAGTCTGAGTTAACTACCAGCTCAAACACCCACTAAATTTAAACATAGTGCCTGGTCATCAGGAGCAGGGCGCTACATACAATTTTTAGATTTACCTGACTAAAGTTTTTTCAGTCCTAGTACAAAAAAAAGAAACATATCTACAAAACCATTTAACATTTCCTCAGTCTAGGTTCACATCTATGCGTTTGATGCATTTTTCAGATATGTTTTGTGGTGCGTTTTGCATTTTTAAACCCACGTTTTTTAATGCATTTTTAATGCATTTTGAGGGGATTTTTATGTTGTTTTAAAAACACTGTATATAACTGCGTGAGGACCCCCCAAAATCCGAAAATGTGGCCTGACAGGTCAGGTCCTGAACCATACCAGGCCACATGCCAACATTAGAGGGGGTGCTTTGGGACTGTGAGGCTCTTTGAATAAAGACAGTACAAGTGTTTTTGAATTCCTTTATTCAATTCCTTTATTAAATAATAAAAAATAATGTCCCTCGATGTAGATCCATTGTCAATCACCGCCAGACCCGAAGAACAAAAACAAAAAAAGAACACAAAAAAAGCTCTGCTTGTCATGAACACTCCCGCGGTCTGCCTGTCCTGCTGCGTGACATTTCTTAAATAGCTATGGGGTGGGGCCAGCCGCGATGACACCTGGTGGTACCGCCCCTGTGTGACATCATCGACCAGTGCAAGACCCCTGCCCGCAGACCCTCACAACCACAGCCCAGAATTGTGTGGAAGAGGCCCTTGCCCCCATCAACATGCCCCTACTCCCTTTTCTCAGGAGGGGGGGTGTTTGCTTGTCCCCTCCCTTTCCTAACCTGCCGAGCTGCATGCTCAGATAAGGGTCTGGTTTGGATTTTGAAGGAGACGCCATTTTTTTAAATTTTGGCGTGGGGTTCTCCCCCAAATCCATACCAAACACAATTCTTTTATACCGTGCCTTGAAAAGTATTCATACCCCATTGACATTTTCCACATTTTGTCATGTTCCAACCAAAAACATAAGTGTATTTTATTGAGATTTTATTATGATAGGCCAACACAAATTGGCACATAATTGTGAAGTGGAAGGGTAAGTAGTTTTCAATTCTTTTTTACAAATAAGTATCTGAGAAGTGTGGCGTGCATTTATATTCAACCCCCCCCCCCCCCCCCCCGAGTCAATACTTTGTAGAATCACCTTTCGCTGCAATTACAGCTGCAAGTCTTTTTGGATATGTCTTTACAAGATTTGTACATCTAAAGAGTGAAATGTGTGCCTATTCTTTTTTGAAAAATAGCTCAAGCTCTGTCAGATTGGATGGAGAGCGTCTGTGAACAGCAATTTTCAAGTCTTGCCACAAATTTTCAATTGAATTTAGGTCTGGATTTTGACTGGGTCATTCTAAAACATGAATATGTTTTGATCTAAACTATTGTAGCTCTGGCTGTATGTTTAGAGTCGTTGTCCTGCTGGAAGGGGAACATCTGCTCCAGCCTCAAGTCTTTTGCAGACTCTAACAGGTTTTCTTCAAAGATTTCCCTGTATTTGGCTCCATCCATCTCCCCATCAACTCTTACCAGCTTCACTGTGCTTGCTGAAGCATCCCCAAAACATGATGCTGCCACCACCATGTTTCACAGTGATGTGCAGTGTTAGTTTTCGCCACAAATAGCGTTTTTCTTTTAGGCCAAAAAGTTTAATTTTGGTCTCATCTGACCAGAACACCTTCTTCCACATATTTACTGTGTCCCCCACATGGCTTCTCGCAAACTGCAAACAGGACTTCTTATGTCTTTCTTTCAACAATAGCTTTCTTCTTGACAATCTTCCATAAAGGCCAGATTTGTGGAATGCATGACTAAAAGCTGTCCTGTTGCCAAATTCTCCCACCCTAGGTGCGGATCTCTGCAGCTTTTCACAGAGTTACCATGGGCCACTTGGCTGCTTCTCAGAATTAATGCTCTCCTTGCCAGGCCTGTCAGTTTAGGTGGATGGCCAGGTCTTGGTAGGTTTGCAGTTGTGCCATACTCTTTCCATTTTTGGACGATGAATTAAACAATGCTCGGTGAGATATTCAAAGCTTGGGATATTTTTTTATAACCTAACCCTGCTTTAAACTTCTTCACAACTTTATCCCTGACCTGTCTGGTGTGTTCCTTAGGCCTCGTACACACGAGGCAATCTATTTGTTCAAATTGGTCGGACCGACCGATTTGAACAAATCTGTCTGCTTGGATTTTGGTTTGCTCGCGTGTACACACGAGCAAACCAAAATCCCCGCCAGCAGACAGCGCGCTGACGTGTCGGTGACGCGGCGGTGACGTTGACGCCGCCACGTTACCGCACCAGGAAGTAAAACACTTCCGCGCATGCGTCGAAATCATTCGGCGCGTGTGCGAGAAGACATGTCTGCTGGTTAGCGTACTAACCAGCAGACATGTCGGGCGGACGGGTTCCCAGCCGACCGTTTCCAGCAGACAGATTTGGTCGTGTATTTATACTGAGATTAAATTACACACAGGTAGACTATATTTACTAATTAGGTGACTTCTGAAGGCTGTTGGTTCCATCAGATTTTAGTTAGGGGGCTGAATACAAATGCACGTCACACTTTTCAGATATTTATTTGTAAAATCCCAATAAAATACATCATAAATACTTTTTCAAGGCACGGTTCATTCAGCTGTCAGCGGGAAACCCTGCTGTCAGTTGATGACTCATCGGTTGTTTAGGTTGCGACGGCCGGCTTCTTGGCCCACTCTTTAGCAACCAACTATAAACAGTGGCCCAGATTCACATACAATTAGATTCGCGTAGAGTATCAGAAATACACTACGCCGCCGTATTTTACCTGGCTCTACGTGGAATCCCGGTAGATTTTGTCCAGTAAACTACGGCGGCGTAGTGTATTTCTCCTGGCGCAAGCCATCTACGCGAGTAGGGGGCGTGAAGCATTTAAAATAGGCGCGTTCCCGCGGCAATCGAAATGCGCATGCTCCGTTCAGAAATTTCCCGCCGTGTATTGCGCGAAATCACGTCGTTACATCATTCGTTGCTTGAGTAGCGTCGTTTACGGACATTCCTATTCCCGAACGAGTTACGTAAAAAAAAAAAATTAAATTTGACGCAGGAACGACGGCCATACTTAACATGGGCTACGCACCGTTAGACCAGCAAATAGCTGGTCTAACAGTACGTAGCAAAAAAATGACGTAAGCGATTGCGAAGACCACTCGTATCTTCGTGGATCGCCGTAAAAAGTCATTTGCATATCCCGACGCTGAAAACGACGCGGACTCCTCCCAGCGGCCGCAAAAATATAAAAGCGTAGATCCGAAGGCTTACGAAGACGTAAGCCTCTCGGATCGAAACCCGAAGGCGCCGTATCATGGTTTGAGGATTCAAACTAGTGATACGGCGCGCGAAATTTGAAATTACTCCTGTCTAACACCAATTAGACAGGCGTAATTGCTCTGTGAATCTGGGCCAGTGTTTTTAAAGGGGGAAACAAAAACCCAACAAAATGTATCAGAAATGCATCAAAACACAGCACTTGTGTTTCTGGTGCGACTCTGAAGTCCATTACACCCAAAACGCAATCTGCTGCAGGAAAAAAATTCCTGACCCTTTCCCAAAATGCACCAGCTGAAAAATGCATAGATGTGAGTGTATACCACAGGAAACTATGAACTGAAAATGTACAAAAAAGTGCATAGGTGTGAACGTAGGGTAACAGGGCTTATTTTCAATAACTGTCCACACCCAGAAAAAAAAAACACCAGCTTTTTCACAGAAGTCTCTGTGCAGTATGCTGTCTATTCAAGCGTACAAGCTATTTCCAAGGCACAGTTATTATTTTTTCTGAAATATTATTTTCTCTATCATCAGTGCTAACGTATTGTATAGCTGTATGCTGATAGAGATGTCTAGCCAACATACCAAAAAGAAACAGGAATAAAAAATGCAGAAAAGTAAACAGTATACAGTATAAGCATTGAAGAGAAAAGGCAGTATACAATGGTATTGAATTGCACTTTTACACTATGCATCCTTCCTTAATACAATATATAAAAATAGGAATCAAAGAACAAATATATTTACATATTAACCACACATGGTCACAAATATTTCAGCTTTATGATTAGCTTTGTATTTATATCTATTTTATATATATATATATATATATATATATATATATATATATATATATATATATATATATATATATATATATATATATATATATATATATATATATATATATATATATATATGTCATTAATTGACAAGGTATTTAAATATATATTTTTTTTAGTCTTCATCAGCTGTTAGTTTTAAAAAGTGTGTGAATACATGTCTATTTGTGTTATGTGTTACTTACCACCAGAAGCCAAAGAAAAAAATGTAAAGCAGCAGAACGCTATGTAACGAAATTTCATCCTAAAAGTAAAAAATTATATTATCAAGCACTTAAAAAATATTGTAAACAAATTCATATATGCAATATGCTAGCTTAAAATAGGGGAGACACTTTTTTTTTACCTGATTTGCTTGTGTGTTCTCTGGACTGTAGCTGCTTGTGGCATATACACTTGTAGTTTTCTCTCTAAAAAAAAAAAGTGCATGTTTGCATTGTATTACAAAACTATGTGGGAGCAATGTCTGACTGTGGCCATGGTGTAGTTTGATAATTGACTATGCAGCAAAGCTGCTATAATTCCTAAACATATATGGGACAGCAAACACCAACAAAAAAAGACTTATTTTAAACCAGATACATTTAAACGTATTCCATACATATTTGACACAAACACTTATTGTCAAATTTTTTCCATCGACACACTACAGCTACACAGATTTTTAAAGGATAAGTTTACCTTTACAAACATAAATAATAATTGCACATTTTTATGCAGCTACAGAAAATGCATTTATTACTTTTTTGCTAGGAACCTGTAAAGCATTGCACACACTAATGCCGCGTACACACACTCTGAATTTCCGACAACAAATGTTCGATGGGAGCTTTTGCCCCATCGGACAATTTCTGTCGGAATTTCCGACAACAAAAAATGAGAGCTGGTTCTCAAATTTTCCGACAACAAAATCCGTTCTCAGAAATTCCGATCGTGTGTGGACAATTCCAACGCACAAAATTCCACGCATTCTCTGAATCAAGAACGAAACGGAAACGCTCAGTCTGATAAAAACTAGTGTTCGTAATGGAAATAGCACATTCGTCACGCTGTAACAGACTGAATTTCATGAGGCTGAAAAGCGCGAATCGTCTGTCACCAAACTTCTACTAACACGACTGGTATTGAACTTCTCTTTTCTAGTGCCGCCATACGTGTTGTACGTTACCGCATTCTTGACGTTCAGAATTTCCTAAAACATTTATGTGAATTCCTGTGTATGCACAAGTTTGAACCAACATCCGTCCGAAATGTATCCACGGTTCTGTTGACGGAATGTCTGATCGTCTGTACGTGGCATAACAGCAATAACGTGGGTGTAATGCCACAGTCCTGCAGACTGTCTATCTGTACCTCCAAACTACCTAGAGCAGGGGTGTCCAAACTTTTTTCAAAGAGGGCCACATTTAATGAAGTGAACATGCTTGAGGGCCTGCCATTTATCCTGACATTCTTTGAACCATTAAAATGTTATCTAAGTGTGTTTGCCCGAGCACTAATACACTGCCCAACAAGAATTATCTTGCCTTTGTGGCTGTGTGTGGTTAAGAGATGAGCTCAGGCATGTTATTTGGATATACTGTATATATCTCTTTTGTGGCCCCAACGAATCCCCGAGCTAAGGTTGAGCTTGGGCGTGTTATTTGGATATACCATATTTAGTAGTGTATAACACGCACAGGCTCACCATTGCCATGAATGCAGCCTCACCATTGCCATGAATGCAGCCTCACCATTGCAATCAATGCAGCCTTACCATTGCAATCAATGCAGCCTCACATGTGCCATAAATGCAGCCTTACCATTGCTATCACTGCAGCCTGATCGATGCCCATCTGCAGCCTCGGAGGGGACAGGGAGGGGGAGGGACAAGTGCTGTCAGATTACAAACAGGAGAATTTCTTGTTTACTCGTGGCTTCTTTAATACTAAGTCCCGCCTCCTATGATAAACAGAACAGTCATCCAATGGCATCCCAGGAAACAGGACTTCCTATTACAGATGCCGCCGAGTAAACAGGAGATTCTCTTTATGTAATCTGACGGCGCACGTCCTTTCCCCTCCGAGGCAGCGCCAATAAATACGGTATATATCTTTTGTGGCCCCCAGGGCACAGGGCACATCTGCACATCTGCAATGGCTATATATATCCAAATCCCCAGGGGGGCCATTATAAATCACCAGGGGGACCGCAATTGTCCCCGGGGCCGGACTTTGGACATGCCTGACCTAGAGTGATCAACAGTGCCCTGATATTTCATTGAGAATGACAAGTGCTCTTCTTCACTTAGATCATCTGTGTTTTCCACATCCTCCTATCATGTTTTCTACAGTCCCAGTTCTGCCCCTCCCTTATAGCTCCCCAATTTGGATGGCAAGCAAGGTCTACTGCTTACCATATTTAGTGTGGTCTCACAATCCAATCACAGGTCTATATTGACACACCTTACACACCTCACACTGGGATTGGATTGTGAGACCACACTGAATATGGTAAGCAGTAAACTTGCTTGCCATCCAATTGGGGATGGCAAGCACAGACTTACACAATGGGATCAAACTCAAAGACTTACATCTATAGCACTGGTACTTTACCGGACACACCACCCCTTGAGATATCTTGTGAACAGCTGCAATACGGCTGAAATAAAATTCTGTTTAGTCAAGCTATTCCCTTGTCTAATTTAGTGTGCTGCACCCAGTATTTGATCTCATACAACTCATATTTTTTTGTTTATAGTGCAAAAAACGCAGAGATGATCTAATATGTTGCCCAAGCACATGACCGCACAATTGTTATTTAAAGCGACACAGTACCGAATCGAAAAAGTGTTCTGGTCAGGAAGGGGGTAAATGATTCCCAGGCTGAAGTGGTTAAAATGCCACAAATAACTTAAGGCCGTTTTCACACCGAGGCATCGGCGCTTTAACGTTGTTTTTGCAGAGTATTCGGTTTTAACCCCAGCTAGCGGCCAAAAAAGGGTTAAAACCGCTCGCAAAGCAGTTTTCCGGCGGTTTGCCCCTGCTGGCCATTAATTTCATTGGGCAGGAGTGGTGGAGGAGCAGTGTACACAGATGCTGCTTGCAGGACTTTTTTTTAACGTCCTGCCAGTGCATCGCCTTAGTGTGAAAGCCCTCAGACTTTGACACTGAGGCTGCAGGGGAGCCGTTTTTCAGGCTCTTTACAGGCGCTATTTTTAGCCCATCACTATTAGAACACTGCAGGCAACTAGCAGTTCCTGATCCTAGGAAACCATGGCACCGAGAACATGGGGATGGCCACATCTGAGGTCTATAATTCTACTGGTGAATTTGGAAAAGCAGGCTGAGGAGGGAGAATTTTTTTTTTTTCAAAGGCACACCTACCCTTTAAATCTTTTCCTTTTAAAACATGCCAAAGAATATAATTTTGTTTGAGACTAAAATGTATCGCCAGTGCATTTGGGAAGTTAATGGGTAATGTGTATGTGTATAACTATTTATGAAATGTAGAAATTCAAATAAGCGCTATAGTAAGAAAAATACACAAAATTATTGTTCAGAAGTAAATTCTGCCACTTCAGACTCCAAATACCATAATAAACGCTATTTAAAAATTAGCTTTATAAATGAAAATGTACTATGTGAATAATGCTATTTGCTTTTCATGTGGTACCTGGAATGGAAATAGGAAATAGCATGGAAATAGGCTATTAATTCATTAAGGTTCATTTATGGACATATTTTTATGCAATGTTTTTGTCTATGTTTAAACTTAATTCTCAGTAATGTGCTGAAAACCACATGTCAAATCAGATTTCTGATTTTCAGCTCTCCTCCAAGGAAGAGAAAGGCACCTGTTCTGAATTTTCATATCTTCCACAGCTACTGTATGTGGAGGATGCATGAATGATGCTAAATGAATGGAACAGTGATTTTACCATCTACTACAGTGGTTCTCAACCTTACTAGTGATGTGACCCTTTGATAAAATCTCCCAAGTTGTGGGGACCCCTAACAGTAAAATTATTTTCGTAGAGTGGGTTGTCAGCACCCAAGGCAAGACATGTAATTTGCGCCCCTAACCCATGGACATTTAGCGCTCCGAGTCCCTTCCAATGGCGACCCTCCCAAAATGAGGCTGTGCCCCACCATGTGCCTCCCCCCCAAAAAAATAAAAAACATTTTTTTTGCATTTTTTTGTATTTTGCTCGGGCCGCCGCTGGAGTAACAGTCTCTCCTGAGAGGGAGAGTGTCCCCCATTAGCTCTGCGGGGCATTCCTTCCCCTCCCTCTGCTCGCTGACACTGCATAATGTGAGCGCTCACACAACCACAGCCGCCCGATCTGCTCCTTCCCCTGCATCCTCATTGGCACGGAGAAGAGCGAGTTGCAGACAGGACTCCATGAGCACTGTAGGGGAGGGGGGGGGGCAAGCCTTCATCTCAGTTACTGAAAAACAGACTGATTTCTCCCATCCTTAGGACAGGAGGACAGGAGAACCAGCCTGTAAATTGTGAGCGTGGTCACTCTTTTACAGCCCAGCGAGTCCAGCCACCTCCCCTCCCCCTCACTCTCCTCACATACGAGCAGGGAGGAACACAGCTCCTCCTCCTCCTTTCAGTCCCGTCCACACTATCCCGGTGCTGTATCTGAACAGAGGGGATGTGTGGGCGGGAAATATGAAAATCAGCAGCATTCCTGGCTGTGTGTGAATGATGCCTGAGATTCTAGCCTGGACCGTGGGTAAGTGTGTGCACTGCAGACTGTAGTACACTGTAATCACTGAACTGCATTATCTCCATATCTTCTCTCCCCCATCTGTCTCCCTCCCCCTCTCCTGTTCTTTCAAGATATTCACAATTTACTTTCACTTTCACTTAGGCAGGTAATATACAGTGCATATTTCTTTCCTGCATCCACATATTGCAGGAAAGAAACTTGCATGATTCCCCCATCAACACAGACAGTGGTGAAAGGGGATTATCTCTCCTGCCCAGCAATTGTATTCTCCCGACAAACTGTGATTATCACTAGTGGCTATACAGCAACCACTAGTGATAATCATAAGAGAATCTGCTCATTAATAGTTAAAATCTCAGCCAGTTCCTGCTGAACCAGCTGAGATTTAAACTGTCTATGGCTGGTCTTAGCTCTTAGGCATTGATCACTTTTTTTCATTCAACTAAGACAGGGGTGCCCAACCTTTTGAATAGCGAGGGCCACTTAAGCAACTTGGTAACCAGTCGTGGGCCACAATGAGTAGAGCGGAGGGATGACAGGTCACGGCTACTCTATAGGCCCTCTGATCCGCCCAGATGGAAGGGGACGAATTCCCTTTTTCGGATTGGAGGTAGGCGGGCATAAATGGACATCTGTCGCTCAGAGGTGAATTGGGTCCCATTTAGTCGGGCTGATCGTGTGAAAAGGGCCTAAGACTGCTTTCACACTGATGTGCTTCGGTTTACCCACACCACGGGTGCAGCGTAGTGCACCTGCGTCTATCCTGCGAGTTAGCTGAACTTTGCCTTAGACTCTGCCTGTGGCAAAAGCCGGTGGTGTAGAGGAAGCATTGGCTTATGGGGCTCTGTTTTTCTTCCTCTACCACCAGCTTCATTCACAACACTGATGCTGTGGTATGGCGGGTCGGCAACCTGCAATCTGGGCTTGCCAACCCACCATTCCAGAGCAGAAGGTCGCGGGCCACATCAGAGGGCTCCGCGGGCTCCGCGGGCTCCGCGGGCTGAACTAAGAGGTTGAATAAAAAAAAAAATGATCCAATTTCCCCCATCTACACATTATAGGTGGATGGGGGAATCCTCCCAGTGTGGACCAGTGCTGGAACAACCAGAGTTGCTGTCCTGTCCCGGCTATTCACAGCGCTGGACTCCGTCTCCATGGCTGCGGCGGCAGCACATAGGAACCCAGTGCTGGTTACTTTATGGGGCTAATGTACAGGAGGACCAGCACAATTTGTTGTTGGAGATGGGCCTGCCAGGAAGCTCACACTGCACAGCGCTAATCACAGGCAGTGAGACATTTTCCCGGTCCGCAGCTGCACAGATCAGGAAATGTCTCACTGGCTGTGATTAGCACTGTGGAGTGTGGGCTTCCTGTTGGGATCGTGCATGTGAGATTTCAAACACACCCAAGCCCATCTATATTGGTTGTAGACAGTTGAGCTCCCTGCAGGTTGCTTAGCAGCAGTGGAACCTTCTTTGACAAGCTGATCGGGATGCAATCCAGGTGATGCTCCTAGTCAAATCCTAGTGTTAAATATCAGTGATTTTATTGCTCAAAGCCCACACTTTACAGACATAGAGATTCAGGAAAGGTTACCACTAGGCTAACTGCCGAACAGAAAACAAGAAACGCTAAGTTCGTGCGAGCAGCGTTGATTATATATATGTGGTTGTATTCTTGATGCTAATAAATACTGTGTTTATTAGATCTGACAGGGAGAATCACCTGGATCACATCCCGATCGTAGTAAAGGGCCCCAGGATATATATATATATATAGATCTATATATATATAGATATATATATATATATATATAGATATATATATATATATATATCTATATATATATATATATAGATATATATATAAGTGCATTTTATAGTTGACCCCCCTACTTTTGTCCTTGTCCCCCTATGTATCACCCCCTCCCCTTCTCTGTCAGCTGGAGCTAGAAGAGACAGAGAGAGAGCGGCTCTAATTGGATTCTTCGTGCCGCCACCTTGCTTCCTCCAAGGTAATCATGGCACTGATTTCTGGGGGGGGCCATGGCAGAGGCTGCCCAGGCTCAGCTCACACTTTCACCGGGGCCGGCCACAGCCACAAACGCAGCTCTCCTCAAACCCACACTTTCTTCATGCAGAGAGATGGAAGAGGTGGGCGGACCAATTGATTGGCGTGAAGGCTGTGAATGCTGGGGCGGCCGCGGTCTCTGACATCACTGGTTGCTAGGCGACGGTCGGCAAGCAATTTTAGCAACCAGTGCAGGAGACAGCGCAACGCCGACTAGCATCTGCTCCGCTCTGCTCTCTGCTATCATAAAAAAAAAAAAATCTTGCCGGCTGGGCTGCCGCCCCCTCCTAAATGCTGCCTGGAACCATGGTCCCATTGGGTCCCATGGTAGGGCCAGCCCTGGCCCTGCCTCTCCAGTACCTTTTCAGTGTGTGCATGTGTATTCTGTGTGTATGTACACTTGGTGGGGTATACTGTGTGTGTTTGTGTGTGTATACTGTGTATGTATACTGTATGTGTGTATACTGTGTGGCCCCATAATCTATTGCCTGGGGGCCCCGTAATCTCCTATTGCCCGGGGGCCCCATAATCTCCTATTGCCCGGGGCCCCATAATCTCCTATTGCCAGGGCCCCATGAGTTGTCAGTCTGCTCCTGGAGGGACCACAGGTTACTGGTGCATGGAACAGTAATAATAAACATAGCGATGTTACAGGGGCACATTTTCATGGTGCAAAGGAAAATATTAATTCTGCTGATTATGTGTCGGATATTGGTTCTGTATGGCAAGGTTTAAGTGAGGAAGATATAGGGTATTTTACCGTGGTAGGGTACCCCTTAATTCCCAAGTGTTAGTTAACCCCTCCTTGCCTGTGAGGCTCTCTGCTACTATGATTGGCGAATCCTCTTTTAAAGAGGCCATGGTTAAAAAAAAGGTTAGGAGAGGTGAATTAATTGACATATTGTCATTTTTACCTGCTTCAAAAGAATGTCTGTCTTAATCTGACAAGCGGGCAGGGGAACGTACAGAAGATGATAGAATGAGAATTATTCCAAAGACCTTCCAGAACTGGTTACAGACTTTTTGCATTTATGCAGCTGTCACAGGTGAACATTTCCCTAATAAATGCTCTGTTTTATTCCAGCATTTGAATATCATTGCTGAGGCCTTTCGTAATTTCGGTGGTTATGCATGGTACACGTATGACGAGAATTTTCGGCAGAAATTGTAAGTTCATCCCTCTTTGCATTGGGGGTCCAAGGATGTGGGTTTATGGCTAAATTTAATGTTACCCCCAAAACCACAATTCACTCAGGGTTAGGTGCTACCCCTCAAATGACATTTCGTAAAGGATTCTATTTTGCCTTCAACGAAGGGCAATGCAAATTTCTATCTAACTGCAGGTATAGGCAAAAGTGCTCGCACTGCAATGAGAATCATTCTGGCAGTAGGTGCTTTCGCAGAGATGCCTCAACCTCTTTTCAATCACTTTATAGGGACGCTAGTGGGAAAAGCCTTAATTCCAGTGAGACTAGCAAGAATGCTTTCCTGGCTAAGTCATTATCCAGACCGCAGGATGGCAACTCTGATAATTACCGTATTTATTGGTGTATAACACGCACAGGCGTATAACACGCTCCATAACTTTAAGATGGTAGTTTCAGGAAAAAATCTTTCCACAGCCCCCTGCATATAACACGCAGGCACAGTTTACCCTCTATTTTTATTGTAAAAAAGTGAGTGTTATACGCCAATAAATACAGTAATGGTTTCAGGGATTTTTGGTTCCCCCTTTTAATGGGCCGGGCTGTAATATGGTAAGGAATTTTAAATCTGCTTTTATGCATTTGTCTGTGGTGGAAGATAAAATCTCTACAGAAATTTCTGAAGGTAGGATAGCTGGCCCATTTTCTTCCCCGCCATTTCAAAATTTGGGTATTGTTCTTAACCACTTGCCTACTGTGCACCTACACCCCCTTCCTGCCCAGACTGCCCAGACAAAATGTTAGCTTCCGGCACTGCGTCGGTTTAACTGACAATTGCGCGGTCGTGCGACGTGGCTCCCAAACAAAATTGCCATCCTTTTTTCCCCACAAATAGAGCTTTCTTTTGGTGGTATTTAATCGCCTGTGTGGTTTTTATTTTTTGCGCTATAAACAAAAAAAAAGCGACAATTTTGAAAAAAGACACAATATTTTTTGCTTTTTGCTATAATAAATATCCCATTTAAAAAAAAAAAAAAATTTTTATCTCAGTTTAGGCCGATACGTATTCTTCTACATATTTTTGGTAAAAAAGTGTAAAAAATAAAATCGCAATAACCGTATAGTGACTGGTTTGCGCAAAAGTTATATTGCCTACAAAATAGGGGACATAATTATGATTTTTATTTATTATTTTTTTTACTAGGAATGGCGGCGATCTGCGATTTTTTTCTCGGGACTGGGACATTATAGCAGACACATCGGACACTTTTGACATATTTTTGGGACCATATACATTTATACAGTGAACAATGCTATAAATATGCATTGATAACTGTATAAATGCAACTGGCAGGGAAGGGGTTAACCACTAGGGGAAGGGGTTAAATGTTTCTCCTAGTTTGTGTTCTAACTGTGGGGGGAGGGGGGGTGACTGGGGGAGGTGACCGATTGTGTCCCTATGTACAAGGGACACAATCGATCTCCTCTCTCCCTGACAGGGACGTGCAGCTCTGTGTTTACACACAGAGCTGCACGTCCCAGCTCAGTTACACGGCAATCGCGTGTGCCCGGTGGCAATCGCGGCCGGGCAGCTTTCTATGACTGCACGTCATATGACGTGCAGTCAGGACAATGAAGTTATCCGCCCGCCGTCATATGACGGTGGACGGATGACAAGTGGTTAAAAGGAGAGTGACTGTTTTCTTTTAATACATCATCTTTCCTATCTGACGGACTAATTTCTGAATGATGAAGTTTCTAATGTCGTGGCTCCAGTGTCCTATTCTTCCTTTGATAAGGCTCTTGTTATTTTAAGGCAGAAGGGACGCGGTGCGTTATTGGCTAAGGCAGACGTAAAATCTGCTTTTCGTTTGCTGCCAGTCCACCCACTGGGTTTCAATTCCTTAGGTTTTAAATTTCAAGTGAAATTTTATTTCGACAAATGTAAGCCCATGGTGTTTTCTTTGTCATATTTTTATATTAAAGCTTTTTGTAAGTTTTTACACTGGGTTTTGTCCGTATCTTTTTGCATTATTTGGATGATTTTTTTATTTATTGGCCCTGCTGGCTCCCCTTCTTGTCTAGAGTCATTACAATTGTTTTTTGGCATATGTGAATACTTTGGGGTTCCGCTTGCACCTGAAAAGACGGATTCTCCCTCTACCACTATTGAATTTTTGGGTATTACTATTGACACCTTGCTAATAAATTTCAGATTGCCCTTACACAAGCTTCAAAAGATGACATCAATGATAGCTGTCTTTCTATTTAAAAGAAAAGTGTTACTAAAAGAAGCCCAGTCTTTATTGGGTCTTTTTGCCTTTGCTGACAGGGTCATTCCTATGGCCAGGGTATTCTCCCATAGGTTTGCTCTGGCTACCAGTGGTTTCCTTATTCTCACATATGCATTTCAAAAAGCATTAGGGAAGATCTAAAAGTTTGGGATGCCTTTTTGTGTAACTTTAATGGTTCCACAATATGGCAACAAGATTTTATTAATAATTATCAGTTACATTTTTTCACAGATGCCGCTGGTTCCTCGGTCTTCGTAGCTTTAATGGACAGCCATTGGTGTGCCGCCAAGTGCCACTCGGATTAGTTGCCGCAGGACATCCTTTAGAATCTTGTCCTCCTGGAATTATTCCCAATAATAGTTTCCATAGTGGTATGGAAGGATGGCTTCAAAAACCACAGAGTTCTGGTGCACATGGATAACAAGGGTGTTTTCTTTGTCATTAACACTTTATCCTCAAAATCTGAACCAGTTATTAGATTGCTGCATTTTCTAGTTTTACACTGTATGCGTTTTAATATTTGGTTAAAAGCGGCTCATATTGCAGGTGTACATAATAACATAGCTGCCGCTTTATCTTGTTTGCAGTTCGAGAAGTTTCGGGACTTGGCTTCAACAGCGGATCATTACAGCAATCCCTTGCCCAGATTTCCTCTGGGGCTTAATTTGGAAATTATAGTATCAGGGGTGGACTGACAACTCATGGGGCCCCCAGGCAATAAGAGGTTATGGGGTGCCCAGGCAATAGGAGATTATGGGGCCCCCAGACAATAGATAATGGTACCACACAATATACACATAAATACTTGTCTGTCCTGGAAATTTTAAGCTTCTCCTATAAGCAAATAATTTATTTGCACTTAAAAGCACAAATACAGCTCTCTTGTATAATGCCGGGAAATGCGCGGATCTTTATCTCCAAGTAACACAGACACAGATTCTGGTATCACGTTGAGCTTAGCAGAATCCTCTCTAGGATGATCAGCTCTGTTTATTTATACTGTCAACACGAATAACAAAGCGAGGTGGTGGCTTTAGAATCAGCCAATCAGACATTTGTATTCTTTAAAAGAACCAATTGAACACATGGATATGTTCAAATAGAATTCAAGTAGTGATGTGTGCAGATTGTCATGTGCAGAGCCATGCGGCAGGTTTTTTGTGAGACACAAAGGGGCAGATTCACAAAACAATTACGCCTGTCTAACTGGGGTTAGACAGGAGTAATTTCAAATTTCGCGCGGCGTATCACTAGTTTGAATCCTCAAACCATGATACGCCGGCTTCGGGCTTCGATCCGAGAGGCTTACGTCTTCGTAAGCCTTCGGATCTACGCTGCCATCTATTTGCGGCCGCTGGGAGGAGTTCGCGTCGTTTTGGTGCGTCGGGATATGCAAATGTGTTTTTACGGGGATTCACGAACATACGAGCGGGCGTCGCAATCGTTTTCGTCTATTTTTTTATACGTAATGTTAGAGCAGCTTTTTGCTGCTCTAACTTTACGTAGCCCATGTTAAGTATGGCCGTCGTTCCCGCTTCGAATTTATTTAAAATTTTATTTTGTTTACGTAACTCGTCGGGACGTGGATCGGCCGTAAAGTACGCTACATAAACAACGAATGACGTCACGACGTGATTTCGCGCAATGCACGGCGGGAAATTTGCGAACGGAGCATGCGCAGATCGATCGCCGCGGGAACGCGCCTAATTTAAATGTTTCACGCCCCCTACTCGCGCAGATGGATTGCGACGGGAGAAATACACTACGCCGCCGTCGTTTACCGTAGAAAATCTACCTGAATTCCACGTAGAGCAAGGTAAAAAACGGCGGCGTAGTGTATTTCTGATACGCTACGATAATCCATTTCTCTGTGAATCTGCCCCAAAGTCTCTCACAATTTGAACACCATACCACTGCTACCAATAACGCAAACCACACTCTATCTATTTTGTATAGTTATGCTATGGTTCCCATGTACGCAGATCTGTTTTCTTGGAGTCGTTAATGCAGCCGCCATGAAGTGGCCAGTCTCTTGATGAGGCATGAACGAACATCCCTAAAAGAGCAAACAGATCTGCCGTGTCCACGGGAATGTTTTATGCAGCTAATGGTCTTCCACCAACGTCTGTATGTGCGAATATGCTCACATGAGCGCATTACAGCAAAACTGACACTGGGGGACATCTGACAACTTGCATTAATAAAAATTTCCACAACAGTCCACCTTCTTCTATATCACTGTTCTAAATTTATTGGGTGGACAAATTGATTAAAATATGGACTGGACACTTTAGTCTTTGAGACTAAGCAGGATTTTGGTTAATGTTTTCAGGTGACTGTTGATTAAAGTTATTGTTTGCTTTTTAAGTTATATTTTATTATCATCCAATAAATGGCCACAAGGGGTGAATTTACTAAAACCAGTGAGTGTAAAATCTACTGAAGCTCTGTATAGAAACCAATCAGCTTCCAATTTGTATGTTCAAATCTTAACTGAACAAGCTGACGTTAGAAGCTGATTTGCTACTTTGCACAGCTGCACCAGATTTTGCACTCTCCACTTTTAGTAAATCAACCCCTGTGTGTGACCTGTGTTAATCTATACATACAAACGCAGGCACACCACTAGGGCACATTGTAAATCATTTTTTCTATGTGGCCTGGTCACACCAAAATGCTGCCTTGAGGTAGGTTGCAGTGCATTGCATAACAATGCAGACATGCTGCATTTATTTTTCAACATACCAGACCCCACCTCATGTAAACCCACATCTGCTGCAATGCATAGCAATGAATGTATTAACATTTGTGACAATTCAATAACATAAACGTAGGAACTGGAGAGCCCTAGACTAATGCGTGGTTCCTTCCACCCAGTCTATGTCTGGATAATTGCAATCCCCCCATTATGATGACACTTCCCATCCTTGCTGCTGATCCAAATTGTGATAGGAGGCCTGTCTCCCCCTCCTCCCTCAGGTTAGGGGGCCTATAGCATACTCCCAGTATTATTCTCCCCTTAGTTTCATCCCTTTGGAGCTCTACCCATAAGGATTCCACCTCCTCCCTAGCTCCCTTAGTGATGTCATCGCTCACATTAACTTGTACACTATTCTTGATATATAGGCTTACCCCTCCCCCTATTTTACCCTCTCTATCCCTGCGATAAAGGGAATACCCTTGAATGGTTGCCAGCCAATCATGATAGCTGTTGAACCAAGTCTCTGAAATTCCCACAAAATTGATATCCTCCTTGTATAACAGCATCTCTAGTTCACCCATCTTGTCCACCAGGCTCCTGGCATTGTTGAACATGCCACGTAGTTTAGATCGGTCGCAATCTGTCTTCTTGTTAGGAGTTCCGAGGTTGCTAATAGGACTTGTTACTGTACTTACCTCTCGTTTATGTGCTTTAGTCAACCTACCACTAATGCCCCAATACTACCCTATCCAAGGACCACGGCTATGGAACGCTCTACCAACAGACATCCGCTTGCAAGAAAACCATCGGGCCTTCAGGAAGAAGCTTAAGACCCACCTCTTCTGAAGGATTAGAACGACGCCGGATGGAAGCGCCTTGAGGCGATTTAGTTCGCATGTGCAGCGCTATACAAGTTATTCACTCACTCACCCTCTGAAATATGTTCCGTGCTGACTATTTTTATCTCTGGACCTCCCCACCGTCACCTAGTTTAAAAGCCCCTCTAACTTTTCAGCCATTTTCACTCCAAGCAGATCTGCAACCTCCTGTATACAAAAGAAACCAGCCTGCGTGTTAAAATGGCTTGTTTTAGCATGTTGTCTGCTGTGAACAAGGCCTTGTCGGCTGGTAGGATCAATGTATTGCTGCTGCATGTTTTACATTATTCATGCTCTATACCAATGATGTTAAATTCTGCATCTCAAGACCCCCAACAGTATAAACTTTTTAGGCCTCTTCATACTTTCAACTTTGTGTGGATAGACGCTACTAATAAATGTGGATACACGCTACTAATAAATGAATCCCTACCCCTACATGGCAGTGAAAAACGTGTTGCTAGTGAGCCTTGAGGACCAGGCATGAGCCCCACTGCTCACTATTTCTACCAAATGATTATTACCAGCTAAAGGCATGCCAAAAACCACTGACTCCCCTAGCTTGTCTGACCAAGAATAAGGAGAAGTGAGCAAACAGTCCTTGACAATGATTATCTTGGGGGAGAAAACAGCTATCACACAAAAAATTTGAAACTATTCGATCAGTCATTGCAGAGCAGCCAGCCTGGTACATAGACAGGATATCACTGGATTGAACTGTCATATCACATTTATGCCAAGATTAAATTACCTAATACTGTATTTGCTGGCGTATAAGAATACCTTTTACACTTAAAAAAACTGGCCAAAAAGCAGGGGTCGTCTTATACACCAGGTCAGCTGCTTGAATGCCTGCTGGATGTGCGGTAATACTGTATGTAGCTTTGGCTACATACAGTATATACCTCTTCGCCAATCCCAGTGAGCGATGTATTTAAATGAATACAGAGCCTGCTCGGATTGGGGTAACTACCTCTGCCAATCCAAGCAGGCTACATACAGTAGCCTGTTCGGATTGGCTTTAAGAGTCAGAGAGGCGTGGGCTGATGATGTTACAGCTTCTGCAAATCCAAGCAGGCTTTGTATTCATTAATAGAATACATCGCTCGCACTGATTGGCTCCAGCTCCAGCAAGAATGAAGAAGAATATGGCTACAGAAGGAAGAAATATGAAGCGTCGGAAGGGGGGTTGTCTTATACATTGAGTACAAGCAAAAAATCGTAAAAAAATGTAAAATGAGGGGTCATCTTATATGCCCAGGTGCCTTATACACAGGCAAATACGGTAAGTGTGAAATTCTCTATTAATATATTATATGTGTAATATGATGCAGCCTGTAGGCTCCTGACAAGCAGTATATAGTGAATAAATATGGTGTAAATTCCTGTAACCTTTTTGATGTCTTTTTATTTATTTAGCTTTGTACACAAAGTTTTGTGAGTTTTTTGTGGCTCACACTATTAAATATATACCCAACAGCATCAGCTGCTTTCTTGAAATTCTATTGAGTGAACAGCTATCCTCTTCACAATGTTAAACTTGACTAGCCCAATTAATAACTGTGCATTACTAAGGAAATCAGAGCAGCTTCACATTCACTTCCCAAAGTTAGTGCTAGTACAGGGAAAGCACTTTGCAATTTAAGTACTGTGCTGTCCTAAAAAGCACTGACGCACTATTACCAAAACACAGTTCAGAATCTTCTTATCATAATGTGTTGATCTGGACTTGCTCACATTATTGGGTAATGTTGGTCTGTACTGCCTGCAAGAGTTGGTAGAGCACAATAGAATTCCCTTTAGGCTTTATTTAACATTTCTTCTCTGTCTTTTAGATGAATCCAAATGCCAGCCTGGGGACGAAGAATCAGTTCCCCGACTAGTCCCAGTTCTTCACGTTTCTGACTCGCACTGATCCAGAAATGGCGCAATAACGTTGACAAAACCACTTTCTCTTCCATCAATGCAAATCGTTGGCCTATAAAGTGAAACAGAAAGCTAATATCATTGCCCAAAAAAAAACAAATCCGACTACAATTATGTGTTAAACAATCATATTTTATTGTGTATTATATTATTTGTAACTGCAAGATGTCTATAATGAAACTAGAGCCAACTAAGAATGAGAAGCATCAATTACACCCATAACTATATTTTATAATGGAGTTTCACCCAAAATTGGAACTTCCACTTTAAGTACTCCTCGCTCCCTTACATGCCACATTTGGCATGTAATTTTTTTTTGGGGGGGGGGGAGTGGGTTCTTTGTTTTGAAGGGGACTTCCTGTACCACTTCCTCCTTCTGCCTAGGTGACTCCTCCTCTCCCCCACTCCCTCTAGGCAATCTCCTGGGACACATGACAGGTCCCAGAAGATCGCCTATCCACTCCGAGAGGGGAGTGCGACTCGTGCATGCACGCCTGGTCATGAAGACACAAGCTGTCACGGCTGGGTGTCCACAGTTCCAATGGAGGCGGCGCGGAGAGGAGATGGAGAGGAGCGGGCATCGCTGGACCGTGGCACAGGTGAGTGGCTGTTTATTAAAAGTCAGAAGCTATACTCTTTGTAGCTGCTGACATTTAACCTCCCTGGCGGTATGATTCTGTCTGGAATTACGTACCAAAAGCGGTACAATTATTTTGCATGGAAATTCTGCGTTTTATACAATTTTTAGGAATAACTCACTTAAATTTGTCCAAACCAGAGTCTAGTAGACATCCCGGTTATGATAAAGTTTGAAACACAAAATCATAAAATTATAATATAATAAATAACTATAAATAATTATAACAAATAATAATGTAATTATAATAAAAATTATTCACTAATGTAATCAAATCAAAATCACTGAAATTTGCTCAGTTGCAGAATTGTCGTTGTCATTACTTTTATTTTTTTATGACGAATTTCCCCACAAATCGCTATCGCTCAATTCTGCAAGTGATTATCATTTATTATCGCTGTTTTCTAGCTGCTCTAAAATCACTTTTGACATAAAGGGACACTTTTGGTTGCTATGGACAATCTACAGTTTGCAGGCACAAAAAAAATGTTTTTATTATGTAAAAGAACATGCAGGGCACTGGGCAGACCACTAGGGACAAGGGGGGTGTGTACTTTTTACATACAGTACTGTAATCTATAAGATTACAGTATTCTGTATGTAATGTGTTTGTTTACTTTTTTGAATTTGCCGCCGGTCTCCGCCCCCGTGCGCCGTTACGTCGCAGGGAACGGAGATCGGCAGCGCGCGGGCACTGTGTGGATGCATCGCTGAATCCAGGGACAAGGTAAGTACAATACCCTGCCTGGATACAAGGTAAGCCAGCGCGCGCTGCAGGCTCTGCATATTCACCCCGAGCGCGACTCGGGGATATCGATATTTACATAAAAAATCCACCCCGAGTCGCGCTCGGGGATAACGGCAGGGGGGTTAATCAACTAAAAATAGCCTGGAACTCCACTTTAAGTAGATGAGTAATTAACTATAAATAAGTCAACAATCAAGGTATTACTTTTACCATCTAAAATGTTATTGTGTATATTTCTGTAGTGCTTTTCTTCCTGGGTACTCAAAGGGCTTATCTGATAATGATGAGGCAGCCATCTTGGATGCGTTCAGTAGAATATCATACTAGGGCAACATTTTAGAGCAGAGTCAATTAACTTACCAGCATGTCTTTGGAGTGTGAGAGGAAAGTGCAGTACCCAGAGGAAACCAACACAAGCACAGAGAGAACATGCAAAATTCATGCAGATAGTGTCCTGTCTGAGACTCAAACCAAAGACCCCAGTACTAAGGCAAAAATGCTAACCGTTAAGCTATTCTGCACCTCAAGTAAAGGTAAAGGAAAGTATCAGTAATATCCTTACCTTCAGGAATGTACTTGTTTACCAGTGAAATTACATGATCTTTGATCACTTTGGGCCTAAAACTGTGTTAAGGTAGAACATGCCATCACTCTTGGATGGGTTGATTTTTGGTAGAGCTGGGCAGTCCTGGTGTGGTGGATTCTAACAGCAGTGGGAAGACCCAATGCCACGTGCACTTGAATGTTGCTTTGTAATTGAATGGTGACAACACCACGGCATGTATGATGTCACAATCTTATAGCATGTATGGATAATTTTAACACCTTTACTTATATCCTCTATCATCACTTACCTATACAATTGCGTAGTCCTGCAGAAAATGGGACATAGGCATATGGACTGCGACCACTTATATTTTCTGGAAAAAATCTCTCTGGTCGAAATTCTTCAGGTTCAGGGAAATATTCAGGATCACGATGTAAAGCGTAGGGAATAATTAGAGCATTTACACCTTTAGGCACGTGAAAACCTCCTAAAATTGAGAAAGTAAAGTAACATGTATTTAAAAAAATTGGTTGAGCACAGGGCTGTCCAGCTATTCTCTTGGGGCTCAGTTATGGTCAGGTCAAACTTCTGTCTTCATTGCTTAACCAAGATCAATTTCCTGACTGTTGAAGTTTTCTGACCATTTTCATCTTCTCAGGTGTGTATATGTGTGTGTGTGTATATATACACTATATTACCAAAAGTATTGGGATGCCTGCCTTTACACATTAACTTTAATGGCATCCCAGTCTTAGTCCCTAGGGTTCAATATTGAGTGGGCCAACTCTTTGCAGCTATAACAGCTTCAACTCTTCTGGGAAGGCTGTCCAAAAGATTTAGGAGTGTTTGACCATTCTTCCAGAAGCACATTTGTGAGATCCGGGACTGATGTGGATGAGAAGGCCTGGCCCACAGGCTGCGCTCTAATTCATCCCAAAGGTGTTCTTTCTGGTTGAGGTCAGGATTCTGTGCTGGTCAGTCAAGTTCCTCAACTCCCAAACTCACTTATCCATGTCTTTATGGACCTAGCTTTGTGCACTGGTCCAAATCATTTGGTGGAGAGGGGATTATAGTGTGGGGTTGTTTTTCAGGGTTTGGGCTTGACTCCTTAGTTCCAGTGAAGGGAACTCTTAAGGCGTTAGCAAACTAAGACATTTTGGACAATTTAATGCTCCCAACTTTGTGGGAACAGATTGGGGATGGCCCCTTCCTGTTACAACATGACTATGCACCAGTGCACAAACAAGGACCATAAAGACATGGATGATCAAGTTTGGGGTGGAGGAACTTCACTGGCCTGGACAGAGTTCTGACCTCAACACTATGGGCCAGATCCAAAAAGGAATTACGCCGTCGTAATTTCAAATGTGTCGTATCTTTGCGCCGATTCTCAAAGCAAGATACGGCAGAAAACATGGCTTCAGTCGTCCGGCGTAACTTGCCTACGCCGGCGTATCGTGGGCGAATAGTTACGCTGGACGCATTAGACATTCCCAATAAAAATATGCAAATGAGCTAGATACGTCAATTCACGAACGTATGTGCGCCCAGCGCATTGATATACGTCGTTTACGTAAGGCGTATGAGCGGCGTAAAGTTACCCCTGCTATAAAAGGTGCATCCCATGTTATGTATGGACGTCGGAACAGCGTCAAATTTTCCATCGTTTACGTCCTTTGCGTAAGTCGTACGCAAATAGGGCTGTGCGTAAGTTACGTTCACGTTGAAAGCATTGAGTATTTGCGACGTGATTCAGAGCATGCGCACTGGGATACGTCCACAGACGGCGCATGCGTCGTTCGTTCGGCGGGTCATTTACGTGGGGTCACGATTCATTCACATACAACACGCCCACTACCAGCCTACTTTGAATTACGTGCACTTACGCCAGCCCATTTACGCTACGCCGCCGTAACTTAGGACGCAAGTGCTTTGAGAATACGGCACTTGCCTATCTAAGTTGCGGAGGCATAGCATAAAGAAGATATGCTACGCCCACACAAAGTTACGCCGATCTATGTGGATCCGGCCCTATAGAACAGTTTTAGGATGAATTAGAGCTGAGACTGCTAGCTAGGTCTTCTCGTCCATTTGAAGATGTTATGCCGCGTACACACGATCACTTTTTGTGATGAAAAAAAACGTCATTTTATGTGACGAAACAAAACGACGTTTTTCAAACTTCATTTTCAAAAACGACATTGCATACACACCATCGTTTTTCCACAATGCTCTTGCAAAGCGCGGTTACGTAAGACACTTTCGACGGCACTCTGTTCCATTGAAGCTCCCATCTCATAACTTGCTTCTAAGCATGCGCAGGTTTAAAAACGTTGTTTTAAACGACGTTTTGCCCACACACGGTCACTTTTTATGACACAAAAAACGACATTTTGAAAAACGACACAAAAAATTCAAGCATGTTGGAATTTTTTTTTGGTCGTTTTTTTGAAGGCATAAAACGACGTTTTGCCCACACACGATCATTTTAAATGACGTTTTTTAAAACGTCGTTTTTTTTCATCACAAAAAGTGATCGTGTGTACGCGGCATTATAGCTGTAAAGGGTTGACCAACTCAATATCGAACCCTACGTTTGCTAATATAGTATATATGTACTGTATACAGAAGATTTATATACAGTGTATCATCCCTGACAATTCTCAAATCACAGAAAAAAGGTGAGGAAACAATTTTATGTTCCTATTTCTATTTTATTTCATGTAAGTACTATATTCCAATGAAAAACTTTAAATATCGTGTTTATCGGCGTATAACACGCACCCTAACTTTAAGAGGGAAACATTTTGGGGGAAAAACTTTACACAGCCCCCTGCGTATAACACGCAGGCACAGTTTACCCTCTATTTTCAGGGTAAAAAAGTGAGTGTTATATGACAATAAATACAGTATATTATGATTATGGTGTATGAATAAAGCCATGTGTATTATTTTTTTTTATTGTTTCAGTCGCCAAGCCATTATTATGAGCCATTACAGAAGAAAGACAGACAGGCCTCATATACCGTAGGTTTGCAAAGTACTGTCACACTAGAAACTTACGTATTGTGCAATCCTCACAAAGAGTGCGAGCAAAGAATGGAACAGATGGAAAAATGCGAAGGGCCTCCTTTATTACAGCTTCTAAATAGCGTAGGCGTTTTATATCTTCCATTGTGACTGGGCGGTCAGATTCACCTGCAGAATACAGCAATGTAAAATTGTCTAGAGTTATAATATAGATGAATTAAGAGCATCCTGGATTGTACATATAACCTCATCCAAATTCATTGTAAGATAATCAAATCAAAAGCCCTAACCAACAGGCGTCAAACACAAGGCCCGCAGGCTGAATCCGGCCCTCCAGGCCATTTCATGTGGCCCTCGCACCTCTCCTGCAGCCCTCTTTTTGTCCTCCTCAAGACCCTTACTTTCTGCTTTTAAGCAATGCATCCAGCTTCCCAGCAGCAGCATAAGGAAAGGGGGGTGAACTGTGATGTAAGGTAGGGTGACCAGACATCCCCAGTTTCAGGGGACAGTCCCCTGATTGAGGACACTGTCCCCAGACCAAGTCTGTCCCTGATTTTGTCCCCAGATTGGATTTAATAGGGGGCAGGGGCAATTTCAAAGACAGTCAGTGCAGAATTAAAATAAAATAATTAGAATTACCCCCCCCCCCCACTCTGCCTACTAGCATAGGGGGGTTGTATTTTTCCCATTATCTGTGCCCCTTTCTGATGATCATGTGCTGGTCGGAGCGGAGGGAATATTTCTTTAGTTTCGGGTGCATGCCCATTCAGCTTCGCTTGCATGTTCTTCTGCCTTGGCCAGTCCTGACCAGCCATCTGCCTATCTCCTTGCCTTCCCCGGTGGAGTGATCTTCCTCCGCTCCCCATACAGTAGTAGCCGGGGGGGCCCGAAGAGTAAGACTTGAGAGGCTGTGAGGCGGGCGATGACGACCAGCAGAGAGTCGCTGATTGCCGCCATTACTAGTAAAGAAAAATATGTCCCCGGATTTCATTTTAAAAATCTGGTCACCTTAATGTAAGGGAGAGTGGGGGACTCAACTTCTAATGGTGGGGTGACTCTTAACATCTAATGTAAGGCGAGGGGAATGCACTGAATATCTAATCTTACAGACACAACCAGCCCTTTTGAGGGCAATCATAATGCTGATGCGGCCCACGATTAAATTGATTTTGACACCCGTGCCCTAACCCATCCCTAACCTATTGTCTTTTTTGAAGGAGACTAGATTTGTATTATTTATTCGACTCATGGTCTTGAGACTGCTGCACCTTGCAGTTCATTTGAGGCACAAGGAGGACATAAAAGTCATGGAGAATGTCAGCATGCACTACCACCTCACAGAGGTATGCCTAAGTAGCCACACAGCCATAGTTAGGATTAGGGTTTGGACTGTATGGCAACTGTCCCTGATTTCAAGGGACTGTCCCTGATTTGAAGCAATGTCCCTCTGTCCCTCATTCCTCCTCATTTGCCCCTCATTTTGGTGACCCGGCTTGATACTTTTTGGGTCAACTTGGGGATGTCCGGAACTAGGAGGCCGGGCTGACTTCTGTTTGCCGGGAAAACCCATCAGCATTGCCATCTTGCTTACCAGGTTGGTAGCTGATGGTGAAGGTAAATAATGGAATTTAGTTCTGGGACAGTTCTGGAACAGTCACTTGCCTTGCTCTCTCAATGGCTCCCAAAACCTGTTGCTGATGCTCTTGGGAGAGCACAACCTGGGCGCAAATCCCATTTAACCTTTTGACAATTTCAGCCTGTTTGTGCATTTCAATGTTCAAGCCACGGGACATCTCATAATACATGACGTAGTGTCGTTGCATCTCCGATTTCTCACTGGCCAACTTGTCACATTCTCATTTTAGACTGTGATATTGGGCCTGATCTACGGTACATGTCGGGGAAGATAGTCTTACCCGGGTCTCAGCAGCAAGCGAGTTGGTTCCAGCAGCACGGGTCTGAGCACAGGTAGTCACTGTGTGGGCTTCAGCGGGGCAAATCGGGGCGTAAGCATAAACAAGGGGGACCAAAATATTCCCCAGTAGTACATCCGCTGGCAAATCCTTCATCACCCCCACATTCACATGTCCCGAACCAACCCCCCAATCCAGGTGAACCTGGGCAACGGGTAGCCGGAAGACGGTGCCTTCAGCTACTATTACAGTGTCTCCGGTATGCTGGCTCTCTGGGATGAGTTTTTTCTGTAGCAGGGTCATGTGGCCCCAGTATCACGTAGCCCATTGGCTACCTTTATATTGACCCAGACAGTCTGCCTGTGTTGCTGCCTGTTATCCTGGTTAGCTGCTTGTTTTGAATCTGCCTTGTGCAGGACGCCCCAATGTTCTTCCTCCTCAACGCAGTGGGCCGCAGGCATGGATGTGTGGGGGTTTCCCTTTCTGGCTGTCTCCATGACTGTTACTGCCTGGATGGATTTAATGGACAGTCTGGCTTTTTGTGTCCTAGCTGTTTACACCTGAAACACCTGATGGGCTGTGAGTAGTCCTGGGAGTTGAACCTGGGCTGCTGAGGATAAGTGGCTGCTGGAGGTGGTGCTGTAGGACGGTCTGACTGGGGTTTGTAGGCGATAGCCGGCGGGGGTACCGCTGTTTGATAATTCACCCGAGCTGTTGTCTTGACCACAGAGTTATCCAGTTTGCGGGCATCTGTGTATTCGTCCGCCAGACGAGCTGCTTCAGACAAGGAGAAAGGTTTTCAGTCCTGGACCCACTCTCTGACTTCCAGGGACAGTTTGTCAAAGAAGTGCTCCAGCAGAAACACCTGCAGCACCTTCTTCCCCAGATTCTGCTTGGCATCCATCGACCCAGTGGGATGCTGTGCGGTGTAGGCGGCATGCACACTCGGTATATGAGTCTCCAGTCTGCTTGCTCGACTCTCTGAACCGCCTTCGGTATGCCTCTGGTGTGATGGCATACCTGGCCAAAAGTGCTTCTTTTACCAGTCCATAGTTCATAATATCCTTGTCTGGGATGGCCCTGAACGCTTCACTGGCCCGGCCAGACAATTTCCCAGACAAAATGGTAACCCATTCCTCTGTGGGCACCCGGTGTAGGGCACATTGCCATTCAAAATCAGCAAGGTACCCATCAATCTCCCCTTCAGTTTCAATGTAATTCTTAAAAGCAGCAAAATGTATCTTTCTCCTTTCAGTTGGTGCTGCTGTGACTTCTGCTGCAGAACCTCTTTGCCATAGCAAATTTGCATCCACAGCAGCTATAACTCAGTCTATGATCTCCGGTGGAGAGTTAGGACTAGGGATGAGCCGAACACCCCCACATTCGGTTTGCACCAGAACCGTCGAACAGACCGACCGTTCGCGCGAACATTTAGAACCCCATTGAAGGGACTCGAACGTTTGAAATTCAAAAACGATCATTTTAAAAGACCAATATTCAAGTTATTGTTGGAAAACATATTTCAGAACCCGGGTCTTGCCCCAGGAAACATGTATCAATAGAATTTTTTTTTTAAAACTGTAATTTTTTACAGGAGCAGGACTCCTGAAAAAAATACAATTTTTAAAACTTTTTTCCATTGATACATGTTCCATCGGGCAAGACCCGGGTTCTCAAAGACGTTTTCACAGGCAAACTATAGACACCCAACAGGTACAATATTTAAAGGAATTTTTTTGTTTTTTATTTAAACATTATTAAAATCACTGCTCCAGGAGCAGTGATTTTAATGATGCTTAAATAAAAAAATAAAATATGAAAAAGTCCTTTAAATATTGTACCTGCTGGGTGTCTATACCTGTGATAACGTCTTTAAATAGCACAATCACCTGCCTGCCAGTAAATTAGGAATAGCTGATCTAGCTAAGCTATACAGTGTATAAATATATGTACAACTCCTAGGGATGTATATATATACTCTACACACTGTAAATTAAGCTAAACTGACTAGCATGCCTGCCTGCTCTATCTAGCTATATAAAAAGACAATCTCTCTGTCTCTCTGACTGCTCTCATTAACAACCGCAACACACTACACGAGGCCGCCCGGCAGGCGGCCTTATATAGTGTGGGGCATGTGCTAAAGCCCTGAGCCATAATTGGCCAAAGCCACCCTGGCTTTGGCCAATTATGGCTCTCCGTTTTGATTGGCCAAGCATGCAGGGTCATTATGGCTCTCCGCTGTGATTGGTCAAGCATGCATGGTTATAGTGCATGTTTGGCCAATCATCAGCACGCAATGGCGCAGTGTCATTAGCATACACAACGAACAGGTCTTGGAAACAGACCTAATTAACACAATGGACACAGAATGCAATCACAGCAAGACACTTTGACATCCCATAATAGGCAGCCAGGCTGTCTACCAAGCTCCAGTTCACATCACCCCAGTAGCAGACTTAATTAGCATCTCAACAGTCCATGTTACACACTGAATGAATCACCCTCTATTGACCTGTTGTGGTCAGAATAAACCAACAACGTGTAATATCTCAAGATATCCTGCAATACATGAATTATCAGTAATGTCCCATCTCATGTAATTTGAGATACCAGTTCTCAGTCACCCTATGCCCAAAAGGGATTCCCGTTACAATATGGTTTTGGTGAATCTTAAGGGAAAAAAAATCAACAACATTTTTTATAGTGTGTACCCAGCTTTTAACACATCACAGGAACTCCAGGATAAGCAAATATTGTCTAAGTATGAGGTATGTGTATTCTTCCTTGTATCTGTGCTTTGTGTATTTCTTCCAGATCTGTGCAGTAATCCATCGTGAAACTTTGTCTTTGCGCAGGAGCTTCCTGTAATAAAACTAGTCACAGCTGCTCTCGCTCCTTATGCAGGGTGCCTGGTCTTGTCTCCACCCCCTCCTGTAGTGTTCTGCAGGCAGCCTGTAGTGGGTGGGGCTTGCTGGGTCCCTCCCTCAGATTTATTGTCATTTGTGGTTATTAAATAATATTTTTAAATAAACGTTTTTGTGTTCAGAGTTTGACACCCGGATTGTTTATTCATTAATTAGTGCAACAAGTCAGCAGTGGCAGTTCCAATATTCTCTAAATTAAACAACCAACTTCTGGTAGATATATTAAGTAAAAAATCAACATACTGTTTATATTTATCAATGTCAAAAATCCCTTGACACCTAATAAATCTGTAGGTACCCATATACCTACTGAATATAGATAATGTACTACAACTCAGTACAACATGCGTCTGGGACCTGGACTTCTACAGCTACAAATGTATAAAATAGCCCTAGGGTCTGCATTCCCAGAATATACATATATCTCTGCTTTCACATTATGTGTTTGGAAAGGACAGTTGACACATTTTTCTGATGTATGCATTATTCTAAATGTGGAGTTCTAGCAAGAGTCTGGAGAAATAAAACATTGCATGGCAACATACCAAATACTTCATCCAGTTCTTTATGGACATTTCTCTGCACTTCAGGATGAGACCCTAGCAAGTATAAAGACCAGTTCATAGCTGCAGCAGTTGTGTCATGTCCCTGTTAATTGATAGACAAATGAATATATTATTATCTACCCACAAGCCACTGATCCCCCCTCCCGGTCAGTCCACCCACACAACCCCCGGATCAGCCACCAGCCCCGCACTTTCCCCATCTAGGTCGCCGGTAGCGCTTCTTCCGCTGTGTTGAGCGGCGGCTTCCTCTGCGTCTCCCTCACAGCATCACAGCGGTTTCTCTCTCCTCCTCCTAGGCCAATAGGATTGCTTCTCCTTTCGGCCAATTAGGTGACAGGTCTCAGGACCCACTTGCTGATTGGCTAGGAGGAGATATAGGAATATTCATTCGCTATTGTCACACAACTGGATTGTGAGACCACCTTTTTTTAAGGCTTTTAGAGCCTCAGGCTCTAATCACGTGCTTCAAAAAAAAAAAAACATTAGAATCCATGCGTCCGGTGCTTCTCATGTAGATTAGGGGCCGGATGCATGGATAGGAGGGGGGAGTCCCTGCGTCCTGCATTACAGGCCACCACTGCTGTATTATCAAATTGGCGAGACATTGTGCTGGTTTCATTAAACAGAGGCAAGGCTGGCCTCATGCACACAGGACGTGGCAGCACTGTTGCTAGGAAAAAGCAGTGTTAAAAACAGCTGCATTTTTTTAATAGCGCTTATGGGTGTTTTTTCTGCATTTTTTGGGCGTTTTATTCAGTAACAACACTCCCATTAATGTAAAAATGCCTAAAAACACCAAATGCGACTAAACGCTTTTTAAAGCATTTAGCCGCATTTGGCATTTTGCATTTTTACAGCTCAACAGCATCTGCTCCTGGACGCACAGGCTGTCTTTTTTTCTACTGCCCCTAAACACTTATGCCTCCAAAATTAATGTGGGCATGGATACATAGGCTAACAGGGAGGGGTTATTGGAGGCAGCAGCTGTAAAAACGTGTGTGCATGAGGCCTTAGGTAAAAAAAATTGTCAGTGAGCCTGAGCCCACCCGTGTGTGTTATACACCGATAAATACGGTATATCCAAATAACACACCCAAGCTCATCTCTTCATCACACACAGCCACAAAGGAAATACAATTCTTTTTGGGCAGTGTATTAGTGCTCCGATGAACACACTTAGACCAAATTTTAATGGTTCAAAGAATTTTAGGCAAAATGGTCGGCCCTCACGCATGTTCACTTCATCAAATCTGGCCCTCTTTGAAAAAAGTTTGGACACCCCTGGGGTAAGTGAACCAACAATGCACTAGCTTAAAGGAACCTATTTAGAAAATAAAAAACGAACCTTTACAACCCCTTTAACTTACATCCCTTGTTTAGAAGAATTACCTCAAACATGAAAGTATCAACTTCTTCACGAATGTCTTTGTAGCTCAGTTTGTTGCCAGAATCATCTGTAGCACTCAGAAGCATGTCTAGAAATGCATTTCGTTTCTTACTTTTGCTGGAATATACATCACTGCTGGGCTGTTCCTCCACCAATCCTTGTTCTTTTAAAATATTAGCTCTTTCTCTAATGACCTGATTACATGGAGAAAAAAAACATGTATTACCTTTTATCTAATACTGTAGTAGTTAGTCACATTCAGCTGGACTGGTTCTATAACCACTTGATGACCGCCCCATAGCAGATTTACTGCTACATGGTGGTCACGCTGCACAGGATCATGTATAAATACATGATCTTGCACTTACGAGTATCGGCCGCGATTCTAGACAGCGGGAGTTGATCAGAGGGTCCCACAGACCCGATGTCTGCCTGCACCCACCGATCGTTATGTACACAGACAGTCTGCCTATATAAACAGGGCAGATTGCCGTTCTTTCAGGACAGAAGGCTGTTCTGTCAGAACAGAAGGCATGGATCCTGAGTTCCTGTGTCCCTGTAAAGTAGCAAAACCAAACCCATGCCTTCCACTAGTAAAAGCACATCCCCCACTACTCTGAAACATTAGCTAGGCACACATTTAACCCTTTGATCGCCCCTGATGTTAACCCCCTTCCCTGCCAGTGTCATTAGTAAAGTGACTGTGCATATGTTTAGCACTGATCACTGTATTAGTGTCACTGGTTCCCAAAAGTGGCAAAAGTGGCAGTTAGGTGTCCGATTTGTCCGCCGTAATATCGCAGTCCCGCTATAAGTTGCTGATCTCCAACATCAATAGTAAACAAAATCAATAAACATATTCCATAGTTTGTAGACGCTATAATCAATAAATAGTTATTGTTTTTTTTATCAAAAATATGTGTAGCCCTACCCCCGCAAGAGCTGCTGAGAAATGATAGGATGGCATGTTATCTCTAGAGATGTACAGAATGGTTCGCCGGCGAGCATCGCTTGTATGTTATGCGATGTTTGATCTGCCCTCTATTCATCATCATAGGCAGCGTGTGTGTGTCATGCTCACAGCGTATACTGTGCCTACCTGTCCAGTGCCACCACTCATATATCTGTTGGCACAGTAGAAAACATTTATAAAAAAACGCAATTGTAATTGCAGTTGCCTGGCAGGCAGCGTGTGTGTGTGTGTCAGGCTCACAGCGTATACTGTGCCCACTTGTCCAGTGCCACCACTCATATCTGGTGGCACAGTAGCTTGCACGCCTTCGTGGTGCTGGGATTCGCCTTTGGCCCAAGAATAATGCCCAGTGTTCAGAGGCCACGTACCCTGAACTCGAAAAGTTCTGAGAACATAGTTGACTGGCTAACACAGGACACCCAATCTTCTACAGCTTCTGCTCAGAACCTTAACACACCATCCTCCTCCAGCTCAGCTTTAGGCACCTCTCAAGTTACCACTCGCCCCCCTGCCACCACCACTAACTCTAGCATCACAGCTGCTTCACTTGATCTGCCAGAGGAGTTATTTACACATCAGTTGGAAGAAATGAGTGATGCACAACCATTATTGCCAGAGGATGTAGATAAAAGGGATGTGTCTCAGTCAGGCAGCATTACACACATGGACCTATGGTATGATGATGATGATGTTGTACCCGCTGCTGCTTCCTTTGCTGAGTTGTCAGATACAAGTGAAATGGTTGATGATGACGATGTGTCCGTGGATGTTACGTTGGTGCATGCTCCAAGAGAAGAAGAACAGAGGGAAAGTTCAGATGGGGAGACAGAGAGGAGGAGGAGACGAGTTGGAAGCAGGGGGAGGTCGTTGCAAGGAGCTAGTGGCACAGTCAGCACCCGGGGTCAGCCAAACAGCACGCCAATCAACGCATGCTGTTGCCACCACCAGAATGCCATCATTGCAAAGCTCAGCAACCTGTGCCAAAAGAAACTGAGTCGTGGGAAACACCCACCTAAGTACAACTGCTTTGCGAAGGCACATGATCTCACATCACAATCCCCTATGGGATCAACACATGATGACGAGTACAAGCAGCACACAAGCTCAAAGCCACCATCCTCCTCTGGTTCAGCATCTTTAGCCACGTCAACCACTGCTGTCCTCCTTGCCCCCTCTCAACCATCTGCCACTCCGTCTCTCACCTTGAGCAGGTCCTGCTCATCTGCCCACAGTCAGGTGTCTGTCAAGGACATGTTTGAGCGTAAGAAGCCAATGTCACAGAGACACCCCCTTGCCTGGCGTCTGACAGATGGCTTGTCGGAACTCTTAGCCCACCAGCTTTTACCATACAAGCTGGTGGAGTCTGAGGCCTTCAAAAAAATTGTAGCTATTGGGACACCGCAGTGGAAGGTACCCGGCAGAAATTTATTTTCACAAAAGGCAATCCCCAACCTTTACTCTATTGTGCAAAAGGAAGTCATGGCATGTCTGGCACACAGTGTTGGGGCAAGAGTCCATCTGACCACTGATACCTGGTCTGCAAAGCACGGTCAGGGCAGGTATATCACCTTCACTGCGCATTGGGTAAACCTGCTGACGGCTGCCAAGCATGTAATGTGTGGCTCTGCAGAGGAGTTGGTGACACCGCCACGACTTGCAGGTAGGCCTGCTGCCACCTTCTCTACTCCTCCTACTCCATCCTCTTCGATAACCTCCATGGCCGAGTCCTCTTCTGCTGCTGCATCTTGCTCCACATCAACTGAACCCCCCCAGCTCCCCAGGGGCTATTCCACATCCCGGATACAACAGTGTCATGCCATCTTGGGGTTGACTTGCCTGAATGCAAAGAGTCACACCGGACCAGCACTCCTGTCCACCCTGAACGCACAGGTGGATCAGTGGCTGACTCCGGACCAACTGGAGATCGGCAAAGTGGTGTGTGACAATGGAAGCAATTTGTTGGCGGCACTGAATTTGGGCAAGTTGACACATGTGCCGTGCATGGCACATGTGTTGAATCTGATTGTACAACGGTTTGTGCATAAGTACCCAGACTTACAGGACGTCCTCAAGCAGGCCAGGAAGGTGTGTGAAAGGATAGGATGGAAGGGGGTGGTGGCGCTGTCGGTGGGTAATAGTGATATACTAGTGCCTAGAGGTGAAAAGTATAACTATTGAAATTAGGCTCTACTGTGGCATAGAGCAAGCAATGTGCAAAAACAATATAATACAATAGAGAACCCCCTAATTGAAGGAGCTCATATGTAGGTGTAAATCACAAATGTTATGTGAAGGTGAAAAGACATAAGAAGAGTTGCTGATTCTTCTAATAAAGTGCTCGGTACCACATATCATATATATATATATGTTGCTAGACCATGTGCTAGCATGCATAACCAATTACGGTAAAAAATGTCCAAAAAATATAAACATTAGGTGAACAAAGTGAACTAAGGTGAAGCAATAAGGGTAAACAGTCCATAAAGCGGTCCAATAAGCCAGCTGTAGGTGGAAGGTTCCAGGGTATTCCTGGTCTATAAGGGAAATCACAAATCAACAGTAGTGTTGTCCGCAGTGGATCCGGTGCTCCCCCTCCTGTGTCCCCACTCACCAGAGACACTCACACCTGCAGGGGTAAAGTGTGTATATATAAACCAAGGCTGGCTCCTCCAAACGACTCTCCTGTCCTCAGGATCCTCTGGGTTAAACTTCTAGTTTGGGTGTCAGGCTCCTTCCAATACTCCTAGGTCCTCCAAGCAGAGAAGAAAAAAACTTGCATGGCGTAGTAGGTGATGGAAAAATATGAATTTATTGGCACTACCACTCAGCAGTGGGGTGCACAAAAACAATATAAAAATGTATAAAAACACTAGCTGAAAATTGTCCTGGACAGGAAGAAGGAGGGGGGGAGTGCCCTGTATTGAAGTGGTTAAACAAACAAGAGTGAGCCTGGGTTCACATTCATGCAATGAGGGACACTACATGTGATTCTCCTAGGATTCGCAGCACATTCCTGTGCAAATTGCATGCAGTGTCTCTGGGTGAACTTTGGGCCATGAATCTATATGGCTCAATTTGCAATAAACTTGTGCAGGACCCTTTTTTTTGTCAGCACCAGAATCACACTGTGTTTTACAAACCAATTGCGGGGTGTCGTTAACGTAACATACACTCTGCAACTGGTTTGCATTGACGGGTTACAAAATTGTTGCGATGCGGAATCCGCAGTGAATTCGCTATAAATCTGCACTGCGTCTAGTGTGACACTAATTGTTTAGTGTTAAGATCACAGATTACAGGGTGCCTTGGCGTGGCTCTGTGGTTCACGCATGCGTTTGCAAATGCGTGCGGACAAAACCCCTGTTTTTAACGCATACTGTTAGACAGGTTAATTGGTTGTTCTGCGAGCTGGTCCGTAAGTAGGCTTGGTTTTTCCCTGGGCATTTCCCAGGTTTTTTTGTTATTTGTTGTCTAGTGTGAACCAAGGCTGAAAGGGAAAAGGAAAGAAGGTTACAAGAGCATCATCTCCTTGCCATAGTCCCTGCATAAGTCAAACATGGGTTTCTATAAGCAGACTTAAAGCGGATCTCCACCCTAAAGTGAAGTTCCACTGATCGGAACCCTCCCCCCTCCAGTGTCACATTTGACACCTTTCAGGGGGGAGGGGGGGTGCAGATACCTGTCTAAAGACAGGTATCTGCACCCACTTCCAGCCCACAGTCTCGGGCAAAAGACGGGTTTTTCCCGTTGTGTGCTGGGAACTCTCGGCTCCCAGCACACAGCGGGAGCCAATCGGCGGGCGCAGCACGACTCGCACATGCGGCGTAGGGAACCGGGCAGTGAAGCCGAAGCACTTCACTTCCTGGTTCCCTCACCGTGGATGGAGGGGGGAGCAGCAGGGTGACGAGCGAACGCTCGTCCTCTGCTGCAGACGCCGCTGGACTCCAGGACAGGTAAGTGTCCTAATATTAAAAGTCAGCAGCTGCAGTATTTGTAGCTGCTGGCTTTTAATATTTTTTTTTAATGGGCTATCCGCTTTAAACATTTCATAGGCAATCATTTTAAAAATCCCTCTGGCCACTTGTTTGTTCTTGTGGAAGTACTTATCCAGTAAAAATACTGTAGATGCATTAAAAAATAAATCTCATTCTCTGTTATACTGTAATGTGTGTGTGCTTTTTTTTTAGGCTTTGCGTCAATGTCATACTTATAAAAAGCACGTTATGAATTAAATAAACTACGGTAATAAAAAAAATATATATATAATTTATACTTAGTTTGTCATTTATATAGATAGCCAATATGTACTTTACTAGAAATGTTCTTTATATTCAGAAAAAGTAAGTTGCACTAATATTACAAAGCAGGAAAAATTTAGTTTATACTTGATGTAATTAGTGTCTGCTATACCATTATTTAAAAAAAGGAAGTGTTATTTAAAAAGTATCTCTAATATATTTTTTAAATGAAAGAGTATTATTTGTAGGAGTTATTTTTCCTGTAATTTGCCTAGATCACTATGTGTACCTGTACTGCCACCTGCAGCAGCACCGTAGAACTATTCTTCATCAAAGGTCAACTCGGGTATGCAATGTGCTTCTGTGTAATAAATGTCAGCCAATCCTGTGAAATGGCAATGTACTGTACCTGGTAGGTGTTCTATCAGTGTTACCTTTATTCAACTTAGTGTAGAAAACATAGCTTTCAAACAACACCTTAGAATTAAAGTTTACCTTTCTAACAAATGTGTTAAAGAAGATCTAACATAGAATTTTTATTTTACATTTCTATCCCCTATGGGACAAAGTACATGTTGTTGCAAACAGTTAAAAGCATTGGACATGTTTGAAAATTTCTCTCCTGCAACACATCAAGTTTTGTGTATAGTTGTGTAATCCAGCATGCTCCTTACATCCTAAACCTACATTCCCTGCGTTCTGCAGTAACATGACGGATGGCGCTGTCAAATGCAAAGTCTATTAGAGTTAAGTATAAGCAAGACATGTATTCATCACCATAGAACAAAGCAACATTTCGGGGGCCACTGAGGACTCTTTCTTCGTACAGGCAATGACAACAACAGTGCACACAAGGTTTAAATAGGCAGGCCAATGACAAACAAGTTCCAGACATCATATACCCATATAGGTAGGCAAGGCTTTTTTTCTCTAACAATAGGTGCTGGAACTCAACCACAAACCCCCAAAACCCCTCCCCTACACACACCCTGCAAATCACAAATAGTGGGTGTGGTCAGTCAAATTTCTGTAGGAGGAGGGTCTTAAGTATTAAGGCTTGCCGCAGGTTAGCCTGTATTTGTGGGAGGAGTCTGATGAGTACTTAAGGCTCCTCCCACGTCGCCAACACCGGACCTGACGTGGGAGGAGCCTTAAGTACTCATCAGACTCCTCCCACAAATACAGGCTAACCTGCGGCAAGCCTTAATACTAATTGAATAATAAACATTTTTTTTAATGTATTTTTGTGCTTTTTCTCATGACTTTTGGCCATAATATAATCCCTGTTTACACTGTCCCTTGATTGCTGAGGATACATGCGGGTTACTAAATACTCTGTTACAATATGGGAGTAGTGCAATTTTTTGTAATTGACTAAATCCCTCACCTTTCATTGTATATTAGATATCAATGCACTTCCTGTCCCAAACACACAGAGGAAATCTCTAAGGGCTCATTCAGATGGGTGATTAATCATGTCCTCTGTGGATGCATGTGCATCCATCTCAGACCTGTCTGCAGGTAGCCGATAGAAGTGGATGCAGATGCAGGGGCTGCAGGGACACAATCACCTGTAAAAGTTTGATACTGTACATGGGTAAGAGTGTGTGCACAGATATGGACGCAGACACTGTGCATTCAGATCCATGCACACGCTCCTGCCAGTATGTCAAACTTGCTGCTGCATGTGCATCCACTTCTATGAGCTGCCTGTAGACAGCTCTGAGGCAGATGCACTTGAATCTGCCAACAGCTCTGCATGAAGGATGGGACTAAACGCCTGTCCACATGAGCCTTTAGATTTTTTTCACACCAGCAGCCATGCTTAACGCACGACCAGTATTCCAATGCATCAACTGTTCCTTTTTTGTTACTAGAACTGTCACAACTGAAATTTCATTAAGTTCTATAAACTGCAGCACAGTGAGATGTGGTGGATTGCTTCACATCATACTGCAATTAAAAAAGTACTGCATGCTGCACTGTTTTCAGCACACACCCCTGAAATATGGTGGTACAGTACGACCTGGTCTGATAAGGAACATGGCTTTTCTGCCTTGTCTTGAGCATGGACAGCTCTGGCTAGGGCTGCCCCTACTTACCTGTAGGGATGAGCCGAACATCCCCCCGTTCGGTTCTCACCAGAACCTTTGAACGTTCGCGCAAACATTTAGAACCCCATTGACGTCTATGGGACTCGAACGTTCGAATTCAAAAGTGCTAATTTTAAAGCCTAATATGCAAGTTATTGTCGTAAAACGTCTTTGAGAACCCGGGTCTTGCCCCAGGGAACATGTATCAATGGAAAAAAAAGCTTTAAAAACTGTAGTTTTTTTCAGGACTCCTGAAAAAACGACCGTTTTTAAAATGTTTTTTTTTCCATTGATACATGTTCTCTCGGGCAAGACCCGGGTTCTCAAAGACGTTTTCACAGGCATACTATAGACACCCAGCAGGTACAATATTTAAAGGATTTTATTTTATTTTTTTAACATCATTAAAATCACTGCTTCTGAATCAGGAGCAGTGATTTTAATGATGCTTAAATAATAATAATAATAATAATAATAATAATAATAATAATAATAAATAAATAAATCCTTTAAATATTGTACCTGCTGGGTGTCTATACTATGCCTGTGAAAATGTCTTTAAATAGCACAATCACCTGCCTGTCAGTATATTAGAAAGAACTGATCTAGCTAAACTATACAGTGTATAAATATATGTACAACACCTGGGATGTATATATATCCTCTACACACTGTAACATTAACTGACTAGCCTGCCTGCCTGCTCTATCTACCTGCAAAAAAGGACACTCTCTCTGTCTCTCTCTGTTCTCCCTAACCACCGCCACAACACACTACACAAGGCCGACCTGAAGGCGGCCTTTTATAGTGTGGGGCATGTACTAAACCCCCTGACCCATAATTGGCCAAAGCCACCCTGGCTTTGGCCAATTATGGCTCTCAGTTTTTTGCGCGCTGTGATTGGCCAAGCATGCGAACGACCCGTTTTGTTCGTATTTCGACCAATGATCGAACATACGATGTTCGAGTCGAACATGAGTTCAACTCGAATACGAAGCTCATCCCTACTTACCTGTTGTGAATGGGTCCCAATAGGAAGATTCATCCTAACTGCTTACCCTCTTACCCTAACCCTGAACTGCAAGATGTTGCATTTCCCATTGCTTACATTAGTTTTCTTTTTTTAGGCTCCCCCCCTCTTTTTCACCTGGTGATCTGGCCAGTAACATACCTCCTGAATTAGAGTGCCTTCACTTTGGATAAAGGAGAACAGGAGCCCCCCTCACACCCCCCTCTCTCACAGTACTCTTCTCAGCCACCTTCATATTACCCCTCCCTTTTACATTCTTGTCCTCAGCCCCCCCCCCCCCCCCCTTCACATCACCTCCACCTTACACAAAAAGATGTAAGACACAGCATGTCTGGAAGAGATGTCAGGAGCTGCAAGCTAGTGATTCGTTGCTAGGACTGTCCTGCATCAACAATTTGTATTTTTTTAGATTGTCTTCACCAAAATATAAAATGTTCTATTATTTGTAATTGTTAGATAACCAAAATTGTGTATTTAAACACCATTCTCCCGAGTCTCCAATATGATCACATTTAAAAATATCAGCTAATCTAATAAGACACTTAAGAACTAATATCAGGTTTTTCTCATATAAAACAGATGAGATTACGGTAGAATTATAAAGAATACTCTACAATGCATAGGTGATCTTCTTTAAATACAGCAAAACCTTGGTTTGCGAGCATAATTCATTCCAGAATCATGCTTGTAATCCAAAGCATTTGTATATCAAAGCATTTCATTTTACAGGGTATAAAAGAGAAGAGAGGCACATCTAAGGCCTCGTACACACGATCAAATCTGTCTGCTGGAAACGGTCTGCTAGACCGTCCCATCAGACAGATTAGATCGTGTGTGCGGCCGAGCCGACGGATTTGGCCACCCGACAGATTTCAAAGCATGCTTTGAAATCTATCGGGTGGGAATCCGTCCGCCCGACATGTCTGCTGGTTAGTACACTTACCAGCAGACATGTCGTCCCGCACCGCCGCCGAATGGATTCGGCGCATGTGCGGAAGTGTTTTACTTCCTGGTGCGGTGACGTGGCGGCGTCAACGTCACCGCCACGTCACCGACACGTCAGCACACCATCTGCTGGCGGGGATTTTGGTTTGCTCGTGTGTACACGCGAGCAAACCAAAATCCTATCAGACAGATTTGTTCAAGTCGGTCGGTCCTACCGATTTGAACAAATAGATTGCCTCGTGTGTACGAGGCCTTAGTGTAGCAATAAGTTGCTAAATGTTGTACTAACTGGTTGCTAAATGTAACCATATTGCTACATTTAGGCCGCGTACACACGATCGAATCTATCTGCTGGAAACGGTCTGACAGACCGCTTCAGCAGACAGATTCGATCGTGTGTATGGGCGGACAGACAGATTTTTCCAGCAGACAGATTTTAAATCATGCTTTAAAATCTGTCTGCTGGGAATCCGTCCGTCCGATATGTCTGCTGGTTAGTACGCTAACCAGCAGACATATCTGCCCGCAAATGCGTCGAATAGATTGGACGCATGCACGGAAGTGTTTTACTTCCTGGTGCGGTGACGTGGCGGCGTCAACGTCATCGCCACGTCACCGCGCTGTCTGCCGGTGGGGATTTTGGTTTGATCGTGTGTACAGCGTTCAAACCAAAACAGCCCAGCAGACAAATCTGATCAAATCGGTCTGTCAGACCGATTTCAACAGATTTATTTGGTCGTGTGTACGTGGCCCTAGAGGCTCCCCTCTTCTTTTATATACTCAGTTGTGACATGACACTACTCTTATATCAAGACCTCACTTGTATATCAAGGCAACTTTTATTAAAACATTTTGATTGTCTTGCAAAACGCTCTCAAACTAACTGTACCTAGAAATATTATACAATTTAACTCTCAATTGGGTTGAATTGCACTTAGCCCACTGAACTTCTATTCTCTTTAAAACCCAAACACAGCTTTTACTAAGCTCCTAATAAAAAATACAGTTATTTAATTACACAATAAAAACAGAGTTGAAAATAACTTACAGTGTCAGTGAACGAGTGTAGAATGTGGAGGTTCTTATTGTGTTCTTTCCCTTCCGCAAGCTTTGAGTATAGGAAGTTTGGCCATAACCAAGGCAACCTCTGTCTGCGATGAAGTATATCACTCATTCTAGTATTGGAATGAGGTTAAAAAAATAATAATATTTAAAACACTGTCTAAATCAATTATGGTCTAGTGTATTATGTTAATTTGTGCTGTACATTTGGAGAAAAAAAAATCAAAAAGTTGGCAATTATAATATACTTTATGTTTTATCTGATTAAAAGGATTGCTGTTTTAGAATAAGAATTAGGATTAAGAATATCAATGATTTATTAGAATAAAGAGCCAAGCAGCTTCCAACAGTTGTTTTTATTTATTTTTGGAGTCCGCGGGTTCCGCGGGCACGGTCTAGAAGAGCGCGGCGGTCACACGCTTGCTAGGCAGCGGATTTAAAGCAACGTATATATACATTGCTTTGCCTGCCCGTGCCATTCTGCCAAAGTATAAGTGTATATAAAATGCACTAGTTACCTTTCAAAAAGTGTTTCCCAGTGCTAAACCTTTCATCCAATTTCTAAATTGCTGCATTTGTAATGTTCAAAAGCCAATATAAAGGAATAGTAGTGGTAAAAAAAAAAAAAAACACTTGTGGGTTTTAAATTTTTTTTTTTATTTAGAATTCTCCTTTAAAGGAGTGTGGCAGGAGGTGTGTCCTATATCTACATACTTGCTAATAGTCCCTAATTCCTTTTTCAAAAAGTTGGGAGATATGGTTTGGGCTCTAGTTAAACATTACACTGCTAACACTTGCTTTCACTCCACTACTAGCTATGTCCCCTTCTCATACTCCTACAGCAAGGCTGAATGTGCATGTCAATGGAAGAATGTAGTAGAAAAAAAAGACAGTTTTTTTTTATCGCACAAGCTTATTTTATAATGATTTCATAGCTTTGAAGGAACACATCCCTGGGAGAATTTTAAACTGCTTTCCAAAAACCTTATCTACCTTTTACAACAAAGTGTAAGGTGAGAAATGTATTTTTCAATCATTTATACTGAAAAGTGCTGTTTTTGAACTTATAGCATATTGTTGCTGCTTCTTCTGCTTTTATTCACAGCTGCAGTCACTCAAAGCTTTTACCTGAATTTCATCATCTTCAATAACCAAGGCGAAAACACCAGATAAAGGGACTTTCCCAGATGGATTCATTCATTCATTTTATAAAATAATTTCAAATCAAATCATTTCCTGATTAGACTAATTCAGTGATAACTGCCTACTCCCAATTACACCTAGTGAAAAAGATTAGGTGTATTACGTGACAATAACCTGGTTCTCTATTTAAATTTACATCTTTCATGTTCTCTGGTTTGTCACTTATTTAGTGACCTAAAATTGATTTTGATTACGTATATTATTACTTTTTTTTTATCATACTTTTTAAACTTTGTGATATGAAAAGACTGTATTTACTCTTATCTTTTTGCAACTCTATATGGTTAGGTAAATAAAAAAAATTAAAAAGTTGTAAAAATTCAACTTTTTGATCTTAATAAAAAGGAATTGATTAAAAAAAGTAACCTCTTGGCTGTTTAAAAAAAAGAAACCCATCCCTAACAATGTAAACCACTGCTTTTAAATTCCTAGAGGCCCATCATGAAAATGAGAAAAAGACCCTTTATGATTAACCTATTCGCACCAAAGGGTAAAACATACCTAACCACTTGCTTACTGGGCACTTGTAAGAGAAACACCAACGCCTCTAGGTTAGTGGCTGTGCGTCCACAGAGGGCGTAGGAGCGCCGCCCCCTCTCGCTCCTGCACCGGAACTGAATACAATACACATGAATGAATGAATGAATGAAGACTTATATAGCGCGGCACATGCGAACTGAATCGCCTCTGGGTGCTTGTTGTTCCTTTCTCCTTTGGTATCTAAAGAGATGAGTCTTGATCTTTCTCCTGAACGCTAAGTGATTCTCCTCCAACCGAATGCTGGTTGGTAAAGCGTTCCATAGTCTGGGACCTTGGATCGCGAATCTTCTTTCTCCTTTGCACTTGTGGTTGGCTGACGGAATCTGGAGCAGGCTTTGATTGGTGGATCGCAGGATGCGATTGGGATTGTGAGCTTTTATTTTATCGCATAGATACTGGGGAGCATTCCCATAGAAGCATCTATGAGTTAGACAGAGTGCTTTAAAAGAAATTCTGTCTTTTACTGGCAGCCAGTGAAGGGCTCTCAGTGACGGCGAAATTGATTCCCAGGGTTTTTTCCCTGTCACAAGTCTGGCAGCCGTGTTCTGAATGACCTGTAGACAAGCGATTTGGTACTTGGGGAGTCCGAGGTAAAGGGCATTTGCATAGTCCAGTCTGGAGTTAACAAGTGCTCCCACCACAACCGCTAGGTCTTCTTTGGGGATAAAAGGAGTAAGTCTACGTAGTATCGCATGAATCTATGTATTGTCGCTGCCGCCCACTATTCAGATGGCTGACCAACTGGTGAGCGCCGGTCATCTGAATAACAGCAGCTGGTTGGCTTTGGAAGTGCCTACCAGAGCCAGCTGAGGGCTGTAGTCAACTTCCAAATAGTTAACCAGGGGACGCACGGGGTGTGCGTTCCCTGGTTAACACTGACAGGTGTCTCAGCCAATCAGGTTCACGGGTTACCAGTAACCTGATTGGCTGAAGCGTCATCGAGGGCAGGAGAAGACATCGAGGGACAGTGGAAGAAGGATTGCTGACCCCAGAAAGGTAAGTGCTGGGCAGGGGGGCAATCTGGCAGCATTTTACAGAGCACAGTGGCGACAATTGATGGGCACAGTGGCGACAATTGATAGGCACAGTGGCGACAATTGATGGCACAGCGGCGAAAATTGATGGCACGGCGGCGACAATTGATGGTATGGCACAGTGGTGAAAATGAATGGGCACAGTGGCGACGATTTATGGCACAGTGGCTGCATTTTTGATGGCATGGCACAGTGGTGACAATTGATGGCACAGTGGCGACAATTGATGGCATGGGCACAGTGGTGACAATTGAATGGCATGGGCACAGTGGCGACAATTGATGGCATGGGCACAGTGGCTGCCTTTGATGGGCACAGTGAGGCTGCAATTTTTTTTTCCGTTTGTTTGCGTCCCCCCCAAAAATTTTGAGCACCAGCCGCCTCTGCTCTAGGTTCAGAACTGTAAACATTTTAATGAGATCCATGTGCATTATCCACTTACATGGAGGTTAGGGAAGTAAAGCACAAGTCCATCCACACTGGCATTGCATTCACTGCAAAGCGGCTTTTCCTGTAGGGAGAGAAATCCTAGACAGCAGGATCTCTGTGACCACAGCGGTGAAACCGAGGCTTGGATCAGGCCGATGGTGAGGGCTGGAACGTGGCACCAGGAGTGATGACATCACTGGTGGGTCGCAAGGGCCTTTCAGAGCATGCGCACTGGCACTGGAACTCAGGTTGCACTTCTTCATCACACTTGAAGTGGAGTCCCAAAGACTCTGCAATCAAAGCGCGCACCGCAGGCCTAAGCAAAATTTTGCAACATTGACATGTGTTAGCAAAACAGTACATCATCACAACTACTTTCTGCAACAAGGTGGATTATACCTTGTTTTTTTCCAGGACAAATTGGGCTTTAATTCTATTTTCTTTTTTATTATCAAAGGAAAGCTGGCCCAAAATAGTAAAAATAGAAAGAGAACAGTTTCTCTATCTACGGTCCGTCGAACTTCCGAAAAAGAAAGTCCAATGGAGGCTACACACTGCCAGACTTTCATAGAAAAAAAGCTCTGTGTACAAGGCATTAGTGGATTTCTGTTCAAGATCTAATGTAAGGCATTTTGTTAGTAAAAATCCCAATTTCTCCTAAAATATATTTGCTAAATTAAATCAACAGATTGGATAGACCTGTCAGGGGAATTTTCAAGTACAATACAATAATGCCGCGTACACACGATCATTTTTCAGCATGAAAAAAAACTACGTTTTTTTAAACCCGCGCACGCTCAGAAGCAAGTTATGAGACGGGAGCTTGAATGGAACTTCCCCTTTAGAGTGCCATCATACGTGTTGTACGTCACCACGCTTTGCTCATCATTTTTTTTAAAACGATGGTGTGTGGGCAACATCGTTTTTAATGATGAAGTTGGAAAAACTTAGGGGCAGATTCACGTAGATCGGCGCATTATCATTCCGGCGTAGCGCACCACTTTTCCGTTAGACTTGCGCAATCTAGCCGCGTAATCCGGCGATTCACGTAGCTTTTACGCAAGAGCTTGCGCAAACGTAAGGTTTTTTCCTGAGGCGTAAGGAGGAGTAATACAAATTGGGAAGGACGTGGGCGTGTTACATTGAAATGAGCCGTGACCCCATGCAAATGAAGGGCCGGCCGACTCGCGCATGCGCGCGTGAAGGAAACCATGTCAGCTCCGTTGTGCGCATGCTCACAACTCGGGAGCGGCGCAATCAGTGAAATTGGAAATGGACTAGGGCAACTTTATGAACTACGCAGACAGCATAAATAGACAGACACAAATGCACTTCCTTTGCAAAAGTACATCCCTTTGTATCCCTCCCTATACAGCAAGGTGCTTTTGTTTGTTTGTGACGTGTCTTTGAGATATTTGGGGACTGTTTTGCAGAGTGATTTTTGTCTTTTATGTCTTTGTTGTTATTTTGTTTAAATTATATTTTTGCTGGGCATTTTTTATTTTTGCTCGTCATTTATTTAATTTTTTGGTTCTGTTTGTGTATGATTTTGGAATGTGGGGGTGATATTCCTGCGGGAAAAGGGGTGTCACCCTCATTTGTGGTGGAGAAGTGATCGCCAGGTCTGTGTGAATGGTGTATGAATGTACAGTGACATAATTGGAGCCGTGGCATGGCGTTGCAGCTCACAAGTCCTGCATGGTGGACTGGTGCCAATCCAATGTGATGAGGATGTGGGGTGTGTGTGCTAGGGACCACAGTGGTGTGCATGCATGCATTCTCATTGTGCCATGATTAATGTGTGTGTTTAACGTGCAAAGATGCATAATGTGAGCTGGCATGAGATGGGGTCATGAGATGGGGTACCAGTGCATATGCAGAGTCACCTTGAAGGGAAAAGACAGGAGATGTTAGTCATGCATGTGCCACTTGTGAGGTGTGCATCACGGGAGGGGATAGTCATGCCTGCCACCCATGTCACTCACCAACCAGCCAGCTGTCCCCATACATGTTCTGTTGGAAATCTGTGGGGATGGGGCTCTGATTGTATATGTAGCTGTCATGGGTGTCATGGGTGGTGCCATGTGTTGGGCTGGTGATGTCCTCCTGCAGGGTTGTGGTAATTCCATGATGGCATGAGGGGTGAATCTGAAGATGCGAGACACCTCAGAATCACTCATGCCATAGATGTCTATGCGTGTGTGATATATCAAGTGAAGAGTGAGGGGCTTGTATCAGATAAGAATATTGTATTAGATTAATTTAAATTGTAAATTTTATATAAGCAAATGAAAAAATTAAAAAAAACATCTCCCGTGCCCTCCTTAGTGCCATCCTCCGTGCCCTCCTCCTTCTTTGTTCATCTAAAGTCAGTAGTATAGCTATGCGCGACGATGCCCCTGGCATGTTGGCATACAGATTGTTGGGCAACACGTGTGACTGCTGAACTCCTCACTAACAGTGTTGCTTTATCTGACAATTAGACTTTTTTTCAAAATTTAGACCAGCTTTTAGGTCCTCTAACTTTAGACAGAACATTTTGCTGTTGCGCACATCGCGTAGCCTGCGCAGCAACTGCGTTTTTTTGTGGATCCCCGTAACTCCCTCATTAGCATATTTGACTAGCAAATCAATGGTGTGTCTAGCGCAGTTTTGCACGAAGGGAAGCGAATGTCTAATTCAATTACGCCGGACCAAAAAACGTAGATTTCTGGCGTATATTGTTTTGTGAATCGCGTCCAACTATACGCACGCGCACATTTAGACTTACGCACGCGCAACAGCAGTTGCGCAGGCGTAATCGCTCTGTGAATCTGGGCCTTAGTTTTTTCTACATGCTGAAAAATTATGTTTATTTTAATGCCGAAAAACGTTCGTGTGTACGCGTCATACTTGTGTGTACTTTTCCAAGTGACACTCTTTTGGGAAAATGATCATCCAAAGCTAAATAAATGTGGATGAAACAGATAAAGCGTAATAAATAAAGGAAAATAAATAAAATGTGAATAAAGTTAGGGAGTAAAAATTTGCTGTTTTAGATATGTAATATAAATAAAGACTCATTGGTGCTTCATAGAGGAGTATACTGTATAATAATATCAGTAATTATAAAACGTACTTGTAAATTGCTTGGATATATTCAGAGCTGCTGTTACTTTGTGCATGGATTTTCTTTCCCATAGCAGTTTCTGTGGGGCAAATAGAACAGGAAACACAAACCAGCATTCAAAATTGGTCTCTTTTTATGAGTAATGAGACTGTCCACACAGTGCTCATGCAAGATACTATAATAAAGACAATTGAACATAATTTTCCATTATAGCAATCTACTATATGATCATTACTAAAATGTACATATTTAAAATTATACAGCTCTTAACAAAATTGCAGAAAAAATCTTTTCTATCATACATTGTAACATATTCCCTTATTCCTAGGATATTATTAGGGAATATTAAACAGTGAACCTTTGACATTTTTCAATTGTATGAGTGTCATGCACCTGAAAATTGCATCTACTGTATGTATACTAGCAATTTGCTTAACAACCTGATCATTAAAATAATTAGATTATAATGCCTATTACTGATTACTGGTCATCTTGTCTTTTTGTGAATGAAAATACATCACCATTCAATACCACTCACCACCATCACCACTACCACCTCTCACTGCCACCTCCAAGTACAAAAGTCTGAATTATATTTCGCTGCTCATATTTGCATCTCTTTTCTAAGTTGAATGCCCAATTGTGTAATTCCACCTGCAAATGTTGATTATTTTCATACATCTCATCTCCTCAACTTGGATTTTCTTACACCTACACTGATGCTGGTTTTCCTTACATAGTTACATAGTTAGTCGGGTTGACTCACACAGGTCCACTCAATTCAACCAATAGAAGATACAAATAAATAATACACAATCCTATACCCACCATTGATCCAGAGGAAGGAAAAAAAACGAATAAAGCATGATCCAATTTGTTCCAGCAGAGGAACAAAAATTCCTACCTGATCCCCCAAGAGGCAATCGGATATTCCCTGGATCAACTTTACCTACAAATATATTAGTACCCAGTTATATTAAAGCAGAGTTCCATCCTAAAGTAGAACTTCCACTCATCTGATTCCTCCCCCCTCAAGTGACACAATTGGCACTTGACAAAAAAAACTTGTTTCTGTCATATTAGCAGGTTATTTCTCACACACAGCATATGCATACCACAAATTACACCCCAAAACACATTCTGCTATTCCTCCCGAGTATTGCGATACCCCATGTGTGGGACTTTTACACAGCGTGGCCACATACAGAGGCCCAATATGCAGGGAGCGCCATCAGGCGTTCTGGAACACCCAGACCAATTCTGGCATTTCTCTCCTACATGGAAAAATCATCATTTATTTGCTAGAAAATTACATAGAACCCCAAAACATTATATATGCTTTTTTAGCAAAGACCCTAGAAAATACAATGGCGGCTGTTACAACTTTTTATCTCGTACGGTATTTTCGCAGAAATTTATTGAACGCGTGTTTTTTAAAAAACTGTTTTGTGCTTAAAACAAAACAAAACAGTAAAGTTAGCCCAATTTTTTTTCATAATGTGAAAGATGAAGTTACGTCGAGTAAATAGATACCCAATATGTCACACTTCAAAATTGCGCACACTCGTGGAATGGCGCCAAACTTCGCTACTTAAAAATCCCCAAAGGCGGTATTGCAGAGTATCGCGCAGGGTATTGCAGAGTATTGGGGTATTGCAAAGTATCATGCAGGGTATTGGGGTATTGTCGAGTATTGGGGTATTGTCGAGTATTGGGGTATTGCCGAGTACTGGGGTATTGCAGAGTACTGGGGTATTGCCGAGTATTGGGGTATTGCCGAGTATTGGGGTATTGCCGAGTACTGGGGTATTGCCGAGTATTGGGGTATTGCAGAGTACTGGGGTATTGCCGAGTATTGGGGTATTGCCGAGTATTGGGGTATTGACCGAGTACTGGGGTATTGCCGAGTATTGGGTTATTGACGAGTACTGGGGTATTGCCGAGTATTGGGGTATTGCCGAGTACTGGGGTATTGCCAAGTACTGGGGTATTGCCGAGTATTGGGGTATTGCCGAGTACTGGGGTATTGCCGAGTACTGGGGTATTGCCGAGTATTGGGGTATTGCCGAGTACTGGGGTATTGCCGAGTATTGGGGTATTGTTGAGTACTGGGGTATTGTTGAGTACTGGGGTATTGCTGAGTATTGGGGTATTGTTGGGTATTGGGGTATTGTTGGGTACTGGGGGATTGTTGAGTACTGGGGGATTGTTGGGTACTGGGGGATTGCTGGGTACTGGGGGGATTGCTGGGTACTGGGGTATTGCAGAGCTGGGATGGATTGAGGGATGGCTGGATCTGTGACTGCATTTGTCACAGATCCAGCCACAGCTCAGCTGCTGACACCCCGCCCCCCCCCCCTCTCCTCGCACACTGTACAGAGAGGAGAGGGAGGAGAGGGAGGAATCGGCGTCATCAAATGACGCCGTTTTTTTTACAAGTGATCGCGCCGTCATTCGACGGCGCGATCACGTGGTAAACGGCCGCGACCAGCGGCAATTTACCCTGATCCGTGATGCGCCGGGTCTTCCAGACCCGGCGAGCATGGACACTTTTGCGAGCGCGTCCCAGGGGACGCGCAATCGCGAAAGTGAAGGACGACGTCCCAGGGACGTCGTCCCAAGATAACCCCGCCGCGCCGTAGCAGTAAAATGCTTATGGCGCGGTGGGAAAGAGGTTAAGGACCTGCTCATGCAGATATACAACCTTTTTTTAAAGATGGATATCTCGGTAGCAGCTGCTGCCACAACCGAGATATCCATCTTTAGCGTGAGCGGTCCTGTTAACGATAACGGTGGTCTCCGTGCCCATAGCATTGCTAGGCCACTCCAGGACATTGAAATGCTTCTTATGAAGCCACTCCTTTGTTGCCCGGGTGGTGTGTTTGGGATCATTGTCATGCTGAAAGACCCAGCCAGTTTTCATCTTCAATACCCTTGCTGATGGGAGTAGGTTTACACTCAAAATCTCACAAGACATGGCCGCATTCATTCTTTCATGTACATGGATCAGTTGTTCCTGTTCCCTTTGCAGAGAACCAGCCCCAAAGCATGATGTTGCCACCCCCATGCTTCACAGTAGGTATGGTGTTCTTTGGTTGCAACTCAGCATTCTCTCTACTCCAAATACGAGTCGGGTTTCTACCAAACAGTTCTATTTTGGTTTCATCTGAACATATGACATTCTCCCAATTCTCTTCTGGATCATCCAAATGCTCTCTAGCAAACCTCCGACGGGCCCGGACATGTATTGGCTTAAGCAGGGGGACACGTCTGGCACTGCAGGATTTGAGTCCCTGGCGGCGTAGTGTGTTACTGATGGTAGCCTTTGTTATGTTGCTCTGAGCTCTCTGCAGGTCATTCACTAGGTCCCCCCGTGTGGTTTTGGGATTTTTGCTCAATGTTCTTGTGATCATTTTGACCCCATGGGGTGAGATCTTGCATGGAGCCCCAGATTGAGGGAGATTATCAGTGGTCTTGTATGTCTTCCATTTTCTAATTACCTTTTGCTCCCACAGTTGATTTCTTCACACCAAGCTGCTTGCCTATTGCAGACTCAGTCTTCCCAGCCTGGTGTAGGTCTACAATTTTGTTTCTGGTGTCCTTCGACAGCTCTTTGGTCTTAACCTTAGTGGAGTTTGGAGTGTGACTGTTTGAGGTTGTGGACAGGTGTCTTTTACTGATAACAAGTTCAAAGAGGTGCCATTAATACAGGTAATGAGTGGAAGACAGAGGAGCCTCTTTTAGAAGAATATTCAGGTCTGTGAGAGCCAGAAATCTTGCTTGTTTGTAGGTGACCAAATACTTATTTTCCACCATAATTTGCAAATAAATTATTTCCAAATCAGACAACGTGATTGTCTGGATTTGTTTCCACATTTTGTCTCTCATAGTTGAGGTATACCTATGATGACAATTACAGGCCTCTCTCATTTTCAAGTGGGAGAGCTTGCACAATTGGTGGCTGACTAAATACTTTTTCCCCCACTGTACCTTGGACTGTCTACTTTACAAAAAGGGGTAATTCAGTGGATGTGTACCATCCTGTATGTACACCAGGATTGATCAATTTTTAAATAACTGAAAATGGTCTGATCATTAAGGGAGTAAAAGTGGTTAATGTGCTGGCAATTTTTCAGACTTCACTTCGGAAGAGTGATAGGATTTACTGGAACTGGGACTGAAAACAAACCTTCCCAAGATGCCCTGATAAACTAAAAACGTATTTTATTGTTGACTCTGTTCCCATTGGAGATATTTTGCTCTCACTTTCTCCCCCTCATATCCCTGTCACCAGGAAAGGAAATACAAGGAAATGTCCTACGGTTCCAATCCTTACCCAATGTACATACAATGTAGAATTTGGTTTTAAATGATTAAATCTAACCTACCAGATATTATATCCAGGGCACACAGAGTAATATCCATGAAGCAGTTGAAAGCATCCTCATCCAAACGTTTCTTAAGTTTCTCCACTAATATTCTTGACTGTTCATTCATGACTTCCAAGAATTCTGACAAAATCGTGAAATGGAAGGTTGGGGTTATCAATTTTCTCCTAGAACGCCATTTTTCACCAGTGCTGAAAATGTTACAAAATACATTTTTAATTAAAATCACAAATTTGCTTTTTGTTTGCTAATTACTTCTAATGTGGCTGATATTTTCAAAACTTCTACAGTGGTGTTTGCATTCTGTAGGTGTAAGAAATCACACAGTGTGAAAACTTGTCAGTGAATGTTCTCAGCCTGCTGCATGACATATGAATCATCTATATCTCTTCTATTTTTATGTTTCAATGTGATATTATTCCCCTTTCCAAATACCCCCTGCGTCTTGCTTATATCACCCTTAATGAAAACATATATGCAGCAAATATTGTGACAATGAAGTATACTGTATAGACAAGGTGATAATTGTGTGCTTTCTGCAAGCAGATTTATTGTGTCAATACAAATTTATTAAATGTTAAATACTTTTAAATGCATACATTATATATATTACATATACTGTACATCAATTAATATGCTATAACAAATACAAGTTACCACCCACAGCATGCCTCCCGACTTTCTGAGATGGGAATGAGGGACACCTATTAGCAACAGTATGTAAATATTACATATACTGGAATATTACATATACTGGAAAGAGGGACAGAGGGACTCTTTCCTAAATGATGGACATGGACAGTCCCTCGAAATCAGGGACAGTTCTCAGCTATGCCTACAGCATAATTCTCAGTGTACCCTCTGCACCCTGCAATACATTTCTAGCTAAAAAAAACAATGTTGATTGTTGGTTCACATATGTTGCAATTACAATGTTAAAACTGGCCAACTGCATCAACATGACCACCTTCTGTTTGTTCCCAACTCTTCCAACATAAAACATACTTTAAGGGGGATATAATTCCAATATTGATTCATCTGGCACAGCTGGAGGAGAGATACCGAATCAGGTCTGGTTAGCTGTAGATAGCTTTAGCTGGATGTTTTTAACAAAATTTTAATAAGCTATAATATGTATGATATTGAAAGAAAGTAGGGGTAGGGATAATTGGGTGGTGTGCATAGCATGCCACAGCAAAGTATGGGTACACGGTAACATATGCAACCAACCTTGCACAAAATATGCTTTAATTATTGTACCACAAGTGAGAGGCATTTGGACAGTTACAAATCTAAGCACATTCATTTGTACCCTGAACCTGGGCTGCCTTAAAACGGGGCAAACAGGAAAGCTGCCCAGGGTCCAGTGATTGTTGTGGGGCCCAAAGCAGCTGCCCCAGAGCCTGGAGAATTCTGGACTGGTGGGGAAGGGAGCAGGGAGAAGGAAAGCAGCGAGGGCAGCTAGGACCAAAATGCCCAGGAGAGAGAGGTGAACAGCAGCAGCATCCCCGACACGGCAGTGCCTCCCAGAGCCTGAGTTCTTCCAACATTCTCTCCACTCCCATCTCTGACAGTCAGAGGCGTATCTAGCGAAAATAGTGCCTATGGCAAGCACTGAAACTGCGTCCCTGTCGAAACATTTGAAACCTGTCTTTCAGAAAACCTTAACAAAAAAAGCTAACAAAACTTGTGATATTTATTATCCCTTGTGATACCTTGGGTAGTGACATATCCTCTTTATGGAGAAATCTGGGGTTTATTAGACCCCCGATCCCTCCTCTGCCCTCCAAGGCCAGGTAAATGCAGAACCAATAGTGGAAGTGATGAAATGTACATCACTTAAGGCCTCAGTTTTCACAGAGGAGAGGGAGAAACTGATGTTCCACCTTCTTCTTTGTGCCAATCAGACCAGATGGAATGTGAGAGCCTGGGAGAACAGGGGAGGGCTGTGGCTGAACGTAGCAGGGATAGAGCTGCCATTGTCCATTAGCAAAGGTGTTGAAAAGGAGATCCTGCCTATGCTCTGGAGGAGGGAAGAAGAGACCCTCAGACCCTGGTAAGTCCATTGCTGCCCAGCCACTTAACAACGCCCCCTTCATATGGTGTCCATGGCACTTGCCATGGCTGCCATACCCTAGATACGCCACTGCTGACAGTTGCCCGGAGAAAAGGCCATGAGAACTGGAGGGAGGCGCAGGCAGCCAGGCTCCGCTACCCAGGACAATCCGTCTATCTATCAGGAAAGCACCTTCCATCATGAACCCATAGAAGGTACCAGGCATCACACACACCTACCTACAGAAAACGGACTGGTATAGAGGGCACTGGAGTTACTGCAGACAGTGCTAGGGGTCGCTCTCTCTCTCACCCCCACTCTTACCCCCTTTCTGACTCAACTCCTCCCTCTCTCACCCCCACCCATCTCTCTTACCCCCTCTCTCTCTCATCCCTCCTCACCCTTCTCTCTTACCCCCTCTCTCTCCCCCCTCAACCCTCTTTCTTATACCCCCTCTCTCTCACCCCTCTCTCTCATAGCCCCTCTAACTCCTCTCGCTCACCCTGTCTCTCTTTCATCCCCCTTGCCCCTTTCCCTTACCCCCTCTCCACCCTCTCATATCCCTCCTCTCACCTCTCTCTCCTATACCCCCTCTCTCTCCCCCTCTCACCCCTTTCTCTTAGGCCCTGTACACACGATCAGACATGTCCTAGGAAACATGTCCGGTGGACCGTTTTTATCGGGCACGGCTGAATTGTCTGTTGGTCTGATGTGCGTACACACCATCGGACCAAAATCCCCTCGGACCTGAAAGCAGTGACGTAGGACACAACGGCTTGATGAAAAAATGAAGTTCAATGCTTCCAAGCATGCGTCGACTTGATTCTGAGTATGCGGGGGATTTTGGTCCGATGATTTGTGTACTAACCATCGAACCTGTCCGACGGACAGGTTTCCAGCGTGCATGTTTTCAAGCATGTTTGGAAATTTTTGTCCACTGGAAAACGGTCCGATAGGCCGTACACATGATCGAACATGTCCGCTGTAACTGGTCTGCGGACCAGTTTCAGCAGACATGTTCGATCGTGTGTACGCGGCCTTATATCCCCTATCTCTCACCCCTCTTTCTCTCATCCCCCTCTCACCCATCTCTCTCACCCTCCACTCTCTCTCATCCCTCTGTTTCACCCCTCTCTCTCATCCCCCTCTCTCTTTTACCCCTCCCTCTCACCTCACTCTCATTGTGATCCTGACCAAATATTTAACTCCATTTGCAGAAATGCAGCCTCAAACTTGCAAGGAACCTCCAACATGCTTCACTGTTGCCTACAGATACTCATTATTGTACCGCTCCCCAGCGGCGAACAAACTTTCTCCTGCTACAGTTCCTATATGCAAGTGTACCTAGAAGAATTGATGCTGTTTTGAAGGGAAAGGGTGGTCACATCAAATAATGATTTGATTTGGATTTCTCCTCTGTTCATTTAGTTTCCATTGTGTTAATTGATAAAAACAAAGCATTCTTAATTTACAGCATTTTTCCACATCTGCCTAAAAAAATTCCACTGTACTGTGTATACAGTGCCTTGAAAAAGTATGTACACCCCTTGAAATGTTCCACATTTTGTAATGTTACAACCAAAAATGTAAATGTATGTTATTGGGATTTTATGTGATAGACGAACACAAAGTGGCACATTATTGTGAGAGGAAAGTGATAAATGGTTTTCAAAATTGTTTACAGATAAATATCTGAAAAGTGTGGCATGCTTGTATTCAGCCCCCTTTTCTCTGATACTCCTAACTAAAATCTGGTGGAACAATTACCTACAGAAGTCACCTAGTTAGTAAGTAGAGTCCACCTGTAATTTAATCTCAGTATAAATACAACTGTTTTGTGTAGTCCTCAGACGTTTGTTAGAGAACCTTTGTGAATAAAAAGCATCATGAAGGCCAAGGAACACACCAGACGGGTCATAGATAAAGTTGTGGAGAAGTTTAAAGCAGGGTTAGGTTATACAAAAATATCCCAAGCTTTGAACATCTCATAGAGCACTGTTCAACCCATCACCTGAAAATAGAAAGAGTATGGCACTACTGTAAACCTGCCAAGACATGGCCGTCCACCTAAACTGACAGGCCGGGCAAGGAGAACATTAATCAGAGAAGCAGCTAGGAAGTAACTCTGGAGGAGCTGCAGAGATCTCCAGCTCAGGTGGGAAAATCTGTACCCAGGACAACTATTAGGCCTCGTACACACGAGGCAATCTATCTGTTCAAATCGGTCGAACCGACCGATTTGAACAGATCTGTCTGCTTGGATTTTGGTTTGCTTGCGTGTACACACGAGCAAACCAAAATCCCCGCCAGCAGACAGAGCGCTGACGTGTCGGTGACGTGGCGGTGATGTTGACGCCGCCACGTCACCGCACCAGGAAGTAAAACACTTCCGCGCATGCGTCGAAATTATTCGGCGCGTGTGCGAGAAGACATGTCTGCTGGTTAGCATACTAACCAGCAGACATGTCGGGCGGACGGGTTCCCAGCCGACAGATTTCAAAGAAAAGACCTCCCTAACTGACCTGTATTCCAAGAATCACACACCGTTATTACAAACCATAATAACAGACCTAAATATGTGGTCCACTGGGCTGTTTTCATGGTTCAGAAGGGCCTCTGTCATCAAAATGAATATCCTCCCTAGGATCCTGTACCATTTACAGACAATCCCAATTAAACTCCCACCGACCTTCTTTTCGACATATCGAAAGGCCTGCACAGACTTTGGGGCAAAATTTGCCCGAGACTAGCATATACGAGACTCACCACTCCCAAACTCAAGGGAGGTATAGGTCTTCCGGACTTGCGTAAATATCAAAAAGCTAGCCACCTTGCTAGGATCATAGACTAGAACATACATGACAAACATAAATATTGGGTTCAGTTAGAACATGCTCTGTCCATGCTCTGTCCACTCTATTTTTCAAAGAAGAGTGGGCAAAAAAATCACTCTCTAGATGTGCAAAGCTGGTAGAGACATACCCAAAAAGACTTGCAGCTGTAATTGCACCGAAAAGTTGGTTCTACAAAGTATTGACTCAGGGGGGCTGAATGCAAATGCACACCACTACCATTTATCATTTTCCTTCCACTTTGTGTTTTGCCTTGCATTTATATTTTAAATTACTTTTAGAATACTTTGAATTGATATAAAATATACATTATATGTACATTACACATAGATTACATTTATTTGACATATACATTACATGTACTATACATTGTACAAACTATATTAAATAAATTACAGTTTTTATGCAATGGACTTCTTTCTTTTTTATGCACCTCTCTAAAGCCTAGTACACATGGACCGAATATGAGGCAGCATCGGCCGGATCAATAGAAATCGGTCGGCTGGCTTCTGGCTGTTGTACACATGGACCGAATGTCAGCAGCCGATCCGACAGAAGCCAGCCATGCATGTTCTCCCTGTGCCCACAGGGTTTTCTCTGGGTACTCCAGTTTCTTCCCACACTCCAAAGACATGCTGATAGGTTAATTGGCTCCTGTCTTAATTGGCCCTAATTTGTGTATGAATGAATGTGAGTTAGAGACCTTAGATTGTAAGCATCTTGAGGGCAGCGACTGGTGTAAATGTACAATATACTGTATATGTAAAGTACTGCGTGAGTTGATGGCACTATAAAAGTACCTATAATAAATAAACCAAGAAAAAACACTCACCTTCTCAATTCAGCAAAGGTAAATCCCTTGCTGGTGTCAGGAAAGGTTTCACCTGCTGGTGGCACTGTCAGTTCCTTGGGCTGCAGTACTGGTGTCCACCAGCAGGTGTCTCCCAGCAGTCATGAGGCAACATCATCTTCTGCAATCAAGCATCACCGGAGACTGATTGCGTGAGGTGTATGTGTATATATGCTTGGCTGATGATTGCTCTCATCGCCTTGGTATTGTCCTTGCGCCCTGACCTGTACCTGCGATCATGTTATCTTGAACCTGTCTGTACCTGATCCTGAACCTGTACCCGAACCTGATCCTGCCCCTGCCCCTCCTGTTACCTTGTTATCCTGTATCCCTGCCCTGCAGCCTGATCTCATCCACCCGCTCCCTGTCCTGTCTTGCTCCTTGCCCCCATCTGCTGATCTCCTGTGTATGACCCATGCCTGGCTTCGTTTACGATTCTGGTATTCCCCTTTTATTGTTTGCCTAGTCTATTGTTATTTGTGGTTCACCGTCTTGTTGTGGGTTTGTTGTACACTGTTTTGCATTGAAGGTGTCTGTGTATATATATTATCAATTACTTTCACGTCGAAAACAATGCATCATAGCGTCATAATTTGGAGCATGCGCACTGGGATACCTCCATGGACGACGCATGCGCAGTACGTTCGGGGGGACGCACTTAATTTAAATACATGACGCCCCCTACCTGCCCGATTTGAATTACGCCGGGCAATTTTAGTTACGCCTACGCAACTTACGGAGCAAGCGCTTTGTGAATACAGCACTTGCCTGTAAAAGTTGCGGCGGCGTAACATAAACCTGATACGTTACGCCGGCACAAAGATCCGCTCTCCATCCTGAATCTGGCCCTATGTTTTTACATTTTCGTTCTGTGCAGACAATGACCAAAAGATTTGGCTGTAACATTGACACCTTAACCCATGGTAGCCAGTCAGGTTTAACCCATTATCTTTTGTATCCAAAGCAGCGGAAGATGATTGAAAGTAATTTGCTGCACGTTACAATGAACTCTGATATTTGCTTTATTTATTTATTATCTATAAGTAATGCCATTTGATAAAAAAATATATATATATTTAGTCAATGCATTTAAATGCAGGATTACAATGGGAGAATACCTTCACTAGAAACATTCTGTTTATTAGTTAAACTGACCTTGGACATCTGAACTCTGAACTCTTTGCACGCTTGTTTATTCTAATGACAGCAAAACAGATAATGGTTTGTGATAGCCTATAGCCTACATAACTACACCCACATCCTTGTACACATAACAGAACCTAGTTTCTACCACAAACTAAAATAATTTATGCTATTTTTAGGCCACATACTAGACCTGGTGCAGTGATGCTGAATACATACAGTTGAACCACAAAGTGACATCACAGTCACTGGCAAATAATGGAAAGGACTGTAGCAGTAATGAAGCCCTTCATGAGATGAGTGCAGGGGCTGTTAGTTACTAATTACTGTAAGTTAGTTTTTGCAGACCACCTGTGAACAGAAGATTTAAATAGCTTAGCCCATGCTGATTATTGAAAAGTTGTAGGCTGTGGAAAACCTTACATCCATTGGCTATGTAAGCCTCTGCTGAACCACCAGTGTTGCCATCCTGTCAGGAGCAGCGGAGAGCCCCCTCCCATAATGATCTTTGTCACAGTGTTTGTTAGCAGTATTGGTCAAACAGCCTAATACTGGAGCGAGAAAGTTCATCTAAGTTAAATTGGTGATTATTGTACACACAGGCAAGAATCCAGTCTGGAAAAAAACGTTGTTTTTCCCGAAGAGATTCTTGGCAAGAATCTCTTGCCGCCCGAGTGTACACACAGACCTTTGAAAAAAAACGCGGTTCTCTTGAAAGGCAAGAACACGGTGACGTCATCGCGTACGACGAGTATGCGCTCGTCACATTCGATGCCGTCGCCGCCAGTGGTTGTCGGGGTCTGTGGGCAGGGGGGCTTATCACAATCTGAAAGTCCCCAGATCCCAGCCTCCCCATGTGAATGAGTATGGGGTACATTGTACCATTCACCTGACAAAAAAAGTAGTGTAATGTTATAAATTCTTCTTCTTCTTCTTCTTCTTCTTCTTCGTCTTCTTCTCTGCTTCTTCCTCCAGTCTTCCTCCATCTTCTCCCATATCTTCATCCTCCGGTCTTCTCCTTCTCCCACTGCTTCCTCTTTCGATCTTCTTCTGTCTTCTTTGTTCAGTGTTCTTCTGCCTCTGCCGCCGCTCCCGCTGATGACCCTCCTCCTGCGTCCCGCTGATCTGTTGGTGCTGATGTCCTGCATTTCTTAAATAATGATGGGGAGTGGCAATCGGATTAGGTCATCTGGAGGCCACACCCCTTTTGATGTCACAAACCCATCCTCCCCAGTGAATGGCATCAAAAGGGGTGTGGCCTCGGGATGCAGCATCGGAGGAGGGTCGTCGGCAGGAAGCGGCGGCAGAGGAAGAAAGACACCAGACAAAGAAGACAAAAGAAGAGCGGAAGAAGACGCAGGGGGAGAAGCAGAAAACCGTAGGGTAAAGCCCTGTACACATGACTGGGATTCCCGGCGGTATAAAGTCCGCCGGGAATCCATGACGCGAAACCCAAGAACCTGCTCGGTAAGTTTCCCTGTGTACACATGGCCGGGTTTCCCGTCTGGAAAACTGCGGGGAGAGCTTTGGCCAGGAATTACGGCCGTCTGTATGTTCCCGGTGAGAAAAGAGATTTCCTGTCAGGAAAATTGCAAGGAAGCATACACGCGGCCGGGATTCCCGGCCAAAAGCTCTCCCTGCAGTTTTCCTGGCAGGAAAACTCGTCGTGTGTACGGGGCTTAAAGATATGGGAGAAGATGGAGGAAGACCAGAGGAAGAAAAAGAAGATATTTTTAATAAAAGACTTGTCAAAAACTGTATTTTTTAACACTACACTACTTTTTTGGGTGAATGGGTAGGGGTACAATGTTTCCCTATACTCATTCACATAGGGGGGCTGGGATCTGGGGGTCCCTAAGTAAAGAGGGCTTTCAGATTCCGATAAGTCCCCCACCCGCAGACCTCGACAACCACTGAGCAAGGGTTGTCGGGAAGAGGCCCTTGTCCCCATCAACAAGTGGTCAAGGTGCAAAGTGCTTTGACCTGCTGTACCCCCACGCTTTTTTTTTAGCTGACAGCTGATGACTCATCTGTTGTTAAGGACGTGGCTGCCGGCTTCCTGACACCCTCCTTAGCAACCAGCTATATACAGTGTAAAAAAAATGCATGAGAAAAAACGCAAATCGTGGCAAAATCGTGGCAAAATTGCTGTAAAAACGCGGTACTTGCATTTTGGATGCATGTCCATTGAATTCTATTACATTAAAAACGATGCATTTTGCAGGAAAAAAGTCCCCAACCCTTTCCAAAAACACAGAGGCACAAAAATGAATTGATGTGAACATGTACCATAGGAACCCATGTTAAAAAATTTCCCATGCACACTAGCGTTTATTTTAAGCTGGAAAAATCACTGGATAAAAACTGCTGGTAAGGCTCTTAGGCCGCGTACACACGATTGAATCTATCTGCTGGAAACGGCCTGCCAGACTGTTTCAGCAGACAGATTCGATCGTGTGTACGGGCGGACAGACAGATTTTGCTAGCAGACAGATTTTAAAGCATGCTTTAAAATCTGTCTGCTGGGAATCCATCCGTCCAATATGTCTGCTGGTTAGTACACTAACCAAGAGACATATCTGCCCGCACATGCGTCGAATGGATTCGACGCATGCGCGGAAGTGTTTTACTTCCTGGTGCAGTGACGTGGCGGCGTCAACGTCATCGCCACGTCACCGCGCTGTCTGCTAGCGGGGATTTTGGTTTGATCGTGTGTACAGCGATCAAACCAAAACAGCCCAGCAGACAAATCTAATCAAATCGGTCTGTCAGACCGATTTAAACAGATTTATTTGGTCGTGTGTACGCGGCCTTAGGCTCGATTCACACTAATGTGTTTTTTTTAAGCATTTTGCAGAAATTCAGGGAAATTTTTTAACAAGCTTTTGTCGCAGCCTCTTAGTAGTAATTTAGGAGCATTTAAGAGTGTTTAACTGGTTCCCAACCAGCCGCCGCAGTTGTACTGCGGCAGGTTGGCTCTCCTGCATGAATCGCGTCATTGTACATCAGGGGCGTACACGGCGATCTGTGTGCCCATTCGCTGGTGAGGGAGCAAATTAGCAGGTCCGGTGGACTCGATAGCTCCACGGAGAGGCAGAACGGGGATCTGCCAGTGTAAACAAACAAGATCCCCGTTCTGTCAGCACTCTCCCTTCACAGTTAGAAAGCATCTCTCTAGGGAACATTTAACCCTTTCATCACCCCTGGTGTTAACCCCTTCCCTGCCAGTGTCATTTATACAGTAATCAGTGCTCTTTTTTTGTTTATAGCGCAAAAAATAAAAACCAGAGAGGTGATCAAATACCACCAAAAGAAAGCTCTCTTTGTGGGGGAATTGTCAGTTAAAGCGATGCAGTGCTGTTTCGCAAAAAATTGCCTGGTCAGAAAATGGGTAAATCCTTCCAAAGCTGAAGTGGTTAAGGGGGTTTAGGAGCATTAGCTTTTTATTGGCGTTTTTGCAGTAAAGGGAAAAACAAAAGCTCAAAAAATGCTCTGAGTAGCGTTTAGAAGCATTTCTCCAAGAAACTCTACAAAAAAAATGTTTTCTGTTTCTAGACGCTGAAGCTCAAAAAATGCTAACAGCCTAAAGTAGTGTGCATGGATACTGAAGATGAAAAACTGTGTAACAACTATGCAGCATACTGAAACCTAATACAAGATTGTTTACAGCAATGTAACTCAGCGCAGAACAATTTTTGAAAAGGTTCCTATCTTACTTCTGTACGATTCCAGCAATATTTTGGCCCCATTGTATGTAATTACACAGAAATGTCATGTACATGCGGTTCTGATGTGATTTGGAAATGTATTTCATGTTTTTTAAAACTGGATGCTCGTTCCAGGCAAAGCAGCAGCAGCAGCAGCGCCTTGACTACTAGGGAGGAAATTGCATAAAAAACGCAGTGTGAAACAGGCCTAAATGTGGTGCAGTCAGAGTCCATGCAACAGAATTTTGCAATGTTCTCTCCATATATTGTAAATGGACAGTACAGAAAGATCTGCCAATCATGCAAAACAATGCTAGGTGACTACAGCAAGCTAGTCCTCAAGCCGCATACACACAACCATTTTTAATGTCCTAGAAAAAACTTTTTTCGATGTGATTCTTGTCAAGCCTGCCTTGCATACACACGATCGTTAAAATAAAATGCTCTAGCAAAGCGTGGTGATGTACAACACGTACAACGGCACTATAAAGGGGAAGTTCCATTCAGATGGCGCCACCTTTTGGGCTGCTTTTGCTGATTTTATGTTAGTAAAAGTTTGGTGAGAGACGAGTCGTGCTTTTCAGTCTTCGTGCTTTTCAGTCTGTTACAGCGCGACAAATGTGCTATCTCCATTACAAACGCTATTTTTACCAGAACGAGTGCTCCCGTCTCATAACTTGCTTCTGAGTATGAATGTTTTTTTCACGTCGTTAAAGCCTACACACAGTCCTTTTCCATTTTCACAAAAAACGTTCTGACATTTTGCTGCTCCAGGAAACACATTTCCGTACAGATTCTGTGCCGGCTCTTCGTAACAGGTACTATACACAATGGTTTCATAGTTCTAATCCCCAAGCTAAGTCTAAAGGTGTATCCATAGCCTTCCATAAATCTTTTAAGCCTGAGGTTCTAGACACACTGGTTGATACTAATGGGCGCTTCATTTTTCTCAAACTGAAACTAAACAACTTTCTTTTCACAGTGGCCAATATATACACTCCAAATGTGGGTCAGGCTCGGTTCCTCTCATCGGTCCTCACCAGACTGTCCTCTTTCGGGGGTCCCTGTTACATCATTGGTGGAGATCTCAATATCGTCATGTCCCCGTCTGCAGATACATCCTCGGGTAAGTCCTCCATTCCACACTCTACACTGACACGCATCAAAGCTCTCCTACACTCCTCCCACCTGGTGGATGTCTGGCGTGTCCAGCATCCCACAGACAGGGATTACAGTCATTACTCCGCAGCACACAACTCATATAGCAGATTAGACCACTTCCTAATATCCCAGTCTCTGTTAGATACCCCTATACACACATCCCTGGGTCAATTGCTCTGGTCCGACCATGCCCCGGTTTACTTGACTCTTGCACGCCCCCCCACATCACGTAGAGGCACGCACTGGAGACTTAATGACAATTTACTGCGGGATCCCGTATGTGTGGCTGAAGTTTCTGCCGCTATCCGTCACTTTGTTTCAGATCACTCCTCGGACGCTACCCCCCCTCCCACCCAATGGGAAGCCTTGAAATGTGTGCTTAGAGGCGTACTCATCCAACATGGTTCCCGCCTCAAGAAAATACGATCGGGTGATATCCGCCGTCTCCTCTCCACCATAGCGGAGCTTGAACCTTTGCACAAACGTAATCTAGACCCTGCTATTTTTGTCCGTTTATCAAACGCTCGTAGGGATCTCCTTCAGCTTCTCGACTCCCACTCCCTGATTGCCAGGGACAGGGCGCGTAACTTCCATTACTCACTTGCCAATAAATGCGGTAAGCACTTAGCTCGGGTTTTGCACCCTAGAACGCTACGTTGCTCCGTTCCCTTTATCTCACACCCCGATCAAACTAGATCGTACAATCCGGTCGGTATATCCTCGGCCTTTCGGGAGTACTATTCGCGACTCTATAACTTGCAGTCCTCTGAACCGACTAGGTGTCATCCGCCTTCGGACGACGACATGCAAAGTTATATTGTTGAGACAGCATTACCCTCACTTAATGCGTCGGATGTTGCTGAACTAGATAAACCCCTCGATGCGTTCGAGTTCCTCAGCGCCATCAAAAGTCTACAGGTGGGCAAGTGCCCTGGCCCAGATGGATACACCCCGCGTTTTTACAAGACCTTTGCCCCACTCTTATCCCCGTTGATGGCTAAGGCCTTTAATGCCATGGATGCCTCCCTCTTACCGCCTAAGACTCTGTTATCTGCTAACATCTCTGTGCTACCCAAGCCAGGCAAAGACCCCTCCCAATGCAGCAGTTATAGGCCCATATCTCTGCTCAACGTGGATCTAAAGCTGTTTGCAAAAGTTTTGGCCAATCGCTTGTCTCCTCTACTCCCAGGCGTGATCCACAACGACCAGGTGGGATTTGTCCCAGGCCGAGAGGCGAGGGACAATACTACCAAAACGATTCATTTGATCTCTTACATCCAACGTAAGGGGCTGAAAGCTTGTCTCCTCTCTTTCGACGCCGAAAAGGCATTCGATCGGGTCAATTGGAGATTTATTCGATTCTCGTTGGAACAATTAGGCTTGGGAACGCCCTTTATTTCAAAAGTGATGTCCCTTTACTCACAGCCCTCAGCCTCGGTCTTAGTGGACGGTTCTGCTTCCGCGCCCTTTGACATCTCTAATGGTACTCGGCAGGGTTGCCCCCTGTCCCCACTCTTATTTGTCATTGTAATAGAACACTTAGCTTGCGCCATTAGACAAAACGTCTCCATACGCGGTATCCAAACATCCTCCTCCCATTACAAGCTATCCCTCTATGCCGACGACCTTTTGGTATACGTACAGGACCCCCATATCTCTCTGCCGTCGCTCTTTGCGGAATTCCGTCGCTTTGGCTCATTTAGCAACTTCAAACTCAACCTGTCCAAGACTGAGGCCCTCAACGTCTCCCTCCCCGCTGCTACGATGACTTTGCTCAAAGCCAATTTCTCTTTTAAATGGCAGACGAAGGGAATCTCGTACCTTGGCATCGTTATTCCTTCCAATCTGTCCAATCTCTTCTCTTCAAACTATGTTCCTCTGCTCTCACGCTTACGGAAGGACTTGGAGGAATGGGGGGGGCGCTCTCTACCATGGTTTGGACGGATCAACACTTTGAAGATGGACACCCTACCCAAACTCCTATATCTCCTTCAAACGGTCCCCGTCATAATCCCTAAATCCTTCTTTAACTCCCTGCGCTCTCTGGCCATCAGATTCCTGTGGAGACGTGGGCTATCTAGGGTGAAATACAATGTGCTCACCCGCCCAAAGCTGCGGGGCGGGGCTGGCATTCCTGACTTCGAGACCTATTACAAGGCCGCGCACGTTGCGCGGGTCTTGGAGTGGTTCCCGCGACCTTTTCTAAAGGCCTCCGTTGCCGTGGAACAGGATCTGTCTCACGTAGACCTCCGAGCACTTCTATGGGGTTATGGGACTGAACTGGCACACATGCCTTCTCCCTCTCCACTTACACTGGCCTCTCTCAGACTATGGTACAAAAGGGGGTTATGTTCACTTCTATCCTCCGATCCCTCTCCACTATCCTCCCTATTCGATAACCCCTCCTTTCCCCAAGGCCTTGGCGTATTATCATTAGGCCCCTTCAAGAGGATTGAATGGCCCCAGGCACGCTCCTTTGTGCATCCTACGCTGGGGTCGCCAGTGACTCCGGCAGGTTCTCATGACTGGCTCACTACACTACACTTGTCCACACTCACAAGGCACCTACATTCCTCCTCTCAGGTACATCGTCCTCTCACAGAGTTTGAGCGACTGTGTTCCCTCTCAGAGACACCCAGACACTTACTGTCGGCAATATACGGCCTCTTACAAACACTCACGCACACCGAACTACCCTCTTACACCGGGAAGTGGTCTGCAGACTTGGGCGAAGACATTCAGCAGGCGGACTAGCAGACCTCTTTTTACTTTACTCACAAATCCTCGATCTCCTGCTACGCACAAGAAAAGAACTACAAGATTCTGTCAAGATGGTACAGGGTCCCCTCCGTGTTGCACAATATATTCCCATCCACCCCGGCATCCTGTTGGCGATGCTCCGCTGCTGAGGGGACCTATCTACATGTCTGGTGGGATTGTGAGAGGATTCGCCCCTTCTGGACTCAGGTATTTGACTGTTACAACAAACTCTACTGTGAATCACTGACTCCTTCTCCTAAAATTGCGCTTCTCTCTATACTTCCAGGTTCAGTTAAATCGCAGAAACGGGGTCTCCTCCGTTTCTTCATGTCCTCGGCGAGGCAGCTCATACCTTCCTATTGGAAGTCGTCTGCAACTCCCCCATTGTCACATTGGGTCTCTATTATGAACGACACCATGAGAATGGAGGAGATGCTAGCCCTTGATAACGACACCTTTGATAATTTTACATTACTGTGGCTTGTCTGGCTCCACTTCTCTTCCTCTGACACCCTGGCGAAAATGTTGTCCACCCAACCATGATCATTCCTGATCGCTTCCATATGTATCACCAACTAGAGTCAAACCAGGTTCCCTTTCACCCGCCTACTTCACGCAGGCTTTCCCAGTCCCGATATCAGCAACTCTCTCTCTACTCTATGATACCCCTCTGGCTTTCTTTTCCCTATTCTTCTCTTTCCCACCATTCTCTTTCTTTCCTTCTTCTCTCTCTCTCCCCGCCCACTCACTCCCCTGATTCTTGACCTCCCATTTTTATGTTACTTTTTATCCCTGGTCCCTGTCCCTTTTTGTCCCTTTATTATTATTTTTTTTTATTATTATTTTTTTTTCTCTTTTTTGATTTTATTGTTTCCTTCCTGGAAGCTCTATTTGCACTGTCGTCACCTATTAAGAGGCCATTTTGGCCGCACACAAGTTTTTGTACCGGGTTCTTGTCATAACTGTTCCCGTTCAGTTCTACGTTGATGGGAGTCCAGCTGTGGGCGATAGCCATTTGGCTGACTCCTTACTGCTAAGTATCTATGACTGTTTCCTGTTTGTGACATCTCATGCTGTTCATGTTTATTATGTTAAAAATCCAATAAACATATTTTCAACTCTAAAGCCTACACACAACCCTTTTTCACAACGTGAAAAACAACGCAAAAAATTAGAGCGTGTTCAAATTTTTTAATGCCCATTTTTCACGTCGAAAAAAATGCTCTGGAGCCTACACACGATCGTTTTTATTGACCGTTTTAAAAAATTGAATTTTTCTCGTCATGAAAAACGGTCGTGTGTAGGCGGCATTAGACTGTGAAAGCCACATGAATAATGTAGCAATCTCGCAGTGAACATTTAAATCATTTTATCTTCACACAGAGCAGCCTCTTATAAATCAACTCAACCAGGCAGACCAGTATGAGGATGACGTCCATAATAAATACTTTTAATGTTTTTGCTAAAGGCTTATCACCAAGCATGAGCCCCAAGAGTATCCAGCTGAGCTAATGTAACCTAATTGGATAAGCATAAGTTTAGATGCAAAGTGCAGAAACCTGCTTTTCATAATTCACTTTGTGCAATGAAAAATAAGTAGTCATGCAGAGTCATTTATTATGTGAATGCAGTTTATTTGCATGTCTTGCAGGGTGTTATTGTCATTGAAATAATAAATGCTGAGGTTATACAGTAGTAGAAATATGCTTGTAATATAAGCAATGTTTGTTCTAGTATAAAAAGCAGCACAGTCATATAAAAACACATCACCGCTGTTCACACACAACAGACTCTCCAAGTTCAATAGGATAATATTTAATCATATATAAGTCTTGCTTAGCTAAAGGCTTCAATTGTTCCTAGTTTTCTGCCCCTGAACATGTATGCATATCAGGAAAACTGACTTCACTCTTATGCCGCGAACACACGATCGGAATTTCCGATGAAAAAAGTATTTTCCATTGGTGTTTAGAAATAGAACATTAGAAAATTCCTATGGTCTGTGTGCAACTCAAGTCGACGCATGCTTGGAAGCATTGAACCTTTATTTTTCTCAGCTCGTCGTAGTGTTTTTCGTCACTGCGCTTTGGTCTGACAGTGTGTATGCAAGACAGCTTGAACGGAATTCCGACAAAAAATTCCATCGGATTTTAGGCCATCGGAAATTCCGATCCTGTGTACGGGGCATTACTTGATCTGCATGCTTGTTCCAGGTCAGTGTCTCAGAAAGTACTAAAGCCAGATACAGCCAGGCAACTAGCATTTTAGAAGCAAAATAGCAATGGCATCTCTTGAATTTATTTAAGTACACATTTCCTAGATACTCATTAGGCCTGGTTCACACCTATGCATTTTTTTGTAAATTTTCAGTTTTGCAGAAACACACTACAGTCCATTTAACATGGTTTCCTATGGACGTAGTTTACATTGGTTCATTTTATGGATTGGGACAGGGACTTTTTTCTGGTTTTTAGATCCATAGACTTCAATGGATCAAAAATGTGTATTGAAAAACGCAAAATGCACCTGGAATATGCAAACTACAACCTATATAGATGTGAATCAGGCTCCATTCACACTAATGCGTTTTTTGATGCATTTTGCATTTTGTAGCAATGCAAGGACATTTTTTAACATGATTTCCTATGGAACATGTTCACATCAATGCTTTGTTGTGCCTCTGCGTTTTTGGAAAGGGTCTGGGACTTTTTTCCCACAAAAAGCAGCATTTTGCATGTAATAGAATTCAATAGACCCGCATCCAAGTTTTTTTTTTTACCTGTTTATAGCTGGTTGTTAACCACTTCAATACCGCACACCGTCATATGACGTCCACAAAGGGGATCTCTTATCCTGGGTGGACATAATATGACGTCCTGGACTTTGTGCGGTGATATCTGAATGATACCTGCAGCTAGAGGCATCATTCAGATATAATTTTTTTCAGGCGGCGATCCTGCGCACCATAAGAACGATCATAGAGTTGGTTCCGCCAATTGATGGTTCTTATAGGAGGCGGGAGGGGACATCCCCCCTCCCACCACCATCCGGTGCTTCTCCGGGCTCTCCCGTGCCATCTGGGGCCCAGAGAAAGGATCACTGTGTGCCGGATAGGAAGCATAGAGATGACTGGTGACCAGATGGTCACCAGTCATCTCTATGACTGACGGACGGCCCGGGGGCAATGTGATGACGTCACGCCCGGGTACTTGTAAGTAAACAAAGCCGCAATTGCCCCCGCTTCTCTCCTTAAAGAGGACCCGTCACACACTATTCCTATTACAAGGGATGTTTACATTCCTTGTAATAGGAATAAAAGTGATACATTTTTTTTTTTTTAAAAGTGTAAAAAATAAATAAATAAGTAAAGTAAAAAATAAATAAAATAAAAATATAATAAAAACTCCCCTGTCCCTGGTAGCTTGCGCGCAGAAGCGAATGTTCCGCCCACGTATGTAAACGTTGCTCAAAACATACATGTGAGGTATCGTCGCATGCGTTAGAGTGAGAACAACAATTCAAGCACTAGACCTCCTCTGTAAACTCTAAACTGGCAACCTGTAAACATTTTCAAAGCGTCGCCTATGGAGATTTTTAAGTAACGAAGTTTGGCGCCATTCCAAGAGTGCGCATGCGTGCGCAATTTTAAAGCATGACATGTTAGGTATCTATTTACTCGGTGTAAAACATTATCTTTCATATTTTACAAAAGAAATTGGGCTTACTTTATTGTTTTGTTATTTTTTAATTCATGAAACCATTTTTTTCCCAAAAAAATGGCGTTTGAAAAATTATTGCGCAAATACCGTGCAAGATAAAAGGTTGCAATGACCGCCATTTTATTCCCTAGGGTGTCTGCTAAAAAAAACATATATAATGTTTGGGGGTTCTGAGTAATTTTCGAGCAAAAGAATGATGATTTGTACATGTAGGAGAGAAGTGCCAGAATAGGCCCGGTATAGAGGTAGGTATAAAAACCCTGTATTGAAGGGGTTAAAGGAAATGTTTAAATTTTTAGCAGTGCTATACCGTCGGAATTGCCGTGGGATTTGGCCACTAGAGGTGCGGTATTAACCCCCGCTAGCGGCCGAAAAAGGGTTAATACCGTATCTGCAGAGGCACATTGCGGACAGTATTACCGTGGTTTCCCATTGTTTTAAATGTGAAGGAGCGGTGAAGGAGTGTTATATACACTGCTCCTCTCACCACTCCAAAGATGCTGTTTGCAGGAGATTTTTTTCTCTCCCGCCAGCGCATCGCCTCAGTGTGAAAGCCCCTCGGGCTTTCACATTGAGATTGCTGGGCAGGAGTTTTTCAGGCGGTATTTAGACGCTATTTTTAGCACTAAACCGCCTGAAAAACTCCTCAGTGTGAAAGGGGTCTAAGGCTCGATTCACACCTATGCATTTTTTGTGCTTTTTGCATTTCGCAGATTTGCACCACAGAACGTGTTCCATAGGAAACCATGTTAAATGGATTGTAGTGCAAATCTGCAAAAATGCAAAAAGCACTAAAAATGCATAGGTTTGAATCAAGTCTAAAACCGGCCATAGATGGTGTGATTTTCTTTCCTGGGCTGCAGGAGACAAAATTGCTTGATTCTCCCATCAGCACAATCAGTGTTGGAGGGTAATCCCTCCCATGGAGCTATTGTGTTCTCCTGGCGAGGGGCACATGGAGCTGCTCCTGCCAGGAGAACACACAGCGATTATTTCTAGCGGCCATAGCCACTGCCAATAATCGCATGCAAAATCTGCCAATGTACCCAATCCATCGATGGATCTACTTAATTACACTCAAACTGCCCATACATGTTCGAATCACGATTGGTCTCTGCTGAAGCAGTTTATATTCGAACCATCTTTGGCCAGCTTAAGCTCCGTGTCAGATGGTGCCAGAGATTATACAGGGTGAATGATGCTATCATCTCCTTCAGGTGACATGGTTCAAGCAAGTCATCATATTTGAAAAACAAAAGCAGAAATGTGATAAATTCTGTGCTAACACTAATGAAAGATAAATGGAAATCAATGAAAACATAGCACATATTTTAAAAGAACTCTAGAACTTTAAAAATTAAAATCTTGTGCTTAGATCAATAACAGATAGATAGAAACAAATATGTAGGTCAGCACCTGAAACCCTAAAAAATGACGTGTCTGTGTCTACCACCTTCACTCTATCAAGATGACCCACAGTATCATTTAAAGAGGAACTCTGCACACCACTGCAAAAATTTAAAGCCAGCAGCTACACATACTTCAGCTGCTGACTTTTAATAATAGGACACTTCCCTGTCCTGGAGTCCAGTGATGTTGGCACCGCAGCTGATGTTTCCATCAGCTGCCGCCATTGCTGGTAAGAGAACCTGGCAGTGCAGTCTTTTGGCTTCACGACCGGGTCACTACTGCGCTTGCAAGAAGCGCACTGCACTCTCCTACTGGCCTGGCCGCGGGGGGAAGAAGGAGGGAGGAGGAGGGGGACCGAGCTGTGCAGGGCAGGACTTAGGGTGGTGGGGGCTCTTGGGCTTGAGTCACTTTCGGACCCTACCTTCTATACATTACTTTAAATAGATCAAAATGATACATACAAAAGATATGTATTAGAACTACATAATTCTGGATAAACTGAGAATAAAAATAGATATCACGATTCTAAACAAACAACTAAACAAAATTACATAATTTATCTTAATTGCTGAAGTCTATTAAAAATATTTAATTAATCTAATATATTAAAAAAAAAAAAAAAATTGGGTTTGAATGAATGATTCAATTCCTCAATCAAATACACTTGTTTCATAGATGAATCAGCATTTAATAGAAAAAATTGGGGGAATCTCGCGCCAAAATAAAGTGGGGGGGGAAATTACCAGTGCAATTGATTAAGAGCTGCTCCCTAAATAATACAGAGTGCTGGATTATACGTGTGAACAAGTGGAAATAAGGGGCGCTGACTAATGATATATTTACCATATATTATGCAACATTAATGTGAATGATATATGTGAAACTCGTGCTACAACAATATAACAGCAAATCAATAACAAAACAGTGAATACAACAAAAGTGCAATGGCGGTGGACAATGAATGTCTACCCAGAGTCCATGAATAAGATGTGCAATATTGTGCTGGAAAACAATAGTGATCCTATGGAGTGCTCCGTGTTAGATCTTCCAAATAATATATTCCACCTTCACCAAAGTGCCACCGCAAGTGAGGATAGATGGCTCCTTACCCGATGGTGTTGACCTATTAATTAAAATAAGGTCAAATGAGCTCAGGAATCAGCTGCTACCCGTGGCAAACTCGATTGCAAACCAAGTTGTAAACAGATCTCATAGAAGGAGAAAAACAGCTTCCATAGTGTAAAACCTTTTATTGGAGTAAAAATACTAAAAATACTGTGCCGAGTGGCCTCTTACTTGGAGTGGTGCCCGTAATCCCGGCACTGAGGCTGTAGACATATAGGGATTGGAGAGAGATGGTGTGGTAAGCTGGTGAAGCCGGCGTGCGTTCCACCGCCGTCAGCTTGAGAACCAGGAAACCGGAAGTGAGCTAGTAGTGCGTGCCCAGGAGGCGTCAAGTCTGTCCATCGGTAGCCGCCGCAGCTATAAATAGTGTCACTCGGAATGCCTGCACATGCGCAGAAGAATGACCGTGCTTAATGACGTCATCGTGACTATGTTGCATAATAATGAAGTGTAGTCATCAAGAGTAAACATAGCGTTGTCCCAAAGGACATGAAATATTAAATGACTAGCATATTATTGCAAAAAATTAAAGGTAAACGGGCGGGGCCCCCTATTGGGCAGGGCCCATGGGCTTGAGCCCAGTTAAGCCCAATAGTAAGTCCGGCCCAGGAGCTGTGACATACTTTGCCTCTGTGAGGTCTCCTGGAAGTGGGGACAGGACACTCATGTTTGTTTTGCTGTCTGTGCCCCTGTCCATAAGATGTCACCTCACTTTCTGGATTTAGAACAATTTGAGTTGTTGTAGAAACAAGGATTGGTGACAAAGCTTCAGTGGAGACACCTTTTTCCCATGATTACTCTTACAGAGCGAATTTCCCTTCTTAGGGGTAGATTTCTTCCCAATTTCTGTTGTCTCCCTCCATTTGTAAGTATGAGTCATTTGTAAGCCAGATGTTTGTAACTTGGGGACTGACTGTATAGATAAGGCTTTCTATTGTACATAAAATACCTACTGTCAGATAGGAACAAAGTACAAAACAACTAAGCTACTAATATGCTGTGAGCTAAGCCCTTTGGGATCAGACCAAATCTGTAGTCCAGGTGGCAGGGTTCCCTTGACTGTCGGTTACATTGGGCATTGTATAGCATTTTATGATTCTGGAATTGTAGCACATAAGATTATCTACTGTCAGGTAAGAACAAAATAGACGTACAAAACAACCAAGCCTCCAATATGCTTTGAGACAAAGCCTGTGGGATCAGACCAGATGTGGAGTCCAAGTGTCGGGGGTCTCTTGGCAGTCATTTATATTGGGCATTGTACAGAATTTTATGATTCTGGAACTATAGCACGTAAGATTATTTGATTTCCTAAATGTATGCAATATCATTACTCAGGGATCCTAAAATGTTAAACAAAAATACTGAAGTTTAACGAGATGACACAGTACCTTGTAAGGAGACCAGTTCCGAGCCAAGGGTGAAAGAACTTGTATGGGAAAGCCTTATCCATATGTTTGGAAGTACTTAATATTGCCTAAAAAAAAATGTTTCAAATGTGTTTTATGAACAACAAAAAACGTATAAACAACTATTAAAAAATACTAATTATCATCAGGGGGCAGAGCCGATACAACTGTAAGGGGCCCCGAGGCCTGGCACGAGCAGGGGAAGGCAGAACAGTTGAAGAGGAGCCATGTTGTGCACTATAGAAACAATCTTGGCAGCTTCTGCTGCTCTATGTCATTGAGCTCAAACATCAAGCTCTTTACTGCCACATCTGGCTACTATGTATATGTGCACCCCTCATGTGAGCTGCCTGTACTGTTATGTAGTGTGATAAACTGCAGCTCCTCTGTGTGTCAGCAACATGTCAGCTTTGTGGAAACAAGAGCTGAGACTAGGTAGGAAAACCTAATTTACAATTAGGGGCTGTGAAGGAAAGAGAAGGGGGTTGTTTGTATACAGGGAGGGGCCAGAGCTGTGTGTATGTGGGGGGCTGACATATATTTACAGGTGTGGGAGCTGAAATATATAAAGGTGTGGGGATGGGACTGACATATATACAGGTGTGAAATGTGAATGGTACCAAAAACGTGACAAAAGTATCGCCGCAATGTCACGGTCATTAAAAAAAAAAAACGCAGATCGCCGCCATTACTAGTAAAAAAAAAATGCCATAAATCTATCACCTATTTTGTAGACGCTATAACTTTTGCGCAAACCAATCAATATACGATTATTGCATTTTTTTTTTTACCAAAAATACGTAGAAGAATACGTATCGGTTTAAAAAAAAATTGGATATTTATTAAATAAAAAAGTTTTTTTTTAAATTGGTCTGGGCAGGAAGGGGGTGAAAATGCCCTGTATGGAAGGGGTTAAAAAATATTAAAAACAGATAAAAATCAATCATATAATGTGCCTCTAATTTCACTTTCGTTTTTGCATCTAGCTTAGTTTTTGTAATTTAATGCCTCTGTGCTGGACAGTGCCATAGAGAGTGATGGTTAGGAAAATGAAACTAGAATCTCCCAGTACTGTGGTCATCAGGAAACAGACAACCAGGAAGTGTCCAGAACAGAGCAGAATTACAGCAACATCAGAGCAAAAACGAACAATGAGGACATGAATCCAGGACTGCAGTAATGTAAAGGAAGCTATTTAGCTAAAAAAAAAAAAATTCCTTTAGTGACCCTTTAAGTCTCTAAATATATAGTCAACTTTCAAGGCCATTAACTGACAAAATAAAACAAGGAAAACTGTTACTGCTGGAATGGAGACTAGCACCAGGAAAAGGTGTAGAATGACCTGAAAATTGAAGCAGCACATCCATCATCAGCTCTGTCATCAATGGAACAGTGGATGACAGAGAGTGTACTGAAGGATATAAGAGATTCAGCACTGACCTCCATGAATCTTTAAGCAAAGATTAGTCAAAGGACAAGAAATACAGTATGAACAAGAACATATGAATGTAAGACTTGGGTTAAATAGCTGCACATAAAGTTGCATACAAGGGCTCCTCTGCTCTTTATATCCATAGCATAGGATCAATTAATATCACATTTATTGCCATAGTATACATTTCTAATGGAGAACTTCAAGGTATATATGGTATATAAAGACTTTTTTGAGCATATTGAGGTCAGCTCACCTCTACAGTCTCTGCATGGTATAATATCAAGAAAGGTACCGGTCCAGCCCATATTTTCATAAGCGGAAGATGTCGAAATTTTTCTGTGTTTTCAGCCAGTTCACAGAAGAAATCTGGGAAGTAATATTACAAGTATAAATAATGTAAACAAAGAATAGTCTAGTTCTAATTTGGTGTGATTGTGTCTTCCCAGGGTTTTTTCTACTTTACTCGAAAGCCCCGTACACACGGCCGAGGTTCTCGGCAGAAACCAGCGAGAACCTCGCTGGGATCCTCATTCTGCCGAGAACCTCAGCCGTGTGTACGGATTCGCCGAGCCCAGCCCTTCGGGAAACCCGTCGAGCAAATAGAGAGCAGGTTCTCTATTTGCTCGACGGCCCGTCGGGATGAAAGGCTGGTCGCCTTTCCCGACGGGCTGGTCGCCGAATCTGACGGCCGGCCGAGAACCTCGACGGGCGGAACGATGTGTTCCGCCCGTCGAGGTTCTCGGCCGTGTGTGTACGGGGCCATAGAGTTATTTATTCCCATAACCATTCATTAGTTAAAGTCACACAAGCAACAAACATATGTCTGAATAATTTAATCTATTACTTTATACATCATCAGCAAGCAATTTGTAATTTTGTGTTTAACCGGTGTTGTGGTCCAAGAAGACCTGTCACACTGTATGATGTATGGCTAGATTCTTAAGTGCAGTACAGTGTCGGTGTGTCAGATAGAATAACTTTTTCTTTTTTTATTGAAACAAATAGTGGGACTTTTTTTGCTAAAGGGAAGACAAATATTTAAATGATTCAATTAAGCCAAGAAAAGACACCGTGGGCTCCATTTACTAAAGCAGATTGCATGCGGTATTTAGGTTATCTGACACATTTTCCCAAATATCGCATGCAATACTGAAAATGTCAATTCACTATCCCTTTATGCAATATTTACTTTAAAAAAAAAAGAAAATATGTCCTCGGATTCCATTTTAACCACTTCAATACCCAGCCATATACAATTGACGGCCTGAGATGGGATCTACCATCCTAAGTGGCCGTCAATTGACGGCCTGGGCATTGCGGGTGGATATCTGAATGATTCCTGCAGCCAGAGGCATCATCCAGATATTCTCTTCTTCAGCCGGCGATTCTGCACAATCTAAGAATGATCATAACGGTGGTGATCGTTCTTACAGGCCGCGGGAGGGGACATCCCCCCCCTTTCACCGCCATCCGGTGCTTCTCCGGGCTCTCCCGTGCCTTCGGGGGCCCGGAGAACGAATCGTCGGCGTCGGCAGGAAGCATAGAGATGACTGGTGACCAGATGGTCACCAGTCATCTCTATGACTGTCGAAAGACCCGGGCGTGATGTGATGACGTCACGCCCGGGTCCCCGTAAGTAAACAAAGCCGCAATTGCGGCTGTAAGCCACCATTCATGAGATTGGTGAATTTTTTTTCACCGATCTCATGGTTTCCAGCCTGGAGGAGAGATGTGAGGTCTTATTGACCCACCATCTCTTTTTAAAGAGGACCTGTCACACACATTTCCTATTACAAGGGATGTTTACAAATAAAAGTGTAAAAAAAAATGAAAAAAAGTGTAAAAATAAATAAAAAATAAGTAAAAAAAAAAAATAAAAGATAAAAAAAAATTAAAACGCCCCTGTCCCCAATAGCTCGCGTGCAGAAGCGAACGCACACGTAAGTCCCACCGACATATGTAAACGCCGTTTAAACCACATAAGTGAGGTATCGCCGTGTGCGTTAGAGTGCCAGCAACGAATCTAGCACTAGATCTCCTCTGTAAATCTAAACTGGTAACCTGTAAAAAATAAATAAAGCGTTGCCTATGGAGATTTTTAAGTACCAAAGTTTGGCGCCATTCCATGAGTGTGCGCATAATTAAAGCGTACTGTGTATATTTCTAGCAAAAGAATGATGATTATTACATGTAGGAGAGAAGTGTCAGAATAGGCCCGGATTCACAAAGCACTCACGCCGACGTAAATCACTTTACGCTGACGTAGTGCAAATGTGCGCCCGGCTTATGTGTGCGCCAGACCCACAAAACCAACATACGTCTAAAAACAGGACATTCTACCCCGATGTATTTTGCTTACGCCGGCGTAGCGTGGGCGCAAATATGGTTTGGATGCATGTTGCTTCTCCAATTGATAGGCATTCAAATATGCAAATGAGGGAAATACGGCGATTCACGAACATACGTGCGCCCGACACATGCTATGCGATGTTTGTGTAAATTGTACGTCCGGCGTAAAGTTATTCCCCATAAAGGAGGTGTAACTCAGCAAAAGACATGCTCAGGTCTGCACCAGGGAACACAAGGCGGCGTATTTTACGTTGGACGTGTGTCTGGCTGGGCGTAGGTTACGTTAACGGCGTACACAGTGATCCGGCGTATCTTAGGCAGTTGTTCCGATGTGGTTGTGAGCATGCGCGGTGCATGCGCAGTTCGTTATACGTACTTGTCTGGTGCTCGGCCCATCATTTGCATGGGATCACGCCTCATTTGCATGGATCACGCCCACTTCCACTTACGCAGGCCTGAGCCTTCGAAAATACGCTACGCTGGCTCATCTTTGTGAGCAATGGCTTGCTGAATGCAGTGCTTTCCACTCCGCGCTGCGCCGGCGTAGCGCACTGTGTGTGCGCTACGCCGGCGTAAATGTGCGCCCACTCTCTGTGAATCTGGGCCATTATATTTTTATATGCCTTTATTTTGTCTGTACCTTTTTATCGTGTGTAAGCCACTCCCTACCCTATTGAATATTCTCCATGTAACCTTCCTTCTGAACCTCACATTCTAATGTTTCACCCCCTGGCAGAAAGGCATTCTCTCATATTGATCTTATGTTGTACAATGCTAAAACTATGTTTGAGTTTATAACTTATTTGACAAGAGGTATAATTTATCATTGCCCACTTGTATATCTAGCCTTCCTACATCAAGCCTAAGTGGGAAATCCACCCCTTTAGGCTTGACCTGTTCGGACCAAATGACCACATCCTGAATCAGCTACATTCGTTCCTAGAAATTAATGAAGATCCTATTACTAAAATAGCTTTGAGATGCAATGATGCATTCAACAGGGGATGCTTAAATCCACTATTTTCTTTATTAAAAAATCCTCTTTCAGGCAAATGAGTAACTAACCAAGACCTGTGATGTTGCTGAATCTCTATTCAAAGCAAACCAAACTGAATTAAATCATATGGCTTTGAAGAATGTGTGTGGACAGGCCCAGATTTACTCCCTGTGCCGTCCCCAGGCGGGGTCCTTCAATGCCGCCCCCCCCCCCACACACACACATACACACACACAGGGGCCAAGTGATACAGTCGGCGGCTATAGACGCCGACTGTATTACGGGAGCGCGCCCGCAAGAACTAACACATATGCGAGAGAGCTTGCATCCATATTTAGCACTATAACATTTAACTGGCTGCTTGCTTCTGCTTGGGCCTGGCACAGTGGCACACACACATACACAACATGATGATCAATCATGGTCATCAATCATACCTGCTAGTGTGTAATCCCTGCTGGCTGCTTGTTATTTTTCTGGTGGTGGTGGTGACGTCACAGTCTCAGACCCTGCTCCTGGCCTGGGGGAGATGTCAGCCGCTCACAGAGGGTCTCTTCTCCTTACATGTCACTGTCCCCAGCAGAGTGTTTCCTTACATCTCAGGTGTCACTGTCCCTAGCAGAGTGCTTCCTTACATCTCAGGTGTCAATGTCCCTAGCCAGCGGAGTGCTTCCTTACATCTCAGATGTCATTCACTGTCCCCAGCGGAGTGTTTCCTTACATCTCAGGTGTCACTGTCCCCAGCGGAGTGCTTCCTTACATCTCAGGTGTCACTGTCCCTAGCGGAGTGCTTCCTTACATCTCAGGTGTCAATCTCCCTAGCCAGCGGAGTGCTTCCTTACATCGCAGATGTCACTCACTGTCCCCAGCGGAGTGTTTCCTTACATCTCAGGTGTTACTGTCCCTAGCGGAGTGCTTCCTTACATCTCATGTGTCAATGTCCCTAGCCAGCGGAGTGCTTCCTTACATCTCAGATGTCACTCACTGTCCCCAGCGGAGTGTTTCCTTATATCTTAGGTGTCACTGTCCCCAGCCAGCGGAGTGCTTCCTTACATCTCAGGTGTCGCCCCCCCCCCCCCCATTATAGCCCTTCTATATCCCAGCAGCAGTGTCTCCTCCACCATTACTGAAGGCTGAGGGGGAACAAATTAGAGGCAACTATTTTTCAGAAGACCACAGACGAGTTATGTACAAGAAGGAAGCCTGCTGAGTGTCTACATCAGAAATTAAGCAGTGGTACCACCCACCCGCCACCCCATTCCACAACATAACATAACATTACATTACAGTGCGGGGGGCAGCTGCGAAAGCCAAGACGTCGCTGCAGGGGCGACGTGTGCCCCTTCACCCTTCCCGAGGCTTGGCCTTGTGGGAAATCCAGCCCTGCCTAGCAGTGACTACCGCATATCCATCCAGTGCAGAGAAATGCCAATTATCACACTATATGTGAATGAGCCCTTTATGTAGAGTAGTGTTAAATAGATAAATAATCTTTTTTTTTTCTAGTCTGGCTGTTTTCTTTTTTATTTCTTTTTAATTTTTTATAGCATATAATCTTTTTTTTCAGCCAATATATCCCTGAATATGTCTTTATCTGATTAATTTCAAATTGTCACCACTCACCATCTTCAACTATAAAGAACAACGTCCATAGTAGAAATTACAGATACCTTCCCTGCACTTACTCAGCACTGTAAATCATGTAATACCTGCTGGACAAAATGTGTTTGAACTGAATCCACAACATCCTGAAGACATGTCACCCTAAGAAAGGATATGTGCGTGTTTATAGGCAGCTGTATATAAATCATTAGTAACATACGGTATAGTACCTGACTCTGTCTTTTTCTGCCGAGTGGCTACAATAGAAATTGAGCAGCGGTACCGCCCACCCATCACCCCTTTCCACAACATGACAGACAGACCAGGGGCGGGGGGTGGGCGGTGCTGCAGCTCAATTTCTATTGTAGCCACTTGGCAGGCTCCCTTCTCGTTTATGACTAGTCTGAGGTCTTCTAGAAAATGGCTGCCGGCGGAGACATTATCTCCACCAGCCACGGACCTCCAGTGGTGGCGGCGGGTGGTGAAAATTAGTACATTACAGTGCGGGGGGCGCCGCCCCTTCACCCACTGCCGCCCCGAGGCCTGGCCTCGGTGGCCTTGTGGGAAATCCGGCCCTGTGTGTGGACTATATATAACTATATATAATCAAGTTACATGAGAATGCTAAACAGAAACTGTTATTAGTCAAATCAAACAGAAGTCCTTTGAGTATACCAACCACTCTAGCAAATGACTAGACTATATTTCTAAGCAGCAATGACCTCCTACTGTACCTTAGTTTTAAAAATTTGTAATGCAGAGGGCCCAAACAATTGATGATAATTCCTGGAGGCCGCTAAATTATTCACCTGCAAATATCACCTGCCCATCCTGAAACTGACCATATTGTTTAAAGTTGAACATTTTGCATAATTTCAGCACCTCTTAGATAACTTAACCCTATATTAGAACAACTTAGCCTGGTTCCTGATACTGTATTAAATACTGTAAATCCAATAGTAATCTAACCCTTGCAGACATTTACTGGAAGGGAACAGCTTACTTAATCATGCAATTACAGTAAAGACATGATTTACCCTGTAATTTCATCATTCGATTCCTACAACTCTGCCACAACATGGAGGCACAATTCAGGTTCCAGATAAACTCATCTGTAGCTTCTAATAGAACATTTTAGGTCAACACCCAAAGAGTTACTATTTGCTGACAAATTCCACTTGAGTCAAACTACGCTGGGTAAAACTCCTCTAGCCATTACAATTGAAGAACAGACCTACCTTGTTTGTCTGCAGAGGAAAGGGAAGCTGAAAGGCTGAGGCAGCTGCTGGTCAGGCATCTGGGTGAATCTCAACATTATTGTTGGGATCCCTGCAAAGTCTGGACCAGGTCTTTGATGTCAGCCAACAGTAGACTTGAGCCCGCTGTCGGCTGAATCTGGGTTATAGGGGTGCAAAACTAAGTGCACACCTGTGACCCACGGGTAAAGTTTGTCCATACTTCTCCTTTAAAGATAAAGAAGCTGCAAAGGGGAGACCAGCAGCTAGCAAGCAATGACAATGTTTGCTTATACAGAAAGAAGTTCTAACAAAACATTTGTGGGGTTATGGAAATAAGACATTGTAGCCCACCACTGCAATTCATCACAGCATAGAACAGCCCAATTTAGCAAAGATCATCCAAATCTCTCAGTATACACAGTACAGATTCCCAACTCTCCCTGGGAGTTTCAACATGTACTAACAATATGGCTACTCTGCGCCCAGGATTTTACAGTGAGGGAGCTGGATTATGCAATTTCCCAATCACTGGCCCTTCTGAGGCCCATCATTCAAAGGGTGTGCAATGCAATATGGTTCAAAAAAGGCTCCACCCAGTGAAATCACACCAAAAATGCACGTGAACATGAATCCCATGGATTTGGTGCAAAACCACAGTTGACACAAACCTCAACGTTATCCCTACTGATCCTCTGTCTATCACTAATGCCAGGGACCACCAAGAGGATGATAACAATGATGGACTGTAAAGTTGCACTATGCACCCAGCTTTCACTTTAAAATAGTTACATCTAATGCCTTGCACACACGATTGGTTTTTCCTGGTGGTAAAAAGTCCACCAAGAAAACCGAGGGGAAAACCGAGAACCTGCTCGGTAGCTTTTTCCCCTAGACACGGCCGTGTTCCCCAACAGGAAAACTGGCATTAAAACTTTTGGCCAGGAAAAACGGGCGTGTGTACGAGGCATTACTCCTGACTCTTTTTTTTCTATAGCCTCCATCTCTAAGTTGGCAAAAGCAACAGCAACATTTGTGCATCATCATCATCTTTGCCCACCACAAGTGTGAGACATTTCGCTTTGTAAGAAGAATTACTACTGGATCAGTGATAGTTTTATGTCCTCTTTGCTGCTGCTTGTGCTGTTTCAATTAGATCACCTTCTGTAACCACAAGCCCCCACTAGTACTACTCCAAAATTATAGTCACAGAGAAAGTTTCTGTATTTGCCTTGTTATTTCCGCTGCTGCAGCTCACAAAAACAGATCTTTACATGTTCATGATCATACACACTGCTCTATAATATTTTCACTCTTTGTATTTTTTTTTTTTTTTATGATTTCACTAGGATGGCAGCTCATTTAAGTATGGTATTTTTATACTTTCTTTTAAAAGTATCCATTCTAACACTAAAATTAAATTCAAACCTGCTAAGGTCTCATTGGCTTAGAGATGTGGACAAAACACAGTTTTTTATAGCAGCTGCTAGTGATGATCTCAATCGATCAACTTGGTACATCCTGCCCATACATGGTTCTTGGCCAGTTCAGATTCCAACCATCTATGGCTAGCCTAAGAATTTAAATGTGTGTTAGGTTCTCTAGGTTTTGGCACAACCTGCCACTTCCATTTAATTCAACTGCAATACTTCAAAAACGCACACTGAACGCATAAAAACAATGCCATAGGCACATTATTGATGCTTTCAGCATGTTATTGAAGCATGTAAAGTGTTCCCTTTCCCCTGTGAAAAAAGCTGAAAGCCAGAGGTGGCATTTGGCCAGTGTTTATTAAAGAAACAAAACGCACTTGAAATGCATCTTAAACACTGGGTAACTTTATAGTTGCGTTAACCCTTGTTTGTTATATTTTGCCACATTAATAAGTCCACCTGAAAGTGGAGTATGAAGCCTCGTACACTCGCTCGGTTTACGCAGCAAGAATCAGCAATGAAACTGCTGGCAGAGCTTACCGAGCGTGTGTACAAGGCTTTCAGGTTTCTCGTCAAGAAAACTGCCTAAAATCTAGACAAGAAAAATAGAGAACATGTTCTCTATTTTCTTGTCGTGATTCTCAGCAGTGTTTTCCTGCCGAGAAACCAGAGAGTGTGTATACTTACCTGTCGCCCTGGAAACCCATGCATGCTCTAAATGACCTTGACGCATGCGCTGTAGCTTCCTAGGCATAGGTAGGGTGCAGCAAGATGGCGGCGAGGGCATCGAATGTGACGAGCGCATGCTCGTCGTATGAAATGACGTCACCGCATCTCTACACTTGGGCGGCAAGAGATTATTGCCAAGAATCTCGTCAGGAAAAACAACAGTTTTTTCCTGACGAGATTCTGGCCCGTGGGTACAGGGCTTGAGAGTTGAGGCGATGAACCTGGCAAAATCATTGGGGGAAACATGCTTAGACATTCCTCCATCAATATTTGTGACACTACAAAATATTTGTATAACTGGTAATATAACAGCAAAAGGCTAAGACCCAAATCTTCATTTTGTGCACATCACTTTGCATAACTCCCTGTTCACTACTAGAGAGTTAGCTCTCACAAGCAGGCCTCTGATAACCTTTGTGCTATTTTCTGAATAATTTAAATCACTATGGATATGGTACAATATAATATTAATAATATAAATAGCTATAACATAAAATATCTACCTCTTCCATTTGGTTTAAACTGCAAAGCATTTCCAATCAAGGGGAAACAAGGACTAACCCCTGGGATTGGCCTCATTATATTCCATTTGTGAATATAGTCGCTCAGAAATGGCATAATGGCGATGACCAGTATGGTCAAAAGGATAACAGCTGCAGAAACCCAGACTAGCAACTGGACCTCTCCAGTGTACGTCATATTTAAATAGGAGTCTTCCAATGCTATTCTTTGCAATCTTTTTCTTGAGAAGAATCACCCAACCCAGCAGTGTAGCATGAACTTCTTGTAGTGAAAGGTTCCAGACGTATGTTGAAATGTGTCTTCTGTAGGAATATATATCTACTGTAAGATATAATATTGAGTATTTAATGCTACATTGTACTTTTCTTCTCTGGGTTTTGTGAAACATTAACAATGCTTAGATTGTCTAATCAGTGAAGACTAAATGATGCCACAAGTATTGATCTCATGTCAAGGCCATGCATTATTTTTAGCAGCTATCAAGTGTTTGACACATGTGTCCATCAGTGTGGGAGCACTGTTGGGAAACACATATACCTAACCCAACAGGATGTGAGAACACAATAATTATATTTTTCAAATCTTCAAGTCAAATTTACAGAGTTTATAGTTCAGAAATTCTTAATGGGAATCCCCCAGCCCCATACAGTCATAGAAACCTGAAAATCATTTATAATAATTTACATTCAATACCACATTCCAAAGAACTTTTTTAATACATTTTTAGCAGAATTCAATAACATTTTGCAGTTGGAATTCGGAAGACTCTGTTTTCTGGTAATAGGTGTCAGTAATAAATCTGTGAATCAATACTGACTGCAATTCTTTCTTAGTGAACCAGGCACATGAGTAATTTCTCTATTGCCCATTGAGATACACAGAAACAGAGTATGAATTAGAACCATAAATTACATAGACAATAGGACAATGAGCTATACTGACCAGCCATTCTCAACCAGGAACCCTTGGGTTTCTTCAGAGGTTGCTAGGTGTTCCTTCTGTCCTTGCTGATTGACCTTCCATTTGATGGTGTCTGCATAGCTCTAAGGCCAACACCACTTTTCAAGCCATCTGCAGGACACCCATGTATTTTTCACTGCCTGTAAGGGTGGCCTTCTGGCCACCACTATGATGGGGGCATTCTTTCCATTGGCCACCAATGTATAGAATGTTTTCCCAATGACTCCCAGAGAGTTGCTATTATCAGGTGTTCCTTAGGACCTAAGAAGGGTTCCGCTAAAATAAAATACTTGAGAAAGGCTGAGATAGATCATAAGACCATGAGTTATATAGCACCACCTACGGAAAAATGGTCACTAGTGCAAATTAAACTGTAGGTCAGCCCTAGGTTATATCTGTCCCACCGCAGGCATCCCTCTGTCATTTTCTTAGCAGAGTAGACATCCTCCTTCTCTAGGACTGTTATTTTGGGACATTTGCAACTGTATCAATCAAGTAGCTTCTGGTAGAGTCAAACCAAACCAAACCGAATCCTGCTCTCCTCATTTATACTGATAGTACTGTGAATATTATTCACTTCCTAAGCAGACATCATCTCTATGCAATTTAATACTAAATAAGGCTTGAAAATGCTGTTTAAGTATTATATTATTACATGGGGGAGTTGACTGGATCCCACTGGTCGAAATCGCTTTACTGTGGGCCCCAGGCTGTTTAGGATTTATGGCCCACGCTCAGTTTAATGGAATCATGCATAAATGGTCAGACATTTGTGTTTTTCTTCTAACATTAGTGAAACATTTCTGCTGATTTGGCATGCAGTGTTTGAATTTTGAATTAGATCCAATTTTGAATTAGATCCCATGCAGCATTATACTTTTTTTAAATACCTCATATGTCGCAGGTAACAATTCTTCCAGGTACAGGATGTGTGCATCTCTATTGTGTATGATCATCTGATAATCTTTTTGACTGCATTACCAAGACTAGAATGCTTATCACCTTCTGACAAAAGCCAAAGACTTGCAAAGCTGAAATTGACCTATTACGAAAAGTAATAAAATGCAAAAAAATATGTTTAGCATTCCCCATGGGCCCCCTTGGAGCCTAGCATCTGAGGCAACCATCTAATCTGCTCTAATTATATTTCATTACAGTTTCAACCCTTTACATAAAACAAGTAATTGTACTTGCTTGATGGATACAAGATGGGTATAGGCTGGAAGGACATTTCAACACATATACTAATGTGACAGCAATGGATAATTTCCTTCTACAGTGTTTGGGATCAGGGTGAATCAAAATGACAAAAAAAAAAAAAAAACCTAAGGAGAGGACTGGCCAAATGTTATCTTTGCAGGAAATAATAAAGTACATAAAGTACATAATGCATACGTAAATATAAGGAAAAACAACTGCTACTTCAAAATGGAGGCTCTCATAGACTCATAGCTCTCATAGTTGATGTGTTACACAACATTAAAATCAGTCTGTATATGCAGTAATGCATGCTTGTTATACTCAATATGGAACCTAAGGGGTTAGTCCTCTACATTGTGTAAAACGGCTGTTTAATCCTGTCTTCTCTGATCTTCCCCTTCTTTCACTGCCCTCAATCCATCCCCTGTTAAGACAGAGCCTGTGGAGTCACCCGCACTTGCTCAGTTTGGTGTTTTATTGCTAGAGATTTTTTTTTTTCTTGGGAGGGTGCATGTGATTAGCACAGGGACAATCAGCACTTTCCAGACAGAGGGTCAGGGGTCCTGCAGCCTCATAGGGCAGTCAGAGTAGAATGAAAACTCCTACTACAAGCTTTAACCAGACACTGTGTCCTGTGGGAGACCAGATATAGTCAATGCAGGGTCCTGGGTTTAGCACCACTCTAAAGCACCATACACACGATCTGACTTTTTGACAACAAACTTTAAAATCAGCAGGTTTTCAAAAAAATCCGACCGTGTGTGTGCTTCATCAAACAAACTTTTTCAATTTTCATCGGACAAAAGTTCGCTCTGCAAATGGACAAACTTTTCGGCAATAAAAGTCTTACGGTGCAAAGTCCTATCGTGTGTACAGAAATCCATCGGACTTTAGTCCAAAGTACAAACACGCATGCCCAGAACCAATGTTAAAATCAACCAACAATAGCAGAAGTTGACCAAAGGGTGGTGGTAAAGAGCAGAAAAATCATGTGATTTTGGGAAAGTTTGCAGAAAAAGTCCTGCCGTGTATGTATGCTATGGGTGTTCCCAACCAACGCCCTTCAAACAAAAATCCACAGAAAAGTTTGAAGTCCTACCATGTGTACGGGGCTTTAGAGTGTATTATACAGTGTGTCCTTGTGCCTTTATGGAAGAATGTGCTGCCTCCAGGCATACACGTTCTTAATTTATCCACTTTTATATGTTCCAACATGGAGGCTCTCATAGATTAGTGTTAGAATCTCACTATACAGAGTGGTCTTGACAAGGCAGTACAGCTTTCACAAATATTTTCACTGGCTAGATAGTAAGTGTGCTAGGAAATATTTTGTTTATTTTGCTCTGTGCAAAAACCTTCCATATACACAGTTCCTGTTTAGCAAAGGGTAACCTTTGCTAAAAAACAAAACCTGGTTGGCCAGTCCACCCCCTGGTGGGAACAGACTCCATCCATGACTGTGCCTGATCAACAGGTGTGTTTTATTTGCTCATGCTGGGTAAAACAAATCTATCTGTCTAATTGTTTTTGTTTGCACCTGACCTGACTATTGGCAAAATGACTACAACTGTTGCTTTGACCATCTGTCTGAGGATTTACACCAATTTAGCATTTGTTTTTGAATGTGGTTGGCTGTCGCTCCTGGCAACACAGACTCTAACAAACTCCATGACAGTGTAGACTGAGGCTCTTTTTGAATTACAAAACAAGAGCACTTAAATCATTGTATGGGGCTTTAGAGTGTATTATACAGTGTGTCCTTGTGCCTTACATATGGAATAGCAAACCAACCAGTGCTGCCTCCAGGCATACTTGTTTAACCAGAGGTTAATTTATCCACTTTTATATGTTCACAAGACATGGAGGCTCTCATAGATCTGTGTTAGAATCTCACTATACAAGATTTAATGTTTTGTAGTGGTCTTGACAAGGCAGTACAACTTCAGCTTAATTCACAAATAGAATTTCACTGGCTTGATGTAGTATATTTAGCAGTGTGCTAGGAAATATTTTGTTTATATTTGGTAGTATGCTCTGGTTAACATGAAATAATTAATGTCATTGTGTTGTTACTTCCCTATATATTTCACAGTTCCTGTTTAGCAAAGGGTAACCTTTGCTAAAAAACAAAATCTGGTTTTGCTTGACAGGGCATGGACACTGCTCTTAAAGTGTATTTCCACATTTGCAGTCAAACTTGAGAAACCCACACTGTGGGGTTGATTTACTAAAGGCAACTTGAGAGCACTACTTTTTTTAGCAAGGTTTTCCCCATTTTTCTATTTTGTTTATGTGTGATATCTCACTTTTGGAGCTGCTGCTGTTCGAATTGTATCTATATGTATTTCTGTATACTTAGGCCGCGTACACACGACCGGTCCATCCGATGAGAATGGACCTTTTTCATCGGTTCACCGATGAAGCGGCCTGATGGTCTGATGTGCGTACACACCATCAGTTCAATAACCGATCGAGTCCAAGGCGGTGACGTAAAACACGACGTGCAGTGAAAAATTAAGTTCAATGCTTCCAAGCATGCGTCGACTTGATTCTGAGCATGCGCGGGTTTTGAACCGATGCTTTTGCATACTAACCATCGGTTTTGACCGATCGGTAGGCGTCCATCGGTTCAATTTTAAAGCAAGTTCTAAATCTTTGGACTGAAGGACAACAGACTGATCGGGTGTACACACGGTCGGTTTGGACCGATGAAACTGAACTTCAGTCCGTTTTCATCGGTTTGGACCGATCATGTATACTTGGCCTTAGTGTTGTATTTTTTTTACTTATTTTAACTTAAGAGCAGCTCTAAAGGCAACTGCAACTGCAGTTGCTCTAGAGCTTATTAAATGAGGTAAAGTTTCACTTTGCAAAAAATATCCAATCACATGCAAGGAAAAAAAAAACAGCATTTTTGCTTGCACATGATTGGGTGATAGAAGTTAGCAGAGCTTTTGCTCATTTACTAAGCTCTGGAGGAGCTGCTCTTACAGTTGCCTTTAGAGATGCTCTTAAGTTGCCTTTAGTAAATCAAACATATGTATATTAACAATTCTACGAAAGTGGGTTTATCTTTGACGACAAGCAATGGGAGGACATTTTTCTTTAGTTTCAAAAGGTCTAATGTTGTAAATACTGCTTGGTCATATCTTGACAATATATTGTATTTAAGATACTTAACCAGGAAATAAAGGACGAGTGATGCATTATTCTGTGTCCGTGTTTTGACTTTGGTCTACATTGCTCCCCGCAGAGCAATAGGAGTAATATATAGGGACTACATCCTTAATGATAGAAAGGTACTATTATCTTGTAGGGTACGTCAGGTTGTAAGTCAGGTGGCATTTCTAGATCTGGAGTAAGATCTCACGCATTCTGCAAATTAAAGCACGTACTTCTCTGCCCACCCAAGGGTCCATACAGAGATGTTCTTTGAACTGTGTAAAGTAAGAGACATGTCAGAGCTCTGGACTTCAGTTTCAATGAAGTTGAATTGTGTATCAAATAAACTGTAAAACATAGTAACTTAGCTATGGCGAATGGTTCACTATAATCCTCTTATCTTTTCTGTTCATTTTATTTTTATATAAATTCTTTATTTTTCATAGAACTCACATTACAATTCATAATCAGGACATAATATCTTCTTATAACATCCTTTTAATATTTCCATCTAACTATGTCCCCATATTACATTGACGTCCTATATTATGTTACCTCTTTTCCACAGCTCATTAACTCAATGTGCCTTCTCTTTTCCTTATTTACCCAACACCTGAGGGTATATCTAATGCAGTTTTAATGCCCCCTGAACTCTGTAATTGGTGCATCTATGTCCCCTACTATTTAATTTGTCATCCTTGGCATCCCTGATGTTTGGATATATTCCATAGTTGCTTTCCATTTATTTTGTGTGCTCTCGGGGGTCGATGTCCCTTCTAGTTACTATAGGCTCTTGTAGTACTCCTTAAATGCCTGTGCGACTTTCTGTGAGGAGCTAACCATTTCACCTCCCTGCATTTTAATTCCAAGCAATATGGTTACGTGCACTGGTTTCTTTTAGGGTATTTGCTAATATCCTACGTGGCTTATTACCAAACTCATAAAGAGTCCGCCTGCCTCGAGTTACTTTAGCTTTTGCTTTATCAGTTAGTAATACATTTAACTCCTCACGTAGGCCCCCTAATTTCTTCTCAATTATTTGTGCCTGGGATTCTTTATGTGCCATTTCCAATATTCCGATACGTTTAAGCAACAAGTCGATCTGTTCATTAAGCATCTGTTTCCTGTATGCCCCCATAGAGATAAGTGTACCTCTCATCACGCATTAATGTGCTTCCCACAGACAGAAGGGTGTTGTTTCTTTTCTGTTGTTTATTGCAAAAAAAGAGTCCAGATCCTGGTCTATTTTTTCCTCAAATTCAGTTTTTTTCTAAAGGGTCTCGTTAATCTTCCAATGCCATTCTCGGGGTCTGATTCTCACATTTCTATCATGCAGCTCATCGGAGCATGGTCCGATAAGGTAAATGATCCAAAAGAATAATCCTTCAGGGAAGCAACTATGTTTTGACATACTAAAATGTAGTAAATTCTAGTGTATGTTTTGTGGAGACTTCTTTTGACTTAGAGGTCTGAAATACACTATGATACACTGTCGGGAATCTACGATTTTTTAATCTTGGAATTTTGTCCCTTTTAAAGTGTGTCTCCTGAAGGAAAATGATTTGTGATTTAGATCTACCTAACTCAGCTAAGAGTCTTAATCCGTTTTTCTGGGATATTCAGTCCCTTAACATCATATGACGTAAAGGTTATCCTAGTCATTTCTGCAGTCGGCTACGTGAGGACGAGGGGGGAAGGTGAGAAAGGACAAGAAAAATGAAAAAAAAAAATAACTTCCCTGAAAGGGTAGTTGACCTGGTGCGATTTTCTGGACCAGTCCACTGTCTTTGGAGTATCAAAAAAAAAAGACGATGCCTTCCTCCACCATTTTGGGGGGTGTTGTCAAGCAGGCCCTCTATCCTATAGTATTCTCAGCAATGCCCTCCTAAACAATCTTATAACCATAATAAAATACAAACGTTGTCCACAACACGGGAAAAACCTTTATTTTAAGTCAACTAATTCTAAGCCCTCTACACCTTCTATGCAATCTAATGTGCTCTCTATAACTTCTATCTTTTAACCTTCTAAATAGAAGAAAATGAACAGATCACTTTTAGCCCTAGCTTTATTTCCTGGGGTATATCCCTCGTACGCTAACACTGACACTTATCTTTCCGAACTATGTGCTATCCTATAGTGCCCTCTTCATGACTTTATTTTATCAGGGCCTCCTCATCATGTCCCTACTGTTGTACACGATTGGCAAATCCCCTCTACAGAAAGTAATTCCAATCTTCCCCTTGATTCTCTAAGAGGTTATCTGAGTTCCCTCTCTCTCACTCTCCCTTCCTTCTCCCCCTCCTTTTTCCAGTTAGGGAGAGGGTGTGAGAAAGAAAGGAGAGCTTAAAAAAAAATCCATCCTTTCCTCCCACCACCCACCTTCAGTGAACATCTTGCTTCCTTATGTTTTCCCCCCACCAAAAAAAGAAAGGAAAACACAGTTACCCCCCCCCCCTGCTCCTCCTCTACTTTATGTTTTAGAAACAGAAACAGCAAAAAAATTCCCATTGCCCCCCCCCCCACTTGTGTTTACCCTTCCCTCATTTATTGATTCATTAAGTGATTAATTTAATATCCTATCGTACCCTACACATATTCCAGTTCATTGAGTAACATTCCTAATTTCACACAGCTCAACAACAAAAAATATATAAAAATTCCATCATGATACACAATATCCTCCTTGTGACATCTTCTATATATTTAATTATGTGGTTACCCTTCCATTTCCTAGTGATTGTCCCTTATCAACCCTCTTCAACCCCTTGTCTTTTCACTTCCGTGCCTTCTGCATCTATGGTTAAGATCTCCCACTGAGTGCTATATATATATATATATATATATATATATATATATATATATATATATATATATCCCACGACCCCAAAATAAAAAATAAAACCCCTGAGAGGAGGAATCCAATTTCACACAGTTCCAAGTAAAGGTCCTGAAATCACATCATACCTGAGAGGCAGGACGAGGAGGAGAAGACAAACAAAAAGCACCAAAAAAAAGAAGAAAATGAAAGGGGCTCCTCTAGTGCTAATCAGGCAATTTGGAAATTCAATGGCCTCTGAGCCCAAGAACAAGAATAACTCTGGCAATTGCTCTGGTTCATATAGATTAAAGGTATCATTTTCTTTCTTAATTATCAAAGACATTGGGTACCCCATCTATAACAATTTAGTGTGGACACCCAGTTATTCCATATTTAAGCACCTCATCCCGTGTAGATAAATTTGAAAACAAAAACTTGGGGAAAAAAGGGGGGTACCTGAGGACCCTGGGACTATGAGGCGGTGCTGATAAAGTGTACCGAAACACTGATAAAATACAAAAGAAATTTTATTGGGTTTATACAAAGGTAAGTAAATAAAAACCATCCATTATGTTAAATATCACAATTATCACAGGCTTAAATAGTCTGGGAGAAGTTCTTTGATAGTTGTAGTTCAACCGACATGTTTCGCTCTGTGGAGCTTCTTCAAAGGTTTTAGGAACTAACTACACTGTGTTAAAACAAGAATAACAAAAATATAAAGATGGTTCAAACAGAGGTACAACAATTATAGACAAAGAGAATGTATTCATTTAAACAAACAATTGGTACATGGATCAGGGGAATTGTCATTGGTTCAATATTAAAACAAATTCCTCAATAAATTATGCTTAAGCAGGGGAGCGGGGTGAGGGGTTTGAGGGGGGGCAAAGTGTTTGCAGGGATAGGTGAAGGATGTGGATTAGGGAATGGGGGGGGGGGGCGGGAAGGGAGGGGGGGGAAAGAGGGGGGAGGGGACGGTGTTTGGGGGACCAGGAGAGGGGGGGGGGAAATAGCCATGGGCAACAGGGAGGGGGGGAGAGGAAAAGAGAGGGGGGGGGAAGGAGAAAAAGGGGGGGGAGGGGGGGCAAAAGAAGGGAAGGGGGGGTTTTGGGAGGTAGAAGAGGGGGGGAGGGAAGGGGAAGGGTATGGGGGTTAGGGAAAAAAAAAGGGGGGGGGGGCTTACCGATACTCACAAAACGGGATATTAAGGACTACAAAGCCATTGAGTGATGGGATGGTGGACACTTGGGTCCAAAAGGAAGAGGCCCACAAATCACCAAGAGATCCAGATGCTATAATCATTCCGTCCAGGAACCATAATCTAATAAAGAGGGGTCAATTGTAATATATCACGTTGATCAGGATTGGTAAATAATATGTCAAGGATTGGAGTATAAAATAAAAAATATATAATATTGATATTATTTTTGATGATATAAAGAATAAATATTAAAGGTTGGGCGATAGGGAAATAAATACCTTTAAAACTGATCGTGGTTTTGCTTAGTACTAATCAGACACAGGTGTGCTGATTAGTTAGATTTGGATGTGGTAGGATGACCATGGAAATTCCGGTGGGGAGACAGAAGGAAAGCCTAAATATATACCATCATCAGTGACCTACAAAAAAGGAAAAGCGTTCCTTTAAAGAAGGAGGATCAAATTTAATTTGTACTATCCCCTTGCTAATGAAAACAAAGGGGCAGTGAGATTGCACAAGATGGATTGAGGGGAAAAAAACAAACATTTTAAAAATTATTATAGCATCTGGATCTCTTGGTGATTTGTGGGCCTCTTCCTTTTGGACCCAAGTGTCCACCATCCCTTCACTCAATGGCTTTGTAGTCCTTAATATCCCGTTTTGTGAGTATCGGTAAGCCCCCCCCCTTTTTTTTTCCCTAACCCCCATACCCTTCCCCCCCCCTCTTCTATCTCCCAAACCCCCCCCCCTTCCCTTCTTTTGCCCCCCCCCTTTTTCTCCTCCCCCCCCCCTCCCTCTCTTTTCCTCTCCCCCCCCTCCCTGTTGCCCCTGGCTATTTCCCCCCCTCTCCTGGTCCCCCAAACACCGTCCCCTCCCCCCCTCCCTTCCCGCCCCCCCCCCATTCCCTAATCCACATCCTTCACCTATCCCTGCAAACACTTTGCCCCCCCTCAAACCCCTCACCCCGCTCCCCTGCTTAAGCATAATTTATTGAGGAATTTGTTTTAATATTGAACCAATGACAATTCCCCTGATCCATGTACCAATTGTTTGTTTAAATGAATACATTCTCTTTGTCTATAATTGTTGTACCTCTGTTTGAACCATCTTTATATTTTTGTTATTCTTGTTTTAACACAGTGTAGTTAGTTCCTAAAACCTTTGAAGAAGCTCCACAGAGCGAAACATGTCGGTTGAACTACAACTACCAAAGAACTTCTCCCAGACTATTTAAGCCTGTGATAATTGTGATATTTAACATAATGGATGGTTTTTATTTACTTACCTTTGTATAAACCCAATAACATTTCTTTTGTATTTTATCAGTGTTTCAGTACACTTTATCAGCACCGCCTCATAGTCCCAGGGTCCTCAGGTACCCCCCTTTTTCCCCCAAGTTTTTGTTTTCAAAAATACCCCATCTATAAGTCGCTCCTCTTGATTGCAGGTGATCCAGCAGTGGTCTTAGCATCTGTCGCCTGTTTTTTCTCTGCCGAAATAGGTCAGGGAAGATTTGTATTTATTCCTTATTAAGGTCTCCTACTCCTTTATGCCATGCAGCTCTTAGTATGTCCTTTATTCTATAAAAATGTACACGGCATAAGACATCTCTGGGCATTACCTGAGCCGGGTTTCGAACGGTAGGAATCCTATGCACCCAGTCCAGTTCAATCTGAGTGTCTGGGGGATTATCCAACATTTTGTTAAAAAGAGTTTACCATTTCTCGCAACTCGGATACTATTACGATTTCTGATCTTCCCCTGATTCGTAAATTGTTCCTTCTGCTTCTATTCTCAGAATCCTCTGCATTAAGTTGTAGTATTACCAGTCTTTGGTTTTTCATTTAAAAATTTTCCTCCAACCTATCTATACGTGTATTAGACGTACTCTGCAGTGTCTCCCAGCTAAGCATTTCAAGATCCATTGGGCCAGATCCACAAAGAAATTACGCCGGCGTATCTACAGATACACCGGCGTAATTCGAATTTCCTATCAGCTTACCTCAAGGCTATCTGATATAGCCAGACAGGACATCAAACTCTTGGTGAATGGAAACCTCAAAACCGATGGTACATAGGAGGGGAGAGTACAAAAAGAAACAACATAGAGTAGTCCTGTCACCACTGGGGGATTTCTGCTTGAAATCAAAGATGTGCACTTACACAGAGTGGTGAAAGGGGGTGCCTATCTCCACGAGCAGCGAGCTCGTCAGGTGCCGCTCTGCTGCCACTGCTTATCTAAATGCTGCTCCACCAATGCTCAGACGATGGTGTTGGAAAGAAGAAAGAGGAGGGCACATCGCATAATACCGTAACAAGTTTAATAAACAAAGCAAAAATGAAAACTCACATAAGACAAACTGAGGCGGTCATACATCCACGAGCAGCGAGCTCGTCTACCGTCCGTCAGGTGTTATGCAGAGGGTCCAGTGCTCCAATCCCGACGCGTATTCGTCACACCACGTGACTTCATCAGGGGATAGCACTTGGATATTGTTCTGTGTTTAAATAGGGTCCGCGGAATAGGACGCCCGGCGGCCATTTTCTCGAAGTCCACATGCAATCCAGCTAAGGACAGCAAGCACTACCTCTCGTGTCGTCCCACCAGGTGGCATCTACATCAGAGATGACACTAGGTCTCACAATGAGAGGCGTCCTGGTCTAAGCAAACCCAAATACAAACCAGACTCAGATTTGACATGTATGTAAAAAAGTGTAAACGGAATGAGAGGTATGGATGGTTTAAACCGCAAACACGCTCCAGACAACCTCCATAGGGTCTTAGACGTACTCTGCAGTGTCTCCCAGCTAAGCATTTCAAGATCCATTGGGCCAGATCCACAAAGAAATTACGCCGGCGTATCTACAGATACACCGGCGTAATTCGAATTTCCCGCCGGCGTGTCATTGTTTTCTATCCAGAAAACATGATACGCCGGACTTATGCTAAGATACGACTGGCGTAAGTTTCTTACAGCATCGTATCTTAGATGCATATTTACGCTGGACGCTAGGGGCGCTTCCGTCTATTTCCAGCGTAAAATATGCAAATAAGCGAGTTACGCTAATTCCCGAACGTACGAGCGGCCGACGCATTCCCTTTACGTCGTTTGCGTAAGCGTATCTCCCGCGTAAAGATAAAGCTGATATAGTGAGGCGCAGCCAATGTTAAGTATGGACGTCGGGACAGCGTCGTATTGGACGTCATTTACGTTGTTTGCGTATGCCGATCCAGAATGGGCCTGGGCGTAAGTTACGTTCACGTAGTTTTCATTGACTATTTGCGACTTGATTTCACACATGCTCACTAGGATACGTCCACGGACGGCGCATGCACAGTTAAAAAAAAGCGTCGTTTGCGTCGGGTCATTCATAATTATAATAAAACACGACCCCCCTAGTAAATTTGAATTACACTCGCGTTGGCCGGCCCATTTACGCTACGCTGCCGTAACTTACAGTGGCATTTCTTTAAGGATAAGGATACGCCGCTGTGACTTACATCGGCGTAGTGTAAATGGGTCACGCCACACTGGCGGCAAAGGTATGTGGATCTGGCCCATTGTCTCTACTTTAGATCGTACCTCTCTTATTTCCTCTCTCAAAGTCCTGTACATTTTAGACACCTCCTCTCAGTTATAAACTTTATTCAGATTTTATTTTTTGAATTTTTTTATAACAAATAAACAACAACAAAAAAAAAAAAAAAAGAAAAACCAACAAACATTCAAGGTCAAATCTCTGTTCCAAACAGTATCAGCATCAGTACATTTGATGCATGAACATCTCATATTTCCAAGATATTCACAGAAATATTTAGAAATTCTCAGTTATAAACTTTAAGCTAAGCTTAAAGTCTTACAAATAAAGTTAGGCTTTGCTAAGTTTGATGAAGGAGGTTAGAACGAAGACTTATACAGAACTATGGTGGCCAGGCTGCCTGTCATGTCATGACAGCTGTTTCTATGGAAACAGACAGTTTCTAAAATAAGCATTTGACATATGAAGTATATTAGAACATTATATAACTTGCATTATTCAATTAATGAGTAAGACATTGGAAAAGTGACAGGCTGCTTTAAAACTCCAGTTACCAGGCTTCATGTAAATTTGACACTACAGTGCCAATGAATGAATAATGTTTTTCAAAACAAAACAAAGACAGGACAGTCAGCAAAATCGTACTTCCGGTTTCAAGAAAAATTGCAATTCCCTTTATTCTACAAGGCACTACATAGAGCAGTGCTCACATGATGCAATATTCTGATTGGGTATTGTATTGTGCACATCATCACTACCTCACCAGATATTTATATTTTTATTTTATTTCTGTCTATTTTGATTAAGTACAACTGAATAACAAAACAATTAATAAAATGCTACAGACCTTTACAACCGATGAAGTGCCTGATCTTTTTCCTATTCTAAACGTAACCAACCGTGTATAAAAATGTTGCATTTTTGTGGTCTGAGGTACATGCAATATTGCCCATGGAACAAGGAGGCTTGTAAGGCATCAGGAATTGCATATTGTCTACCTGTTTTAACGTCAATAAAATATCCAGTGCCAAGGACAATTTATATTTATTACCATGTGTCACAATCAGACAGAATGCGCTATTTACAATGAATAACAATTAAAGTATTAGTAAGTTAAGGTTAACACAGTGATGTTGCTTCACAAGATTTGGGTAGCAGTGCTGGGTGTTCTGTGCTCCAGCTCAACCCACATGCCATCCTGTGGACGCAGAATAAGTTCTCCCACCAGGCAAAGTTCCTCCTTCTTTTGGCTTGCTTTTACGGAAAAGTTTCTCAGGATGGTAGATAGAACAACTTTTTCTTCCATTAAAGCAAATCGTTGGCCTGAAGTTAAAGCAGAGACACAACATACATAAAAAAGTAAGTTACTCATTTAACATGAATATGCTATCATTATTGGCCCCCAAATTTCATATTATTTCATAACACTAGGGTGATCGTAGAACTGTGCTAATCAATGCCCATGACTTGATTGTACATTTCATGCTGGGTCCATATACACAGTCTTGTTACAGTGAGATCCAGACATTGTATGTAGGATGCGACAGCCACAAGTCTGGGAACCAAATGAAAAGATCACAAAAGGAAAAAAAAGGGAATTAGCGCCACAAATGGATCTCGGTTTATTTTGTTGAAAATTGAAAATTGGATTTTGTTTGGTGGCACAGGCGCATTTGGAGATATTTACATTTGTTTTTTTTCCTTGGACTTTCGTAATTTGGGAAATTTTGTATTTTATATGTTTTTTGTTTTTTATTTTTTAAGATTTGTTTATATGTGCACTTTTTTCTCAGCACTGATTAGCAGTTAGTTGCAGTTATAAGATTTCCTTTGTAAAGAAATCTACATATTGTATGTTGTGATATAGATTGAAGCCCTGTACACATGGGCCAGAATTTCGTCAGGAAAAAAAGTAGTTTTTCCTTGAAGAGATTCGTGGCAAGAACCGCGGTTCTTTTGGAAGGCAACATTTGATGCCATCGTCGCCATTTTACTGCATCCTACCTTCACATAGGAAGCTACCGTGCATGTGTCAAAGTCATTTTGAGCATGCGTGGGTTTCCACAGCGACAGGTACGTATACAGTCTAGTCAATATTCCAATCGCACACTTTCCTGGAGAAACGGCTCATAAATACAAAATGGGTGCTGAAGCGCTCACAAGCTGGGCACTGGAACAATCAACCACATAAACATATTCGCCAGCACACCATGGATCGTATACGACGTCCAAAAGTTTTAGTGCAAAGAAAGCATCACAAAAAGTGCAATGTTTCGAGGTCATGCAGGACCTCTTCATCAGACAAAACACTGGAGAATCACTGCTGAGAATCATAAGAAAATAGAGAGCAGGTTCTCTATTTTTCTCGTCGAGATTTTAGGCAGTTTTCTTGACGAAAAACCTGAAATCCTTGTACACATGCTCGATATACTCAGCAAGAAAGCTCTGCCAGCAGTCTTCTTGCTGGTTCCTGCCGAGTAAACCGAGCATGTGTACGAGGCTTTACACACATAGTAAAATCGCACTTGTACTGTATGTTTATATAGACACATATATAATGTGCTAGCACTTGCATTTTACCATATGCACTATAAATATTTGCTGGTGCTGGTATATTTATATATAAAAATATTTGAGAAGTCCATCTTTGTTTCTTTACGATTTTAAGAATGGTTCATGCAATTGTGGATTTTCTATAGGTTTGCGCTATTTTTTGTCTATTTCGATTTAGCAAAGGAATGGGGACTGACTATTCATGGTGACTATGATGTTGTGTTTATATCCACAAATTAATCATGCTCCAGCAAAAATCTATTCTTTTTTTCCCTCAGAAGTGACTGGGTCTTCAAAGTGAACACAAGTTCATCTTTTAATTAACATTAACTTTGAAAAAAAAAGTGTTCACGTTGCTAATTGAACAGCCTACTAGTAAAATGTCCCCATGTGGAAAATCAAAATCTGTGTGTCTTTATAGTCAGAATGTTCACATTGGCAATTTTCTATACTAATCCTGGGATATGCAACTTTAAGTACAAGCGTGCAAAGCATAACAGTATTTTAATGTGCAGATACTTGGATTCATAAATTGGTGTATCAAAGCTCATTAAGCCTAATTCAGGCTGACCACACAAGCTCAAATACCATGTAAGGGAGAGTGTCAGGTTTATGTAGTTAGTTCCATCTAAAAAAATAATAATGTATGAGTATTTCTGAATATACATGCTTCTAGGAAGTCTTATTTATGAATTTGGGCAGTTTTGGCAACTGGGGTTTTTAAAAAGTTATTTTTAAAGATAACGTCAAGAATGTGTAAAAGAAACCTGTCAGGATATAGTTTGCTAACCTGTTTTTGAACAAGCTCATCTTCATCCTTACTTCACTTTAACTGCTTGCCGACCAGCCGCCGTATAACTGTTATACAGTTATACGGTGGCAGGTTGGCCCTGCGGGGCGAGATCACGTAGATCTACGTCATCTCATCTCGCTTGCTTCCTGACTCCGACGCGCGTGCCCGGCGGGCGTAATCACCGCCGGGCACCCGCAATCGCTCGTTACAGAGCGAGAACCCGGTCCTGTCAGGGGGAGAAATGCCTGGTTGTCTGTTCATACAATGAATAAAAAAGTAATTTCCCCAAGTCAGTACACCCCCCCCCCCCCCCCCGTACTGTTATCGATGATCGGCGCCATTACTAGTAGAAAAAAAATATTAATAAAAATGCCATAAAACTATCCCCTATTTTGTAAACGCTATAACTTTTGCGCAAACCAATCAATAAACGCTTATTGCGATTTGTTTTTTACGAACAATATGTAGAAGAATACGTATCGGCCTAAACTGAGGAAAAAAATATTTTTTATATATTTTTGGGGGATTATTATAGCAAAAAGTAAAAAAATATAAAAAAAAATTAATTGTCGCTCTTTTTTTTGTTTATAACCCAAAACTAAAAACCACAGAGGTGATCAAATGCCACCAAAAGAAAGCTCTTTTTGTGGGAAAAAAAGGATGCCAATTTTGTTTGGGAGCCACGTCGCACGACCGCGCAATTGTCAGTTAAAGCGACGTAGTGCCAAAACGCAAAAAGTGGCCTGGTCTTTGACCAGCAATATGGTCCGGGGCTTAAGTGGTTAAGTAGGTCACTGTCTTGTAACATCTACATTATATAAACTTCACTGGATGCATACTTGTTCTAAGTCAGTTATCCACCATGCAGTAAATCAAGAATGATGAACATGGAGTCTTTAATTACATGTAGGCATCTTTTTAAAATCTGTTATTAAAATCTTGAAAGATAAAATCAGATTAAAAAAAAAAATACATGTAGGCAGCAACAGCACCTATGTTGTATTCCTTACACCCTACCTTTAAACTAGGTATTAGTATATACATCATTACACTATAATTCTTATATTATCATACAGTTCTCTTTGCATTTCAAATACTGCTTTTCAATTCAAATGAACTAAAAAAAGACCAATATTATAGCAAAATTGGTAATTTTGGAAAATCATGGACATACTGTATACCCAGAAACAAAATCAGTTACTTGGGGCAGTTGACAACTATGCGAACAATATTGCAAGTAAAACTTTCATCAGTCATCAATGATTTCCTTCCCTGTCCTGGACAATTTACGTCTCAATAATAAACACTGTGAAATGTAACGGATGAACTACAATAAGTACTTGGCTGCAATAGGGACAATTTTACAAAAGAAGTTGAAAATTCACTCTGTCACAGCTGTGTTCTCTTCAAATACTTAATCATGTGTAAGACCCCTTTCAAGGGGCAATTTTCAGGCGCAGGCACTATAAAAATAGTGCCTGCAAAGCACCCTGAATGAGACGCTCTTTTCACTCCAGTTTGAAAGCCAGAGGGCCTACACACTGTAGCGGTGCGCTGGCAGGACAGTAAAAAAAGTGCTGCTAGCTACATCTTTGAGGCGCTGTAGGAGCGGTGAATACATCACCCCTAAAGTGCCCTTGCCCATTGAAATCAATGGGCAGCACCGCCGAACTGCTGGCAAAGCGCCGCTGCAGTGGCGCTTTGTGGGTGATTTTAACTCTTTTCCAGGGTTAAAAGCGTCCCACTTGTGGCCGATTAGAACCACAAAAATAATGGTAAAGAGCGCTACTAAAAATAGCGCCGGTTTACCGCCGACGTCCCCACTGCCCCAGTGTGAAAGGGCTCTTAGAGCTATCTCAATACTGGAAAAATCTCTGGCACATGACTGGATAATTGTGGTAAATACAGTTTCATTGTACTTTATAAGCATTCCACTTCTTTAGAGCTGTTCATACTTCATTGTATGATCACATGCATGGTAATGTGCAGTATTTTTGCAGGGTAATGTATTACCAGTAAGACAACCTATTCATTTTGAATGTGCTGCTCACAGAACACAACACCGGTGCAAGGTACTTTGGGGTGTTATTCAAAATGAAAGGCACCATACAGTACAACACACTGTATTATGTTTTAATGTGACTTGTGGTAAGGCATTGTAAAACATAATTTTACCACATTGCCGCAACACATATGTGTAAATGGTACCTTAATAAAGCTATTCCTATGAGTGGAGTCACAGTTTTATCCCAAGTTCTAGTTTTCATACCATATGACACACACATTTTGCTACATAAGTTCAAAAAACAGTATCATAATTTAGATTCATGTTCTGTAAATCTGCTGACCCTTTCAGCTTACCTATGCAGTTCCTAAGGCCAGCTGAGAAAGGTATATATGCATAAGGATTACGTCCGCTTGAATTCTCAGGAAAAAAACGTTCTGGTCTAAATTCCTCTGGCTCAGGGAAATATTCTGGATCTCGATGCAGAGCGAATGGTACAATTACAACATTTACACCTTTAGGTACACGAAACCCTCCTGAAAGGAAAAAAAACACAGAAATATAAGGTGAAATTTTCTAGGCAAGAAAAAAGTTTCTGGTTAGAAAAATAAATTACCAGGCTTCATGCACTGTATAAACATGTCTAAACTGACACGGATCAAGTTGTCATTTTTAACTACATGTGAGTTGTAAGTGAAAACTCTTTTTGGTTAAAACAGTCACCATGAACAGTTCTTCCATTATTCACTAAGGCTTGGTTTACATTTCTGCATGTGGGTGCGGGAATTGTCTGCAACCACACACAGTGAAAACGCACTGCTTTGTGGAAACACGCAGCATTCTGAAAGGTACCCCTGTGCATGTAAAATCCCAGTGTGTCTGTGGGAACAGCAGGGAAATCGCTGGATGTAATTTCCCTGTGGTCGTGTCTTTGAAAGTGCATGCACCTATGTTTTTGTGGAAGCACTTGCATGGCAGCCCATTAATTTGAATGGGCTGTTGTGCCCGTGCAAATGGTCCTCACAAAAATGCATAAGTGTGAATCTAGCGTAAATGTCATTCCTGTGTGTTTTGATTGCCCACAGCTGCCAATGAGAATGTCTATTCTATTTCCCAGTCTATGAAATTATATCTGACTGACTTCAGGCTTTTGTTAGCTGGACATGTCATTGGAATACTTTTGAATATTAGAAACAAAATGTAATGTATGGTAAATGATGGTAGACACTTGATCATCAAACCTATATGACTTTGTTGGGCTGAGGTTGTGGCTTTTTGCTCTCTGCACTTGAGTTTCATCACACCAAACTGGCCTATGTCTTGATAGCGTTTTGTTCACAGCAGCACAGTTATACTGGAAAAAAAAACGCACCATCCGCAAACTGTTGTTGCAAGTTTTGAAGTGCACAGTTGTTTAAAATATTAGTAGCAGAAGTAGTAGTAGTAGTTTTCAGGCAGGAGATAAGAATAATATTCTCAGAAAGCTTTGTAATCTTACTGATGGTGCAATCTTCAGTGATGGTCCTGGCAAAGAATGGAACTGAAGGGTAAATCCTGAGCGCTTCTTTAACAACTGCTTCAAGATAGCGCAGCTTCTTCAGATCATCCATTGACACTGGCCGATCAGACTGACCTAAGGATATATAAAAATGTGTCAGAGGGACCTTCTCATTCATCACTTAGATGCTCTCATCAGAGTTGTATTTTACCCCCCAAACTTGCATATTTGAAAATGTGTGTAGTGCACCTCCAAAAGAGTCACTGGTAGTTTAGGCGTATTTCCTCCCTATAGCACACACAGCCAGGCACACAGCATTTTTGGCAGTCCTTCTGGCTGCGTCAGTCTAGTTTTTTTTTATGTATTTTTATTGGGAACTATGAACTTGGATGGGAATAGAGAGCATGGGATATCCCACAACTGTAGAAATTGAACAACAGCTAAATTTCTGGATGTATTTTCCCAACCTTTGAAATCTGTACAGCTCCAGCTGCATTTGTACAACACTTGACAGTATTGTACCCCGTTTGGCTGTACTTGCACAACTTCTGGTTGCACTTCTCCCAACAAAAGAAAGTCCCAAAGAAAGTCTATGCTACCTGTGATCTGTCCTCTTCTAGAGACTAAGGCCCCTTTCACATTGGAGTGGGAGCCGCGGTGGCGGTATAGCGCCGCTAAAAATAGCGGAGCTATACTGCTGGGATTGCCACGAGAAACCCCGCTAGCGGCCGATAAAGGGTTAATACTGCCCGCAATGTGCCTCTGCAGAGGCGCATTGCGGGAGTATTGCCGCGGTTTCCTATTGTTTTAAATGGTAAGGAGCGGTGAAGGAGCGGTATACACGCCGCTCCTCTCACCGCTCCAAAGATGCTGCTGACAGGAGTTTTTTTTTCTCTCCTGTCAGCGCATCACCTCAGTGTAAAAGCCCTCGGGCTTTCACATTGAGTAGGCAGTAATGGAGTTTTTCAGGCGGTATAGCAGCGCTATTTTTAGCGCTGTACCGCCTGAAAAACTCCTAAGTGTGAAAGGGGTCTTAAGCACCACACAGTCACTCTTGCAGTACTGGGGTCCTGTACTCACTTGTAATCAGTTGCCTCCTGCTGATATCCGCCAGGCACTTTCCCCGTGAGGGAGATAAAGACTTACTCAGCCTGTAGGGCTCTCTCTCAAAATTTACTTCCTGGCTCTCCTCCCATTAGCTTTCTTCTGACTCATTGGATTCTTGGGATGCTCTGTATATTGCCCCTCCTGCTAAACTGGCTTCTGCCAGGAGGGCAATGCCCCTCAACAGGGGTATCCTCTATGCTGAACCCTGGATTGCTGCCTTACACCAGTATGCTGCAATCTCCCGCTTGACACTCAGGCTCAGCTCGGACTATTTATGGACTCTTCCCCTACCTTCTCGGCACACCTCCCCAGGGATTGGCTGTAATGCCATAAATATTCAGACTACAGCCTCTGCTTTCTCTCCCACTATGTTCCAGAAATCTCTGGAATACAGGAAGTAGCAGAGCAGCAGCTTGCGAAAACCTGAGCAGCCCTAACCAATCAACCCCTGCTCTACTGATTACATTGTAGCCAAACTAAACTTCCTTACATCTAGGAGGGTGCTAAATGTGCAATGACTACATTTCAGGTATTACTTGTTTTAAAACCAAGAGGTTTTTTTTTGGACAGATTAGGCATACCTCCCAAATTTTTGAGATGGGAACAAGGGACACCTATTAGCAAAAGTATATAGGCCAGTGTTTCTCAACTCCAGTCCTCAAGGTGCCCCAACAGGTCACGTTTTCAGGATTTCCCTCAGATAAAACAGCAGTGGTAATTACTAAGGCAGTGAAACTCATCAATTCACCTGTGTAAAATAATGGGAAGCCTGAAAACATGACCTGTTGGAGCGCCTTGAGGACTGGAGTTGAGAAACACTGATGTAGGCACATACCCCTGCCATGTCCCCTTAAAGGATAATTGTACAAAAGAATTTAGTTAAATCCACAAGTGCTTTTTTTTTAAAAAACTACTATTCCTTTATATTGGCCTTTGAAATTTACAAATGCAGCCATTTTGAATTTGGGTGAAAGGTTTAGGACTAGGAAAAACACTTTTGGAAAGATAAATAGTGCATTTTACACAGAACTATATAGATCAGACCAAAATGAAGGACAAAGGAGGAGGAAAGAGGGACAGGGGGCATTGTTCCAAATAAGGGACAGTCCCATCAGGACTTTTTTTGCAATCTGTATCGCATTAGATAGATTTATTCACTTCCTGTCATGTAAATACTACAAGAAGCAAGACAAAATATTTCCAAAGTGAGGAATATCCTCAAGGAACTACAAAATATGTCCCCTTTTGAATATGTCCCCTTTATTCTTGTTCCAGTAGCAACTCAAATGTTTGGGATTTTCCTCAGTTTCATTTTTTGTAACAATGGCTGCTAGGACAAACAAAAAAGGAGGGTAAGTTTCCGCATGTGATAGTGTTGTTTCCCTACTTGCCCAACCTAATAAAAAAAAGGGGGCGGGTTCTATTTTCAAATACACTTTAAATCTTAAAAATAACCAATTCATTTGTAGGAGCGTTATAGTGAAAATTGGTTTGGAAGGGGCACTTTTTTATGTTAAACTGATTGATCTGCTTATGTACCAGGTGTTTGACGAGTTCACATTGACCATTGAACACAGTTCATGAATATATAAAATAATGGCAAAGTAGGTAAATCTAACTATACTGTATTTGCTACAATCTCATACTATTAAATATATCAACTATTTCCATGGATTTGGGTGATTCAAACTGAGCACATGATGAGAAAATGCCTACGCAGAAGTTAGAGGTCTTGAGAAAACAAACATGCTGATTACTTTTATTTGAGATAAAAATTCTGGGCCAGATTCAGGTACATTGGCGCATATTTTGACCGGAGTAGCGCACCTCCTTTACGTTAGACCAGCGCAATGTAGAGGCGCAATCACTGTATCCTCGTAGTATTTGCGCAGAAATTTGCACCGGTGCAACGTAATTCCTGAGGCGGAGTAATTCAAATTGGGAAGGACGTGGGCGTGTTACATTGAAATGAGCCGTGACCCCATGCAAATGAAGGGCCGGCCGGATCGCGCATGCGCACATGAAGCAGACCATGGTCAGCACCTCTGTGCGCATGCTCACAACTCAGGAACGGCGCAATCAGTGAAATTGGAAGTGGACCTGGGCAACTTAGTGAGCTACGCAGAGAGCTTAAATAGACAGAGACAAACGCCCTTCCTTTGCAAAAGTACATCCCTTTGTATCCCTTACTATACAGCAAGGTGCTTTTGTTCTGTTGTTTATTAGCATTTGTTTGTTTGTGACGTGTCTTTGAGATATTTGGGGACTGTTTTGCAGAGTGATTTTTGTCTTTTCTGTGTTTTCTTTGTTGTGTTTTTTTTTTTAATTATATTTTTGCTGGGCATTTTTATTTTTTGCTGGTCATTTTTTTATTTTATTTTTTTGGTTCTGTTTGTGAATGATTTTGGAATGTGGGGGTGACATTCCTGCCGGAAAAGGGGTGTCACCCTCATTTGTGGTGGAAAAGTGATCCCCAGGTCCGTGTGAATGCTGTATGAATGCCCATGTCTAATTTGCAAACTAATTCCACTACATGTGTTTGTTATAGGAGTGTTCTTACTGTACAGCTTCTGCTGGAATAATATATTTAAGCTGCTATGAGCCATGCTGTCATCCTTACAATATTGCAGGTCTTACCAAAAGTCTCATCCAGCTCTTTATGCACCTTTGCCTGGATTTCTGGGTGGGATCCCAATAAAAATAGGGACCAGTTTAGAGCAGCAGCAGTTGTATCATGACCCTAAAGATTAAAATCTGTTAATACAGTGTGTTATTAATACTGTATAATATAACTGAAATATTAGTACATTTTGTAAATAAAGCACATGCAATACTTTGTGACAGCTGTTTGTCTAGCATAGTGAAATATCTTGATTTTTTTTTAAGTTATTAAAAAAAATATTAAAACAAAAAAAATCTTTTAGTTTGCTGCAGTATTTTTGAAATGAGAATGTGCAATTAGCAGTCAGTAGCTAAAATTATCTATTCTCCAACTGTATTTGCTGTTCCTACAGAAATGGGAAACTGACCTACAATGTACTTTCACGACCCTACAAAAACAAAACATTATTAGTTTCTCCCTGACGTCGTCCATTTGCACTAAAATTCAAGAAACAAATTATAACATTCTAACAAGGTGGTATTATACGGCTCAGCTGCTATATAGATTCTTCCCTACTGCATCGGATCGGTGCTGGAGGTGCCAGACAGATGAAGGGTCACTTCTCCATACCTTCTGGTCCTGCCCTCTACTACAACACTTTTGGACAACAATTACGAAACTCATCCAGAAATGCACAGATCACACGATTCAGAAAGACCCCGCTTTCTTTTTGCTACATGCCGCCACGGTCCTGGAACGGTCATACAAGAAGTCGGTTGTGAGACATTTGCTCAATGCCGCAAAGTCTTGCATTCCAGCCACATGGAAGCAAGCTGTGCCCCCCTCAGTCGGACTGTGGTTGCATAGAGTGGAAGACATTAAAAAACTAGAAGACTTGGTGCTCACAGCCCAACACAAACAGGACAAACATTCCAAAACTTGGTTATCATTGAATTCTTGAGGGTCGCGCTGGCGCAGAATTACTGTGTTGTGACATCCTCGATGTGTCCGTCGCACTCGTGTTTAACAAGTACCCAACAACCCCCCTTTATTTTTCTTTCATTCTTCTTTTTCTCTTTCTTTTTCCTTTCTCTCTTTCCAACTCCCTGTCTGTTTCACCGCTATCCTTTCAACTGGTGTCATTGGCTCCAGTCAATTTGAGGCCGATCTCCCCCTCCAGTTTTGTTTTGATCACAAAGTAATTGGTGGACCGGCTGGGACCACTGACGATTATAATAATCTTGGGTATATCTGTATAAGTGGCAAAAACTTTTTTTCCGGGCCAAACAGTATGAGTTATACGATAAACTACCACCTCCTTTTCTTTTGTTTGACATATGGTATGTTGCCCTCTCAGGAGGCTGAATGCGAGGTTTCTATCACGGATCTCTATATCTGTTGACCTGTCGAACTTGACCACATTTGAACTGTACCTTTTCTGTACCCCCTTCTCTTTTGAAAACTTTTAATAAAATTTATATTTGAAAAAAAAAATGTATCTATTCTCAATGCATACCTTTAACAACAACGACATATATGGGTTCTGTAAGTCTGTTCATTATGAAAAATAGTTTGACAGGAATAACACAAAGAGAAGGCATTTGAACCTCCATATTTATTTAACCGATTCCTGACTGGCTTACGCAGATATACTGCGGCAGAATGGATCCCCTGGGCGAAATCCCATAAGGGTATGTCCTTCTCTTTTTTGGCCACCATAGGGTGTGCACGCGCCACAGGCACGATTGCCGCCAGCCACGCGTGATCGCGTGCACGAGCAAATCCCTGTGCTGTCAGGGAAGAGGAAACATATCATTTGGAAAAGTAGGAAAAACAATATATCTTACCTCCTAGTCATTCCCATCCCCACACAGTTAGAACACACTGAGGGAACACAGAGTTAACCCCTTGATCGCCCCACAGTGTTTACCCCTTCCCTGCCAGTGACATTTACACAGTAATCAGTGCATTTTTATAGCACTGATCACTGTATAATTGTCAGTGGTCCCAAAAATGTGTCAAACATGTCCGATCTGTCTGCCCCAATTTTGCAGTACCGCTAAAAATCGCAGATCACCACCATTACTAGTAAATAAATTATAATAATACAAATTCCATAAATCTTTCCCTTAGTTTGTAGATGCTATAACTTTTGCGAAAAAAACAATCAGTATATGCTTATTGCCATTTTTTACCAAAAATATGTAGAAGAATATATATTGGCCTAAACTGATGAAGAATTTTTATTTTATTTTAAATCGGGGATATTTATTATAGCAAAAAGTAAAAAAATATTGTTTTTTTTTTCCAAATAGTTTTTTTTAGTTTATAGCGCAAAAAATGAAAACCGCAGAGGTGATCAAATACCACCAAAAGAAAGCTCTATTCGTGGGAAAAAAAAAGGAAGCACATTTTGTTTGGGTACAGCATGACCGTGCAACTGTCAGTTAAATCGACACTGTGCCAAATTGTAAAAAGTGCTCTGGTCACGAAGGGGGTAAAATATGTGGCTAAAGTGGTTAAAGAAACCTGGGAGCTGCCAGTGCTGACTTGTTTGTAGTTGTGTGGGGGCACACCTTCATTCCTTATTTTATGCCCCCTCAGGCCCAACCATTAACATTCCCCTGGACCCACCCACTGGAGGGATGGATGGTGCTGGGCTTGGGTGGGGATGCTTTGTGGAGACTGGAGCAGTGGCAGCTGGTGCTCAAAACTTTTGAGGGGGGCGCAAACAAACTGATTTTTTTTTTAAAACCAATCAATTGCAGCCACTGTGCCATCAAACACAGCCACAGTGCCATCAAACACAGCCACTTAGCCCATCAATTGCAGCCACCGTGCCATCATATGCTGCCACTGTGCCCATCAAATGCTACCAGGGTGCCCATCACATGCTGCCAGTGTGCCTCTCATATGCTGCCACTGTGCCAAATGCTGTCAGTGTGCCTATCAAATGCAAACAGTGTGCCTAATAAATGCTGCCAGTGTGCCCATCAAATGCTGTCACTGTGCCAAATACTGCCAGTGTGCCCAATAAATGCTGCCAGGGTGCCCATCAAATGCTGCCAGTGTGCCCATCATATGCTGCCACTGTGCCAAATGCTGCCAGTGTGCCCATCAAATGCTTCTCGTCTGCCTGGCACTTACCCTGTCTTGGTGGGGCAGCGGGTAATGGTGATGAGCGGGGTCCTTCGTGTCTCCTGCGGGCACTTCTCATCTTCGACTCCCATCCCGTCAGGTGTCCAATAGCGGCGACTGTTGTTTAAGCCAATCAGGTGACAGGGTAACCAGACCCGGTGCACCTGATTGGCTGAGAGCCGGGTCAGTGTTAGGGAAGCGATGTATTGCTTCCCTAACACAATACTGTGTAAATAGCGAACGCACAGCGTTGTGCCCGTTGTTTACCCTTTTGGAGCCTATGGCTCTAATCAGGCGCTTCTAAAACACCCCTGCCGCTGTAATTCATATGCCCGGCGCCCCAAAAAATCTTTCACCATTTTAAGTGGTTGTCGGTGTGATTTCTATATCACAGCACCTGTTAATTGATACAAGTGGATTTAATTACAAATCACAAACTTGGAATGCAATTATGTCTTACAATTTTGAGAAGATGCCATCAATTTTGTCCAGTTTATTTTTGGAAATTTGTGTGGAATGTTTCAGATTTGGCTTTTTGTTTCTCAACTTTTTTGTGTCATAGCAATACAAACAAAGGGAAATAAGTATGAGAATGTCTAAACATTTGAAATTGCAACCATTTTCCGGACAAAGTGGTGCATTATCTGACAGAAATGCAGGGGTGCCAATATTTTTGGGCATTACTGTATATGGGTTAATTTAACCACTTGCCGACTGCCACACGCCGATGTACGCCGAATGGCATGGCTGCGCATATTGGCGTATAGGTACGTCCCCTTTAATATGCACAGCCGTGGGTCGGGTACTCCATGACCGCGCCCGCGGGACCCGATCGCCGCCGGTGTCCACGATCGGGTCACTGAGCTGAAGAACGGGGAGAGGTAGGTTTAAACAAACCTCTCCCCGTGCTTCCTAGTCAGACTGTCACTGATCGTCTGTTCCCTGTCATATGCAACGGCGATCAGTGATGTGACACGCCAAGCCATGCCCCCACACAGTAAGAATCACTCATTAGGTCACACTTAACCCTTTAGCGCCCCCTACAGGTAACCCCTTCACTGCCAGTGTCATTTTCACAGTAATCAGTGCATTTTTATAGCACTTTTCGCTGTAATAATTACAATGGTCCCAAAATAGTGTCAAAAGTGTCCGATGTGTCTGCCATAATGTCACAGTCACGATAGAAAAAAATATATATTAATATAAATGCCATAAAACTATCCCCTATTTTGTAGACGCTATAACTTTTGCGCAAACCAATTAATAAATGCTTATTGCGATTTTTTTACCAAAAATATGTAGAAGAATACATATCGACCTAAACTGAGGAAAAACCTTTTTTTTTTATATATTTTTGGGGGATATTTATTATAGCAAAAGTAAAAAATATTGATTTTTTTTTCAAAATTGTCGCCCTATTTTTGTTTATAGCGCAAAAAATAAAAAACGCAGAGGTGATCAAATACCACCAAAAGAAACCTCTATTTGTGGGACAAAAAGGACGTAAATTTTGTTTGAGAGCCACGTCGCACGAACGTGCAATTGTCAGTTAACTGCCTGCCGACCAGCCGCCGCAGTTATAAGGCGGCAGGTCGGCTCTCCTGGGCGAGAGCCCTTAGCTCTACGTCGGCACTTCTGCGGCCGCTAGGGGGCGCGTGCGCACCGCTGGCGGCCGGCTCGCGCGCCCCCAGCTCATCCCCGAGTCCTGTCCGCCGGGCACACGCGATCGCTCGTTACAGAGCGAGGACCGGGAGCTAACGCTGATCTTCTGTTCATACAATGTAGAACACACCCAGGAACACACTTAACCCCTTCCCCGCCCCCTAGTGTTAACCCCTTCACTGCCAATGGCATTTTTATAGTAATCCAATGCATTTTTATAGCATTGATCGCTAAAAAAATGCCAATGGTCCCAAAAATGTGTCAAGTGTCCGCCATCAGGTCACAGTACTGAAAAAAATTGATGATCGCCGCCATTACTAGTAAAAAATAAAAAAAAATGCCATAAAACTACCCCCTATTTTGTTAACGCTATAACTTTTGCGCAAACCAATCAATAAACGCTAATTGCGTTTTTTTTTACGAAAAATATGTAGAAGAATACGTATCGGCCTAAACTGAGGAAAAAAATTGTTTTTTTTATATATTTTTGGGGGATATTTATTACAGAAAAAATTAAAATATAATGCATTTTTTTCAAAATAGTCGCTCTATTTTTGTTTATAGCGCAAAAAATAAAAACGGCGGAGATGATCAAATACCACCAAAAGAAAGCTCTATTTGTGGGAAAAAAAGGACGCCAATTTTGTTTGGGAGCCACGTCACACGACCGCGCAATTGTCAGTTAAAGCGACCCAGTGCCGAATCGCAAAAAGTGCTCTGGTCATTGGGCAGCAATATGGTCCGGGGGTTAAGTGGTTAAAGCGATGCAGTGCCGAATTGCAAAAAGGGGCCTGGTCCTTTAGCAACAAAATGGTCCGGGGCTTAAGTGGTTAATAAAGGCATTTAGACTACTCACTTCTCAAGGAAGTTGCAATTCTTTAGAAAGTGAAATTTTGCCACATTCTCTAAGCTTTGGCAAAAACTCCCTTGCAAAGTGAACAGCCTATTGCCTTTAGTAAATCAATCTCAACGTATACAACACTGTTGTTAGCCTTACCTAAGCTCTTCCCTCCTGCACTATGTCTGCACATCCCCTTCTCTTGATTGTTGAAGATCTAAGTGCTTGTTCCCTGCTGTTTCTTTTCCCTGACCACAATTTTAGTGTAACAATGACAGTGTTGTCAGCCTACTATAGAAATTTAGGAGCTCACTGCATTCCTGATATCTTTCTTACATCTGATGTTTTGGTATTTGCAGCATTTTTAAAAACAAATATTGGCAATTGTGGATTTTGCTCACACATACATTTAAAAATGTTTTTTTAACCATAATCGCAAGTGTTTTTAGCACATATCATACAAAGTGGTACAGAATGGTGAAAATGGATGTGCACTGAAGTCAAAGGGACCTCTGGATAAACTTTTAAACTGATGCAAAATTATTATTTTGTCACTTTGTCCCTGTAGAGAACAAGCTTCATAAAACCAATATGATGAAACTTCCGTATTCAGCAGTGCAAAACATTTAATTCCAACAGCCAGAAAGAAAGGTAACTATTGAGGATTAGAAAATGGCAAGTAATAAACTACCTCAAACATGAAGGTGTCAACTTCTTCACGGATGTCCTTGTGGCTCAAAGTATGACCAGCCTCATCTGTCGCTTTAAGAAGCATATCCAAGAAGGCACTTCTCTTTTTGGGTTTTTTCAATTCTGCACTACCATTGGTAGATGTTTCAGCATTTTTTAATTCTTGTGCTCTTTCTAAAATGGTCTGTGGATAAGAAAACATAAACCCATGTTTTTACACATCTAAAAACACCTGCCTTTTTTACTCCTCCCTCACAACGCAATTCTCAAAAATATATATAAAAAATTGGTCATTAGACATCTGATAAATTCGGCTAATGCCGTGTACACACGGTCGTTTTTTGCGATGAAAAAAAACGACGTTTTTTAAAACGTCATTTAAATTGATCGTGTGTGGGCAAAACGTTGTTTTTTGTCTTAAAAAAAACGACCAAAAAAAAATTCCAACATGCTTGAATTTTTTGTGTCGTTTTTCAAAACGTCGTTTTTTGTTTCACAAAAAGTCCCGTGTGTAGCAAAAATGTGTTTAAAACGACGTTTTTCAACCCGCGCATGCCCAAAGCAGTTATGAAGCGAGCTTCAATGGAAAAGAGTGGTGAACGTAACCTCGTTTTTTGTGAAAAAACGATGGTGTGTATGCAACATCGTCTTTGAAAGTGACGTTTCAAAAACGTCGTTTTTTACTTCACAAAAAACGTCGTTTTCTTTCATCGCAAAAAACGACCGTGTGTACGCGGCATAAGGCCTGTATTCCTGACTGCTGGTGAAAAGATTCCCTTCCATACATCCAAATGTGGCATAACAAAGTGGAAAACGTAAGAAGGATGGAATACTTACTCCATTCTCCAAAAAATGACTTAAACTTGTTGGCTCTGCACATGTGGCTCTGCCCATCCTCCCATTCTGGGAGGATGGAAAACAGTTGTTAGCTGGGATGAGTGAGTGTGGTTTGTTCACTACAGTATCTCTATTTTATGCCTATCACAGTTTAAAAGTATTGTAAAGGGAAAATATATATACAGTGCCTTGCGAATGTATTCGGCCCCCTTGAACTTTGCGACCTTTTGCCACATTTCAGGCTTCAAACATAAAGATATAAAACCGTAATTTTTTGTGAAGAATCAACAACAAGAGGGACACAATCATGAAGTTCAACGAAATTTATTGGATATTTCAAACTTTTTAACAAATAAAAAACTGAAAAATTGAGCGTGCAAAAGTCGCAAAGTTTAAGGGGGCCGAATACTTTTTTTTTTTAAATAACACACATGGTATATTTACCTGCTCTGTTTTCCACAGAGCAGCCCTGATTCTCCTTTTATTGGTGCTCATGGCACCATCCCTTTGTTGAATGCCCCCATAGCAAGGCGCTTGGCTCCCACTTCTGCCTATGAGCTAGTGAAGCGAGAGCAATGATTCAGAATTGGGCTCAAGTAAGTATAGGTAGGGATAAAAAACCTTCTGCCTTTAGAACCACTTTAATTCCAGTCCCCTCAGTGGTCTTTATTCCAGTTCTCACCCCAATTTTCTTTCTCTCTCCCTTTTCCCTTTTTTTTTATCCTCACAAGCTTCTTCCCCTTTATTTATAATATAGTTACATAGTTGGTGAGGTTGAAAAAAGACGCAAGTACAGCCAATCCAGTCCGTGTGATAGGTCTTTGAAATTATCGAGGCACCCCGCTGAAACCACTGCTTGTGGAAGCGAATTGCACATCCTAAAGAAGCCTCTATGCAGTTTAACCACTTCAATACTGGGCCTATTTTGGCACCTCTCTTCTACATGCATAAATCATAATTTTTTTGTTAGAAATTTACTCAGAACCCCAAAACATTATATATGTTTTTTTAGCAGACACCCTAGGGAATAAAATGCCGGCCATTGCAACTTTTTATCTCGCATAGTATTTGCGCAATAATTTTTCAAACGCCTTTTTTTTGGGAAAAAAAACGGGTTTGTGAATTAAAAAAATAACAAAACAGTCAATTTTTTTGTATAATGTGAAAGATGAAGCTACACCAAGTAAATAGATACCCAACATGTCACACTTTAGAATTGCGCACACTCATGGAATGGCGCCAAACGTCAGCACCTAAAAATCTCCATAGGCGTCGCTTATTTTTTTTTTTACAAGTTACAATTTTAGAGTTACAGAGGAGGTCTAGTGCTAGAATTGTTGCCGGCGCACTAACGCACGCGGCGATACCACACATGTGTGGTTTGAACGGCGTTTACATATGTGGGTGCGACTTACGTGTGTGTTCGCTTCTGAGCACGAGCTACTGGGGATAGGGGCGTTTAAAATTAAAAAAATATTATTTTATTTTTTATTTCACTCAATTTCTTTTATTTTTACACTTTTTTTGACATTTTTTTTTTTTTTTGATCACTTCTATTCCTATTACAAGGAATGTAAACATCCCTTGTAAAAGGAATGGTTCGTGACAGGTACTCTTTATGGAGAGATGCGGGGTCAAAAAGACCTCACATCTCTCCTCTAGGCTGGAAAGCATTAGATCGTAAAAAAAAAATCACAGATCTAATGCTTTCAGTCGCGATTGCGGCTGTGTTTACATTCCAGGACCCGGGCGTGACGTCATAACATCCGCCGCTATGATCGTTCTTATGGTGCACAGATTCGCCGGCTGAAGAGATGGATATCTGAATGATGCCTGTGGCTGCAGGCATCATTCAGATATTTCCACTGAAAGCCAGGATGTAATTTCACAATGGGTGGGTATTGAAGTGGTTAAAGCGACGCATTACCCGCAGGTCCCCGCAGAGTGGACTCCCGGAAGTGGGTGCAAATACCTGTCTTAAACAGGTATCTGCACCCCTCTCCCCCTGAAAGGTACCAAATGTGACACCGGAGGCGGGGGAGGGTTCAGATAAGCGGAAGTTCCACTTTAGGGTAGAGCTCCGCTTTAAGCTTAAACTCTTAAACTTTAAGCTTAAACTCTTCTAATTTTAGTGAGTGGCCACATGCCGTGGAAAAGTTTCCTATGCTAGAGTCACCAGAAAAGTATTTGTACATTGAACTCATATCCCCTCTCAAGCGTCACTTCTCCAGAGAGAATAAGTTCAATGCTTGTAGTCTTTCCCCATAGCTGAGATCCTCCAGTTCCTTTATTAGCTTTGTTGCCCTTCTCTGGACTCTACAGTTCCAGCACATCCCTCCTGAGGACTGGTGCCCAGAACTGGACAGCATACTCAAGGTGAGGCTTTAGAATTGGAGAATTATCATTTTATCTCTGGAGTGAATCTCCTTTTTAATGCATGCCAATATCCTCCTGGCTTTGCTTGCAGCAGGTTGGCATTGCATGCCATTGCTGAGCCTGTCATCTACTATGACCCTTTTTTATCCTAGATTCCCCCAGAGGTTCTCCCCCTAGTGAGTAGATTGCATTCATATTTTTGGCATCCAAATGCATTACTTTAAAAAAAATGTTAACATTAAACCTCATTTGCCATGTAGTTGTCCACCCCATTAATTTGTTTAGGTCTTTTTGCAAGGTTTCCACATGCTGCAGAGAAGTTATTGCCCTGCTGAACTTTGTATTGTCAGCAAATGAATAAATTAAATAGGATAGGTCCCAAGACAGAACCCTGAGGAACCCAACTTTCTATACCAGACCATTCTGGGTACTGCCTATTTATAATCTGTCCTCTGTTAGCCATGAGGGTGCTTCCATGACATGTTATGAAGATTAACATTACTGTTTTGGTTGCTGTATCCCAACATTTCACTTTTGAGGACTGACAAGAAGAATATATTAAAAACGCTTGCCATAACTCCGACTTTTGTAACCAGGTTCCCTTCATCATCCTTTATGGGGCCAATATGTTCTGACCTCCCTTTCTTATTATTTATATACTTTCTTGGGATTTTTTTTACTCTCCCCGCTATTTGCCTTTCCGTGTTCTATCTTACCCGCCCTGATTGCACCCTTATATTTCTTATTGCATTCTTTGTAGTGTTGGAATGCTGACGATTGCAACTTTACGTTGGAGTTAAGCCACCCAGGACTGTTAGCTTTTTTACATTTATTTCCCATTGGAATGCACTGGCCAATGCCTTTATTTAATATGCTCTTAAAGCACTCCTAATTTTCCTCCATGTTCTTTGTTCCCAGGGTTTTATCCCATTTAAAATCTTCTAGCAAAGAGCGCAGTTTATGAAATTAAGTGTCTTTGTATTACCCTTGTGTTTCCTATTTCTGTTATGTATACTAAAACAAATTGGTTTCCTAAATTGCATCGTATTTCCACATACAGGATCAGGTCTGTAATGTTAGTAATCTGTAGGTCTAGTAACGCATTGTTTCTTGTTGGTGCATTTAATGACACTTCCCATCCTTTCCAAAACTGTTATAGGAGGTACTTCCAGTATTACGTGGTATCCTCTCTTTGAAGATCTTCCCACAAGGATTCCACCTCCTCCCTTGCTACATTAGTGATGTAGTCCATCACATTCACTTGCACATCATTCTTAATATACAGGCATGCCCCCCCCCCCCCCCAATCCCTGAGATATATAATGTCTTCTATCCTTCTATTTTGAGCTTCACCTTCCCTAATCCCGCTTTACTTTTCCCAGTTATAGAACACACCGACTTTAAATCTTGTTCACATGGTGCTCCCTTAGCTGATACCCTTACTCCCCAATTTACCCCATTTGTATCTGCTTTATCTGTTTTGTTTTGTTTTTCAACTGGAAAAACAGATCTAGCAAGTACCGTATATCACAGCAACTATACAATTGTATCTATGCTTCCCTTTGGTCTAGCTGCATTGGATACTTTTTGGATTTTATGTTTTCTACCAACTGCTTTCAGTGATAACAAATGCTGAACTATACACATTTCAGAAGGCTGGATGTTATAAAGTTTTCCAAAAACTTATGTAACATTTTACATAATAATTCCAACTTTTATGTCTGCACCCATGCTGTCTCTTATAAAGAAATTGGAAAATAAAATAAAAGGGATTTTGATAACATCTGTACATAAAACAATAGAGCTAAACAGAATATATTCTAAATTAATGTGATGTTGTAAAGAAAGGTGGAAATATTTTAAGCATAAAGCTGACTTTCTGCCCTGCAATCTCCTAAAAAAAAACACTACAAAATGTTTTGCGTTTCCTCCTTTTGCATAAAATGTCAAATATCTGTGCTGCTCTACAGATGCAGATATATCCACATACTTACAGGTGCATGTGACTTTTTACATAATGGATATGTGAGAATGCTGCAGGAAAGCCAACATGTTGAGGTAGAAGTTATTTTTTGTGATTCACCTACTTTATCAGTAAATGAGTGGAGGATTTTCAGGTTTTTATCGTGATTCCTTCCGGCTTTCAGGTATGAGTACACAAAATCTGGCCACAACCAGGGCATCTTCTGCCGACGTTGTATCATATCACTCATTCTATTGGAAAGGATAGTTTATGAGATGTGTATGTTTATTTGTGAGAAAATGCTATTCATGTGTCATTATCTTTATTCATTCATTCTGTTTCTATATTTTTTTCAATGCCCAAGATTACAGCTTTTGTTTTGGGGTTAATAAAATCAATAAGCCTTAGTTAAAAGTGCTATACATTGTTCTTCTTACTGAAAGCAACTAACCAATTGACAAATATAACTTTTCCAAAGCAGATTTAAATAGAAGACTAATGTACCTCTTTTTCACACAAAGAGGCCCTGCAAAAAAAAGTGAAATGTTTACAGTTCCCTCAGGATGATAGGGAAGCTAATTGGTGATTTAGAGCTCTCACCTAAAGCAGCTACAGCCCAAGTAGAAAAGCTGGTCCCTTGACAACAGCTGCACAGCGGGACCCATGGTCTCTCTAAGGGGGGCAGCTGTCTCTCTAGAGCAGGGATATGCAATTAGCGGACCTCCAGCTGTTGCAGAACTACAAGTCCCATGAGGCATAGCAAGACTCTGACAGCCACAAGCATGACATCCAGAGGCAGATGCATGATGGGGCTTGTAGTTTACAACAGCTGGAGGTCCGCTAATTGCATATCCCTGCTCTAGAGTTTCAACACACCCCCTGCTGAGTGAAACCCTTGGCTCTGAAATCTGTGAAGCTTATGCTCCCAGATGATATAACAACTCTTTGACTAAGGCATGGGTCTACTGGACCTCTTTAAACTGACCCCTGCTTCCCCCCAAAGAGCAAGTGTCCCATTCTGCAGCATACTGACATCAGGCTTTTATACTAAGGCTGTGATTACTTTGATATTGGTGGATATCAGCAGACATGTCACCGCTGACATCCGCTGCTCCATAGAGGTGAATGGATGGTCCGATCAGGTCCGCCTGTCAGTTTTTCAGGCGGACCTGATCGGACCCAGGTGAAAGGGGCCTTATCCAAACAAGTTCAGTTGACATTTCTACCGTTGAACTGGTATGAGCTATCATACAGCAAGTTTGTTTAATAAAAAGAAGTTGAGACTGCTTCCAGAAAGTAAAGTTTGGACTAGAGACATTTGTAACATGCAATAATAAGTTGGTGAGACCTGTTATCATCTCCAGGAGGGGAAAAGGGGGATTCAGGAGCACTGTCTTTTCTGTGCCTTTTAGGCCTCATGCACACTGGATGGTTTTGGATGTTTTTACAGCTGCTGTTTTGGCTTCAAACTTTGTTTTCTATAGTCAATAAACTCTCCAGTATGTTATCCTATGTGTCCATGTACACATAGGCTGTTATGGCTTCAGACTTTTTTTCTAGTCCATAAACTCTCCAGTATGTTATCCTATGTGTCCATGTACACATAGGCTGTTATCAACTGTTTTTGTCTGGGGTTTTTTTTCGCTGTAAAAAACAAACAAAAAACTAGAGGGGTCTGAGGAGTTTTTCAGCTGTAAAACGTTCTAATGTCAAAAAATACAGATAAACGCAATATACTATTGATTACTGATATTTTGATAATTGGTCCCAATGTTTTACATGCAAACAAACGCTTAAAGGTGTTGTAAAGGAAAAAAAAATTGCCTAAAATTAATGTCTGCAAGGTAGACAGACAGAATAGTGTAATGAATCTGTTAAGAAATTAGTAAATACCTATTAAATTCCTTCATCTATATCACCTCCGGCGTTCTAGTTTCTGTTCTCTCATTCACTTCCTGGTTCGCGGCACTCGTTCATGTAAGAACTACATTTCCCAGTATGAATTGCGGCACGCCCAGTAATTCACACCTCCTTGAAGTCTCTAACACGTAGAGAGCGTCCTGCCACACAGATGTAGTTCCCAGGAGGGGGTGAGCATGTGGTCAGTAAAATCAGACAAGCAGGAAACAAACAGAACAGAGAAGAAATAGAGCAACAGCAAGGATGCTTATTATGAAAAAACTATTTTTCCTTTACAACCCCTTTAAGTTATGCTATTTTGTATTCTGACATATTATTGAAACAGTACATGTACATGATTATTTAAATCATGCTAATACCCTCTTTGGACATTCTCCACACGGCGGTGACAAAACGTCACTTCTACTTGTATTGCTAATCTCTATCTCCAGATCTTGGTTTTACATATACTTTACATAATCATCTTAGTTATTCTCTGACTGCTTTCACCACTAATAATATACATTACATCTCAATCACCGGCTGTAAGTTTAATACATACTCATAGATAGCCTTGATGTAGTCAGAGTCACTGTTATTCTGTGCTTGAATTTTCGTTCCCATGGCCGTCTCTAAAATACAAAAACAAAACAGAAATTCTTGAGAGATTGCAAAGCCAGTGCAATGCTAAAATTCTCTAATAAAGTTGACAATAGCACAAGGGGCAGACAGCATACACCTGGGGAAGTATGAGAGTGTGACCTGTGTAGGGTTGGACATAATTATAAGCTTCCCCAAAACAGAACGCCATCCCCTGTGACAGCACCAGCAGCATTGCAGAACGTAAACACTGCACTGACCCCAAATGGGCCAGCCAATTAAAAAAAGGGAGTTTGCCTGCAAACAGGTTCCTATTTATATTCATAGTTTTTCAGCATAGCAACTTACTATTGCAACCCTCCAATCTACAGTTTTGAAGGGCTTATCCACTTCCAATGTAAAAGGTGAAAACAATTTGAGTTTGAGTCTCTCACAGTGGGTCTGCTGTTGGAATACAATTCAATAAAATGATCAGCTTTATCTTTGCCTGATAAAAGCTAGGGAGGGCCATACTCTATACTTTGTCAAAAAGAGTCTCAGAAAAATGTACCGTAATTGTGGCGATCAAAGGTGACTCCTGCTGCTGTACATGATTACTGTGCTGGCTGGAAACAGTAAACAATGTGTTGCCACACTGCAGACATTTAATCAAGCTCCTGTCACAATGATCTTTTGCTCAATATACTGGCTGATTGTCTATCAACCACATGATTACCCGTTCAGTTGTTTATAAGAAGCCTGCAAGTTCTTCATCAACCCAATTATTCTTAGTCATCAGGATAAAGAAAAGTAAAAGTGCCAAGAACCCCCTTCAAAAAGATTTTTGGATATTGTGCTTTTCATTATGTAATTTAAACCCTATGAAATTCTATCCCCCTCCAGTGTATTAGGGGCTTCCTCTCCAGAGAGTCAAAATCTGTTTAGAAATCTACCTGGTCATCCTAGTTTATAGCTGTACATAATTACACACACCAGGTCTGAAATATAAACATACAAAGTGGTTTCAGGTCCTAGGGAGACATATATTTTACACATATTGTTTTACTAATAATGATTTAATAAATTAATAATTAATAAAACATTTTTCAGCATGTAATATAAAAAAATATATAAAAAAAATTACATTCTTAGGTGTATCAGGACAGAAAAACACAAATACTTTTGGATACTAGTACTGTATATATCAAGCTCTTGTTGGCCACCTAAAGTAAAAATAGGGTAGGTTATTTCAGTCTGAACAACCTACCAAAATGGCTGCCAGACTCCTGTGGTTTAATAACCAAGCAAAAATCAGACCACAATGACATGGATCTCTGTTATTACTGTGTCTCTGTGTGAATACTTACCATTAAATCTGTTTCTTAAGGCTCATTAAACGAGAAGTTCGGCATTTAAAAAAAAAAATAACATTAATAGTCACCTTGATCCGATGCTGCATCTGTCCCCTGCCAGCTCTGCAGAGAGAACAAATATCTCTCTTCTCTCCCCTCCAGGGCTCACTGGAGCGCTGGGCTGTGGGGGGGCTGGCTCAGGCTCCCAGTGGATTACTCAGAGGCTGAGCCAGGTGCAGGTCAGGCTTCTTGGTGGATACCTACCATATGGTCTGGATCATTCCTGAGCCTGGACCAGCTAACTGACATCAGCTGACAGCGAGCTTTAGCCCACTGTTGACTGAAAACAGGTAAAAATAAACTGCACCCCTGTGATCCATAGTATAGCCAAAAACACTTTGAGCATACTTCTCCTTTAATGTCCAGCTGAAGAAATGGCACTTTGCTGAGTGTACAGCTTGTATAACAGTGTAAATGTGCTGTCCCCTCAAAATCACTCAACACACATGTCTAAACCGCTGGCAACAAAAGTGAGTAGACCCCTAAGTGACAATTTCCAAATTGGGCCAAGTGTCAATATTTTGTGTGGCCACCATTATTTTCTAGTACTGCCTTAACCCTTTTGGGCATGGAATTCACCAGAGCTTCACAGGTTGCCAATGGGTTTCCGTTGCAGGAGGCCCCACAGATGCTCAATACAGTTTAGATCTGGAGACATGCTTGGCCAGTTTATCACCTTTAACCTCAGCTTCTTCAGCAAGGCAGTGGTCATCTTGGATGTGTGTTTGGGGTCGTTATCATGTTGGAATACTGCCCTGTGACCTAGTCTCCTAAAGGAGGGGAACATGCCTTGCTTTAGTATGTCACAGTACATGTTGGCATTCATGGTTCCCTCAATAAACTGTAGCTCCCCAGTGCTGGCAGCACTCATGCAGCCACAAGTCATGACACTGCCACCACTATACTTGACTGTAAGCAAGACACACTTGCCTTTGTACTCTTTGCCGCCACACAAGCTTGATTTCATCTGAACCAAATAACTTTATCTTGGTCTCATCAGACCACAGGACATGGTTCCAGTATTCCATGTCCTTGGTCTGCTTGTAATCAGCAAACTGTTTGCAGGCCTTCTTGTGCATCATCTTTAGAAGGCTTCCTTCTGGGACAACAGCCATGCAGACCAATTTGGTACAGTGTGTGGCGTATGGTCTGAGCAGTGACAGGCTGACCCCCCCTCCACCCCTTCGACCTCTGCAGCAATCCTGGCAGGACTCGTATGTCTATTTCCCAAAGACATCCTCTGGATATGACACTGAGCATGTGTACTCAACTTCTTTGGTCGACCATAGCAAGGCCAGTTCTAAAACCGCTGTATGCAGTGGCGGAACTATCGCCATAGCGACCCACGCGGGCGCTATGGGGCCCGCAGTCGAGTGGGGCCCGGTGACAGCCTGTCTCCTGTGACTAAGGCCCTCGTCCACTCCCCCGAGCCATCGATCTGCCTCTTCGGCTGGTGCCCGCACCATATGCATCCTCACACATAGACGATGCACAGGGCGAGACGTCATGGAAAGAAGTACGTCAAGACCAATTAGCGAGCGGGGATGGCCCGAGTGGGCGTGCCGAGCGCTGAGGCAAAGGGAGGGGGTAACGCGGTATGCGCGTCTACAGGCAGCGCCTGGCTCTGGAACGCGGACCAATGTCCGAGCGGAGGCGATGAGGACGGACGTCACCACCCCAGTGTGCAAGGAGCACATGACGATCGCGGGCAGCGCGGGGCGGGAGGGCACTGTAAGGAGAAGGAGGGGGCGTCTTCCTCCTAGTCAGAGCCGCGCTCCTCCCAGCCTGCAATTATAAAAAAAATATTAGAGGCAGTGTAGTCCTTCCTTGGAGTTCCCTGAGCCGGAGAGTGCTTGTGAGTGAGTGTGATAGGAATGTGCCGGCCGAGGGAGCGGCGCGCCGTGTAGAGTGTGAGGAGAGGTGGCCGGCTGTGTGCTTGTCATTTCAGTCAGGTTTATTTCTGCTCGCCGGTCCTCCCCCACCCCCCTTCTCTCTTCTCTGCTCTCTTCTCTACCCCTCCCTCTCCTGTTCAGTCATATTGTGTTCACCACTCCCCCCTCCCCCATCGCTGCTCCAGCTTCTGCCGCCTTCAGTCTGCGTGTGAGGGAGATATGCACGTTAAAAGGGGTGGTTCACCCTAAAACTACTCTGTCCCATAGCATCCAGCATACTGGCGTCAGCGCCAGTATGCTGGATGCTATGGGACAGAGTTGTTTTAGGGCGAACCACCGCTTTAAGCATCAAGGTCTAAATCAAGTAGGTGTAAACTCAAAAATGAAGATTTTAATGCCAAGTTAAAGTGCATAGATTAGAATGTAAGACCTAATTTATTCCTTCCCTTACAAGGTTGTCATCTTGTTAATCTTCCTCTTAAACCGCCGCAGTTTGCCTTGTTTGCCCTTTACAAATCGTGAGTATAAAAGAGTAAAAGTAGTGCACAAAATACTTTGAATTTTGCATTTTATTTATTATATGGTTATTTAAATTTTTGTTTTGCTGTTCAAAATTAATATAAGCTGTTGCTTGGGTACTGTGCCACATGAGTGTAGTAATGTGTTGTTCAATGGCATTAGTTCATTTTTTTTTTTTTGGAGGGGGGGGCCCCATATAACATTTTGCTATGGGGCCCTGTGATTTCTAGTTACGCCCCTGGCTGTATGGTCTTGGCTACCGTGCTACAGCTCAGTTTCAGGGTCTTGGCAATCTTCTTATAGCCTAGGTCATCTTTATGTAGAGCAACAATTCTTTTTTTCAGATCCTTAAGCCTCGTACACACAATCAGTCCATCCGATGACAACGGTCCGAAGGACCGATGAAGCTGACTGATGGTCTGATGTGCCTACACACCATTGGTTAAAAAAACGATTGTGTTAGAACGCGGTGACGTAACACACAACGACGTGCTGAAAAAAATGAAGTTCAATGCTTCCAAGCATGCGTGGTTAGGGGGCCTACACACGATCGGTTTTGACCGATGAAAACGGTCCATCAGACCGTTGTCCTCTGGCTAACCTATCGTGTGTACACGGCCTCAGAGTTCTGGTTCAGATTTAAAGGATCACTAAAGGAATTTTTTTTTTAGCTAAATAGCTTCCTTTACCTTACTGCAGTACTGGTTTCATGTCCTTATTATTTGTTTTTGCTTTGAAGTTGCTGTAATCCTGCTCTGTTCTCCACACTTCCTGCTTGTCTGTTTCCTTATAACCACAGTGCTGGGAGCTTTCTCACGGTGGTCTGAGCTGTCATTACTGTGTGTCTAAAACTTCCCAGAACCAATCAGATTTATTTTAAAAACAAAACACTGCCCTGGATTTGTTTGTTTTTGTTCTGTGTGTCTATTTCTACTTCACAGAAACATGAAGCCAGTTCAAAAGTGAAACTAACCTGCAGGCACATTATATGATTGATTTTTATCTATTTTTAATCATTTTGAAAAGGAATCAGTTAACTTTTATGTCTCTAACCCTGTAAACAGTCATTTCAGCAAAAAAACATTTTTCCTTTAGTGACCCTTTAAGTTCATTTGGTTTTGGAACAAAAAAAGGTTAGAATAAAAGCCTTGAACCTTGAAATGTTAGGACAATGGCAATAACTTATTAATCCAATAGATTTGCAAAAGCAGCATGGAGGTGTGCTAGCCTGTGCAGACCTCCAAAGGCACAATGGACAACATGAAGCAGACAGAAGTTGAGAACAAAAACTCTTTTTGGACACCATGTCTTTTATCCCTGCATTATGATACCTGCTAACCAGGTGTCTGCAGACACTAGTGCAAAGTGGTCATGTCCCTTCATGCTAAAGAGGACAGGTCTGCAGGACTGGTGGGTTTTTTGGTGCCCAAGATTTTTTTATCGAATTGGGCCCTTGGCTTGGGTCTGGTTTTAAAGTTGAAGGCCTGGGAGAAATGAAAGAAACACTTTTTATACTCAGAGACAGGAGGTTATTTTCCAACCTAAGTCCTACGTTTTTGTTTTGTTTTTGTGTGTTAAAAGAGTACTCCTTCTATCAGCTGGAGATGTTCCCCATCAAACGGCATACGCAGCAAGCATTTTGTGCATTGCTGTTACACAGACCAACATCTAGGCCAAAGAGTTCTCTGCATATTGACAGACAAGATACTCATTGAGGATATAGGATGGGCATTATCCACTAACCCATTTTCACAAAAGTGCAATGCTGCAGGCAAAAGCTGTGAGGGCTACATAAGTGAATCATTATTAAGAAGAGGAGCTGATTAATTAGACATGTTTTAGTCCATTTCCCTGATGTGTCATAAATTTACTTTCTAACTATATCAGTTGCATAACAGGACCTAATAGCAGAAAAAAAAAAAATTGGAAAGGCTTCCAGACATTGGTCAGACATTTGTCAGACATTTGTCAACAGGATCCTAAACACTGGGGCATCCTCCATATGATCAGTCAGTGTTTTGCTAAAGGGTGATATAGCTGGATCTACCACGTAAACAGACTCCTCCATGGATATTGGTTAAAAAAAAAAAAACATTTTGAAGAAGAAAATAACCAGGATTTATTAAGTCTTCATACAGAACTGGTTTGAGTGAACTTGAAAAGTTTAAATAGTTGTGGGGCTTTTTAGAAAACTCAAGCTAATAAAAGCATAAGGGCACTAGAACTAAAAGTTCCTTGGGCAATAGCAAAAACTGAATTATGATAGAAATGGGAGGGGTCAAACCTGGCTGGCCAACTACTTTGTTTGCCAACATCCAATTCCGGTATAAATAAATACTGATTCTGTGTCTTTAAAACTGGTTCTAAAGGTTCTCTCCAGTAGTTTTCTTTGTGTACGTTTATAATAGTTAGCCCCCCATGTTCTCAATGACTGCAACAACTGTATTAGGACTTACCACATATTATATCCAAAGCACACAGTGTTACATCCATGAAACAGTTAAATTTCCCTTTGCCAGCACGAGTGTTAAGCTTATCCACCAATATTTTTGACTGCTCATTCATAACTTCCAAGAATTCGGCAAGGATAGCAAAATGGAAAGTTGGCGTTATCATCTTTCTTCGTGATCTCCACTTTTCTCCAGTGCTGGAAATTTAGAACTGCAATGTTATTTTTCCAGCACCTGGCTGTACATAATTTAACTTAGAATACTTTAAGTATTTACTTATAAAACAAGTGCAGTCTGTAAATAACCACTAGGTGTCATGAGTGGAGAGTCCCTAGAGTTCCTTCAACGTGTAGTAAAAAACAGTAAAATCAAATTCATGTACAGCAGGGGCGCTCAACCTTTTGAAGAGCGAGGGCCACCTAAGGCTGGCCATACAGGTGGGTTGCAGGCCACAATGAAATTTAATGGTTCAGAATATTGTTTTATTTTTATTTTAAATAGCATAATAAAGATGTTAAACAATCAGGATCATCATTTTCCATAGGACCAATCCCTGGTGGATGTTTGCCCACTATTACATCTTGCAGGTGTGGTATACTTTCAGAAAGCGCACCAAACCCGCAGGATGTAACAGAAGTTTATAGATTGTGTTTTATTCATAAGAAGCTGTAGTATGGCTTCTATGAATGGAAGATTTGGGAGGAAAGGGCAGACATAATCAGGCTCTTTTTAAGAGAGCCTGTGACAGTTTCTTAGTTGTACTAAACCCCATTCCAGCAGAAGATTATGGCAGTAGGGGTGAGGGGTTTTGGAAGGAGAAGATTTTCACCAAAGAAGATGAATCAGCACAAGAGGCACATTCTGCTGCCTATGAGTTATGTCCCTTGTGCTGATTTTTCTGTGTGTGGTCTTTACTGCTTTTAGGCTTTAAAGCGACACTAAAGATAAAAAAATAACAAACATGTTATACTTACCTCCACTTTGTGACTCGTTTTGCACACAGTGGCCCCCGATCCACGTCTTCTGGGGTCCCTCGGCGGCTGTCTTGGCTCCCCCTCCGCAAGAGCTTTCCACCTTCATGCGAGCGAGCGCACATGGTGGAAAGCTCTTGCGGGTGTGCTCCCATGATACAGCGGTGGGCATAGCCACCGAATGTATCACTCGGCCCTGCCCCCGGCGCGCTGCATCATCAGATGTGATTGACAGCAGCGCCAGCCAATGGCTGCGCTGCTATCAATCCCTCCAACCAAGCCAATCAACGGCCAGGCTGGGAACCCAAGAGGATGACAGGGATGCGCGCGGGACTTTCTAAGGGGTGAGGTAAGTAAAACGGGGGCTCGGGGGGGGGGGGTTGGGGCGGTGCTGACGGATGTTTTTTTTACCTTAAAGGGGTTGTAAAGACAAAAATATTTTCCTCTTAAATTAAAGTCTGACAGTAGCTGATAAAGTGAAAAGTAATGTTTTGCATTATAACTAGTTTGATACCTGTTGAAATCGAGCTGTTTTATTCACCTCCGTCACTCCTGAATCGTTATTCTCACTGACTTCCTGGTTTGCGGTGCGCATTCATTCTTGCTACATTACGGCCTAATGGGAACTACAGTTCCTATTAGGCTTAGCCTCCATGCCTATGAGGGAAAAGAGAGCATCTTCACGCAGGGCTGTAGTCATAGGGAGGGGGTGAGCACATTCTGCTTTCCACTATGCAGATGCTGGTGGAAAGCAAGAAGAGGCAAGACAGGAAATTGCATTTTTAAACCTGGATTACTGTATTTTGGAAGTCAGAAGGAAAAACTAGGAACGTGATATTTAAATGCTCTAGCTTATAGCAATCAATTGATCTAATAAAAAACAAACCTTTAGTGTTCCTTTAATGCATAGGATGCATTAAGGTGAAAAAACATTTACCTTTACAACCCCTTTAAGTCCGTGGGAAGTACATGACTAGAACAGTGAACACAGCTTTACCTTTTTTCGCTGCCATTAACTCTACACCTTTAGTACCGCAACCTCAAAATCTTTGTAGCTGTGGTGTTGCTAAATTGTCAAGTGTTCTATCTTCAGGAACACCTATTCTTCCCCACCTAACAATAATGTTATCTTCTCCATCAACTCATCCCTCATCCCAGGTCATTACCTTTTATATTACTTGCCTCTCCCTTTAGGTTGTAATCTTTCATGACCAGGGTCCCCCAAACCGCCCTGTATTGAATAGCATTGTAATTTTACTGTCTCCATTTATTTTGTAAAGCACGACGGAAACTGTTGGTGTTCAATAAATTCTTTATAATAATAATAATAATAATATACAAACTCTGACCAATACTATTTACTAAGTGAACTGTGAAAGATTGAAGGGGTAGATTCACGTACATAGTCGTATCTTTGTGCGGGCATAGCGTATCCTCTTTACGCTACGCCGCCACAACTTAGAGAGGCAAGTGCCGTATTCACAAAGCACTTGCGTCCTTAGTTACGGCGGCATATCGTAAATTGGCCGGCGGAAGCCCGCGTAATTCAAAGTAGGCTTGGAGTGGGCGTGTTGCATGACCCCACGGAAAATACATTTCTAACGAATGGCAAAATTACGCCGCAAATACTCATTGGTTTCGACGTGAACGTAACTTACGCAAAGCCCTATTCACGAATGTTTTACGCAAACGACGTAAACGACGGAAAATTCTACGCTGTCCCGACGTCCATACTTAACATTGCATACGCCTCATATAGCAGGGGTAACTTTACGCCGGACATATGCTTACGCAAACGACGTAAAAAAATGCGACCGGGCGCAAGCAGGTTTGTGAATCGGCGTATCTAGCTAATTTGCATATTCAACGCGTAAATCAACGGAAGCGCCACCTAGCGGCCAGCATAAATATGCAACTAAGATATGACTGCGTAAGAGACTTACGCGGGTCGGATCTAAGCAAAATTCTGACGTATCTTGCTTTCTGAATACAGAAAAAAGATACGCCGGCGCATCCTAGAGGTTACGCGGCGTATCTCGAGATACACCGACGTAACTTCTTTGAGAATCTGGGCCAAAGTGTCTCAGAGATAAACTGTTTTGTGAGATTACCTTCCTGCCCAATTAAAGTGGAAAGACAGAGTGGAACAACATTTCAAAATAATGTAACTAGGGGAACACTTATGTAAGTCACATACAATCTGGTCTTCCATACAGTTTGCCTTCTATTTCTGGGTTCTACAAGAATTCAGGAAATATTTACAATAAAGAAACAAACTTTGAATGATAATACTGTTTTGGAAAGCAAAAATTAAGATTACTGGAATGCAGTGTATTCAAATATTTTCTGTAGTGCATTCACTGCATCAATGATTCTTCTTCAACACACCAATACTGTATTGTACTTACTCCCTTAGATAGAAATAAAGCTTAGGATTTAAGCCTCATGTACACTGGGGCTCTTGTAAATGTTTTTTCCTCAGCAGGAGAAAAGCAGCTTCAAAAACGTGTCTAAGCAGCACTTTTGCAAATGCTTGGGAGTTTATTAATTTCACTGCCCAAAATATTAAAGTGGAATTTTACCCATAAAAACTTGATAAAAAAATGTATTTTCTTTAGCAAGGAACACACAATCCACATGAATAATTATGCTATCAAAATTACCATAAAATTGTCTGAAAAGATATTCCATACCCTGCATGACTCTCTCCCCAATTTGATGCCAAATGGAACCCCTGGTTTATCTTTAGGCTCCAGGACTGATCCTCCCCCTTCCCTTTTTTTTTTCTCTTCCTCTTTCTTTCTATTTTTTTCTCCTTTTTTTTTTTTATCTTCTGACATCGTTAGGTCTCGGGTCTCTCCTTAGACCGGTTCACCGCTGTCACTGTTCTTTTGGTGCCTGCAATCTATATGTTGATACACATGTTCTGTTTAGTGTGACCACGTGTCCCGGACTGCCCGGGATTGTCCCATAATTGATCACTTTGTCCCTAGTCCCGGGCACCTTCGTTCCGGGACAATACATTGTCCTGGAATTGCCCCCTTGGCCGATCTGATGCCCCCTAAAAATTGCCGGCGCATTGCCGCTGTCCCTCACTGCCCGCTGTGCTAGTTCGCTTGATTTTCCCCCCCAGACGCTGCCTGGCTCACTGCCAAAACAACTGGTTGCTAGGCATAGCCCGACTAGCGTTTAACAACCAGTGACGTCACGATGAGGAGGAGAGTGGAGCCCCAGCATTCCGAGCGAGCCGGTGGAGGATTCCGCCTTGCGCCTTAGCTCCGCCCCTTACTCCGCCCCCGACTCCGCCTCTTCCCTGATGGCTGTTCCTGCGCTGGAAGAAAGGTAAGCTAAATGCTCCTTGCACTGCCCTGACTCTGACTGACTCATGGTCACTCTGCTCCATCCCATACACTGCAGCCCTCCAGTCATGCTGTACATTATACTGCCCTCCACTACTACCCCCTCCCAACATACTGCCCTCCATCCACCCACTGTCCCTCTATCCACCCATTCACCCCACTGTCCCTCTATTCACCCCACTGTCCCTCCATCCACCCCACTGTCCCTCCATCCACCCCACTGTCCCTCTATCCACCCACTGTCCCTCCATCCACCCCACTGTCCCTCTATCCCTCCATCCACCCCACTGTCCCTCTATCCCTCCATCCACCCCACTGTCCCTCTATCCCTCCATCCACCCCACTGTCCCTTTATCCCACTGTCTCTTTATCCACCCCACTGTCTCTCTATCCACCCCACTGTCCCTCCATCCAACCCACTGTCCCCCCATCCACCGCACTGTCCCTCTATCCACCCCACTGTCCCTCCATTCACCCCACTGTCCCTCCGTCCACCCCACTGTCCCTCCGTCCACCCCACTGTCCCTCCGTCCACCCCACTGTCCCTCCGTCCACCCCACTGTCCTTCTATCCCTACATCCACCCCACTGTCCCTCTGTCCACCCCACTGTCCCTCTGTCCACCCCACTGTCCTTCTATCCCTCCATCCACCCCACTGTCCCTCCATCCACCCCACTGTCCCTCTATCCCTCCATCCACCCCACTGTCCCTCTATCCCTCCATCCACCCCACTGTCCCTTTATCCCACTGTCTCTTTATCCACCCCACTGTCTCTCTATCCACCCCACTGTCCCTCCATCCAACCCACTGTCCCCCCATCCACCGCACTGTCCCTCTATCCACCCCACTGTCCCTCCATTCACCCCACTGTCCCTCCATTCACCCCACTGTCCCACCGTCCACCCCACTGTCCCTCCGTCCACCCCACTGTCCCTCCGTCCACCCCTCTGTCCCTCCGTCCACCCCACTGTCCTTCTATCCCTACATCCACCCCACTGTCCCTCTGTCCACCCCACTGTCCCTCTGTCCACCCCACTGTCCTTCTATCCCTCCATCCACCCCACTGTCCCTCCATCCACCCCACTGTCCCTCTATCCCTCCATCCACCCCACTGTCCCTCTATCCCTCCATCCACCCCACTGTCCCTCTATCCCTCCCTCCACCCCACTGTCCCTCTATCCCTCCATCCACCCCACTGTCCCTCTATCCCTCCCTCCACCCCACTGTCCCTCTATCCCTCCATCCACCCCACTGTCCCTTTATCCCACTGTCTCTCTATCCACCCCACTGTCTCTCTATCCACCCTACGGTCTCTCTATCCACCCCACTGTCTCTCTATCCACCCCACTGCCCCTCCATCCACCCCACTGTCCCTCCGTCCACCCCACTGTCCCTCTGTCCACCCCACTGTCCCTCCGTCCACCCCACTGTCCCTCTGTCCACCCCACTGTCCCTCTGTCCACCCCACTGTCCCTCCGTCTACACTAACTGTCCCTCCGTCTACACTAACTGTCCCTTTATCCATCCCACTGTCACACTGTCCCCCTATCCACCCCACTATGTACATATTACCCCCCACCATACACTCTGCATTCCCTATTTAACATTACCACATTCTGCACTATATAAGTCATCCCAAACTCTCTTTAATAACACCCCCTTTAAGCCAATATTTAGCGCAATTTAAGACCTGTCCACTGTTCCCCACGACGCGCTTTGTGCAACAACTGCCCCAAAAGTCGTATTTTTTTTCAAAAATCACCTTTTGGGGGGGGGGGTGTCCCTGAATTGCAGTTTGGAGATGTGGTCACCCTAGTTCTGTTGGGTCACTTCGGCTACTTACTGTACTCACTGACAATGTATGCAATCTTCTTCTCTTTGACCATGTAATGTCTATTTGTATACTCAATAAAAACTTTGTTGAAATAGAAAATTACCATAAAATGTATACTTGTTAATAGTCCCATATCTGTACCTTGTCAATAGTCCCAATCCAAGCCAAGGATGAAGAAATTTATATGCAAAGGACTTGTCCATGTGTTTTGAGGTGCTAAGTATAGGCTGCAAAGTAGAAAAACACAGTTAAGCAACAGAATGCTTCATCACAAACTTTACCATCATTTCATTACTTGGGATACAACGACTATTTATGATACATAAAGGAAAATCAATATTAACACAATTACATTTTATACTTTTGTACAAACAAGAAGTAAATAAAGTAATGTCCCCACTAAACAAAGGGAGTCTGGTTCAAGCCACCCAATTTTCTACGTGCCTTCTGGTACACTTTATAAAGTGTGCCTGAATTCAAAAAATAAAGATTTGTTATAGGCAACATCTAAAAATTGTAAAATTGTATTAAGCTCAATGTGGTGACTGCATTTAATTTTATTTTTTTTATTTTACCTAGTAATCAAGCCAACATACTTCCTGTCTAAAGGCCCGTACACACGATCTGACTTTTTGACAACAAACCTCCGACGGACTGGTTTTTGCAGACAATCTGACCGCGTGTACGCTCCATTGGACAAACTTTTTTGATTTTTCATCGGACAAATGCTCGCTGTAAGAACAGACAAACTTTCCGGCAACAAATGTCCAATGGAGCAAATCCGATCGCGTGTATACAAGTCCATCGCACTAAAGTCCAGAGTACAAACACGCATGCTCAGAACCAATGCTAAACATCAGACAACAATAGCAGAAGTTGCCCAAAGGGCGGCAGTAAAGAGCAGAAAAAACATGTAGTGTATGCCGTGTGTATGCATACCTAGTTTACAGACAATGCCCTTCGGAGCAAAATCCACGGAAAAGTCTGATGGAAGTCCGATCGTGTTTATGTGACTTCAGATACACTAGCAGCTATTACTTTTTTAAGCAGTTACAGCAAACTGTTTTTTTCTTTTTGGTATAAATGTTTTACATAAATGAATTAAACTAGAGTTTTGTAAGCATCCCTGTTAGTGCTAAATAGTTTGTTCCAACCCTCCAACTGCCACTTTTTCTGGATAGCTTGGTTTGTTAAAGGAAATAACAGATTTTCATGCTGAATTACCAGGTAAAAATAAAGAAAAAAATACCTAAAAAAGGAAACAAATGCAGCCACTGCATCTAAGAACTTGTAAAGTGTAATACCTTATATTTTTCTTTTTAGGTGAAATTATTTTCGGGTTCTGAATCTTCGGCCGCTGGATTGGCCGGCCTGCAGTGACATCACTCTCGTGTTTGCGCACAGAAGTCACTTCGCCACGCCATGTGGAGCATGCCATAAATGTGGTCTGAGCTGCACATGCATGGCCAGGATCGCATTACTGCTGACAGGCAGGGGGGACAGGTTGGCTCCGCTGGACGAACCGTCGTAGCTGTTCGTCGGTCGCTTTAGCGGGCTAGCATGAGCGCACGTGCCCGCTGCATCGGTGGGGTGCCGATGCTCGTGACCAATGGTCGCGATGACCACTGGCCACGAGCAATCTCCGGGCACGAAAGGCAGAACAGGGACGTGTGTGTGTAAACACACACATCCCTGTTCTGTGAGCTGAAGAAATGCAGATCATGAGTTCCTAATAGCTAGGAACCACGATCTGTAATTTCCCCTAGTAAGTCCCATCCCCCCTTCAGTTAGAACACACATTAGGGAACACAATTAACCCCTTTATCGCCCCCTAGTGTTAACCCCTTCCCTGGCAGTGACATTTTTACAGTAATCAGTGCATTTATATAGCACTGATCGTTGTATAAATGCCAATGGTCTCAGAAATGTGTTAAAAGTGTCAGATCTGTCCCCTATTTTGTAGACGCTATGGGCCAGATTTAGGTAGATGAGAGCATCTTTGCTCCAGAGTAACGCTTCTCATTTACGTTACTCTGACGACCCTTTCAGCGCAAGTACTGTTATTCACATAGCAGTTGCGCGTAAACTTGCGCCAGAGTAACGATAATGCGCTGGCGTAACCCGACGCAAGGGGAAGTGGGTGTGATCATATGTAAATGATGGGCGGAGCCCAGCGCAGAGGCTTACGTTCAGCGCATCAACCACGGAGCATGCGCAGTGAGTGAGGCTCCACTCGCCCCCTTTGTGCGCATGCTCACAACTTCCGTCGGCACCACTTCACGGGAAACGTCAGCGCAATGCCCTCCGTTGGGCGTTTAAATGCGCCCGTAGAAGCGACATTCCGTCACTAAAGTATATCCTGCTCCCCCTCCCCGCAGTGATGTTACTTTTGTTCTGAGATGGCTGCTCCCGTTCCCCGCAAACACACAGGAGAAAGCTGAACTTTAATGGCCAGGAGCTGTCAGCCGTCATCTCGGCTATGGAGACCTATGATGTCTTCCTCCATGGCTGTAAAATTTGACAGACAAGCATGGACAGAGGTGTTGTCCTGCAAGTGGGGGTGCTCAGCTAGCTCTTATCGTCGGTAACGCTGCTGTAGCTGCTCTCCTGCTGACCTGTGGCCGTCTGGAGTAAAGATAAAGCAGCCTTTTGTAGAAATAACTTTGCGCCGGACGGACGAGATACGCGCGGCGCATGTAGCCAGCGTATGGTGCTAATCCGTTCGTGAATTGGGAAAAATCCCTCATTTGCATATTTGCAGGGGAAATCAATAGCTGGCGATACTCTGGCGTCGGAACGTTCCGCCGGTCGCAAATGGCCCGTTATTGGGCGCATCTAGTTTGGTGGGTACGGGCACATAGAAACGACGGCGCATCTTCACAGTTACGCGGCGCATATCGAAATACTCCAGCGCAAGTGTTGCTGAATCTGGCCCTATAACTTTTGCGCAAACTAATCAATATACGCTTATTGCGATTTTGTTTACCACAAATATGTAGAAGAATACGTATCAGCCCAAATTGAGAAAAACATTTTTTTTTTTTTAAAGTTGGGATATTTTTTATAGCAAAAAGTACAAAATATTGTGTTTTTTTTTTTTTTCAAAATTGTTGCTCTTCTTTTGTTTATAGCGCAAAAAAATAAAAACTGCAGAGGTGGTCAAATACCACCAAAAGAAATCTCTATTTGTGAGAAAAAAGAGACGTGGCCAGTACACCATAAATGAAAGAAATGACCAGTACACCATAAATGAAACTCAAGAATGAAAAGGTTCATTTATGGTGTGCTCCCCATTTCTTGAATGGCTGCCTTCCGCCATTTTGAGGGCAGAAGAGGGCCTGGTACACCGACAGTGGGAATGAAATCGTGCGAGTTCAGATGAGCTTGCATGATTTTATCCCCACATGTCAGTCCCTGAGAGACGATTTCAGAGACATCTGTGCAGGTTGCTGCACAGATGTCTATGGAAATCGCACCCTGAATCGGTGCGACATTGCATCGAATCAGACGATGCCATTGCCACCAATTTGGCAATGCGATTTGACATGTCAAAGCGCATGCCAAATCGCTCATGAACCTAGGCTAATTTTTTCTACTGCCCATATAAAAAAATAAGGCTGCAGTCAGCACCAGGCCTGCAAGCCACAGATGTCAATTTTATAAATAGATTTAACTATTTTGATGATATTCCTTCAATATAATGCACTTACTGTAGTTCATTAATTCTGTCAGCTGCTTCCATTTAACTATGTAAAGTGAATCATGTTTGTAGAACCTACCTAACCAGATCCCTAACCAGATCCCAGACTCACTAGTTCCACCTTTTTTAATATGGTAGAATAGCTTATCCACCCTTTGGCTCCAAATATACACAGCAGGAATATAAATGTAGGCAGAGATTATTTTACTCACCTCTACAGTTTCAGCGTGATAGACTATTAAAAAAGGCAGAGGACCAAGCCACAGTTTAATCAGTGGTAGATCTCGTAGTACCTCAGTGTATTCAATGATTTGTTGAAAGAAATCTGGAAAAATAAAAAAGGTGTCAATGCAATTTAACCACTTAAGCCCCGGACCAATATGCTAAATGCCCAAAGGTGTTTTTACAATTTGGCACGGCGCTGCTTTAACTGGTAACTGCGCGGTCATGCAATGTTGTACTAAAACTAAATTTGCGTCCTTTTCTTCCTACAAATAGAGCTTTCTTTTGATGGTATTTGATTGCCTCTACGATTTTTTGTTATAAGAAAAATCGAATAAACTAAATTTTAGTCAAACATTTAGGCCAAAATGTATTCAGCCACATGTCTTTAGTAAAAAAAAAAATTGCAATTTTAAAAAACTAGCTACCTAGCGGCAACAGTGACACTAATACAGCGATCAGAAAACCGATCGCTTAGTGACACTGGCAATAGGGGGTGAAAGGGTTAACTAGGGCGGCGATCAAGGGGTTAAACCTTTATTGGGGGGGGTAGGGAGCTACCCTGGATCTAACACTAACTGCCTGTCACACTAACTGTCACACTGACACTAAATGCAGTGATCAGTAAATATATGATCACTGCAATCAGTGACACTGTGATAGGGGGCTGGGGGGGTTATCTGAGGGGGTTAAGGGTGCCTATGTGTACTGGTGTCAGTGTGCTGTTGTGCAACTCACTTGTGATGTCTTCTCTCCTCTCGCCGGAACGCAAATATCGCCGAGAAGAGAGGTGACATCACTTCCTCTGCCTGTGTTTACATTACACAGGCAGAGGGCGGGCAGAGGGGGGGGAAAGCAGATTCGCTGGGAGCGATCGCGAGGGGGCGGACAGAAACGAACAGCCGCCCCCTCATCCCAGATCGCTCCCAGAGGCTTACCGACCGCCACATACAGCGGGGGGGTCCCGATCGGACCCCCGACCCACGGGAAGGCAGGGACATGCCGGCACGTCCATCTGCCTGTACGTGCCATTCTGTGGACGTATATATACATGCGGTGGTCGTTAAACGGTTAAATTCTGCCAAAGAAAAAAATCAGCTACAGTCACTGTTAGGGTACCCTGACAGCAGCAGGAATCAGAATATAAAAGCACTCTCGCCTAGCAGTAAAAAGGGTTGCTGGTTCGAATCCCGACCACGACACTACCTGCCTGGAGTTTGCATGTTCTCCCTGTGCCTGCCTAGGTACTCCGGTTTCCTCCCGCACTCCAATGACATGCTGGTAAGTTAATTGGCTTCTGCCTAAATTGGCCGTATTATATGAATGTGAGTTAAAGAACAGAGTACCGCTCCAAGCCCTGCGACCTATGCTGTGCCCCCGCCCTGACAGGTGCAGTACTGACAGGTGCAGACTCTGCGCTAATCCGTGGAAAAAAAATAAATGATCCTGGACTGCCGCACTCTGATTTATTGAAACAAAATGAACATAGGATAAAATCCAAAGCTGTTTAACATCCAAAAATTCATGCAAAAAAGCTAACATGTTTCACATCATGAATAGATGCTTACTCATAGCTATGACTAAGCATCTATTCATGATGTGAAACATGTTGGCTTTTTTGTCCCCTGTGTCCACTTTCTACTTTTGATTGCAGTGTTGCATGAATTTTTGGATGTCATACAGCAGGGGTCTTGAATTAAAATTCAAGGAGGTCGGATCACTAAAATTTTCTTAGGGCCGAGGTCCAAATCTCAAGTCCCCATTTGTCCCCATCACAGTGCTTCTTTACATCAGGGGTCCCCATCACAGCGCCCCTTTGCATCAGATGTCCCCATCACAGCGCCCCTTTACATCAGGTATCCCCATCACAGCGCCCCTTTACATCAGGTGTCCCCATCACAGCGCCCCTTTACTTAAGTGTCCCCATCACAGTGCCCCTTTACTTTAGTATCCCCATCACAGTGCCGCTTTAAATCAGGTGTCCCCATCACAGTGCCCCTTTACATCAGGTGTCCCCATCACAGTACCCTTTTACATCAGGTGCCCCCATCACAGCACCCCTTTACATCAGGTGTCCCCATCACAGTACCCTTTTACATCAGGTGTCCCCATCAAAGCACCCCTTTACATCAGGTGTCCCCATCACAGTGCCCCTTTACATCAAGCATTCCCATTAGAGTGCCTCCTTACATCAAATGTGCCCATCAGAGTCCCCCTTAACATAAAATGTGCCCATCAGTGTGCCCCTTAACATAAAATAAGGGTCATGTTGATGGGCACCTCTTATGTTAAGGGGCACTCTGATGGGCACATTTTAATTTAAGGGACACTCTGATGGACACATTTTATTTTAAGGGGCACGCTGATGGGTATATCTGAAGGTATGAATCTGAAGGTATGCTCTCAGCTTCCATTTTTTTTTTTTGCAATAACTCTGTAACTGCAATTGGTTACAGGCAAGAAGCACAAAGGCCAGTCAACAGATTGTAAAGAAAGGAGAACTAGTAATTTTTGTCAGGAAATTACATGGAAGTGCTAAATCTAGCAAAATAAATTTGTACTTCTATCCTGCCCCCTGAGAACTAATAGTTTTGTCTGTTTTGAAATCGTGCCTTTGGAGGTCTGCCAGGGTCATTGGAACCGGTTTGGAGGGAATGTTGCAAAAATGCAGTCAATATAGGAAAGCAGCCAATGGAATTTTAACTCCAAAATGTCATAAATCTTCACTAATGCCGTGTACACACGGTCGTTTTTTGTGATGAAATAAAACAACGTTTTAAAAAACGTTATTTAAAATGATTGTGTGTGGACAAAACTTTGTTTTATGTCTTCTGAAAAACTACCAAAAAAAAAATTCGAACATGCTTCAATTTTTTATGTCGTTTTTCAGAATTTCGTTTTTTGTGTCATTAAAAATGGTCGTGTGTGGGCAAAACGACGTTTAAAACAACGTTTTTAAACCCGCACATGCTCAGAAGCAAGTTATGAGACGGGAGCTTCAATGGAACAGAGTGCCGTCGAACGTGGTGTACGTAACCGCGCTTTGCAAGAGCATTTTCAGAAAACGATGGTGTGTAGGCAACGTCGTTTTTTAAAATGAAGTTTGAAAAACGTTGTTTTGTTTCGTGAGATAAAACAACGTTTTTTTACATCACAAAAAGTGATCGTGTGTACGCGGCATTAGAGCTCTGATAACAAAAAATTATAACTACAGCCCAAATCGGTTTTTCTCTTGGATTGAATAAAGAAGGGTTATAATCCCTTTTTTTTTTTTTTTTTTTTTTAGCCATCTGTGTCCCATTGGTCCTTCACTTCCTTTCCCATAGCAGGAAATTATAGAAAATCTCTGCAAAGTGTGGGAATTCCCCTCTTTTACATTCTGCCCGCTGACTGAACAAAAATAAAAATTCATCTATGCCTAACCCAAATTATTACATCTGAAGGGTGTGTTTTATTTCCTCTGGCTTCCCCTGGCTCATTCACTTGGCTTCCTCCCTACCTAACAGGTAACCCCTCAGCTATCCATCCCCCTGGGACCGTTAGCGGCCGTCCTTTTCAGGACAAGCCGCCGATACGGCCTAGTCTCGGCAGCTCACCCCATCGCCTTCACCCCCGCTTTTTTACCACATTCACCATCCCCATTCGAGGCACCCCCTACCACCTCCGCGCCGCAATCACCGCCTCTTTCGATGGTCTCTCTGGACATCTGTGCCAGCCTGCGGAAATTCGCGGCGGCCGCGCTCTAGGAAAGACCGCGGCTTCACCCGCGGCCTAGCGGCGCGGCGCTCTCCCACACTGGCAATCACCGCCAAAATGGCCCAAAACCCACCCTACCCCAGAAGGACACCATCCTTTACCGGTCACCAATTCCAGCCTACCCCGGGATCACAGATCTACCAGGCTGACAACCCGCAGCCTGGGTCCTGCTCCTGGTTCGGCAGCCATCTTGGTACACCCAGCAACGAGGGTACCTATCACCCCCACTCGCCCCCTTCAGTATCCAAACTGTACTTGATCCAGGGTTCGTCCGATCGCCTCTCTAGGGGTCAGGAAGTAATTTTTTTCCCTGCGCAGCATATTGGCACTGCTCAGTCAGGGTTTTTTTGCCTTCTTCTGGATTAAGCTGGAGAGAAGATTTAGCTAATCTTCCCTCCATCACCCCTTTTGCTGCTCGGGGATTTCAACCTCTGGGCCAACTCCTCACAAGACCCCGTTGCCGACGCCTGTATCGACCATCTGGAAGATTTAGGGCTACAGCAACTAGTATGTGGGCCCACACATGCTTCAGGTCACACACTCGATCTAATTTTCAGACAAGATCTGGAAATAAAAATCTTGGAAAATTAACCTTTGCCATGGACTGATCACCATGCAATTAAATTCATTATTCCCAGAATCCCCCCCGCAACAAAAACACAGAGACCAGTGACAACACACTGGACTAGATGCCAGAAGAAGCTCCACTCGGAACTCTTCAAAACCACATTAAGGAAAAAAATAAAAACAATTCAGCCGCATCAAACGGTGGTAAAAACACTGGATGCCATAAACTCAGCCCTACTACAGTCAGCTGACTTAGTAGCGCCGAAACGTAAAACCCACATCCGGAAAAACAACTGCAGCTGGTTTAACAACCAGCTGTCGTTACTGAAGCAAGAGCGCAGAAGGGCGGAAGCCGCCTGGAAAATAAGTTCTTCAGAAGTAAACCTCTCCATCTACAAGACAATAACAAGAAAATACCATAAAGAAATCTTCAAAGCCAAGAAAAATTATTTTTCCGAGGCTATCAACAGCGCCCTAAACCGCCCACGCAAACTCTTCAAGATGGTCACCGAGACCATGAATCCAGGATGTCTTGAAGCCCCCAATTCGGACACACAAGAATTTTGCAATGAATTATCGGATTAATTCATTAATAAAATCGAGGGAATCAGTGAAAGCATTCAGCAAAACGATTCCCCCCTCAGCCCCCCCCCCCCCCAATTTTTTACACAATACCCACAGTAATTCACCACTGTCAGGTAAGTTCACCCTGGAGCCCATCACCATCGACGCCACAAAAAATATCATTGGAGCTTTGTGTAATGGCACTGCGCCAAATGATATTATTCCCACTAAACTGCTGAAGGAATGCGCCGACATCCTGGCACCTCCCATCACGCTGCTTATTAACCAGTCTTTCAAGGAAGGCATAGTGCCGTTACAGTTGAAAGAGGGCATAATCCAACCCATCCTGAAGAAACCCACCCTAGACCCCAAGGACCCACTACACCGCCGTCCCATAACAGGCCTAAATGTACTCTCAAAGGTAATGGAAAAAGTAGTGGTACAACAGCTGCAACAGCATCTAGATACCCACAAGCTACTTGATCCATTTCAATCGGGTTTCCGTCCCCGACACGGGACGGAAACCACATTGCTCAAAATATGGGACGACGCTCTCGAGGCCACAGACAAAGGAGAATCTTGTCTTCTGGTTCTGTTGGATCTAAGCGCAGCTTTCGACACTGTAGACCACAAACTATTATTGACACGGCTAGCTGAAGTAGCCATAGTCGCAAAAGGCGATTTATCCTGGTTCTCCTCTATTTTGGAAAACCGATCGCAAACAGTGAAGTTAGGACCTTTCACTTCTGAGAAACGCACAGTATCATGCAGAGTCCCTCAAGGATCGCCTCTGTCACCGGTGCTGTTTAACATTTATCTTCGTCCTCTTTTTGAAATTATCAGCAACCAAAAACTGCTTTACCACTCATATGCAGACGACACGCAACTGTATTTCCGCATTAGCAACAAAAAGGATCACCGCCTCAATCTAGAGACATGCCTCTCTTTGATAGAGGACTGGATGACAAAGAGTTATCTTAAACTCAACGGAGCGAAAACAGAACTTCTCCTGTTTCACGCCAAGCGTAGGAATCAACCTACAACAACATTGAAAACCCCTGCCCATTCTGGGCAAAATCATCTCCCCTAGCGCCAAAGTCAAAAGTCTAGGGGTCATTTTTGACTCCTATATGACAATGCACGCACAAATAGGGTCAGTAGTCAGCGGATCCCACCATCTGCTGCGCCTACTACGCAGACTTACTCCTTTCATTCCCAAAGAAGATTTAGCGGTCGTGGTGGGAGCAATTGTAAACTCCAGACTGGACTATGCAAATGCCCTTTACCTCTGACTCCCCAAGTACCAAATCGCTCTTCTGCAAGTCGTTCAGAACACGGCCGCCAGACTTGTGACTGGGAAAAAACCCTGGGAATCAATCTCACCTTCACTGAGAGCCCTTCACTGGCTGCCAGTAGAAGACAGAATTGCTTTTAAAGCACTCTGTCTAACGCATAGATGCATCTATGGGAATGTTCCCCATTATTTATGCGAAAAAATAAAACCTTACAATCCCAATCGCCTTTTGCGATCCACCAATCAAAACCTGCTCCAGATTCCGAAAGCCAACTACAAGTCCAAAGGAGAAAGAAGATTCGCGATCCAAGGTACCAGACTATGGAACGCTTTACCAACCAGTATTCGGTTGGAGGAGAATCACTTAGCGTTCAGGAGAAAGATGAAGACTCATCTCTTTTGATATCAAAGGAGACAGGAACAACAAGCGCCCAGAGGCGATTTAGTTTGCATGTGCCGCGCTATATAAGTTTTAATTCATTCATTCATTCACAGATGTGCACAAACATAGATTTGTAGAATTTAGGTTGCAAATTGTTTTAAAATATTCCAACTGGCCCACAACATCCCATCATGTCACTAATAACTGACACATTTCATATGGCCATATATCACCATTTCTTGTCAACCTTGAATAATAAAATGACATTAAAAAAATGCAATAAGTCATCAAAAACAGGGATGTATTCAGAAATTCCATAAACTTGGGATTTATGGGTTGAATCGGCTACTACAAATGTAACCAGGGTGTATCTGCCGCGAGGCAAACAATGTGCTTGCCTTGGGCGTAATTTTTTAGGGAATCGGCACCGCCCCCCAGACGACCACACTAAAGACAAATGATGACTACAGCCAGGGCCCATCCTAGGGTCACAGGCGCCTGGGTCTTTTTTCAACCTGACTAACTATGTAACTATGTAACTTTATTGGGACCTGGAGGGGGGGCTCTCTGATGGACACAGAGAGAGCTTCTGTTAAAGAGTCTGTTTGAGCCCCCAGACATACTACAGACATGATACAGGAGATGGTCAGAGACTGCAGACATGATACAGGAAACGGTCAGAGACTGCAGATGTAGTACAGTAAACGGTCAGAGACCGCAGACATAGTACAGGAGATGATTGGAGACTGCAGACATAATACAGGAGATGGTCAGAGACTGCAAACACAGTACAGAAGATGATCAGTGACTGTAGACATAGTACAGGAGATGGTCAGAGACTGCAGACGTAGTACAGGAGACGGTCAGAGACTGCAGACATAGTACAGGAGATGATTGGAGACTGTAGACATAATACAGGAGATGGTCAGAGACTGCAAACACAGTACAGAAGATGATCAGTGACTGCAGACATAGTACAGGAGATGGTCAGAGACTGGAGACATAGTACAGGAGATGGTCAGAGACTGCAGACATAGTACAGGAGATGATCAGAGACTGCAGACATAGTACAGGAGATGATCAGAGACTGCAGACATAGTACAGGAGATGATCAGAGACCGCAGACATAGTATAGGAGATGGTCCATTAGACCCCTTTCACACTGGAGGCATTTTTCAGGTGCTTTAGCGTTAAAAATAGCGCATGAAAAAAGCCTCACCTGCAATCACAGTGTGAGAGCCCAAGTGCTTTTACAATGGGGTGGTGCTCTGGCAGAATGTCTAAAAAATTCCTGCAAGAAATCAATGGGCAGTGCCTGCAAATTGCTTCGGCACTAGTGCCTTTGAACCCTTTATTTGGCCGCTAGTGGGGGTTAAATGTACCTCTAAAATGACAGTAAAGTGCCTCTAAAACTAGCGGCGCTTTACCGTCGATGCCCCAGCACTGTCAGTGGGAAAGGGCTCTTGGTACATCTCATTATACATCACATCTTTAGATGGACTAGAGCACGTGAACAGGGATGCAATCCTCCAGCACAAAGCACACTGAACACTGTGACTCACCTTTGTCCTTTCTCTGTGCAGCCCAAGATAGAGATGGGAGGGGGAGGCATTCCAACTGGAGTTGGTGGAGACAGTGCGGGATCTAAGACTCCCAGTGTGAGGAATTCATTCCTGCACATCAGCACTCAGCAGCCACTGAAAACTAGAACTCTCGTGTCAGGAAGAGGAGCGGCCCCTCCCCCAAGCACTGCCAGGCTGGACGGGCTGCCCTATGCTCACACATCAGTTCTGGATGGACACACACCTATGTTCAGAACACTAGTTCTGGATGGACACAAACAAGGAGAGAAGGAGGGAGGGGAGAACTCTGGCACTTTGGCGCCCCCACTCCTGCAGGCGCCTGGGTGCAATGCACCCTGCCTAGGATCGGCCCTGACTACAGCGCAGACACCCAGTTATGGGAGGGTATCTATTGACGCCTTCCTAGAACCGTTCGTCTATTCGAGACAGCTGATCACAGATCTGGGTAAAGAGCCAATCACAGCGGATCTTTACTACGTGATCAGCTGTATTCAATTACAGCTAATCACTATGTAAATACACTTGCCGTGACAAAAAAAATGTCCCTTTAAGAAGTATAGGTGGAAGTGACCTTTTGATGTCGCTTCTGCTCTGCTATGGTATGGAGACGGGTGGGAGCCATCTTGCCCTCACTCGTATCCATACCCAGCAATGTGAAGGACCCGATCACCTCCAGTAAGCATAGAAGGGAGCGGGAGAGTGGGAGGAATGGGGGGCCCTCTACCGTCGCCGATAACGGTGATCTTACGGCAAATCCAACACAGAGACCACCATAATCGGAAACACGACTGCCCACTGAAAAGATGGGTACCTCGGTTGTGGCAGCAGCAGCTGCCGTTACCTAGATATCCATCTTTAAAGTGCCAACGTATATAGTCGTTGGGCAGTCGTGAAGTGGTTAATGAGGGGTTAATGCAGGGGATACACTATGTTTAAAATCTAACAGATCATCTTATCAACATATCCGATTTTAGTGCAGCGATCTCCCTAGTGGTCTTCCAGTATGCTTGTTTGACAGAAGCTGGTCATGAGCTCAGATTTTGTCGGACAAGAACTTGTAGACATGGGCCGAAAGCTGTCCGGTTCCTGCAGAACTGAGTGTTTTTGGACGATTTTTGGCCTTGTGTACCCAGCTTGGTGTACCCAGCTTAAGTGTCTTTTGGTTCATAGTTAATCAGAATTACATTGTTAATCTTGTTAAAAAAAAAAAAGAAGTCCATCCAGTTCAACCAAAATTTATTTTATTGTAACTGCCTTGAGCCAGAGCATGCCCAGGAGACTGTTTTGCAACTTTCCTTCCTTACTGGCCATAGATGGTTCGAATCATGTATTAGGCTGAATGTAACAAGTTGATTGATCAACCAGCCTGTCAGAATCACTTTCCCCCACCCCACAGGAGCCGAGCACGGCAGGAGAGATTCCTCTCAGCACTGTCTGTGTTGATGGGGGAATGAATCATGCTAATTTCTTTCCTGCAACCCACAGTTACAGGAAAGAAATGTGCACCATCTATAGCCTTAAAAAAAGTAAAAACATTTTGTGGCAGTATCAAAGCACTTTTAGGTGCTTCAGAAGTGCTGTCCATTCATTTCAATGGACAGAGGCGTTTTTGGAGAGCTTTTTACAGTGCTACAAATCACCCCTAAAGATGCTGCTTGCAGGACTTTTTCTAGAGTCCCACAAGCGCACCCGTCTGAGTGTGAAAGCATTAATGCAAATGAATGGGAGGCAGTTTTCAGTTGTTTTTCAGGTGCTTTTTCTAGCATTAAAATGCCTAAATACTGCCTCAGTGTTAAAGGGGTCTTACTATCACACAAAGGAACTTTGTACTCTAAAGTCTCTATGGCAGTAGGCACTGATTGTTTCCAGGTTCTCAATATTTGCACACATCTATTATCTGTGATATAGAAAGGGCTTCAGCAGTTTGTGGTAGCATAGTAAGATGTCTAAGTACAGACTTATGTCTAATCCCCAATTATTCGAATTCAGATCTCTCTTATGGACATAGTACTATTTACAGGATTACGAGAGCAATGTCAGTGTTTATTTTGCCTGGCTAACCGTTGTACCTGTAATGAACCTTTATCTTTCTCACCAATGCTCTTTGCCTTCGCTGTATCTTTACGGTTGTGATATCCTTGCTTTGGCGGAGTGTTTATGTTGATTTACAGTTGTGATATTTTTCCAAGTTTCAGTTTGCTCTTTATTACCCACCCTGAAATTAATTGTGATTACGCTAGCTAACAAAACTGGCAGTCTTGGGTGAAATGATATCAAGGAGGTCAGATTCCTAAGACTAAAGTACTTTACAATTTCATAATCACAGCTTGCTTCCAAAGTGCCATTCTTTTCGATGCACTCATTAATTTTGGCTGCCATCCTTTTTTCCTCTTCTGCCTTTCTAAAATGAAATATTGTACATTGCCTTTCTCAGCGTTTTTAACATGGAGAGTCCCTTGAAATAACTTTCAGGTCTCAGGGAACCCATGCTAATGATTACTACATCTACAGCTCACAAGACATTACTGAGATGTTCATTGGGAAGAATGCTCCTTACATTTGTGGTCAGTGAGAAGAATTTGCTCCTATACGTATCCCAATTACAGCATTGTTACTTATCAGTTACTTATCTAAGAGCTAGAAATTGCTCCTTGCTCAAGAAGCCCCTAGCATCCTCTGGAGCAGTGCCCATTGTCAATAAAATTCCACTCCACCCAAAACATTTTTAGTTTTTCACTGTGTGAGGCAAGGTTAAAACCACTAATAATATATTTTTGCTGTCTGTTTCCTCACTGGGAAGATCCATTCCTCACATTTGGAGCAGGAAGTTACAGTAGATCTCCCCAAAAAGGACACTGGCAGCAAATGAAACCGAACAGAGGATCAAGTCATTCCTTAATGTACCCAAAACTAAAAGAAAAAGTTTTGGCTAGAGTAACAGATCACTAATATTTCAATGTATTTTGCATATTTACCTAATATTAGAAAAAGTACACTAAACATGTCATGTACTGATGCTGCACTTCATGGCACTGACTTCACAATATGTATGTACATTGTGTTGCAAACTTGCAAATTTTCAGATGCTGCTGCTTTGATTGTTAGCTCCTGGGCTAAAGTACTAAAGGTGTCTGCAGTGTCTCTACCAGCGCCTTTGTTCTGACTTATTACTAGACATGCCAGAGCAATGCACAGATAGATGCCTTGCTTGCATGTGCCCTAAAATGAATATTAAACAATAAAGAGGAACTGCAGTCTGCTCACATAATGTTGTAATAAAAACATCTTTGGCATTCTGAATCTTCCCTCCAACCACTTTGCACATTATTTTATATACAGTATACTTTTACATAGGGCCAGATTCAGCAGGAGCCAATCGGCGGGCGCAGCGCGACTCGCGCATGTGCCGTAGGGAACCGGGCAGAGAAGCCGCAGCGCTTCACTTCCTGGTTCCCTCACTGTGGATGGAGGGTGGAGCAACAGAGACGAGCGAACGCTCGTTCTCTGCTGCGGACGCCGCTGGACTCCAGGACAGGTAAGTGTCCTATTTTTAAAAGTCAGCAGCTGCAGTATTTGTAGCTGCTGGCTTTTAAAAAAACATTTTTAATGGGCCATCCGCTTTAAGCCCCAGGCCATTATGCCGGTAAAGGACCTGGCCCCTTTTTGCGATTCGGCACTGCGTCGATTTAACTGACAATTGCGTGGTCATGCGACGTGGCTCCCAAACAAAATTGGCATCCTTTTTTTCCCACAAATAGAGCTTTCTTTTGGTGGTATTTGATCACCTCTGCGGTTTTTAGTTTTTGCGCTATAAACAAAAATAGAGCGATAATTTTGAAAAAAAAAAACAATATTTTTTACTCTTTGCTATAATAAATATCCCCCAAAAATATATAAAAGTTTTTTATTTTTTTACCTCAGTTTAGGCCGATACGTATTCTTCTACATATTTTTGATAAAAAGAAACACAATAAGCGTTTATTGATTGGTTTGCGCAAAATTTATAGCGTTTACAAAATAGGGGATAGTTTTATGGCATTTTTATTATTAATTTTTTTTTACTAGTAATGGCGGCGATCAGCGATTTTTTTCGTGACATTATGGCGGACACATCGGACAATTTTGACACATTTTTGGGACCATTTTCACAGCAAAAATGACAATGGCAGTTAAGGGGTTAACCACTAGGGGGCGCTAAAGGGGTTAAGTGTGTCCTATTGTGTGTTTCTTACTGTAGGGGGGCGTGGCTGGACGTGTGACGTCACTGATCGTCATTCCCTATGACAGGGAACAGACGATCAGTGACAAGCCACAGAGAAGAACAGGGAAGGTTTGTTTAAACACAACTCTCCCCGTTCTTCAGCTCCTGTGACCCGATCGCAGGACACTGGCGGTGATCGGGTTTGCAGGTGCGGTAACGGAGCTCAGGACTAGGTCACGAGCGCGCGCAACACGCGGCTCTTAAAGGCGACGTACCTGTACGTGGTTGTGCCCAGCCGTGCCCTTCTGCCGACGTATATCGGCATGAAGGGGTACACAAGTGGTTAAGCTATATATCTAAGAGTCTTTTAAATATATCCATACTCCCCGCAGCCACCACCAATTGTGGGAGAGAGTTCCACATCCGTATTGCCCTAACAGTGAAGAACCTATGCAGCATAAGATTAAACCGCTGCTCATCTGCCATCTATTAGCACCTCTAGATCCTTCTCCATCCTTGATTCTCCCAGCATGCTCCCTCTAATGAGTCTGGCTACATCCCTTTTCAACTGTGGACAGCTGAAACTGCTACTTGTGTACTTCCTGGATTTACACAGAGGCACAACTCCAGCTCTGCAGCTCTGATTGGCCCTTTTATGATTCCCCCTCCCTTCCTGGCAAACTCTCAAGAGTAAGTGAGAGAGAGAGCTTTGCATGATATCAAAAGCCTAGCCAGACAAGAAACAGGAAGTTGGCTGTAACCACCAACACCACCAAGCTACTTATTCACTCCCTTGTTATCTCTTGCCTCAATTATTACAATTTTCTCCTCATTGGCCTACACAGGATAACCTTGTCAGTCTACCATGAATGCTGCTGCCAGATCTAAACATCTTACCAACCCCACAATGTCCACCACTCCTCTCTGTCAATAACCCCACAGACCTCCAATCACCCAATACTTCAATGTTAAAATACTTACAGGATACAAAGCCATCTGCCACTCTGCCCCAATTTACATCACCAACATCATCTCAAAATATCACCCAAACAATCCTCTCCACTCCTCCCAAGACCTCCTGCATCGCATACTAGCACATTATGAAATACACGCCTTAGAACAAAGCCCTCCAGCGGAGCTCTGTCACCACTGACAGGGCTTCCATCTTCCCCCAGTCTTCCTTCTGGGTTTGTGGACTCCGGCTGTGTGTGTCCGGGAGCCCTCTGAAGGTCCGGCACGGTACAGTATGTCAAATCCTCACAGAGAATGCACTGGTGACGTCTCCGGCTGCATCCAGTGTGGATATCTCCTAAACTGTGCAAGTTTAGGATATATTCATTTTACCTTATTATAGATCTACATGTAGGTAAAAATCCTAATGCGGACTTTACTGTGTTAATTCAATACCCCCTCTAATACACAGTCGCAATATAATTAAATATTAAAGGGATACACATTGTGCAAATACCAAACTCACTAAAACGCCCAGTATAGAACTTTGTCCAGCTTACAAAACATGGATGAAATACCTATCATTGGAACGAGGATGTTTGTCTCTAATATTTCATACAGAGTGTAGATTTCATACTCAGCCTGCACCTGGTATTCCTGAGGCTGTGGATACATTATCAGCCTGGAGTGATGACTTTAATTATAGAAGGCTGTGTGCTAATGTTTTCACACCCCAGGCCAAATCACATAGTAACTACCACAGCAAACAGTGGGGTAGATTCATGTGGATCAGCGGATCCTTTGATCCGCGTGATCTATCTTTTTTACGATCCGCCTGCGCCAGTTTTTGAGGCAAGTGCTGTATTCAGAAAGCACTTGCCTCGTAATTAGCCCTGGCGGATCGTAAATCCCCCGGCGGAATGCAAATTCCGCGGCTAGGGGGAGTTTACTATTTAAATCACGCGCGTCCCCGCGCCGATCGTACTGCGCATGCGCCGCCGGCAAAATTTCCCAGCGTGCATTTCTTTAAATGACGTCGCAAGGACGTCATTGTTTTCGATGTTAACGCAATTAACGTATGGCCGTATTCCCAGACGACTTACGTAAACGACGTAAAAAATTCAAAACTCGACGCGGGAACGACGGCCATACTTAACATAGGATCCACCGCACTTACCCCGCATATAGCAGGGGTAACGATCCGCCGGAAAGAGACGAACGCAAACGACGTAAAAAAAAAGCGACGGCCGGGCGTTCGGTTCTGAATCGGCGGTTCTCCTCACGGACGGCGGGAGAATGCAGCCTAAGAACCGACAGTGTAACTCACTTACACCAGTCGGCTCTAAGGGAGATCTATGCAGAACCTGATTCGAGGAATCAGCCGCATAGATCCGAGCGTCGGATCTCACAGATACGACGGTGTATCAGTAGATACACCGTCGGATCTCTACATGAATCTACCCCACTGTGTTTAAAAATATGCAGTATTTGGAGAGTTGGTTACATTTTATTTCAGGAACTTTAAAACACAGGAACAATAAAAGGGTCTTTGTGGCATGAAGAAAAGTTTGGACACTGTGTAATGACTCAAGCACATGGATGATTCGAGCCATACACCATGTACATACCGGGTGATAGTTCAAAAAATTCAACTGCTACTATTTTATTCTGCAGGACCTCTGCTTTCACAAAACATATACAGTACTGTATTTATTTGGGGTTCTAAGTAATGTACCATTATTGGACACAATGGGAGAGGCAGACGGCAGTCATGTAAACATGGCAGACCGTCGTTCTGTGAGGGAGAAAAATGGAGCAGAAACACGGATCTCTGTTTTCCTCCAGTGTCAGCATTCCCCTCCCTCAATTAGAAATGTCTCCCTAGGAGCACACATAACCCTTTGATCGCCCCAGATGTTAACCCCTTCCCCGCCAGTGTCATTTATACAGTGACAGTGCATTTTTTTAGCACTGATCACTGTATTGGTGTCACTGGTCCCCAAAAAGTGTAATTTAGTGTCAGATTTGTCCGCCGCAATGTCGCAGTCTAGCTAAAAATCGCTGATTGTTGCCATTACTAGTAAAAACAATAAAAAAAATAAAAGTCCATAAAAATATTTGTAGATGCTATAATTTTTACCAAAAATATGTAGCAGAATACATATTGGCCTAAATTGATGAAGAAATTCGATTTTTATTGCATGTGTTTTATTGCAGAAAGTAAAAAATATAAAACAAAATTCAAAATTCTAATTTTTTTTGTTTACAGCGGCGCACGACCATGCAATTGTCAGTTAAAGCAACGCAGTGCAGTATCACAAAAAATGGCCTGGTCAAGAAGGGGGTAAAACCTTCTAGAGCTGAAGTGGTTAAAGTGGAATTACACTGTATCTGAGCACCACAAACCACACATGCTATCTACCAGTAATTCATTTTTTTTATATTTAAAGCAAACGCCCCCATCCATCCATGTTGCCATGCTTTATTGATAAAATCATTTTTAAAAACACCTCCTGATATTTCTATCTGTGACCATCTTGAGTAAGGGCAGATGATTCATGTAGCATTTACTTCCTGGAATCTATCTGCACCTAGCTCAGGCATTCAGGTAGGAGGGTGTCTTTAGCCTTTAAGCGCCCAGCCATGGGTCCGAAGCTCCGTGATAGCGCCCGCGGGACCAGCAGACCCGATCGCCGCCGGTGTCCCGTGATCGGGTCACCGGAGCTGAAGACTGGGAAGAGGTGTGTGTGTAAACACACCTTCCCCGTTTTTCTGTGTGGCAGTGACACTGATATAGGGAACGACGATCAGTGACATAACGCCTACAGCTAGGCCCCCCCCTACAGTAAGAATCACTCCCTTAGGGCACACTTAACCCCTTAGTGCCCCCCTAGTAGTTAACCCCTTTACTGCCATTGGCATTTTCATAGTAATCAGTGCATTTTTTTAGCACTTTTTTTTGCTGTGAAAATGACAATGGTCCCAAAAATGTGTCAAAGGTGTCTGATGTGTCTGCCATAATGTCGCAGTTACAAAAAAATCGCTGATCGCCACCATTACTAGAAAAAAAAAAATATTAATAAAAATGCCATAAAAATCCCCCCTATTTAATTTTGTTAACGCTATAACTTTTGCGCAAATCAATCAATAAATGCTTATTGCGATTTTTTTTACCAAAAGTATGTAGGAGAATACGTATCGGCCTAAACTGATTTTATATATTTTTTGGGGGATATTTATTATAGTAAAAAGTAAAAAATATTGATTTTTTTTCAAAATTGTCGCTCTATTTTTGTTTATAGGGCAAAAAATTTAAACCGCAGAGATGATCAAATACCACCAAAAGAAAGCTCTATTTGTGGGAAAAAAAAGGACGCAATTTTGTTTGGGAGCCACATCGCACGACCACGCAATTGTCAGTTAAAGCAACGCAGTGTCGAATCGCAAAAACTGGCCATGTTATTTACCTGCATAATGGTCCGGGTCTTAAGTGGTTAATGAATTCTCTACATTAAAGTGGTTGTAAACCTCAGAGATGAAGTATGAACAAACCATATCCCTCTACAGTGTGTACTTGTCTCAATTAAAAGCACTACGTGTCTTTTCTATCTCCTGCTTTGTTCCTCTGCTATCTGCATGATTCACTTCTGACAAGTTTTCCTGACACCAAAACAAAAAAGGTGACAGGGGAGGGATTTCTGGGATCTCCAGCATCTCCTGTGACTGACAGTCCCAGCTCTGTTCCTGTGTGCTGTGTGAAAGGGGGGGGGGCGTTTCTCCCTCCAATCAGCTCCCAGAGCTCTGCTCACTGAGCTCTGCAGAGTGTAAGTTCAGCTCTCCACCTCATTTTTCTAAACTTTCAGACAAGCTTTACAAATGCTGTACTTTGAATGGATGTAGAGAATAAACTTATATACGGTAGGAGGATTTGTTTCAGCTCTGTGTATCACCTGAGGCTATTTACTTCACTGGGTATATGGGAGCATTTACAAGCACTTTAGAGTAAAAAACACCCAACCTTGTGTCCTAAATCCCCCCATTCCTATTTGACAGCTCCAGTGTTGTCTATGACTCCAACATTGCTCCCCTCACTTTCTGGTTTCACAGGTGATACTGAGGTTAGCGGGATCCATAGGGTCCTGCTACATTTAGTCAAACTTCTGTAAGAAGGGAGTGGGGGTTATGGCTTACCAGAGCTGTAGAAGGCATCTGAAGAAGAGAGAAGCTGACAACGCTAATAGGGACTGCCACAAGAGGAGGAAAGCGATGGTGCTGCACAGAGCGGGTACATACTACCTTTCTCTCTCTTTTTTTTATGTATCCTTCAGTATCACTTTAAATCATTCAAGATAAATTCAAATGACTCTACACCATCATTTATAACATGCCTCACCTACAGAAAAATAACAGCTACAATAACAATAACTAGGAAAACAGTCCCTGGACATCCAGCACATGGGCCTTGCATTGGTCCCTTAATGCAAAGTACAGTAACTGTTTTTAAGTTCAAGGCTACATTCTTGTGCTTGATGCAATGGACAGTCACATGACTGGCAGAGCCATGCTCTATGTTGTAGAGGAAAAGCAAATAAACAGTGTGGGAAACCTCTGCACTGGGTGACGAGTCACGTACCTTCATAAATATCAGTGCACATACTTATAATAATATCTAATTGTTCCAATAATTGGGTCCAGAGAGTATTACAGCAGCTGCTTTGTGCATTCGTTTGTTTACTTCAATGCCAACTGCAAGACTAACTAGAGCCTTGTTAACCACTATCGTATATTGTGGCCACAATGTATTCTGCTATGTTTTTGATTAAAAAAAATCCCATAAGTGTATTTTGATTGGTTTGCATGAAAGTTATAGCACCTACAAACTATGGGGTATATACTGAATTTCATTATTTTTTTAATTCTACTAATGGCAGCGATCAGTGACTTATAACAGGGCTGTGATAGTGTGGTGAGCAATCTGACACTAATTGACCCAGGGGGAAACTGACTAACTGCCACTGACATCATCAGTGACACTAATACAATAATCAGTGATAACACTATACACTGTCACCGTACTAATGACACTGTCTGGGAAAGGGTTAACATCTAGAGCGATCAAGGGGTTAAATGTGTGTAATAGGTGTACAATGTGCAGCTTTTACTAAGTGACCTCTCATTTTCTCATTACTGACAGATCGCTCATTCTGTACAGAGCTCTGTGATGTTTACCAACACAGAGCTCTGGGCTGTGAAAGTATACAGCCGATCAGCAGGTCCCATCCATGAATAATTGTCCGGGAGCTGCTGACAGGCTGTGTACAATCACAGGGCAGAGGGCACGTTTATAGTTGTAGCGCCCCAACATAGGGGTACATCACTTTGCCCACAGTGGCCTCCTCTTCCCTTACATTGCAGGCAGATGTGTGCCCCAAGTGGTTAAAAAATTCTAAGAATATTAGGGCACGCTCACACTAGATTTCATCACTGAAGAGCGATCCACATTTGGATGCTCTTCAGAGAACATTTGATAGGGGTACATCACTTTGCCCACAGTGGCCTCCTCTTCCCTTACATTGCAGGCAGATGTGTGCCCCAAGTGGTTAAAAAATTCTAAGAATATTAGGGCACGCTCACACTAGATTTCATCACTGAAGAGCGATCCACATTTGGATGCTCTTCAGAGAACATTTGACAGGCAGTGAGGAGGTCTTGTATCGCTTATAACCCCTTGAACCCCGCACCAGGGGGCTGCAACCACATGCATTGCAAGCAGTTGTATGGTGCTTACAGAGCAGTCCCATTCACCTGATTATGTTGTGGTCAGCAGGCGCTACAACCACTAAAAGCAACAGAGGTGTAAATCTTGCTGAATCCAAACCATGACCTTTGGCTCCTGCCCACTGCCTCTGCAGATAAGTCAGGAGAGGTTGGAGGGTGGTATAAACACAGCTCAACTGCAGGGTTTTACAGCCCCTCAACTGCTAACAATGGTAGGAGCAGAGCCTAAAAAATGAGATACGATTTATGGTAAAGATGGGACATTTTTAAACACAACTTTCCAGTCCCTAAGGCTCTCCTTGGACATCTACCCCCATCATAATGCCCCATGTAGTCCACAGGTAACGTATACGTAAACCCAATATGTTTACATCTGCAGATTTATTTTAAATAATACCTAATGATCCTGCTATGGAGCTCCTAGTGAAAGAACCTTCTTTTCTAAAGTGTCAACACTCATTTGTCCCAATTGTCTTCCTGCACTGTCACCCTTTCATATGTTCTTTCACTGGAAACTACAGATGGTCATGCAGATGTACTGTTCGTTACACAATCATGGTCCACTGTTGTCAGCAAGAATCCAGCCCTAATAAATGCCATGCGGCCATCACTGCTTATAGAACTGAAGTGGCTGCAAAAAGGCAGTCGCACTAAGAAGCAACAAAGATTGGAAAAAGATGAAAAAAGTATTTCATAAAAAAAAAAAACTGGCAATCATTTGCCATACAGTGGGGTTGATTTACTACTGTAAAGGCAAATCCACTCTGCACTACAAGTGCATTTGTAAGTTCAGTCGCTGTAGATCTGAGTGGAAGCTCTGAAATCAGGGGAAGCTCTGCTAATTTTGTCATCCAATCATGTGCCAGCAAAAGTGCTGTTTTTTCTTTTCCTTGCATGTCTCCCCTCAGATTTACAGTGACTGCACTTCCAAGTGCACTTGTAGTGAAAAGTGGATTTGCCTTTCGTAAATAATGCCCACAGTGTATTAAAAATAAAGGTAAATAATTGACATTTGATGCAGAAGAAGTGGCAGCAGCAGTGATGGGGCGGTGAGAGCAAGCACAGAGATGTCAGCACTGGAAGATGGAAAACTACAAGTAAAGTCAGCTTATACCCACTGGCAGGGGCGTAGATAAATGGGAGGATATGGGGGTCCAAACTGGTGTCCACTTTAAGGAAGGGCTCAACAAAATCTGGGCGCCAGATTGCGACTAGAATTAGCGACCTGGCACCTGGGGTGGCACAACTGGGGTACCCTGTGTCTTTGTGCGCCCCCACCTCCCCGCCGCGCGATTGCATCGGGCCGCACCGGCCGGTAATTGAGGTTGCGGCTTTTCGGCCTTCTGCAGGCCTATGCTTCCTTCTGTGATCTGGCGCCATCTTGTGGTGGCCGTTGGTATGACAAGACAACCAGCAATGCTAATGGAGCTTCCCCTGTCTGTTTTCACTGCCATGTCCTTCCCTCTAATTAGAACCCCTAAACATTATATATATTTTTTATTTTAACACCCTAGAGCAGGGGTGTCAAACTCAATTTCATTGAGGGCCGCATCAGCATTATGATTGCCCTTAAAAGGGCCGATGGTATGTGTAAGATTAGATGTCCAGCACATCCCCTCCCCTTACATTAGATGTTAAGAGCCAACTCACCATCAGAAGTTGAAACCCCCACTCTCCCTACATCACAGTGCACCCACCTTTCCTTAAAGCGAAGGTTCACCCAAAAATCAACTTTCTGACATTAGATCCAGCATACTGCTAACATCTGCAGTATGCTGGGGTTTTAATTTTTTTTTGTACTTATCGTTTTATGAGCCGTTGTTATCCGGCTCCGAGCGGGGAATCCTGCGGGGAATGGGCGGGACTCGCCTTAGCAGCCCATTAATTAACTCCTCTTGGCTTAGGAACGCGCATTCCCCGCAGAATTCCCCGCAGGATTCCCCGCTAGGAGCCGGATAACAACGGCTCATAAAACGATAAGTACAAAAAAAAATGTAAAAAAAAATGCATACTGCAGATGTTAGCAGTATGCTGGATCCAATGTCAGAAAGTTGATTTTTGGGTGAACCTCCGCTTTAAGCTGCTGCTGGGAAGAATCTGGATGCATTACTTAAAAGCAGAAAGTAAGGGTCTTGAGGAGGACGGCGAGGGCCACATGAAATGGCCTGGAGGGCCGGATTCGGCCCGCGGGCCTTGTGTTTGACACCTCTGCCCTAGAGAATAAATTGGCGTTTGTTGTAATACTTTCTGTCACACCGTATTTGTGCAGCGGTCTTACAAGCGCACTTTTTTGGGAAAAATACACTTTTTTAAAGTTAGCCCATTTTTTTATATATATTGTGAAAGATAATGTTGCGCCGAGTAAATTGATACCCAACATGTCACGCTTCAAAATTGTGTCCGCTCGTGGAATGGAGACAAACTTTTACCCTTTAAAATCTCCATAGGCGACATTTAAAAAAAATTCTACAGGTTTCATGTTTTGAGTTACAAAGGAGGTCTAGGGCTAAAATTATTGCTCTCGCTCTACCAATCGTGGCGATACCTCACATGTGTGGTTTGAACACTGCTTTCATATGCGGGCACTACTCACGTATGCGTTGGCTTCTGCGCACAAGCTCGGCGGGACAGGGCACGTTCCTAGCTCCTAACTTTTTTAGCTGGCTCCTAGATTCCAAGCAAATTTGTCAAACCCTAGTTTAAGGTGCTGGAGTTGGCAGAGACATTATTTTGTGTCTCTGCCAATGATCCCCTGCTCAACTGTAAAAAAAAAATGGTATTCAGGAGATGAATGCATTAAGGTGAAAAAAATTAAACCGTAAGTAAAATCACATTGTGACTTTACGGTATCCCTTTGGGCTTAAACAATTAAAAACCATAGCTTGTGTTTTTTGTTTTTTTTAATTACAAGGCTAAATACCTATATTCATCCTGCAGCTGTGCGGTCACGTGATTTTCCGCTGCTCTTATTCTCTGTTCTAAGCAGAGCAGTGGGAGGGGCTAAGATTCTCTCTGACGTCAGACAGCCAGCGGCAGGGGATCACGTGACTGCACAGTAGAGCTGCACGATTAATCGTCAAGAATCGTTATCGCAATCCGTTGCGATTCTTGATATAGGGTTTCATGATCTTTGACATGAAAATAATTTTCTCCCTGCACTTTGGTATGCAAAGAATTTCCTGTCTGCTCTCAGCCAAAAGTCAGTCTGGGCAATCTGCAAGGTCTGGGCAGCCTGCCAAGTTTTGAAAACATTGTATCTCTTCAAAGGAATAAACTTCTTCTGTATGTAAATTAGGAATTTTTAACCACTTAAACACCAAACCTTTTTCTGACAGCTCTTTTCAAGTTAAAATCATTATTTGTTTTGCTAGAAAATTACTTAGAACCCCCAAAGATTATATAACTTTTTAGTAAAGACCCTAGAAAATAAAATGGCGGTTGTTGCAATATTTTATGTTGTACTGTATTTGCGCAGCAGTCTTTTTAAGAATTAAGAATTAAGAATCATGATCTTCATTCTAAGCAAAAAAATCGTGATTCTCATTTTGGCCAGAATTGTGCAGCTCTACTGCACAACTGTGGGATGAAAACTGGCATTTAGCCTTGTCATATAAAAACACACACTTTGGAGATAGAACTATTTTTGCTGTGAATTGCAGCGGAATAGCTGTGGGTACAAAATTCGGCTCTCATACTGACAGGCAGAGGGAGAGAGGAGAGGCTCAGAGCAGAGAGCCGAGTGACGGAGACACGTAAACTGACCACAGTATCAGGGCTCAGCAGCCATGATTACCGTGGTCAGCACAGACTGGGGGAGACAGGAACTGTCAGGATCAACCAGGTATATTACACATTAGGAAGTAAAAAATGACATGGCACAACCACTTTGCTATAGAGCATGCCTTAAAGAAGGGGTGCCCAACCAGTGGCCTGCGGAGCCTTCCGATGTGGCCCCGACCTCCTGCTCTGGGATAGAATAGAATAGAATACTGTTATTAAAGGTCAATTTTATTACTAAAATCTCAGTGTATATATGACAGTTTTGTCAGACCTATGATTTGCATGCACATCGCTCTGGATGCCCAAGACTGAACCCCCCCTCAGGGGATAAAATAAAAAATACCCCCCCCCCCCCATTTATTTCCATCTCCCTGCAACTCCAAAGTTGTCCAAAGGTTCACTTGTACTTCCTAGCTGAGTTCCAGTCTATGAGATGTGTTCAGTGTCTGTATACAGAGTGATAGTGGTCACCCTCCCAAACCCCCCCCCCCCCCCCCCCCCCCCCCCCCCCATTAATGTAGACAGTGTACCTCCTCCATTAGGCTTCAGCAGCAGGGCGTCCCCCACCAGGGGGTAATTGGGACCCACTCCGGGGATTGGCTTCATGATTTTCCATTTCCGAATGTAATCAGTAAGGAAGGGGACGGTGGAGAAGAGCAGCAATGTCAGCAGGAGCACAGCCGCCGTCACCCACACCAGCAGATGGATGTCTCCCCTCAGCAGCTCCATAGCGCCCCTTCCTGATACAGGGGGAGATGTCTGTCCGATGTATTATGATGTCTGCCCGATGTATTATGGTGTCTGCCCGATGTATAATGATGAGTGCCTCACGTTCCTGCTTCCTCTTGTCATACTCAGCATCCCGAGCTTCCTCCTTCTCGTCATAACAGGGGGGCGGGGCAATGTGTGTGTGATTGTACACTGAGCAAAACACTGCTACTTATACCTACCTCATATGTCCCTTACCACATGGAGTGTGCACATCACTGCTCCTGTCCTGTAACCTACCTCATGTGTCTCCTCACCACATGGAGTGTGCACATCGCTGCTCCTGTAACCTACCTCATGTGTGCCCTCACCTCATGGAGTGTGCACATCGCTGCTCCTATTTACCTCATATGTCCCTCACCACATGGAGTGTGCACATCGCTGCTTCTGTAACCTACCTCATATGTGCCCTCACCTCATGGAGTGTGCATATCACTGCTCCTATTTACCTCATATGTCCCTCACCACATGGAGTGTGCACATTACTGCTGCTACCTCGTGTATACCTCACTACATGGAGTGTGCACATGAAGAGGGGAGCATGTTATTACTGACACAACTCCTATTCTAAGTGAAAGCAACACTTGCCGCGTGACAATCTATTCTACACCAATAGGAATCCCATGGTATGAGACATGAGACTGCAGTGGGAAGCCCAAAAGACCAACATTAACCCCTTCATATGCACACTGGACGTTTTTACAGCTGCTCTTTTTGTTGAAAACACACAACAGTGCTTTACTCACAAAGTAGAAAATAAAATCAAGCTTGTCATGTAAAGCAGGCCATACACGGTCGAATTTCGAACACATTTTCTTTTCAAAATAAGAAGGTTTTTTTTTTTTTTGTCATCCAATGATGCCACCATTGATTTTCGAAATTCGGCCGACCAAAACTTTCATGTTGCCGGGAATATTCGTTTCTCTCCGGGAATATTATTTTCTTGCACATGCACATTTTATTTTTCTATTACATTTCTCGCACGACTCTCCCATCATTGATCAGAAAATCGGGCGTTTTACCGAAAATTTCCAACATGTCGGATTTATCAAATGTTTGCCACACAAAAATCGGCTGTTGCTGCAGCCCACTAACGGTGCAAAATACGAACGGAAATTCTTTGATACGATTTTCGCATATGGCAGAAAAGTTTGCGTGTTTTGGGGAACAAAACCCCCTTCCTGAGATAGGGGGGTTTTCCCCCAAAATGCATAAGCTTTTCCACCGTGTGGCAATAAAGTCACCCACCTCACCAGCTATAGCATCGTACATGACAAGCTTGATTTTATTTTCTACTTTGTGAGTATAACACTGTTGTGTATTTTAAACAAATGGTTTTGGTGGTAACGCATTAAGTGCCCTTTTGTGTATGTTTTTGCAATACAAAATTATCCTATGTGTCCATGCACATATAGGCTTTTATCAGCGTTTTTTGTCTGGGACGTTTTCTGACTGGAAAAAAAACCCAGAACTAGTGGGTTTGAGAGAAGCTTTTCAGCTGTAAAAATGCTAAAACTCTGGAAAAAGCTGAAAATATTGCCAGTTGGCATTTATGGGCATTTTTGAGCCATAAGCTTTTGTGGGAGTATAGTTTTGCTAAAAAGCGCAAACGTAAACGCAAAAAGAAGGCTGAAAAACACTCCTGCTAAAATGCTGCAAAAGTTATTCTACAGCTACAGCTTTCTACAGCTAATGCTATAGGCGATTTTGTAACGTCCAGTATGCATGAGGCTCTAAACAAATCCTAACGCCTGAACACAGTTTTGCAACTTATTCCAACTGGACATATCATTGAAACTACTTAGGCTAGGTTCACATATGTCCGGATCGAATTTCCTCTCAGTTTTTACGGCAAATTTCTAAGGCTATTTTCATACTGCAGCTCCCGACTGCTAGCGATAAACGCCTGTGTTGCGGCGATTCCAAAGCGCTTTTCCGATTCTTTTGAAGTGCTGTCCATTCATTTCAGTGGCCAGGGCGTTTTGGGAGCGCTGTATACAGCATCGGAGTCCCCGGGTTCCCGCTGATAGCTAAATGTAAAAAAAAACATTTCCAGTAATAAAAAATTGTGAAAAAAATGGCGTGGGGGCAATCCATACCCGACCCTTCCAGGTCTGGTACAAATTTTATTTTTTAAACGGCGTTGGGCCCCCCATAATCCATACCATACCCTTATCTGAGCATGCAGAAAAGTGTATCCAGGTGAATTATATCATGCTTTTTTAGGACCAGTTGGGCATTTAATGTGGTTGTAAATGGTAATGGGTAGCTCCTGGTTTATGTTTTCATTATGTTTATCTAAGGAAAACTGGCACAAAAAAGTGTATATATATATATATATATATATATATATATATATATATATTTATGTAGCTGTATATTTTTGCTATTACCATGACCCACCACCAAAGAAAAATCCCAAATAAATTATCCTGCTTCTAATGATCACAGCAATATGTGCTGTGTGTACCCACTGTTGGTCTGAGAAACAATAGCGTGCATTTTGCTTTTTGTTTTATTCTACCTAAAATACACTGACCCTGACCTCTGACAGTGACCTTTGACTCCAACCTTGCCCCTAAGGCACCTTTCAGATGGGGCAGATTCTATTCCAATCAGCAAGCATCAGCTCACAGATCCCCTTCTGATTGAAGCAGAGTGAGTGGATGACAAATCGGTGTCCAGGGCCGGATTTGCTCTCTCTGCCGCCCCAAGGCCAGGTTCCGCAATGCACACCCTCCCGCCAACCAAACCCCCACCCCCAAATCAACAAAGAATGGTAGCCGGGGTAGTTTCTTTTTATTTTTTTACTTTTTTATCACTTTTTTTATTATTTGTAGTTTGTTGTTTACTTTTTTTCTTTTTGTATAATCGTCTTATTATTTTTAATATTTTTTTCTTTACTTTATAATTACTTTTTTTATTTTATTAATTTAATTATTATTTCTTATTTTTTAAATTTTTATTTAAAAAAATCACTTAGCTTTATTGCTATTACACAGGAGAAAACAATTCCCTGTGTGATAGCAATTGAAGGTGACAGGTTCTCTTTATTAACTCTGTCACCTCCAAAAACAGGAGTCCTAGCACAGTGCTAGAACTCCTGTCACAGCTGAGATGGGAAGAGCACAACTCACCCTCTCACGGTGTACATTGGCAGCAGAGACAGGAGACAGACTCGGCGGCTGGGGGGAGGACAGAGTCCCGAAGACAGAGCCAGCAGAGAGCAGAGAGAGGTGGGGGAGGACGGACTGCAGCACACATTTCACAAGTGATTTTGGTGACATCACCACAATCACTTGTTAACCACTTAATCACCGCCCTATAGACGAAATACGGCTATAGGGCGGTTCCTGTACTCTAACAGGACGTCCATGGACGTCCTCCGTTAGAGTCAGGTGTGCGCGCCCAACCGGGCGCGCACACGCGATCACCGGTGCTCACCGGGTCCACGGGACCCGCAGCACCGATGATCGCGGTAAGGAGCCAATGGCGGCGGCTCCTTACCACGTGATCGCGCCGTCCAATGACGGCGCGACCACGTGTGTAAACAAATCTGACGTGCGTCAGATCCGCGCGCCCGAGCGGGCGCGCACACGCGGTCACGGCGCTCGGCGGGTCCACGGGACCCGCAGCGTCAGTGATCTCGGTAAGGAGCCAATGGTGGCGGCTCCTTACCACGTGATCGCGCCGTCCAATGACGGCGTGATCACATGTAAACAAACCGCGTCACTTGCTGACGCCGGTTCTTCCCTCCTCTCGCTGTACCGATCGGTACAGCGTGAGAGGAGAGCGCGGATGGCTGCAGCAGTGTGGGATGGATCTGTGACTATTGCAGTCACAGATCCATCCATCCCTGCTCAGCCATCCCTGCATTAACTCCTTCCTTCCCTGCGCAAAACTCTGCATACCCCCCCAATACTCTGCATACCCCCCCAATACTCTGCATACCCCCCCAATACTCTGCATACCCCCCCCCCAATACTCTGCATACCCCCCCCAATACTCTGCATACCCCCCCCAATACTCTGCATACCCCCCCCAATACTCTGCATACCCCCCCCAATACTCTGCATACCCCCAATACTCCTCAATACTCTGCATACCCCCAATACTCCTCAATACTCTGCATATCCCCAATACTCCTCAATACTCTGCAATACCCCGCAGTACCCCGCATTACCCCGCAGTACCCCGCAATACTCCGCAATACTCCGCAGTACCCCGCAATACTCCGCAGTACCCCGCAATACTCCGCAGTACCCCGCAATACTCCGCAATACTCCGCAGTACCCCGCAATACTCCGCAGTACCCCGCAATACTCCGCAGTACCCCGCAATACTCCCGCACAATACTCCCGCACAATACTCCCGCACAATACTCCCGCACAATACTCTGCAGTACCCCCGCGCAATACTCCCCCGCGCAATACTCCCCCGCGCAATACTCCCCCGCGCTATACTCTGCAATCGTTTTTTTTTTAGGCTTCCCAGCCTAGAGGGGAGATGTGGGGTCTTATTGACCCCATATCTCACTGTAAAGAGGACCTGTCATGCTATATTCCTATTACAAGGGATGTTTACATTCCTTGTAATAGGAATAAAAGTAACCAAAACATTTATTTTTGGGGAAAAAGGTGTCAAACTAAAATAAATAAAGTAAAATGAACAATAAAAAAAAAAAAAAAAAATTACAGCGCCCCTGTACCCGTGTGCTCGTATACAGACGCGACCGCACATGTAAGTCCCGCCCACATATGAAAACGGTGTTCAAACCACACATGTGAGGTATCGCTGCGAACGTTAGAGCGAGAGCAATAATTTTGGCCCTAGACCTCCTCTCCAACTAAAAAGATGTAACCAGGAAAAACATTTAAAGCGTCGTCTATGGGGATTTTTAAGTCGCGTAGTTTGGCGCCATTCCACAAGCGTGTGCAATATTGAAGGGTGACATGTTGGGTATCTATTTACTCGGCGTAACTTCATCTTTCATATTATGCAAAAACATTGGGCTAACTTTACTGTTTTTTTTTTTTAAGCACAAAACTGTTTTGTTTCCAAAAAAAAACGCGTTCGAAAAATTGCTGTGCAAATACAATGCGAGATAAAAAGTTGTAACGGCCGCCATTGTATTCTCTAGGGTCTTTGCTAAAAAAGCATATATAATGTTTTGGGGTTCTATGTAATTTTCTAGCAAATAAATGATGATTTTTCCATGTAGGAGAGAAATGTCAGAATTGGTCTGGGTGTTCCAGAACGCCTGATGGCGCTCCCTGCATGTTGGGCCTCTGTATGTGGCCACGCTGTGTAAAAGTCTCACACATGGGGTATCGCCATACTCGGGAGGAATAGCAGAATGTGTTTTGGGGTGTAATTTGTGGTATGCATATGCTGTGTGTGAGAAATAACCTAATAATATGAACATTTTGTGGAAAAAAAATTAAAATAAAAAAATCTTGATTTTGCAAAGAATTGTGGGGAAAAAATGACAACTTCAAAAAACTCACGATGCCTCTTTCTGAATACCTTGGAATGTCTTCTTTCCAAAAAGGGGTCATTTGGGGGTATTTGTACTTTTCTGGCATGTTAGGGTCTCAAGAAATGAGAGAGGCTGTCAGTACATCAGATGTGATCAAATTGATCAATTTTCAGTAATTGGTACCATAGCTTGTAGACCCCATAACTTTCACCCAGACTAAATATTATCCAATTTTTTTTTTTTTTGTTACCAAAGATATGTAGCAGTATACATTTTAGGCCAAATTTATGAAGAAAAATTACTTTTTTGCAAAATTTTATAATAGAAATGAAGAAAAATTCTTTTTTTTACAAAATTTACGTTCTTTTTTCATTTATAGCGAAAAAAATAAAAACCGCAGAGGTGATCAAATACCACCAAAAGAAAGCTCTATTTGTGGGAAAAAAAGGACAAAAATTTCATTTGGTTAGAGTGTTGTATGACTGAGTTATTGCCATTCAAACTGTGAGAGCACCGAAAGCTGAAAATTGGTCTGGTTATTAAGGGGGTTTAAGTGCCCAGTGGTCAAGTGGTTAAAGAGCGAGCGGATTCCCCCACACTACATTTAGTCCTGTTAGAAAGCAATTTACCGCCCTTAACTGTATGTTCCGGTCGTCGGGGGACTCCATGCCACTGCCGCCCCGAGGCATGTCGGTGTCCGCTCAGCTTCTGCAGACTCGGGGGTCAGTTAGCTAAGAAATAAATCCCGCATGTAGTTTTTTTTTTTTTTATTGACATTTTTATAATAAAGTTACAAACATTAAAACAGAGTCAACATTCAGCACTACAATACACCAGCACCAGTGAAAAATGCAGCCCCAGACCTTACCAGTGACCAGTTTCTCTTATACCTGTAGAGGTAAATAGGGAAAATAAAGCACACATTTACAAAGTCAAATCGCATCACCCCTGGGAAATCAACAGGTACTGGGCCTGGTGCTCACAAAGGCCTGCATATAGTTAGCATTTTGCCCACAGTGTAAACTTTTAACCAATGAGCAGTTAATCAGCAGTAGAACTATAATTTATCCAACTGCCCCACACCTTTTCAATCTCAGTTGGTACTAAGATATGTAGTATTCTAGAGCAGTAAGGTATTATTTATTAATGTCTTCCAAGCCACAATAGTAGAGGCCACCAATTTCTTCCATGACAGAATGATTATTTTACATGCAAAATACAGGAGCAGGGTAAGTAGTGTACGGATCACCTTATACGGCCTGAAATTAAAATTCAAAGTTAAAATAACTCATGCTGTATTTTTACCCCCCTTTTTTCCCCTCCTTTCCTCTATCTGCCCATGTGCACGTGGTGCCCCCAATAAGACTAATTTCGGTTTTACCATTGTTTAATTAAGTTATTTATCTTACTAGAGTTTTTCACATGATTCCCCCTTGTTCGCCGCGGGGGGAATTTATTTGAGCCGCAGCCTGGTCCATGAACCTCATTTGGTGAGCAGCTAGACATTTGCCTTTTGACAATTGACTGTTCTCATGTTATTAAAATGTTGTAATTATATATTTACCTTGTATTGTTGCTAGTTTTGTAAACTGTATTGTGTATCATACAGATCCTCCTGAAGAAGTTTTTTTATGTCAATTAATTTATATGGTGAAATACAGTATTTAGAAATCCATCTGACTTTTTACCTGTTGAGTTATTAAACCTGTTCTGTCAGATTAGCAAATCTGTGAGATCAGCAGGTTGGTCATTGCTTTTAAAATTTCAACATCTAAACAGTCCATCAAATTTCTAAATACTCTATTTCACCTTATAAACCCTTCTTGGTTTATTTTAACAGTGGAGGAGTACGGATTGTGTTAAGATGGTGGTGATGGAACGTCACTTTCGTTACCAATTCTGATGGGTCTCCGTATCTGACAGAACACCGGCAGGAAGCAGTGTGATGCCAATTCCAGCACATCGCTCTGCTTACATTTTTTACTTTATTTCATGCCACTGGACAGCAGCATGGTGCATTGTGCTGCTGGGTAGTGAAATGAGGTGCCATCCAACACACTTTGGAAAAACACATGCAAACACATGTATTTTACCTAAACTCACAGCACTGAACTTCAGACCAGTGTTGTGTGAATAGAGCACAGAGTTAAAGTGGTTGTAAACCCTTTACAACCACTGTTACGTACAGGTGCTATAAATATCTCCTAAACCTCCACAGTTTAGGAGATATTTGCAAAAGAAATGGGCGCTGATGTAGACAACGGCACAGACGCACTGTAGAAACCTTTAGAAACGCGATCGTGCGGGAGTGACGTCATCGTGGCTCCGGCCAATCACAGTGCCGGAGCCGCGATACCTGGAATGAAGAGGGTGAAAGATGAACGCTTTGTGGAGGCGAGGAAATCGGGGACATTGCAGGCTTTGGTTTTAGGTAAGTGACACTTACCTAAAACCAAATAGCCTATTATGCTTTACCTTTGCAGGGAAACAGGGTTTACTTCCTCTTTAACAATTGTTTTCCTGCTTTTATACAGTGTGGAAAAACACCTAAAACTTACCTTTCCTTCAACAGTCTGCTTTCTTCATCAGTGCGGGCATGTTCTGCTCGGGGGCAGTCTAAGGTCATCTGCATTGGCTGGCACAGAATGAAAATAGCCAGCATATGTGTGCCCCCGAATCCCCGGCGCAGATGGGTTAAGTGCCGGTGGACCGTAAGACAGCGGGTGGGGAGGGTTTCTGTGTGCCACCCCCAAACAGAAAAACACCAGCCGCCACTGCAAGGAAGACTGTAAGCAGGCAGGTAGGTTTATTTTGTCGTAGAAAACAAATTACACATCTCTTCAGCAATAAAGAGTCTGCCTGCTTGCAGTTTTTGACAGTAGGACTTTAATTCTGCTTAGCAGAACTAAAGTGTGCAATACTTACTTTTGCTTCAATGGTCTCAGACCCAGCAAGGTCCATCACCATCAATAGTATCTTCTCCCCTTCTTCTTCTAGGTGCCAATCTTTGGTCACTTTGGTTGGATGATCTGGGATGACACCACTCCCATGAATGCGCAGGCGTTCAGTCATCCCGGCACACAGAAACTACCGTATGCTGGAATGCCAACTGTGGTGCTCATTCACAGCTCAGTGTACTTTTTAAAGAAGACTGCAAGCAGGCAGATAGGTTTAATTTATTGAAATGGGAGCTGAATGTCTCTTCTGCAATAAAGAGTCTGCCTGCTTGCAGTTTTTATTTTTTTATTTTAGACTTTAAATCTGCTTTAACTAAACCAGTAGCGTAGCCATAAAAACTCTAATCATTCCAATAATGACTCAATTTTTTTTTTAAATGAACCTTGTCCCTCCAGCATTAGCCTGGATGATGAACCCCACTAACAAACACAGTGACAAAGATCATACTGGGGAGTTGGGAGGGGGCTCTCTGCTCCTTCTGACAGGACTGCAACACTGGTTTGGCAGGAGCTTACATAGCCGGTGGCTGTAAGTAAATCCACAGCCTACCACATTTCACCAATGTGATTAGAAGCCAAAACATAGTGAAGATGAACTGTTGGAGGGCTTTGTTAGTCACTAAACCTCTGGAAGATTTACCCCCCTTCCTGAACAGGCTATTTTTTGCAAAACAGCACTGCGTTACGTTAACTGACAATTGCGTGATCGTGCAACTCTGCACCCAAATAAAATGTCCTTTTTTCCCCTGCAAATAGAGATTTCCTTTTTGCGGTATTTACTGACCACTGGATTTTTTATTTGTTGTGCTATAAACAAAAAAAGGGCAACAATTTTGAAAAAACTTTTTTTTTTTACTTTCTACTATAAAATATATCCAATAAAATGTAAAAAAAATGAATTTCTTCATCAATCAAAGGCCAATATGTATTCTGCTACATATTTTTGGTTAAATAAATCCCAATAAGCGTACATTGATTGGTTTGCGCAAAAGTTAAGTGTCTACAAACTATGGGATTTTTTATATTTTTTTACAATAGTAATGGCAGCGATCAGTGACTTATAGCAGGACTGCGATATAGCGGCAGACATTCTGACACTAACTGACACTTTTTGGGAACCAGTGACACTAATACAGTGATCGCTGCTAAAAATATTGGTCACAACACTTCCACATTCATATGCATCGCTTGATTTATTTCTTTTAAATGTGAGTACCCAGTTTTTATTTAATAAACATTGACTTCATAATACGATATCATGCTATTGGGATCCTTTCTCTTCTCTCTAAGCGGACACTGCAAAGCACTAGAAACGGGGGGATAAAAAGATTTGCCAGATCGCTGCACAGAGCGTATACTGTGGATCCTTGCTACCCCAGGAGGGGGCTTGGATCTGGTGAGTGCGGGACCTATTAGAGCACGGAGCAAGGGAGCACAGAATGAAACACTGGATATATATATATTAAGTTTGGCACGGAGCACGCAGCACTTTAGCATGGACTATTAACATCTAAACTGAACGGACAACATTATTTATCTATTTTTTACACCATTTAATTTTTTACACCATTCATTACAAATTTTTATTTGAATCTTATCCTAAATTGCATGTGTATATCTACTGCACTTTATGGGCCAGATTCAGGTAGAGTTGCGCTGGAGTATTTCGATATGCGCCGCGTAACTGTCAAGATGCGCCGTTGTATCTCCGCGGCCGTACCCACCAAACTAGATGCGACAGAAAACAGACTTTCCCAGACCGGCTTAACTTTCCGACGCCAAAGTATCGTCAGCGCATAGTTTCGCTTGGCGCATCAGTCGCGCCAATTGATTTCCCCTGCAAATATGCAAATGAGGGAGATTTCCCAATTCTCGAACAAATTAGCACCATACGCTGGCTACATGCGCCGCGCATATGTCGTCCGTCCGTCGCAAAGTTATTTCTACAAATAGCTGCTTTATCTTTACTCCAGACGGCCACAGGTCAGCAGGAGAGCAGCTACAGCAGCGTTACCGACGATAAGAGCTAGCTGAGCACCCCCACTTGCAGGACAACACCTCTGTCCCTGCTTGTCTGTCAAATTTTACAGCCATGGAGGAAGACATCATCGGTCTCCATAGCCGAGATGACGGCTGCCAGCTCCTGGCCTTTAAAGTTCAGCTTTCTCCTGTGTTTGCGGGGAACGGGAGCAGCCATCTCAGAACAAAAGTAACTTCACTGCGGGGAGGGGGAACAGGATATACTTTAGTGCCGGAATGGCGCATCTACGGGCGCATTTAAACGCCCAACGGAACACATTGCGCTGTCGTTTCCAAGGAAGTGGTGCCGACGGAAGTTGTGAGCATGCGCACTGGGATGCATTGACAGTCGACGCATGCGCAGTACGTTCGCCATGGGATCGTTTAAATAATACACGCCCCGTACCCGCCCAATTTGAATAACGCCGGCTCATTTTCGATACGCTGCCGCAACTTTAGGAGCAAGTGCTTCATGAATAACAGCACTTGCTCCTAAAATTTCGGCAGAGTAACGTAAATGAGAAACGTTACTCCAGATTAAAGATGCTCCCATCTACCTGAATCTGGCCCTATGTGTATATTTATTGCACCTTAATCAGTTGCACCTTAATCATATGTAAGATACTAATTCATTGGTACAAAGCGTCAGCACTATTAGGGTGGATTTTTAGCACCCCATAATCACAGTTTATCTAAATTCTTTTTCTTTCTCGTACATCACGGGACACAGAGCGGCATATTCATTACTATGTGGGTTATATGGAGTACCTTCAGGTGTGGACACTGGCAATCTTCAAACAGGAAGTCCCCTCCCTATATAACCCCCTCCCCTAGAGGGAGTCCCTCAGTTTTTTCGCCAGTGTCTTAGGTGTTGGTCACGGAATAGCTTTGCTCCACATCCTTGGGATTAAGGGCGGGCTAACCGGATCTGTCCAAGGAGCCTCAGTGCCAAAGTGGACAGTACCCGGGCCCCAAACCGTGGGGTTTTGCCTATAATGCTCCTCTTTGGAGGGCTGGACCCTGGGCCCAGGACTTGGAGTTTGCAAAACCATAAAGTTCCTGTTTGCCAGGGTGCTATATAGGTCCAGGACAGTGGGTACCTTCATAGGACCCCAGGGCCTGAAGGTCTACTACGCTACCCACGGAGATGGGAGAAGATTGGATCAGTTTGCTGGTCAAACATCCTGCAGCATGGAGCAGGTAAGGGGGAGCCTGCGGGACTTGGTTCGACAGCAGGCTCCCCGGGGTAACCTAAAAGGGGGGATAGCCTAAGTATGCTCTGCATGGGCAACCGTGATCACTATGTCTAAAAGAGACAGGATGACACCCTTTCTCCCCCCATCACTAGGCCCCCCTGTTTAAATATGTGTTGCTAGCTAACCTGCTGTTTCTTCCTAGGGCTAGTAAGGATCCCTAGGGGCCTTGAGAGAGTCCTACCTGGCCGGGGGTTTGAATCTGCCGCCTGTTTCTGCGTGCCTGGATCTCCAGCAGCGCGGCTCCTCCATGTTCCTCCTGTTTCCGGCATACGCGCGCGCGCGCGCGTGCGCGCGCACGTCTTATTGACGTTTTTCGCGCCGTCCAGACAGGAGGGCGGGGGGGGGCGGGCCTGCGGCGTCATACAGGGGCGCGCCTTTGTGCTGTTATAGACAGCAGGCTTTGTCAGTGCTCAGTCTGAGGCTGATCTTTCAAGGAGAGGACGCAGAGCGGCAGAACAGTGACTCCCGGTGGCGGAAGAGGGGTAGTACATGTGGACTTTGTTCCAATGCCTTTATTGTTAAGCCAAGAATCCCCCTTATTTTGCAGCAGGTTGGAGGCTGGCAAACTTAAATTAGGGTCACTGTATGTTGTCAAGGAAAATATATAATATATAATTATTTAAAAAAAAAAAAAAAAAACCAACATACGGGCCCATCAGTTTTTGGGGACACTAAGTGATCTATTCTCCCCTAAACTCTGAAATTTGTACTCCTGCCCACTACAGTCTGTTGTGTGGGCGGAGTCCCTCGATTTTGTATTATGGCTTCCAAGGGTTCGGGGTCAAAGGGTACAAAAAAGACCAAAAAACAAAAGGGTTCCCTTTCTGATTCTGATATGCCGATTCTTTCCCCGCAGCTTATTAATTTAAGGAGCGCCTTGGATGAGCCATTAGGGGGATCTGGTGCGGAGGCTGGCCCAGATCAGCCCAGCCCTGTGTTTATCACAGAGGAGATGCTAGCCGTATCCCTAGGGGGGCTAGAAGAGAGAATAGCGGCATTGATCGCTAGAGCTATTCCTGGTAAGAAACGGGTTAGATCCCCATCACCAGGGGGTGTATCCTCAGATGCTGAGATTCTCTCTCCGGAGGAATTAGAATCACAGGAGGATCAACTGGACCTGAACCAAGAGGGTTCAGGGATGGAGGGGTCTACCTCTGAGGAACCATTTTCAGACTCCCAGACAGAGAGACTGTGGGTACAGTCTTTGACGGACATGGTCCGCTCGGCATTTAGTTTACCATTGCCAGAACCTCAGGTTCCTCCGGTATCCTCTCTGGGCTCTTTGAAAGCCCCGTTAAGCAACGCAGTTTTTCCGGTCCATCCTCTCTTGGAGGAATTGATCTTTCGGGATTGGGTACGGCCGGACAGGATTTTTCTGCCACCGAAAAGATTTGCGGTCATTTATCCCATGGAGGAAAAATTCTCCAAGAAGTGGAGGCTCCCAATAGTGGATGCAGCCATCTCATGTGTGAATAAATCACTAACTTGCCCGGTGGAAAACATACATATGTTTAAAGATCCGGTTGATAAAAGATTAGAGACACTTTTAAAAGCATCCTTTGCTACGGCAGGAGCAGTGGTGCAGCCAGCGGTAGCTGCAATTGGAGTTTGTCAGGCATTAAAAGACCAGACAAAAGAGATGTTAAAGGACATGCCTACCCAACAAGCAGAGGAGTTTGCTGACATTCCCAGAGCTCTGTGTTTCGCGGTAGAAAGATTCCATCCAGCAGGCTTCTCGTTTATCACTGTTTGGTGCACATGAGAAGGCTCTTATGGTTGAAGAACTGGGCGGCGGAGCCCCCATGTAAAAAGCTTCTGGCAGGATTTCCCTTCCATGGAGGACGACTCTTCGGAGAAGATCTGGATAAATATATTCAGACTATTTCAAATGGCAAGAGTACCCTTTTACCGGTCAAAAAGACATTCCGGGCTCCTACATTTAGGAGGCAGTTTTTTCCTGTCTCGGGGCCCTCTAATTCCAGGCAGTATCGACGGCCGCCTGCACGATCCAACGTTATCAGTAGATCGCAAGGACAGACCCCTGGGGGTAAGAAGCCGTGGTATCGCAAGCCGTCAAAGACAGCCCCTAAGTCTGCATTATGAAGGGGCGCCCCCACTCTCAAGGGTGGGGGGAAGGCTTCGTCTCTTCTCAGAAGTTTGGGAAGCCAAGATCCCCGACAATTGGGTCCGGGCATCTGTAACCACAGGTTACAGACTGGAGTTTCTAAGATATCCTCCGCCTCATTTTCAAGAATCAAGGCTACCAAGGGATCCAGCAAGGAAGGCCTCAATGCTGGCAGCTTTGGATCACCTGCTTTGCCAGGACGTAATTATAGAAGTGCCAGCCCAAGAGCAAGGCCTAGGGTTCTATTCCAATCTCTTTGTCATACCAAAGCCCAACGGCGATGTCAGGCCAATCTTGGACCTAAAGAGGTTAAACGGTTATCTAAGGGTGCGTTCCTTCCGGATGGAATCCATCCGGTCAGCAGCCGCCGCGCTTCAGAAAGACGATTTTCTGGCCTCCATAGACATAAAAGATGCTTACCTTCATGTACCAATCTTTCAGGCGCATCAAAGGTTTTTACGCTTCGCGGTGGGGCAGCGACACTTCCAATTCAGGGCGCTCCCTTTCGGGCTGGCCACGGCCCCCCGGGTATTCACGAAGATTCTAGCCCCAGTTCTGGCCAATTTAAGGATCCAAGGAGTCACAGTCCTAGCATACTTGGACGACCTTTTAATCATAGATCACTCACGGACGGGTCTGCAAAAGGCAGTAAACCTCACGGTTCGGTACCTCGAAGAATTCGGCTGGGTCCTAAACCAGGGAAAGTCAGCATTCCAGCCTACAAAGCAGTTGGAATACCTCGGCATGAGGTTAGACACAGAACATCAAAAGGTGTTCTTGCCCCTTGTAAAGATCAAGGTGATCAAGGGGTTGGTTCAGTTGGTTGTAAACAAGAAAAGACCAACTATTCGCCTGTGTATGCGATTACTAGGCAAGCTAGTGGCCACATTCGAGGCAGTACCATACGCTCAGATCCACACTCGCGTCCTACAGGCAGCCATTCTAGCAGCCTGGGGCAAGAGGGCACATGCCTTAGAGTCCCCTTTGACGCTATCATCAAGGGTCCGACAAAGCCTGGCCTGGTGGTTGAACCCTCAGAACCTTCTAAAGGGAAGATCCTTCAGCCCTGTTGTCTGGAAGGTAGTTACCACAGACGCCAGCCTGGCAGGCTGGGGGGCGGTCTTCGAGGGGTTCTCCCGCCAGGGAACTTGGGTGAAAGCAGAGAGGCAGCTCCCCATCAATATCTTGGAAATCAGAGCTGCTCGCCTAGCCCTGTTGGCGTGGACCTCCAGATTAAAGGGGTTCCCGGTGAGAATCCAGTCAGACAATGCCACGGCGGTGGCATACATAAACCACCAAGGGGGAACCAGGAGCCAGGCCGCTCAAAGGGAAGTGAACTTGATTTTTCAATGGGCAGAGGTTCATGTACCCTGCATTTCAGCGATATTCATTCCCGGAGTGGACAACCTGCAGGCAGACTTCTTAAGTCGCCAGAGTCTGTTGCCAGGGGAGTGGTCTCTGCATCCCCAGGTCTTTCAGACAATCTGCCAGAGGTGGGGAACGCCAGACGTAGATATAATGGCATCCAGGTTCAACAAGAAACTAGACAGGTTCGTGTCGCGAGCGAGGGATCCTATGGCCTGCGGAACCGATGCGTTGGTTTGCCCTTGGCATCAATTCAAACTTCTATATGCATTCCCTCCACTACAGTTACTCCCCCGCCTGTTGCGCAAGATCAGAGTGGAGCACAAGCCAGTCATTCTAATAGCTCCAGCTTGGCCCCGGAGGGCTTGGTACTCACTAGTCCTGAATATGGCAGTGGGAGACCCTTGGACTCTTCCTCTACAACCAGACCTACTCTCACAAGGCCCGATCCTCCACCCTACATTACAGCGTCTAAATTTGACGGCCTGGAGGCTGAATCCCTGATTCTCAGGGGTAGGGGTCTGTCTAGGCAGGTAATCCCTACCCTGATTAAGGCTAGAAAGCCGGTCTCCAGGGTAATTTATTACAGGGTGTGGAGGAACTATATAGGCTGGTGTGAATCCAAAGGATGGAATTGCCGCAAATATACTATTGATAGGGTGTTAAGTTTTCTCCAGCTAGGAGTGGATAAAGGCCTGGCACTAAGCACAATCAAAGGACAGATCTCAGCTCTGTCAGTGTGGTTTCAGAGGCCGCTGGCCACCCACTCGCTGGTAAAGACCTTCTTACAGGGGGTCTTGCGTATTAATCCTCCTGTCAAGTCACCAGTTTGTCCTTGGGACCTAAATCTTGTCCTGTCCACTCTACAGAAACAGCCTTTTGAGCCTTTGGCTGAGATTCCTTTACTCTTACTGACAAGAAAATTGGTTTTCTTGGTCGCCATAGTTTCGGCCAGGAGAGTGTCAGAATTAGCAGCCTTATCGTGTAAGGAACCATATCTTGTTCTGCATAAGGACAGGGCAGTTCTCCGGCCCCATCCTTCCTTTCTACCAAAGGTTATATCCAAATTTCACTTAAACCAGGATTTGGTACTTCCATCCTTCTTTCCAAAACCTACATCTAGAAAGGAGGGGTTGCTGCATACCTTGGATATTGTCCGGGCCATGAAGGCCTATCTTAAAGCTACAGAAAAGATCCGGAAAACAGATGTGTTATTCGTTCTACCAGATGGCCCCAAGAAGGGGCAGGCAGCTGCAAAATCCACCATCTCGAAATGGATTAGACAATTAATCATTCAAGCCTACGGGTTGAAGAGGTTGCCTCCTCCGTTGTCGGTAAAGGCCCATTCTACCAAGGCCATGGGCGCCTCTTGGGCAGCACACCATCAGATCTCTATGGCTCAGATATGCAAGGCGGCAACGTGGTCATCAGTCCACACGTTTACAAGGTTTTATCAACTAGACGTGAGAAGAAATGCGGATGCTGCCTTTGGTCAGGCAGTACTACAGGCTGCAGTTTGAAATCCTCGGGATCAGAAACACCCTTGGTTATAAAAAAAAAAAAAAAAAAAAAAAAAAAAAAGAAAAGGTTTTTTTCTTGACTAAGTTGGAATTATTATTATGATTTGAGTTTATCTCTAAATTGAATCCTTCTTTGGAAGATGTCTCCCTCCCCTCATTAAAGCATTGCTTTCGGACATCCCACATAGTAATGAATATGCCGCTCTGTGTCCCGTGATGTACGAGAAAGAAAAAGGGATTTTTAAATACAGCTTACCTGTAAAATCCTTTTCTTGGAGTACATCACGGGACACAGAGCTCCCACCCCTCTATTTGCTCGACGGGTTTCCCGACGGGCGGGGCTCGCCAAGAGTGTACACACGGCCGAGGCTCTCGGCAGAATGCGGCTCCCAATGAGGTTCTCGCTGGTTTCTGCCGAGAACCTCGGCCGTGTGTACGGGGCTTCACTGTACTAATGACACTGGCTGGGTAGAGGTTAACATCAGGGGTGATCAAAGGGTTAACTGTGTGCCTAACCAGTGTTTTTCTAAACCGTGGGAGGTGCTTTTACTAGAGGAAGACATGGATCCCAGTGCCTGCTTTGCAGGGACAGAGGATCCTTGCCTTCCCTTCTGTCAGAATGGCATTCTGCCTTGTTTACATAGGCAGATTGCAGTTCTGTCTCTGTGGCTGATGATCGGCGGGTGGCAGTGGACATTGAGTCCGTGGTACCCACTGGTAATATCCCACTGTGTGTAATCAAGTGCAGGATAAAGGATCGCATATATATACGTGATCCTGCACACAGGGGCTGCTCTGTAGCAGGGAAACTATCAAGTGGTTAATACTACAGCCCTTTCCATTGTTGTCTAAGTGGCCTGCCATAAACTGCCATTATCAATCAGCCACTTCCTTCCTAGCTGTTGTCAGATCAGTAGCAGCAGGGAGGGTCGCAGCATTTTGCCTCATTGGAGATAGAACGAATGATAGATATTTTTTAAGAGCAGTCCAAGCTTACATAGGGTGGCTTAAAGTGGTTGGAAAGGAAAAAGTTATTTTTAACCGTAATGTATTCTCTGCACTAAGGTAACAAACCTTCATTGTCTGTGCCTCCCCCCCCCAAACATTTACTTGACATCACTCTAGTGTAAGGTGACCAGATTTTTAAAATTAAATCCGGGGACTTTTTTTTTATTTTTTATACTAGTAATGGCGGCAATCAGCAACTCTCTGCTCATCGCCGTCTGCCTCACAGCCTGTCAAGTCTTAGGCCACGTACACACGATCCGACTGGTCCGATGAAACTGGTCCGACGGACCGTTTTCATCAGACCAGGCTGATGGTCTGATGTGTGTACACAAAAATCCGATCAGACCAGAACGCGGTGACGTAGAACACAACGACGTGCTGAAAAAATGAAGTTCAATGCTTCCAAGCATGCGTCGACTTGATTCTGAGCATGCGCGGGTTTTTGGTCCGATGCTTTGGACCAAAGCATCGGCCTGGTCTGATGGTCTGATGTGTGTACACACCATCGGACCAAAAATCCGATCAGACCAGAACGCGGTGACGTAGAACACAACGACATGCTGAAAAAATGAAGTTCAATGCTTCCAAGCATGCGTCGACTTGATTCTGAGCATGCGCGGGTTTTTGGTCCGATGCTTTAGCGTACTAACCATCGAATCTGTCCGACGGACATGTGTCTGTCAGACAGATTTTAAAGCATGTTTTAAAACTTTGGTCCGACGGACAACGGTCCGATGGGCCGTACACACCATCGAATTGGTCCGATGAAACTGGTCTGCAGACCAGTTTCATCGGACCGGTCTGATCGTGTGTACGCGGCCTTACTCTACGGGCCCCGGCTACTACTAGGTGGGGTACGGAGGAATATCACTTCACCAGGGAAGGCAAGGAGATAAACAGGCAGGCGGCTGGCCAAGGCAGAAGAACATATGAGCGGAGCTGAATGGGCATGTACCCGAAACTAAAGAAATATTCCCTCCACTCCGACCAGCACATGATCATCAAAAAGGGACACAGATAATGGAAACAAATATACCCCCTAAGATAATAGGAGCGGCAGAGTGGGGGGGGGGGGGTGTAATTCAGAATTTTTATTTTATTTATTTTGCACTGACTGTCTTTGAAATTGCCCCAGCCCCTGTTTAAATCCAATCCGGGGACAAAACAGGGGACAGACTTGGTCTGGGGACAGTGTCCTTAATCCGGGGACTGTCCCCTGAAACCGGGGATGTCTGGTCACCCTACTCTAGTGGCAGTGCTGTCCCTGTTGGCAGCTCTCTTCCTGCATTCACAGGCATTACTGAGATCAATGGGTGTCGTTGGCTCCTGCTGCTTTCAATCAAATCCTGTGTGGAGGAAATGGGGACCTACACAACCCAACTACATAAATGCTCCCCGTTGCCAGAGGGTTGCTATAGGGCACTCAGGAAAATGTGGAGCGAAGAGGAGGTTCAGGGCCTCACTTTCCAATATCACTGCACAGAGCAGGTAGGTATAAAATGTTTGTTATTTTAATTTAAAAAAATATTGCTTTACAATCACTTATTTTGATAAAATCAAGGATACCATTGATGATTAACTGTTTAGACTTCTGTAGACATTCTGTTGCTGTTATTTAGTTAGCTTTAGTAAGATCAACAGCATTACATGTATGAAAGACAAGTAAATTTAAAGGGTCACTAAAGGATTTTTTTTTTTTTTAGCTAAATAGCTTCCTTTACCCTAATGCAGTCCTGGTTTCATGTCCTCTTTGTTCATTTTTGCTGTAATCCTTCTCTGTTCTGCACACTTCCTGGTTGTCTGTTTCCTTATGAAAAAAGTACTGGGAGCTTCTCTCTGTGGTCTCTAATCAAGAAGGTGTGATTACTGTGTGTCTAAAACCTCCCAGAATCAATCAGTTTAATTTTGGCTCTGTGTCTCTGTCCTTCACAGAAGTATGAAATAGATGAAAAAACGAAACTGAAACTGCAGGCACATTATATGATTGATTTTTAACACAGAGATCCACAGAGATTTGTAAACACAGAGATCCATGTCCTGTCAGGGAGAGGAGACTGATGGTATGTCCCTTGTATATAGGGATAACCATCGGTCACCTCCCCCAGTCACTCCCCTCCCTAGGGTTGCCACCTGTTCGGGATTCACCCGGACAGTTCGGGTTTGGAATCATGCGTCCGGGTTTCAGACTGTCTGAGACCCGGACACATTATTCAGACCAGACTAAGTCTTCCACCTTCTCTCTCCTGTCTCTGAGTATGCTAAGGTAAATCAAGGTTCTCAGAGCACTCATTACATCAAAGATCCCCTTTACACCAGAGGCCACAGTACTCCCCCTTACATAAGAGTCCTCGCCGTACACCAGAGAATCCCTTATGTTAGAGTCCCCAGAGTTCTCCCTTACAGAGTCTGCAAAGTCTCTCCTTACAGTAAAAGGGAACTCTGCGGATTCAGAAGTAAAATGGGAACTCTGTGGACTCTGATCTAAGGGGGGAACTCTGTGGACTGTGATGTAAAGGGGGGAATCTGTGGACTCTGATGTAAAGGGGGGAACTCTGTGGACTCTGATGTAAAGGGGGGAACTCTGTGGACTCTGATGTAAAGGGGGGAACTCTGTGGACTCTGATGTAAAGGGGGGAACTCTGTGGACTCTGGTGTAAAGGGGGGAACTCTGTGGACTCTGGTGTAAAGGGGGGAACTCTGTGGACTCTGATGTAAAGGGGGGAACTCTGTGGACTCTGATGTAAAGGGGGGAACTCTGTGGACTCTGGTGTAAAGGGGGGAACTCTGTGGACTCTGGTGTAAAGGGGGGAACTCTGTGGACTCTGGTGTAAAGGGGGAACTCTGTGGACTCTGGTGTAAAGGGGGGAACTCTGTGGACTCTGATGTAAAGGGGGGAATCTGTGGACTCTGATGTAAAAGGGGAACTCTGTGGACTCTGATGTAAAGGGGGGAACTCTGTGGACTCTGATGTAAAGGGGGGAACTCTGTGGACTCTGATGTAAAGGGGGGAATCTGTGAACTCTGATGTAAAGGGGGGAAATCTGTGGACCCTGATGTAAAGGGGGAACTCTGTAAACTCTGATCTAAGGGGGGAAATCTGTGGACTCTGGTGTAAAGGGGGGAACTCTGTGGACTCTGATGTAAAGGGGGGAACTCTGTGGACTCTGGTGTAAAGGGGGGAACTCTGTGGACTCTGATGTAAAGGGGGGAACTCTGTGGACTCTGATGTAAAGGGGGAACTCTTGTGATTAACTTCATATGATTAGAAATGTTATTTAAGAGCAACATCTATGCATACTATGAAAAAAGATTGCTGTGCGACGCTATAGTGTTCGGGTTTGACTTGAAGAAAAGGTGGCAACCCTACCCCTCCCCCACAGTTAGAAACACTATGCAGGGCACACATTAACCCCTTCGGTTTCATTTTAAAAACAAACACTGCCCTGTATTGGCTCTGTGTCTCTGTCCTTCACAGAAGCATGAAATTAGATGAAAAACTTTTATTTCCTTGGTTATCATTATACCAATTATACATACTGGTAGTTCCAATATGTAGTATAAGATTCAAGATTCTATAATAACATTTTTTTTTGTGACAGTGCTGAAAGCTGAAATTTCACCTGGGCAGGAAGGGGGTATATGTGCCCAGTAAGCAAGTGGTTAAATCATGATACAATGCCAAAAAATATGATACAAGGTACCACCTAATTGTCTGTCTTATACATATGTATAAGTAGAATTCTGGAATCTTATACAAGAACATCAATATTTTGTAGATTCTTTCTTTGTGGGTTATGCAAATGGGGGATTTGCAGGTACAGAACCATTGGTAGAATTTGTTGAAGCATTGTCCACTATTTCCTTATAGTTATGTTTCTATGCCTTATGATCATAGGCAGTTGTATGGGCAAATATGGGCATGGTAGGTCATTTTAGATAAAGTTGTAGAGCCTCAGGCGCCTTTTACACGGACGGATAGAATGGTGCCTTTAGCTGCGGATTTTTTTAGTTTTCTACCACAGCTAAAAGCACCCAATGCTTTCCTATGGCCCCATTCACACACAACGTTTAGCTGCGATTTCGTTGCATGCGGTTTGGTGCGAACAGAAAAAATAGAATTGAATGCGTCCAGGTGTGATTTAGCGCAGCTATATGCACTTAACCGCAGGTAATAGCAGTCTTTTGTGTCAACTGCGGATAGCAGCGTGAGAAAAAAAAAAGAACATCAGGAAGCACATCATAATCAAAATAAAAATAAAAAGGGTTGCTATGGAAATGACTACCGCAGCTAAATGCGGCCTCATGTAACTGCACGTAATCGCAGTGTAAAAATGCAGCAAATCGCAGTGCCCAGAGCCTTGAATTTCACTGAAAAAGTACATGCTTTTAATTGCGGCAAAACTGCCGTCCGTCTGAAAGGGGCCTCAAGCCTCATACACACGCTCGGTTTACTCGGCAAGGAGCAGCAAGAAAACTGCAGCCGAGAAACCCGAGAGTGCGTATACCTACCTGGTCGCCGTGGAAACCCGCACATGCTCGAAATGACTTTGACGCATGCACGGTAGCATCCACAGCATAGGTAGGGTGAAGCAAGCTTGTGGCGATGGCATCGAATGTGACGAGTACATGCTCGTCGTACACGATAACGTCACCTTGCCTTTCAAGAGGTTTGTCGGTACACTCGTGCGGCAAGAGATTCTTACCAAGAATCTCGTCGGGAAAAAATTATTTTTTCCTGACGAGATTCTTGCCCGTGTGTACGAGGCTTAAGATGACATGTAGTGATTGAGTTGTTGCAAATAGGAATAAATTATTATTTTTTAGGCAAATTATGTTTCCTGCGAAGTTCTTCAAACATCTGAATTGGTATGTTCCCAGATGTATAATATGTTTAAATAATCCAGATTGGGCCCAAAATACAGTTACAGAGGCTATCTGCAACATTAGGGTTATGTATAATTTTGCTAAGTGGTGTACATTTTGAAGGCTAAAAGGGACTTTATTTGACAACAATTCTATATGGAGATAGTAAAGTGCATAGGAGACAAGAATACTTTCTCTTTTTATTTATTTTTGACATTCAGGATTTCTTTATTAAAGGATAAAAAAACAGAACATACAGAAAGAATGGTATTGCATGGTAGTACATAGATACGGGTTGTATAACATTTGCAGTTAATATGAAGGAAAATTAAGGGGAATTAATAAAACCATCCAGCAATCATTAGGAGGGGAAACTCACTTCAGTGCCATCCATAACATCATTGAGTATAACATGTCCTTAGATAGGAGGGACTGAATATCTTCCCTCTTTTTTTTTTTCAGTGCAGGGACAAATCCAGGAACATAATTGAGTTGGAGTGGACCACCATTGTCTATTTCCATCCAGTTGTTTTCAGCTTGATGTGTGAACCAGGATGGTATGTTTCCTATATGAGCTGCATCATAGTATTTAAAGAGGAAGTAAACCCTGATGGGTTTTACTTCCTCTTTGTTTCCCTGCAGAGGTAAAGCATAATGGGCTACTATGCATCGCAAACCGAAGCCTGCAATGTCACCGCTGTCCCCTGTTCCACGAAGCATCCATCTTCCTTCCGGGTATGGTGGTTCCGGCACTGTGATTGGCCGGAGCCGCGATGACGTCACTCCCGCACATGCACATGGGAGCCGCCAGTTACGGCACGCTCTCCTTTAGAAACGGCTCGATCACCGTTTCTAAAGTGCGCCTGTGCTGTTTCGAAAGTGCGCCTGTATCTTTGTAAATATCTCCTAAACCGTGGAGGTTTAGGAGATATTTCGAGCACCTACAGGTAAGCCTTAATCTAGGCTTACCTGTAGGTAAAAGTGGTTGTAAAGGGGTTACAACCACTTTAACCAGGTAAGACCAAGTGATAGTTACTATGTTCCCCCGCCCTCCCCATGGTGAGAACACAATGGCTCTATGGCAGGGATTCCTCTGTCTGAGGAATTTTGTTCCTGCAAACAATTTGCTTTGTGTATAGCTTGCCTTACTGTTGATTGGCTCACTACCTCTGTTTGGAATTGACTACCAACAGAAGTAATGAGTCAATCAACAGTAAGTGGTTTCAAAAATGCTTGGGACAAATATAGATCTATACTCAGACAAAATAGTTAACAAATAAAAATAGAAATAATTAAAATCTATAAAAAAAAAAAGGACAGGCTTGATGGACCATATGTTTTTTCTGCCATCACTTCCTTGTGTGGGGGACACTAAGTCCCCTTTGTGTTTTGTGAGCTAGTAGGACAGACCTTGTGATCCTATGGTCTCCTTGTAGATAACGTAATTGTGTTGATGGAGAAGGAATAGGGAGTGTTTCACAGAGGTAAAGAATCATTGAGAGAATGGTCATTTTAATGCTATTGATTCATCCAAAAAAAGGAATATTATAAAGGCACCAATGTTTGAGCAATCTGAATTTCCTGAAATGGTAGGGGAAAGTTGACTTCATAAAGAGTCTGAAATGAAGAATTTATGTGGGCGTCTAAGAATTTTTGTGATTTCTCTCTCACTCCAGGCGTATACATAATTGGCTTTGAGTAAATTAAGTGGGTGTTGTAGGATATGTAATGGAAGTGCCTCTTTTTATTGGGATTTATTTCATAACCTGATAACTTGCCAAGTATGTTAGGTATTTTATGTAGATAAGGTATGAGTTTGATTAGGCTTGAGTAAGATATCATCTGCAAAAAGTGATATTTATATCCACTGCTGTTGAATTATATTCCCTCTATATCTACTGTATAGATAAATTGTTAGCCTCATAGTAAAGAACATGTAGTCATATTACTAATAGTACCATCATCCAAAGAAGTTCTAGAAGGGACCATTTTAGAACTTATCCTGACAAAGCAGCATTGGCCATGAAACTAGTAGAGACCCTCCTAGTGACTCCTACTTCCACCTGTGATTCTCCCTTAGGGGTTTATTAGTATCGATGACATGTATGGCTCATCACGACATTCCATTTTATTGTATATTGTTGTCTGTGTTTTTTATCTGATGTAATATTAATAAATGTATAATTCTTTTATGTATTTTTCTTGTTGAGTTTACCTACTCACTTTGTACTGTAATAGTCCAATTGCCCCCCCCCCTTTTTGGTCTTTTGGGTTGTGGGGACCCTCAAGCCCTATTTCTATATCTACAGTATGTTCAGTCTAATGGCCTCTGCCAGGAGTTCAGTGCACACAAAAATAGTATTGTGAAAGCAGGCATCCTGGGTGTGTGCCACTGATGAACATATGGAAGTTGGCAGATAATGCTTGAGGCTTCTTAATTCAAAATCACATGTGAGTGGGCAGCATGTGTTTAGAAATCAGTGCGCAGTGCGGAAACAGGAACATAAGCATTGTGATCAGGGTGACTTCCTCAAATGAGGATGTTTCATATTTTTACATCAGTATGTTGTAATATCCATCACTTCATAAACAGAGACATTATTACAGATCATGGATTTCACACTGCTGTGACCCCAAAGTCGTGAAACTTCCAGTGCAACTTTACATTGCGACTCACTTGCGTCTTAATGCACCTTTGATGTTTATGTGACTTTTGCTTTGGCCCATCATAACAATACAGAATGTGACGCAATTCCTTTTCCCTCTACACTGAGGACACTCACGTACGACCGGGTCAGTTCTTCGTTGTCAAGAACATCACTTATACTTCTGGAAGCCATCTTTACTGCACTGTGAACACAGCTGGCGAAGTGGATAATGTGCTGGCTAGGTGTACAATGTGCTTTGGGAGGTGACAATACTTGGTAGGAGGTTCTGGGCTTTACAACCCCTTTAAGCCTAGTTCACACTGGTGCGACATGCGTTCCAACTTTTAGAGCACATGTCGCATGACAAGTCGCACCCTATTAACTCCTAATGTCTTAGAAAAAGGTTCCTGCACTACTTTTGGTGCAACTTTGGCACTACTTGCATTGACTTCTGTTAAAGAAGTCATATGCAAGTTGTGCCGATGTCTCGCTGGGATGTCGGCTTTAACATCACATGGGGACCTTTTGTCCATGTGATGGAGGTTTTTTTTTTCCTAAATTGTAAACAATCATGCCAATGAAACCTCTTAACATTCAAGTGCAAAACGTGCCTAGAATAATGCGTATTTACATATGCATTATTAGATGCATTTACATGCGCCAAGCATTTTTCTGCCATAAAGCTGTTACTCCTGGAAGTGCTGGCAGTGGAGTTTTTTTCTATGTGTGCAAGGACACATGGGCTAACATGCAGGGGCATTTAGAGGCAGAAAGAAAAAAGCCAGATGCCCCTAAAAGCCACGTTAAAAACGCCCGGTGTGGACAAGGCCTCATAATAAACTCACATGAAGTCCTTTCTAGTCATGTGGGGAACTTTCTCAATGAGGAGGTGTGTTTTTCTGCAATTGTACTGCAGTGTTTAGTTCCACTTTAACACATGGATAGTTACATAAAATGTAATACTGGAAGCAGTCACAGGAAAAGTTTGAGACCCTGGAATAAGACTGTATGGTAATTACTTCTGTCATATCATGTGAACTTTGTAGCCATCTGTTGTACTTTGGAATATTTTTTTCTTGTGTTTTATCTGCTGATAACTTTTTGTAGGTTCAGGTTTCTTATTATTATTAGTCATACACTGCTAATGTGCTATGGTCAAGCTAGCTTTTGCTCTGCATAGTTTATGTGTATTTAACACACATATTTATTTATTATCTGAAAGGATTTTTAATGGGAGTGATATCACCCATAGGAACCAGTTATGTATTAAAAAATCCATTTCATGTGATACCTAGATGTTCTCCGTGACAGCACAACTTTTTTTTGTTTTAGTTTTAAAATATGTGTAAGCTGTATGATTACTATTGCTTGATTCATGTGTCAATGATTCTCCTTTGGTGGCTTATGTAAATTCCCAATAGTAATTTTTATTTTATTTTTCCACAAGCTTGAAAGTGCATTTCAAGTTCACAAAATAAAATGAAAAATGAAAAAAAGGATGGAAAAATATGAAAGAAACTTGGACAACCGCACTCCAAAATTTTTTCCTTTAATAAAATCGATCACAAAATGAACACGTCACAGGAATGCTTAGTTATAGCTAGTACTAGCTATGACTAAGCACTGAAGCTACAGTGCGAAACGTTAGCTTTTGTCCCAATTTTTGTTGTTGTGTGTTCATTTTGTGATCGATTTTAATTAAAGGAACATTTTTTGGAGTGCGGCTGTCCAAGTTTCTTTCGTATTTTTGCATTGCTATTGCATTGCCAGCACCCGTGGTTTGATTTTGGTGAGGAGGCTCTTTGATCACTACTGAGCAGTTACTCTCTTCTTCTATTTTGTCTTGGACTTTAAAAAAAAGTATGGCTTTGCATTTGCAGTGCGATTTATTGTTAACTGCACCCCAAACACGGCAAGCAAGAAACATACTTTCACGCAAAACATGCAAACCTCAAAGCTCCAAAAGGTGTCAGATTCTTTGTTGCATTTGTTATGCGTAGTTCAGCCCATAAAAATTAATTAGCTACCCTATACCTGACATTGCGCAACATAGTATGAATGAGGGTTAAAGCTCACCCACACTATTTGCACATACCTTACCAAATATTATTATGTAAAATTATCAAAAGTATTTAAAGGGTAACCTCACTTTTGTGGGGGGGAAGCAAAAAAAAATAGAATAATAACATAGCGTATACAGTTACGACACAAGTCATATTGATTGGTTTTACTTCCTCTTTATTTCCCTGTAAAGGTAAAGCATAATGAGCTACTATGCGTTATGTGTCACTTACCTGAAACCGAAGCCTGCAATGTCCCCGATGTCCCCACTGGCCTGGAAGCGTCCATCTTCAGCCTTCTTTCTCCTGTCAGGAGTAGCATGACGTCACTCCCGTACATGCGTGCGGAGCCGCCAGTCGCGACATGACCCCTCTAGAAATGGCACAGAGTGCTCTTTGTAAAGTGCGAATGCGCCGAATACATTGGCGCATGCACAGAAGACATCAGCATATGGGGACATTGTAAATACCTCCTAAACAGTGTAGGTTTAAAGCGGTGGTTCAGCCTAAATCTACTCTGTCCCATACGATCCAGCATACTGGCGTCAGCGCCAGTATGCTGATTTTTTTTTTTTTTAAATTGCTCTACTTACTGTTTAATCATTAATTTTCATTTCTATCCCCCGCGGTGGATGGCGCCGCTATAGCGCGTCACGGCTTCCGAAAATAGCCTATTTAGGCCTTGGGTATTTCCGGCGCTATACGGCGCCTGCGCACAGACCTAGGAGCTGATTGCGCAGGTGCCGTATATCTCTGAGTCCTATTTCGGCTTTTTTCCGAGGGCGTGATGCGCCATAGCCATAGGACTCGGAGATATATGGCGCCTGCGCAGTCAGCTCCTAGGTCTGTGCGCAGGCGCCGTATAGCACCGGAAATACCAGAGTCCTAAATCGGCTATTTTCGGAAGCCGTGACACGCTATAGTGGCGCCATCCACCGTGGGAGATAGAAATGAAAATTAATGATTAAACAGTAAGTAGAGCAATTAAAAAAAAAAATAGCATACTGGCGCTGACGCCAGTATGCTGGATCGGATGGGACATAGTAGATTTAGGCTGAACCACCGCTTTAAGAGATATTTCCAGCACCTACAGGTAAGCCTTAAAGCAGGGATCCTCAAACTACGGCCCTCCAGCTGCTGTGGAACTACACATCCCATGAGGCATTGTAAAACTCTGACATTCACAGACATGACTAGGCATGATGGGAATTGTAGTTCATGAACAACTGGAGGGCCATAGTTTGAAGACCCATGCCTTAAAGGGTCACTAAAGGAGATTTTTTTTTTAGCTAAATAGCTTCCTTTAACTTACTGCAGTGCTGTTTTCATGTCCTCATTGTTTGTTTTTGCTTTGATGTTGCTGTAATCCTGCTCTGATCTCCACACATCCTGGTTGTCTGTTTCCTTATAACCACAGTGTTGGGAGCTTTCTCACTGTGGTCACTAATCAAGGAGGTGTGATTACTGTGTGTAAACTGAAACTGGGTTGGTGCTGAGGGGTTTTAGACAAACCATCACTGCCCTCTAATGGCTCTCTGGCTCTGTACATCAGAGAGACAGGAAATAACAGCAACAACTAAACTAGAACTGTAGGTTGATTATATGATTGTTTTTTATCTATTTTTAATCATTTTTAAAAGGAATCAGTTAACTTTTATGTCTCTATACCCTGTAAACAGTAATTTCAGCCCAACATTTTTTTTCCTTTAGTGACCCTTTAACATAGACTTACCTGTAGGTGAAAGTGGTTGTACAGGGTGTGACTGTGAGTATAACAAGCATGCTATGCTGCATATGCAGACTGATTTCACTGTTTTTAGTATTGTGTCTCTTTAACTTCTAAGAATCCTTAAAATGTATTAAATCACTTATTAGAACTCAAACAGAAACCACACCTACAAAACACATCAATTTATTTCCATTACATATACAGTATATAAAGAAATTGCAATTTGACAAATTTATGTTGAATAAAGTAAAATGTACAAAATATAAAAATTAATTTATATACAAGGTTACAAAAATATAATTTGGCAAGTAAATACAAACATACAGATATTGTAAAGACATGACCTGTGCAGGTAGTAAAAACTCAAGCTTGAAAAAATACCATATTGTACATCATTGTAAAGTTTTTGTAGCTAAATGAGCATTGTGTATTACATTGCTATGTGAATACTGCTGAGCAGTTCTGATCTGTTCCGATTTTCTGTAGGTCTAAAAGCCCATCCCAGATTCCTGTCCCATGGCGGTGAATCATTAGTTAATTAAGCCCAGATGGGGATTACAGGCCCAAGGACTCCACCATTTTTTAACACGTTCACAGTGGTAGCTCCAGTATTTTTATTAAAGAGAACATGTGCTTTATCCATAAAGTCTTATCTTCCCCTTCTCATCTTTATTCCCCTTCTGCAAGTTGGAGATTTCTCAAGACAAAAGACTCTCTCCCCATCTGCACGTGACAGCTGGCCAGGAAATAGAGTCACGTTACCCTGTACAGGCTCCTGCCAGTTGTATGGAGTAGTATGGGAAGGTGAGTGGAGGTTGCTGGGAAGGGGGATGTGAAATGTCCCTTTTACTTTGTCCTGATTGGGAAAAGCACAGGTTCCCTATACGCTACCCATACACATTAGATCACTATTTTCTGATTATGCTAATTTTGACAGAATTATCTGATACTTTATGTCTGCTAAAGACACAGACATTTTCATTCCAGTAATATGAGCAGTGAAGTTTATGTAACACGTTGGCCAGTAAAAGATCACAGAACCTGTTTTAGAATCCATGTTAGAAGAAGTGACATTTGTTCAAGTCCTATTTAGGCCTTGTTCACACAGGCTAGAGCTGCACAATTAATCGTTAAGAATCAAGACTGCATTTTTTTTCCCTTCACGATCTTAACAAAGCATTTTTCCGATTTTTATGCAGAGAATCCTCTGCTCAAGCGGTCAGCTGTCAAAAACCAAACCAAAAAACAGACAGCCTGCCAAGTATCACAACATTCCTAAGCCACTGAGCTAACTATAAACATTGTAACATTTTGTTCTTTAGATCAAAGGAATTAACTTCTGTCTATAAATGAGGGCAGTTTAACCACTTAAAAACTAAACCTTTTTCTGATACTTGTTGCTTGAAAATTACTTAAAACCCACAAACATTTTATATATTTTTTTAGCAGAGCCTAGAAAATAAATTGGTGGTTGTTGCAATATTTGATCACACTGTATTTGTTCAGCGGTCTTTCAAATGCAATTTTTTGGGAAAAAAATACACTTTAATGAACAAAATAAAAACTAAACAGTAAAGTTAGCCCAATTATTTTGTATAATGTGAAAGATGATGTTACGCTGTGCAAATCGTGATCTTTATTCTAAGCAAAACAATTGTGATTCTCATTTTGGCCAGAATCGTGGAGGTCTAAGAAAGGCTATAGCTTGTATTAGCCTAGGTTCACACTAGCGGGGCTGAATAAACATGCGTTTTTCAGCATTTTTGCAGTGCATTTTGATGCCTTTTCAAGCTTGTAGACTGGTTGTCCAGCACAAAACCCTGCCAAAAATGCATCATAAGCATCATAAGCAAATGTACAGTACATGTGTTTTTCCTATGCTGCCATGGAGCCAAAAAAAGCCATTTTGCTGCACCAAAATAAGTACCTGCACCATTTCAAAAATGTCACTGCACCATGTTGCATTAATATCAATAGGCACAGTGGAAGACAGGACTTGTAGTCGGTTCATTCACAGATTTCTGTAAACGAATGACATGACTGTGTGAGAGGAGTTTTCACTGAACCAAACAAAGAAACGTCAGGATGGCTGGTGGTATGAGATATTCTGTGGTGTGTGAACCCAGAAGTGCTCAGCTCTGAGCACTTTCAGGTTCAGAGCTTAATGAAGCTGCTTTGCTGTTTCCTCTATGAGTTGCCGAAGTGCAGAAAAGACATTGGGGTCCAAAAGATCATTCTATATTTTATATAAAAATTAATATTTTGCTGTGCATGTGTGCACACAAATTTATTCAAGTGTATTTTTAACTGAAAATAAAATTTTGGGGGGTAAGTAATCTTTAGGACTGAAATGTGCATTTTAAATTTTTTGCTAAAAACTTGCTAAAAATTTTACATTTAATTTGGCAGCAAAAGGTACCCACCGGTTTGGGAATGTTAAACCCAGGTCTTAATGGGAGTTATTTGTTATTAGTTATTTGTAAAGCTTATTAAAAGCCTGCAGAAGCCTACTAATACCTAGAAGCTTCACACAATCTTGCTCTACCCAACGCTCTTTCGCAAGCTGAAGCTCTTGTGAACAAGGTCTAATTGAGCACATTGTTTTTTTGTAACTGGCCTGTAGCACACAGCTTATACGTATGATTACACAACATATATATATACTTAACTTTTAGCACTGAAGAGACTTAACACATGGCTGTCAACAATCCATGAAGGTTGTAAACAACAGACAAACTTGTAATCTACAATATCACAGAAAGATTTTTTGGGGGTAAGATACATAAATGTTCTTCAAAATTAATGCTAATGTCTCATTGATACAAAAATATATTCATTGTAAACATTATATATTACGTTCACACATATATAGCACATGTGTGTGTATATATATATATATATATATATATATATATATATATATATATATATATATATATATATGTGTGTATTGTACAGTATATTATGCTGCGAATTCTGTAAATGCATTGATTATTTCACAATTTGTAAAAAAATATTTTGGTTTAATTTTATAACATTAAAATGCTACTTAAAAGGAGCCTGTCTCAAAGAACCCAGGTATACACAGACATTTTTTGGGGTTAATTTACTAAAGGAACTTTGGAAAGTGGATATTCACATACCATAGTGAATATTATAAAGCTGCGTCACTATGGCTATATCACTTAGATTACACCCATTTATATAAAAAAGGGGAGATTTTGATTGCAAATGATTTGGTAACTACAATGAATGCTGATTAACAAATTAAATATTTAATTTGTTAAAGTGTATGTCTAGGCAAAAAAATAAAAATTCAATATACCCCTTTAAAACATGCACCCGTTGCCAAGTTTGGCCACTTTAAAAACACTTCCGAGTGCAGAAAAATATCTGTTGATCTTGGCAGAAATCCTGTGAGTTCCTAACTGCAGTTTATGCAGACAACTCTGCCACTGCTATATCAAAATCTCAAGCAGTGTTGCAAGCCATGCTCTGTTCTTTCCTGCTAGACCAGTGGTTCTCAACTTTTCTAGTGCTGTGGCCCCTTGATAAAATTTCTCAAGTTGAGGGGACCCCCAACAGTAAAATTATTTTCGAAGTGTGGGCTGTTAGCAGCCAAGGCAAGACAAGTAATTTGCACCCCCAACCCATGGACATTTAGCGCTCCCTGAGCCTCTTACACTTTGAACAGTATTAAAAACCTCATATGGTACATTTTAGGATGTACCTCTCTTTCTCTTTCTTCTACTTTCTTTCCCTTTTATCTCTCTCTATCCCAATTTCTTGTTTTCCCTTCTTCTTTCCCATCTTTCTTGTTCTTTCTCTTATTCTCTCTCCCTTTTTCTTTCTTCCTCCCCCTCTTTTCCTCTCCCTTCCATGTACTCTCTTTTTTTTTATTCCTTGTCTAAAGCCTTGTACACACGCTCGGTTTACTTGGCAAGAACCAGCAAGAAAACTGCTGGCAGAGCTTTCTTGGCAAGTAAACCGAGCGTGTGTACAAGGCTTTCAGGTTTCTCGACAAGAAAGCTGCCCAGAATTTAGACGAGAAAAATAGAGAATACGTTCTCTTCTTTCTCGTCGTGAGATTCTCGGCAGTTTTCCTGCCGAGAAACCCGAGTGTGTGTACACTTATTTGGTCGCCGTGGAAACCAGTGCATGCTCAAAATGGCTTTAACGCATGTGCGGTAGCTTCCTAGGCATAGGTAGGGTGCAGCAAAATGGCGGCGACGGCATCGAATGTGACGAGCACATGCTCATCATACGGGATGACATCACCGTGTTCTTGCCTTTCAAGAGAACCGCAGTTCTTTTGAAAGGAGAGTCTGTACACTCGGGCAGCAAGAGATTCTTGACAAGAATCTCATCGGGAAAAACAATGTTTTTTTTCCTGAGGAGATTCTTGCCCGTGTGTACAGGGCTTTACTCCTTGGTGGGGGGAATAAGATGAGTAGCAGTGCTGGTGGGGGGGTGGGATGAGTGGCAGTGCTGGGGAGAGTTCTGATCAGCCAAGTTAGGTGCTCTTGATCAAGGTCATCTGCTAATCTGAGAACTGTAGTGGGGACTTTTAATGGCAACTATAAATCACAGGTAGTGTTACCCACTGTGTCTCTGACTTTGTAGTGTCTCGTAGCACTGACACCTATGCTGAAGTCAAGAGATAGGGTCTTCTCCAGCCCCTCCCATCTTGCAATCCTCACCAGTCAGCGGACATCCAGTCTTTGACCTCCAGCCATGCCGTGAACTGAATAGGCGGCTGCAAAGAGGATGAGTGGGTAGCTTTGGGCTCCAGGAACAGCCCAGCTGGGAGGCCACAGGCTCCAGGGACAGCCCTGCTAGGCAGCCGCAAAAAGGCTGGGAGAGTGGTGCCTGCTTCAGGAACAGCCCAGGATTTGGTGACCCCCGGCAAATCATCATTTGACCCCCGAGGGGTCCTGACCCCAGGTTAAGAACTACTGTGCTAGACCATAGAGCAATTTTGCAATTCGGCACTGCGTCGCTTTAACAGACAATTGCGTGGTCGTGCGATGTGGGTCCCAAACAAAATTGGCGTCCTTTTTTCCCCACAAATAGCGCTTTCTTTTGGTGGTATTTGATCACCTCTGCGGTTTTTATTTTTTGCGCTATAAACAAAAATAGAGCGACAATTTTGAAAAAAATTCAATATTTTTTTACTTTTTGCTATAACAAATATCCCCCAAAAATATATATAATTTTTTTTTTTTCCCTCAGTTTAGGCCGATACGTATTCTTCTACCTATTTTTGGTAAAAAGAATCGCAATAAGCGTTTACAAAATAGGGGATAGTTTTATTGCATTGTTATTATTATTTTTTTTACTGCTAATGGCAGCGATCAGCCATTTTTTTCGTGACTGCGACATTATGGCGGACACTTCGGCCAATTTTGACACATTTTTGGGACCATTCTCATTTTCACAGCAAAAAATGCATTTCAAATGCATTGTTTTTTGTGAAAATGCCAGTGCAGTTTGGGAGTTAACCACAAGGGGGCGCTGAAGGGGTTATGTGTGACCTAATGTGTGTTTACAACTGTAGGGGGGTGTGGCTGTAGGTGTGACGTCATCGATTGTGTATCCCTATAAAAGGGATCACACGATCGATGACGCCGCCACAGTGAAGAACGGGGAAGCCGTGTTTACACACGGCTCTCCCGGTTCTTCAGCTCCGGGGACCGATCATGGGACTCCAGTGGCGATCAGGTCCACGAGTCCCAGAGCTTCGGACCGGGTCACGGGAATGTGCCGCGGGCACGTGGTCGCGACCCACGGCTGGGTACTAGCACAGGACGTACCTGTACGTGCATGTGCCCAGCCATGCCATTCTGCCGACGTATATGTGCAGGAGGCGGTCCTTAAGTGGTTAACATAAGGTGAGGTGTTCTGTAGTCTAGCAAAGGAGAAGAGGCAGGACTAATAACACTGCTTGGGATTTCTGTGCAGCAGAGGCAACATGCTATCAGCTCAAATAGGACACTTCGGGGTTGATTTACTAAAGGCAAGTAGACTGTGCACTTTGCAAAATGCAGTTGCCCTCTGCAAGTGCACTTGCTCCAGAGCTTAGTAAATGAGGTAAGGCTTCACTTTGCAAAGAGTACCTAATAACCTGCAAGAAAATGTAAAAAAAAAGCAGCATTTTAGCTTGCACATGATTGGATGATGGAAATCAGCAAAGCTTCTCTCATTTACTAAGCTCTGGAGCAAATGCACTTGCAAAGTGCACAGTCTTTTTACCGTTAGTAAATCAACCCCAACAAGTTCCCTTGATCTGGCAGATCAAGATGTATTTTCTGTACTTGAAGTGTTTTTAAAGTGACAAAACATAGGGAAATACATCTATTATGTACTGCACTGGGATTTTTTTTTCGCCTAGACATACAACTGAGAACAGTCTCTACTTCTGTAAACCAACCTCACTGACTGTAGCAATGTTACCTCCAACGCAAAAGATTCTTTTAAATATTTTTAGGTTTCTGGATCTTTCTGGTGATTATGAACTTTAGGTTCTGCGTTCTCTAGTAATTAATTTACTTTAATACATATTGATGTGTTTGTGGGGGAAGAAACAGATCTGAGCTTGTATCTTGAGTGTAGGTGTGATAATGAATGCTTGAACCCAATTAGTTGCTCTGGGCAATGGAGACATTTCTCTTTACCAGATTGTATGAATCTTCTTTACCATTAATTTAGGGCTTGAAGCTGCATATGAAAATATGAACATTTTAGACACATATGTGAAAGGTCAGCACAGACTTTTACTGCATGTGCATACCAACATTTGTTCAGCAATGTAAGCTTTCTTACACCATAAGCCTAAAACCCAGCTGCGTCTCTTTTAGATGTGCTACTATGCCTGTATGCTTAGCCCTTTAGGTGGCATGGACAATAGAGTTGGACAGGGCCACTCTCATGTATCTTTGCCAGCTGTTGGGCCACTGCTTGTGTATAGCCTGGGGCTTAGACAATGGAGTTGGACAGGGCCACTCTCAGATATCTCTTCCAGATGTTGGGCCCCTTCTTGTGTATAGCCTGTGGCTTAGACAATGGAGTTAGTCAGGGCCACTCTCAGGTATCTTTGCCAGCTGTTGGGCTCCTTCTTGTGTATAGCCTCTGGCTTAGACAATGCAGTTGGACAGGGCCACTCTCACGTATCTCTTCCAGGTGTTGGGCCCCGTCTTGTGTATAGCCTGTGGCTTAGACAATGGAGTTGGACAGGGCCACTCTCAGGTATCTCTTCCAGGTGTTGGGCCCCTTCTTGTGTATAGCCTGTGGCTTAGACAATGGAGTTGTACAGGGCCACTCTCAGGTATCTTTGACAGCTGTTGGGCTTTTGCATGTGTATAGCCTGTGGCTTAGTACATGAAAGAACTTATAAATTTATCAGTTGTGCGTTATGTGACAAATGTAATGTGAAATGATAGTGAATGTGTATGTGACACATACACCAACATTGCACAAATGGCTTGTGATGTTGGAATAAAACTCTTTCTGTTGCAATAACATGAAAATACTGACCTTATTATATAACATGCTGATGCATGAAATACTGCAACTGTGTGTATAACAATTCTTTATAATTACAAGGGAAATCGTGTAAAAACACGGTATATAAAATCTCCAGCTATATGATATTATAATCTAGATTATTCCATAAACTAAAAGAGAACAAGCAAAAGCTATAAGGAATAACAATAATTCAGTGTTTATCTCTCACTGATTTTAGATCAATAAACTGAAATCCCTATGCTACCAAACTTTGCACATTATCACTGCTGTTTGTATTGCTTTTAAAAATCCTATGTAGGCACCATTCTATGAAGTGCTGCATTTTACAATATTATCCTGGAGCAACCCAAGTCTCTTCACTGATCCTATTTGAGGTACCCGTCAACTAAATGAAGCACATTTATGTGAACCGGCATATAGTAAACACAGTAAGATGATAGAACATATCCTCTGTGTTGCAATCATTGTTAATGCTATTGGAGTGCTCTGACATACTTTTAGGGTAGTGAAGAGAATTGGCATTGCCAATGTGATAGATTGCCTGATCAGCCTATCATCAGGGTCTATAACCCAGGTTTTCAATTTACTCAGAATTAGAAGTCCAGCTTTGGAAGGTTGTAACAGTTTGATGAAGAGTATTATCATGAAAGATTGTAAGCTCCCACAAGCAAAGCCCCCCTACCTAGAATTGTATTCTAACGGTACTGTCTCCCTTTATTCTGTAGAGCGCTTCACAAACTGTTGGTGCTATATAAATCTTGGATGATACTAATATATATTACAATATAATTATATTATACTGGAGTCTGACACTATTATGTTTTGTATGCACTGGGCAGTGGAGTGGAGTGCAGTAAGTGGTTAGCACTTCCGCCTAGCAGGACTAGGATTGAAAGAAAGTTACCGCTCCAGGTCGATTGTGTTAGGATGGTCAGTATGGTCTCAGGAGATCAAGGGTGCTGGCAATGCACAAGGCAACAAATGGAAAAAAAAATATGGATAGCCGCACTCCAAAAAACCTTGATGGTTGTCTTTATTTAAAAAAGGAAAAATGCACTACAAGTCACAGCACACTACATGGGAGTAAAACAGCTGACGTGTTTCGCACTATAAATGCACTCATTTATAGTGCGAAACATGTCAGCTGTTTCACTCCTGTGTTGTGTGCTGTGACTTGTAGTGCATTTTTCCTTTTTTTTTTTAAAAGACAACCATCAAGGTTTTTTGGAGTGCGGCTATCCATATTTTCTTTTCCATTTGTTAGCAGGACTAGGATTGTCGGTTTAAATCCCAACCACAGCACTACCTCCCTGGAGTTTGCATGTTCTTCCTGTGCCTGTGTGGGTTTCCTCCCACACTCCAAAGACATTCTGGTAGGCTATTTTTCTCCCCTCTAAATTGGCTCTAGTATGTAAATTAGAACTTTGATCGTAAGCTCCTTTAGGGCAGGGAATGATATGAATGTTTTTTATCCAGTACACTTTAACTGATAGAACTCTGTCATGACACTTCATCAGGTGAGACCAGAATAATACAGTATTGCAAGTTTATTGGCGTATAACACTCACTTTTTTACCCTGAAAATAGAGGGCAAACTGTTATAAGCAGGGGGCTGTGGTAATTTTTTTCCCTGAAACTTCCCTCTTAAAGTTAGGGTGCGTGTTATACGCCTGTGCGTGTTATACACCGATAAATACGGTAATATACTAAAATGAGGTAAGGTGAAGTAAAACATCCCATCATGCACCAAAGGCTTCTATTTTCTAAATTCACTAGCACGTGACTGGATATTTAATAAATGATTGCTACAGCAAAGAAGCTTAAATTCAGCTTGACACGTGAACTAAAGGGCCTAACGATGGCAGAAAGATATTACTCTCATGTGCCATATATATACTGTATATATTTATGTCATGCTAATAGAATTGCTGATAAATATTAGTAGATCATATTAGTGGCCTCTGTTTGATCAGGCGAAATTCATCATGCAAGTGCAATAACCACTATCAACTGGTCAGCAACCATCTTTCGCTTGTATGACTGCAACTGATCAAAAGCAAATTCGGATTTGTTGCTGTGGGTTGCTACACCACTTTGCTTTGTGAATTGAAGTTTTACTGTATGCTGTGACGACTCCAAGCTATGCAGCCATTTTTAGTGCAGAAGTTTACAATATTCTTAAATAAGTGCTGCTTAAAAGCTCTAGTTCAATAATTTTGTGTGCTTTTTCTTGGTATAAAACTGTGCTACTGGACATAATTATCATATCGTCCCAGCTAAAAAGTGCTTTATACACTAGGATTTGCTACGCTTAAGCTGGCCATACATTCATATTCTATGGACTGAAAACTCTGATTCCCCGTACACATGATCACTTTTCGGCATGAAAAAAAACGTTGTTTTTCAGCATGTAGAAAAAACAAAGTTTTTCCAACTTCATCATTAAAAACGATGTTGCCCACACAACGGCAACAGCACTCTAAAGGGGAAGTTCCATTCAAGCTCCCGTCTCATAATTTGCTTCTGAGCATGCACGGGTTTAAAACTGCGTTTTTAACGCCGTTTTAGCCCAAACAACATTTTTTAATTAAATAAAAAAATGCAGCATGCTCAAATTTTTTTTTTGTCATTTTTCAGAAGATGAAAAACGATGTGAAGCCCACACACGATCATTTTAAATGACGTTTTTAAAAACGTATTTTTTTTTCATGCCGAAAAGTGATCGTGTGTACGTGGCATCAGATTCCTCCATCCAAGCTATACAGCACAGACAAATGAATCTCCGACTGCAGCTATTGTATTTTGACAGCCAGGGCTGTCCAAAAACTCAAACATTGGTTGCAGCCACTGTTCAGTCAATTGAACTAACAACTTTTGTGGAATGTCACAAATCAGCCGGTTCCTTAGGAATTTCGCATAGTGTATCACCAGCTTTATACAAAACATTTACCAAGGGCAGGGCCAGCATGTTTTTTTTTTTCCACACAGCTTTCTGCATGAAATGATTGTATTGTTCTAGGTACATTACATAATTATATTATGTTAAATACATTAGAATAGATCCTCATATTGTCAAACAAATCTCTTAAAGAGTCTTTTATAAAAGTGGCCAGTTTGTTACATACAATAACTATTTGTGAACACATGGATTGGGAGAGCTGTGCACCCACTAATTAGGTACGAAGCATTGTCCATGTTACTGCTCATTAGGAGGCAACTTGAAATTTTCTTCTCGCATTTGGTGCATTCCTCTGAAATGATTTTGGTTGATACTGGGAACCTTAATGGAAAAACCAAAACATATAAATTTATATTTTTTATAATCATTCGTAATCATAGAAATTATTTAATGGAGGCATTGGCTGTTTAGAAAATGAATTGTTACCCATGCACATACATGTTCTGGTGATAGGTTCAGCTTATAGTATATTGTGAAGGGGATGAGCTAAACCCAACTCGTCCCATCCGGATGGACCTAAAGACCTATTGTTTGATCTCTTGTTGAAAGTAAAAAAGTAAATTATTGTTACTTCTAGATATAACGCGACACTCTCCAGCATGGTTGTTAAAGCCTAAGGCCTCGTACACACGATCGGACATATCCGATGAAAACGGTCCGCGGACCATTTCCATCGGATATGTCCGATCGGGAGTTTGATCCGATGGCGTGTACACACCATCGGATCAAATTCCCCGCCGCCGGACGGCGCGGTGACGTGGCGGTGACGCGGCGGTGACGTTGACGCCGCCACGTCACCGCCACGTCACCGCACCAGGAAGTTAAACACTTCCGCGCATGCGCCGAATCCATGCGGCGGCGCGGCGGCGGTGGGGGACGACATGTCTGCTGGTAAGTGTACTAACCAGCAGACATGTCGGGCGGACAGATTCCCACCGGATAGATTTCAAAGCATGCTTTGAAATCTGTCGGGTGGAGAAATCTGTCCGCTAGCCCATACACACGAGCGGAGATGTCTGCTGAAACGGTCCATCGGACCGTTTTCAGCGGACATATCCCCTCGTGTATACGAGGCCTCAGTGATGCCGCGTACACACAACCGTTTTTCAGGTTCTAAAAAATTACGTTTTTCTAGAAAAAACAACTTTTTATTCAACCCGATCATTAAAACTACCTTGCCTACACACGATCGTGAAAAAAAAAAAGCTCTAACAAGCGCTCCTGTCTCATAACTTGCTTCTGAGCATGCATGGATTTTTACTGAACAATACTGGACTATACTGAACTTGTAGCACACCTTTGCTCCCACTAGAACTATTTATAGATAGCAGATAAGAAATGGTTATCAATAAAGTATGACTGTTATCAATCTAGCCTAGAAGGAAGGCTCAACGGGTTTAAGTCTATACTGATAAATAATAGTACAAAAATCTGTTTAAGGCCTCTTGCACACAGCTGTAAAAATGAGCGTATGGGCGTACAGTATAAAATAAGTTTGTTGTTGTGATGCCCCTAAGCCACAGCTGCAGCATATTTTAGCCCTAAGGACACAGCATTTTAAGTTTTAAAATGATGCCCAAAAACGTGCCAGCAGTTACAAGAGCACAGTGCTTTCTGTAATTCAGCCCTATGGATTAAAATATGCTATAGCTGAGGCACCCAGGCCACATACAAGAAAAGACTAAAAGAGATAGATATTCATTTGAAAAACATATACAGGAAAATCTCTTTTTAAAATGATTTTCTGTTTAGATTTATTTTTAGTTATATAGTTTTAGTATTTATATTTTAGGTAACAACAAATTTAAAAATTTTAAGGGACGCAACATTTGGAGGAATAAAGAATAGAACATGACAATATACAGTTCTTAAAAAAAAAATTAAAAGTAAACTGGGTCTAGAAAGGAGTCATCATAAGCACCAGGGTGTACAGCGGTCAGTTAAAAATGTTATAGATGGAAAGGGGGGAGGCCTTAACTACCAGGTTTTAATGGATATTTCCAAGTAAGTGGAGGATACCTTATCAATTGGAGGGTCATTATTTCAGCAATTTAGTTTGATAGCACTGGGCATATTAGAAACACTTCATTATAGACTGTTGTGTACCAACCGATAGGGTTTGGACAAATGATTTCTAAACGTCCTAAAAATATTTGATTCATGATTCTCTGCTTAACCTCCATGCCCGTATTCCTGAGTGGGGCTCAGGGTGAAATTTCAGTACCATTAGCGGTAACCCCGAGCCCCACTCGGAGTTGCATCGCTGGATCCTGAAAGGGGTTACCTTCCTTGTCCCCAGGATCCCGCAATGTACTCCAGCTGTGTACGGCGGCTGGATCTTCCGCCCGATGCACTGTGTGTTGCGACTCCCGTTCCCTGCGAGCGTCGCGATGCAGGGGGGTGAAACCGGCGGCAAATTCAAATAGTATAAAACACAACACACACACTATACATTGTAATCCTATTGGATTACATTACCAAATCACGTAAATTGACCTTAGTTTGCCCCCAGTGCTTTGTCCAGTGCCCTTGCCTGCACTTTTACTGTACTTTCTGCCTGGAAACTGCAGAAAGACCATGGCATCAAAAAAGCGCGCCTCTACAGTACCTGTCACCGCGAATGTGTTTCCAGCACGACAGCATCGCGCTGATTCTCGGCGACAGGATGCCGACATCTCGCACTCGCTGGAATAGACAAAGCACATTCCAGCGAGCGCGTCATAGAAGCGACGGGGATCCAACTTGGATTCCCGCCAAATCTACACGCGGCGTTTAGTATGTATCATGAGGGGGAACTCAATGCCGGATTTTTAAATAAAAATCCGGCATGGGTTCCCCCCCAGGGGACATACCAGGCCCTTAGGTCTGCTATGGATTGTAAGGAGAACCCCCCCTACGCCGAAAAAAAACGGTGTGGGGGTTCCCCCACAATCCATACCAGACCCGTATCCAAAGCACGCCGTCCGGCCAGTCAGGAAAGGAGTGGGGGCAAGCGAGCGCCCCCTCTCCTGAGCCATACAAGGCAGCATGCCCTCAACATGGGGGGGTCAGGTGCTCTGGGGCAGGGGGGCGCACTGCGGCCTCCCCACCCCAGAGCACCCTGTCCCCATGTTGATGAGGACAGGGCCTCTTCCTGACAACCCTGGCCGTTGGTTGTCGGGGTCTGAGGGAGGGCGGCTTATCGGAATCTGGGAGCCCCCTTTAATAAGGGGGCCCCCAGATACCGCCCCCACCCTAGGTGAATGAATATGGGGCACATCGTACCCCTACCCATTCACCTGGAGGCAAAGTGTAAACACAAAATAAACAACACAGGGTTTTTAAAGTATTTTATTAGACAGCTCCGGACGGCCCCCCCTGTCTTCTTTAGCTCTTTTACCAGGGGGGGCCTTCTCCCGCTCTCCGGGGGTTTTCTTTCGCTCGCCGGGGGTCTTCTCCGCTCTCCGGGGGGTCTTCTCCGCTCTCCGGGGGGTCTTCTCCGCTCTCCGGGGGGTCTTCTCCCACTCTCCGCTCTTGACTCGGTGCTCTCCAGTGCCTTCTTCTTCTTCAGGACTGGCCACCCCTATCTTCGTGTTAGCTCAATTACTAGCGGCGGCCATCCGCTCTTCTGTCACATCTTCTTCTTCTCTTCTCTTCTCCAGATGTTGACTCGATGCTTCCTCCCGCTGTTATGACGGATGCGTGGCTCCCAGCGACTTATATAGGCCTATCTTGTGACGTCGCAGTTTCATCATGCTCTGGTACCTACCCACGTGTTACCTACCCATGTGGTACCTACCGGAGCATAATGGGACTGCAACGTCACAAGATAGGCCTATATAAGACGCTGGGAGCCGCACGCCCAGCATAACAGTGGGAGGAAGCGTTGAGTCAACATCTGGAGAAGAGAAGAAGAGAAGAAGAAGACGTGACAGAAGAGCGGATGGCCGCCGCTAGTAATTGAGCTAACACGAAGATAGCGGCGGCCAGTCCTGAAGGAGAAGAAGGCACCGGAGAGCGCCGAGTCAAGAGTGGAGAGCGGGAGAAGACCCCGAAGAGCGGAGAAGACCCCCCGGAGAGCCGAGAAGACCCCCTGGAAAGCGGGAGAAGACCCCAGGGAGAGCGGAGAAGACCCCCCGGAGAGCAGAGAGACTCCCGGAGAGCGGGATAAGGCCCCCCTGGTAAAAGAGCTAAAGAAGACAGGGGGGGCCGTCCGGAGCTGTCTAATAAAATACTTTAAAAACCCTGCGTTGTTTATTTTGTGTTTACACTTTGCCTCCAGGTGAATGGGTAGGGGTACGATGTACCCCATATTCATTCACCTAGGGTGGGGGGCCGGATATTAAAGGGGGCTCCCAGATTCCGATAAGCCGCCCGCCCGCAGACTCCGACAACCAACGGCCAGGGTTGTCGGGAAGAGGCCCTGTCCTTATCAACATGGGGACAGGGTGCTGCGGGCCCCCCCACCCCAGAGCACCTGACCCCCCCATGTTGAGGGCATGCTGCCTGGTACGGCTCAGGGAGGGGGGCGCTCACTAGCCCCCACTCCTTTCCTGACTGGCCGGGCGGCATGCTTTGCATACGGGTCTGGTATGGATTGGATTGTGGGGGATTGGATTTCCCCCACGCCGAGAAAGGGAGCGAGATTGACACAATATCGCGGTCACCTACTGTACCTCAAAAGCGGTTTATGACCTGCTGGAAAACAGCGATAGTGATACAGAATCGCTTGCAGAATTGAGTGATAGCAATTTGTGGGGAAATTCGTCATCAGACATGGAAAGCGATTCCATCGATGATCCTGCTCAGTGATGTGCGGACTGTGTGCTCTATTGACTGCGGTACAGATCACGTAGTGCCCCCAAGATTCCCATTTACTGGAGCACCTGGTATCAAAGTGGATGTTGAAGATGTCAAGCCCTTGGCATACCTTTTTTTGACCGATGAGGTTATTGAAAAAATTGTTACGGAGACAAATCGGTACCATGAGCAACAAGCTGCTACACATTTCTGAGGTTTTCAAGGCGCACAAAGTGGGACCCAGTGACCAAAGAAGAAATGTTATAAATTTCTGGGCCTAATAATTCTTCAGGGAGTGGTGGGGAAACCCCTACAGAAGTGGTATTGGACAACCAATAAATTACTAGTTACTCCATTCTTACTAGTTACTCCATTTCAATTTTCCCTGATAAGCATTTGCATTTGCACTTTGAAAATAATGAAGAATTTGATGAGTTCTCATCCAGCACCAAAATTTAGAAAGATTTGGGAGGTATATCAAATTATTCAGAAAAAATTCCAGCAGAGCTATGTACCAGATAGAGACATCAGTATCAGCAAAAGTCTAATGGCCTACAAAGGTAAGACAATATATGACATCAAAAAGAGCACGATTTGGCATAAAATTATGCATGCTATGTGAATCGAGCACTGGTTACATATGAAATTCGGTCTTATACACTGGAAAAGAAACTAAATTTAACGAAAGGTTTAGTAACATCTTCAGTTCTTACTTTGATTGAGCCATTGCGAAATTAGGGCTATTGTGTAAGTACATACAATTTTTACACTTCTAAACTCTATGAGTTCCTTCTACAGAACAAGACGGGTGCCTATGGGGCCTGTTAGAGCTAACCGTTGTGATATGCCGCCAATCTTTGGCAATAAAAAGCTCAAGTCAGGAGAAATAGTTGCCTGGCAGAAAGGCAAAATTATGGCACTGAGATGGCGAGACAAAAAAGGTGTGTGTCTAATGAGTACTATTCATAACACCTCCACTGTCATGGTACACACAAAAGGTGAAAAAGACATAATGAAACCACAAGTCGTGATAGACTACAACAACACCATGGGAGGTGTTGACAGAGCTGACCAGGCAATGACATTTTATCCAGCAATGAGAAAACAAAAAAAAAATATTACAAGAAAATCTTCAGGCATCTTCTTGAACAGTGCTTGTGGAATGCCTTCATTTTGCTAAAAAAAAGTGTGACAAGCCTGTGGTTCATGTGGACTTTGTTTAGAAAGTTGCCGACCTGATATTTCTGAAGCACCGAACACCAACGGCTGTGAATAGAGCTGGACGTCGTGCTGCTGGCGTTGTCAACCCGGAACGCCTGACTGGTCGTCACTTTATGGACCAACGGAAAATAAGTCTGCACCCACAAGGATGTGTGTGGTTTGTTGCTCTAAGTGTGATGACACTGGAAGGAAAATCAGAAAAGAAACCAGGTTCTATTGTCCTGATTGTGACGTCAGACTTTGTGCTGTCCCATGTTTCAAAATGTACCATACCCGGGATGTTTACGGAAGCAATATGACTAGTAATATTGCATCCTTGTTTGGCCAAAAAAAATTCAGTGTTTTTGATTATATTATTGAATAAATGTATTGGATAAAAAGTATTATTATTATTATTATATTATTATTTGTTATTATTTATAGTTATTTATTATATTATAATTTATGATTTTGTGTTTCAAACTTTATCATACCCGCCTACAATATAAAAATGTCCATGCAAAATAATTAATATACCGCTTTCAGCATCAAAAATCTGACATAATCATACCACTAGGGGGGTTAAGGAGGCCCCCATCCAGTCTGTTTTAGTTTTTTTTTTTTTTTTTTTAACATTGTCATGTTTATTATTCTTTGCGGTCTGCATTTTAGGTTGTTTTGTGTTCTTTTTTGGTTTTGAGATCCACGCTGTTAATAGTTGTTGATGTAGAATATTGTGGTTTTTATTATTGTGTTTTGTATTCTTGAAGGTGGAGTGTTCGATGGATTTGATTATTTGTATTTTGATTTGTTACCTGGGTTTTATGGAAATAAATAGTGAATACAGGCATACCCCGCTTTAAGTACACTCAATTTACGTATACTCGTGAGTACGGATATACCCGCAAGTGTATGAAAAGGTGTCTCTCAAGATAAAGTTGCAGCTGAGTAATACGTGCACGGATAGTTCAGATTCTCCACTACTTGGAAATGCACTCCCTGGGTTGAGAGGAAGCAGAGGGTTTAAGAGCTTACCCTCTATTATGGGGTAAAGGGGGGATACAAAAAGTTGACTTTACAGTTTAACGGGAAATAATGGAGGATAATCAATAATAGGACAATCTATAAGGGTGCAAAGAAAGAATACAAAAAGGTGGAAGATATTACAATATACTAACTAGAGTATAAAAGAGAGATACCAAAAGGTGGAGGACCTTACACTACCTATGCTAGGTTCACACCTATGTGGTTAAAGCGGAGTTCCACCCTTAAAACCACTTGGTTTCATCCCATCCAGCATACTGGCGTCAGCGCCAGTATGCTGTTTTTTTTTTTTTTTTTAATGCATGTACTTACTTTATAATCATTTAATTTCGTGCGCACCACGGTATGTCGCCGCTATAAGGCGTCACGCCTTCCGGAAACAGCCGATTAGCGTTCGGCTATTCTCGGCGCCTGCGCACAGACCCAGGAGCTGACTGCGCAGGCGCCGTAAATAGCCGGTCCTAGTTCGGGTTTTTTCGGAGGGCGTGACGCGGCTATATACGGCGCCTGCGCAGTCAGCTCCTGGGTCTGTGCGCAGGCGCCGAGAAGAGCCGAACGCTAATCGGCTGTTTCCGGAAGGCGTGACGCCTTATAGCGGCGACATAAGGTGGTGCGCACGAAATTAAATGATTTATTATAAAGTAAGTACATGCATTAAAAAAAAAAAAAAAAAAACAGCATACTGGCGCTAACGCCAGTAGGCTGGATGGGATGAAACCAAGTGGTTTTAAGGGTGGAACTCCGCTTTAAGTGTTCGATGGATTTGTTTGTATTTTGATTTGTTTCCTGGGTTTTATGGCTTTGGCATTAAGTAATATTATACTGTATTGCATAAGATAGGATCTTACTTGTTAGGAAAGCTTGTCCTGTCCATGTATGATTAGCAAAATCCAAAGGAGTAAAAGATCTTCTATGAGATGTCTCTGACTGTAATAAAAATACGTTATGCATTAACAATATGTTAAATTGCTAGACTCCAGATAGATATAAAAACACCAACTAATGCAGTTTTATGTTTATCAAAAATATAAGTGTATTTTTAAATGAAACTAGTTTAAATGCCTGATATTCATTTTTTATCAGTCTCTTCTAATCTGTTATACAGCTGCACTCAGATTGGAATAGAGATGGAGAGCTTTAGTGCCATTGAGCTGTACTGCAATGCATATACTGTACAGTAAGCTGACAAAAGTAGGGTACAGAGTGAACAGGATGACTTGTCAATATGCTGCTACTGTTCCTTCATGTCCAATAACAACTGTGGGAAAGAAAATTACCTAACTTAGTTGCTTAACTGCAATAATGAATAGTCAGGTCACCAACATTGCTGTCTAATAGAATGTGTATTTTTCAAAACAGGATGGAGAGAACTACATATTTTTTCGCTGGTAAAATAACTCTCATATATGTATTTCTATTCTGTGTTTAGCTATCTGTCTGGAGTTTATCTTAAGAGCCCATTCACACAGGGACGGTACAACTTTGGGGGCAACTCGGCAAGGCAACCTGAAGATGACTTCAGAGGCGACTTGCAAAATGACTTCTGTATAAAAGTCAATGCAAGTCGCCCCGAGTCTCCCCCAAAGTCGTGCAAGAACCTTGCGACTTGCATCGCTCCTATTAGAACGGTTCTATTGAACAGAGCGGGACGCAACTTGTCAGGCGGCTGTCGCCCCTAACAAGTCCCCCTGTGTGAATGGGCTCTTAGGCTAACTATGTAATAATGTACAAAAGAAACAGCATATTTGTTTACAATAAACAGCATAAGATGCAAAATACGATTTGACAAACCCTGAAAGTGTGAGTTGTATTGGGTCTTGAAAATTGTTCCACAATGACAGTTCTCTCCCGTAGGGGGCGCCTTCCTGTAGTATCAGGTACAGCACTAGAGATCCGGGTGTGAGGATACTTTCCCCTGTTCTGTTAGAAAAAAAAAGAGAAAGTTAGGAACAGAACAACATTTTTACTAAATTACTTACAAAATTAGGATAAAAACACTGCTTAAATTACTGGCTTCTTTCTATTTTTTTATCAGTAACTTTCTTTATATTAGCTATTTCTACTTCTTATTGAAAAAACAGATATGCATTCTATCTTACAGCTGAATGACGAGAACCGGGTACAGACAGATGTTGCTCCACTGTATCAGAATTAATTGGTGGTAACTTATTCCTGCTGGTTTGGATGGATGGTGAAGATAGTCTTTCCAGTCCTGTGTATCTGAAATAAAAAATAAAAAAACAGCATACATTACTAAAATGCCTTGATGTGCCACTTTCAGCATGTTGCATTTAGGTGAGACAAAACAGAAAAGAGTGGTGCAAACACTGCCATACTGTAATATAGATTAGAGCCACATTACCCATAGGATGGCCTTGGCAGTTGCCTAGGGCATGGTGGATGTTCATGGGCTACAAACATAGAAAAAACAGCCTTTCTATGTTTGGTGGGGTGGAATTATTTCCAAGAGGCTATAAAGGAATTCATTCAGCTCTACCTGCTTCATGGCCCCAGTGCTTACTGGGCTCTTTTGTGAGCCTGGAAGCACTGGATGCTCTTGCAGGATAGAAGGCCAGAAGAGATCAGGCAACTGAGGTTCTTAGATCTTCCCTGTTTACTTTGAAATTCAGGGTTCAGAGGTGTCAGAATCCCTATCCAGTGGCCCTGTTAACATGCAAATTGGGAAATCAGACTATGCAATTTCCATAGACTACAAACAGAAGAGGTGTCAGGGGTTCAACAGGCCACTTATGCCTCCATGAATAGACCACAACTTTTATATTGTCACATAGCAGGCGTCAGCTCCTTTGAAGAGCTTACAGTCAACTAGCGCATAAGGTAAGGTTAATGAAGGCGGAAGAGCTAACAATCTACTAAGGTATAAGGAAAGATATATATGGTGGTAGAGCTCACATTCTATTAGGGTCCAAGGCCTGATTCGCACCTATGCATTTTTGCAGATTTGCACTACAGAACGTGTTCCATAGGACACCAAGTTAAATGGACTGAAGTGCAAAATGCAAAAAGCACAAAAAATGCATAGGTGTGAATCAGGCCTAAAAGAGTATTCAAAACGTGGAACAGCAGACACTCTTGGAGTATCAGTGGGGATACACAGGTAGAGTACAATATATAAAAGTATAAGGGAAGATACAGAAAGCAGGAGAGGTTACAATCTATTAGGGAATATGGGAGAATACAAAAGGTGGAAGAGCTTACAGTACATTGGGGTATAAGGCAGAACAGCTTACAATCTATTGGAGAATATGAAAGGAGGCAGAGGGTTTTAAGAGCTTACCTTCTATTATGGGGTAAAGGGAGGATACAAAAAGATGAGTTTACAGTCTAATGGGAAATATTGGAGGATAATCAGTAATAGGACAATCTATAAGGATACAAAGAAAGAATACCAAAAGGTGGAAAAAATGTACAATGTATTTTATTTTTTAAGGTGAGATACCAAAAGGTGGAAGACCTTACAATACTTATGCTAGGTTCACACCTATGTGGTTGGTGCGGTCAGCATTTGCACGGGCAAAGCAGCTTATTCACTTGTGTGGGCTGATATACCTACAGGAAAAACCGCAACTGCAAGGAAATTGCTGGAGCTTTTTTTACCATGCAATTTTCCACAACCGCAAATGCACTGCGTGTTTAGAGGCGTGTGAGTACCATTAAGAAAGAATAGTAGCCTGGCGCATCTGTACAGGAGCAGCATGTTTTATTTAGTTGGAGGTGGGGAAAAAGGTGCAATTCCCACACCCGCACAAGCTTAGGATACAGACAGTAGAAGAACTTACAATCTGTAATGCCGCATACACACGATCATTTTTTGTGATGAAAAAAAACGACGTTTTCTGTGAAGTAAAAAACTACGTTTTTGAAACGTCACTTTTCAAAGACGATGTTGCATACACACCATCGTTTTTTTCACAAAAAGCGAGGTTACGTTCACCACTCTTTTTCATTGAAGCGAGCTTCATAACTAGCTTCTGGGCATGCGCGGGTTGAAAAACGTCGTTTTAAACGACGTTTTTGCTACACACTGTGACTTTTTGTGAAACAAAAAACAACGTTTTGAAAAACTACACAAAAAATTCAAGCATGTTGGAATTTTTTTTTGGCGTTTTGCCCAAACACGATCAATTTAAATGACGTTTTAAAAAACAACGTTTTTTTTCATCGCAACAAACGACCGTGTGTACGTGGCATTAGAGTATAATGGAAGATACAGCAGTTGGAAGAGCTTAGTCTAATAAAATATAATGGAGACTATAGAGGGTTGAGAGAATTACTGTCTGTTAGGGTATAAAGGTAACAATACAGCGTGGAACCAGCCTTTCTACACATATTTCTGTGAAAAAAGGTGACTTAGCAATCACCCGACCTTACTGAGTATAGATAAAATTAATGAAATCCAATGAATACAGGATTCTGTGTCTTCTCGCAGGAAGAACACACACATTTTAGAGAACATGTTTCTACTGGATCAAATTTGTACCCATTTTTGTATATACAGTGAGGGAAAGCTTATTTAATTCCCTACTGATTTTGTATGTTTGCCCACTGAAAAATAAATGATCAGTCTACAATTTTAATGGTGGATTTATTTTTAATTTTTTTTCATGATTTTATTCATTAATTCCGTCTATACTTTGGTTTCACATCATTTGTGGTATTTCAGATATTATTTAATTTTATATGTTTATCCTTTACTTCATTGTATTAATTATTTTACATATCCAATTTATTTGAAAATATAAACCGTGCCCCCTCTCCCCTAATGGTTTGTCCCTTGCTTTACTTTTAGTCTTCTTTAATTACCCACTATCTACTATTATTTTTCCTACATATTGCTCTGTTAATTTAAATCTTTCCACTGTCTCCATCTCTTATTATGTATATTGAGTTGGCCCTCATCACAACAAAATAAATATTCCAGTTTACTATAGTTTTCCACTCTTTCGAACCATTCTTTTATATCTAGTTTTTTGGTATCAGGCCTCGTACACACGACCGAGGAACTCGTCGGAAAAGACACATCGTTTTCCTCGACAGGTTCCTTGTTAGGCTTGTCGAGAAACTTGACAAGCTGTCTTTGCGTACACACTGTCAAGACCAAATCTCCTCGTTCTCAAACGCGGTGACTTCAATACATACAACGGCTAATTTCATGTTACTGCGTGTTAGGTAAAAGTATGTTAAGAGACATTTGCACTTTTCAGTTTGTTACAGCGAGACAAATGTGCTATCTCCATTACAAACGCTACTTTTACCGAAGGTGCGTGGTTTCTAAGCATACACACTAACGTGTTTCTCGTCAAAAACCAGCCCGACGGGGAACATGACGAGGAAATTGAGAACTTGCTCTCTTTTTTCCTTGTCGAGTTCCTCGACAGTTTTCTCGATGAAAAGCATACACACGACCGTTTTCCTCTGCAAAAAAGCTCTCCCACCAAGTTTCTTGATGAATTCTGTCGAGTCTCGGTCGTGTGTCCTTTGTCCTTTTGCAGCATTTATCAATGGTGGAATTCATGTTTTCTTATAGCTAATATTTGATTAGGCAAGCTTGAATGGTATTGGGTACCTTTTTAACTTCAATGTATTCAAGGATTGGTGGGTTTATTTTAACAGTGAGAGGCAAAACAAAAAAAAAATATCCAGAAAAAAACATTTAAAAATAGTTATAAATTGATTTGCATTTTAATGAGTGAAACAAGTATTTAACCCCCTATCAATCAGCAAGATATCTGTCTCCCAGGTGTCTTCTATACAGGTTTTGTGTATCACCCTTACATTAATATCACTATAATAACCACCCGACCTGATACAAAATAATGTAGAAAAGACAAATATTCCTGTTGGTTGTTTGCTGAGCTGTACTCACAGTTTTGTACCCCTGAGCACTTCATCACTGTAAACATTATGAGTTTTGGATGGGATGGGCTCTAAAGTGAGAGCTGGCAGTCTTCGATGTGTCGGTGTTTTCCTAGAAGGAGTGTGCAGAAGGCGAGAGGCTGACAGAACATTGCTGTCATTTAACTTTCCTAACCGGTTCCGTGCAGAGTTCAGTCCTCTTGGAAAAATGTTTAAAGATTTGTCTTCTTGTTCACTTTAAACAAAATAAAAATACACTGCATTAGTATGATTAGTGTGATCATTATATGCAATAAATCTTATTCTAACTGTGTAATGTAAGATACAAATCTAAAGTCTCGTACACATGATCATACACATGATCTGATTTCTTTCGGACAAATCTGTGGAATTTTGTGGGAAGGGCGTTGGCCGTGAAGTTGTTCTGCATACAAACGGCAAAACTTTGTCTGCCAAAAAACATGAACGTAGTGATGTACTAGACGTACTACGTGGTTTTTAAGCTCTTTAGTGCCACCCTTTGGGCAACCTCTGCTAATGTTGTCTTATGGTTAGCATTGGTTCAGAGCATGCGTGTTTGTGCTTTGGATTTTTTCAGATGGACTTGTGTACACACGATTGGATAATCCGATGGCACACATTTGTTGCCTGAAAAATTGAAAGCATGCTATCCAACATTTGTTGTCGGAAAATCCGAGAACAATTGTTCGATGGAGCATACAAACAGTTTTTCTGACAAAACTCTGTCATCACACACTTGTTGTCGGAAAATCCGACCGTGTGTGTGGGCCTTAAAGGGGTTGTAAAGGTACAATTTTTTTTCCCTAAATAGCTTCCTTTACCTTAGTGCAGTCCTCCTTCACTTACCTCATCCTTTAATTTTGCTTTTAAATGTCCTTATTTCTTCTGAGAAATCCTCACTTCCTGTTCTTCTGTCTGTAACCCCACACAGTAATGCAAGGCTTTCTCCCTGGTGTGGAGTGTCGTGCTCACCCCCTCCCTTGAACTACAGGAGAGTCAGAACGACCACTAACACACAGCTCCTTTCTCTATCTGCAATGTATAGAGCGTCCTGACTCTCCTGTAGTCCAAGGGAGGGGGTGAGCACAACAGCCTTGCATTACTGTGTGGAGTTACAGACAGAAGAACAGGAAGTGAGGATTTTCAGAAGAAATAAGGACATTTAAAAGCAAAATCGAAGGATGAGGTAAGGATGCACTAAGGTAAAGGAAGCTATTTCGGGAAAAAATTGTACCTTTACAACCCCTTTAAGTGTTAAAAATAGGGCGTATACAATTACAATACTTACACCCTGCACTGCCTTTCTTAAAGGTCCTAATCAAACAAAGAGCAAATCATATACTTTAAGTGCTACCACATAAAATGCATGGAACATCAATCAATCAGGTAAAGTTTCTCCCTACAATCGTTGAAAAGGACTAGAGAAATCAACTCTTTGGTCTGAGGCCTCCTACACACGACCGTTTTCGTCGGCAAAGTCCATCAAGAAAAATGCTGGCAGAGCATTTTTGCCAAGCAAAACGGTCGTGTGTATGTTTTTCGTCGAGAAAACTGTTGTGGATCTCGACGAGAAAAAAAGAGAACATGTTCTCTTTTTTCTCATCGGGAGTCTCAATTTCCTTTTCGCGTTTCTTGCCGGGCTGGTTTACGACGAGAAACACGTTCGTGTGTAGGCCTAGAAATCCGCGCATTCTCAGAATAAAGTATGAGACGGGAGCGTGCCTTCGGTAAAAGTAGCGTTCGTAATGGAGATAGCACATTAGTCACGCTGTAACAGACTGAAAAGGGCAAATCGTCTCTTACCAAACTTTTACTTAACACGCAGTAACATGAGATTAGCAAAAACAGCCCCAAGGGTGACGCCAGTGGAATCGAACTTCCCATTTATAGTGCCGTCATACGTGTTGTATGTCACCGCGTTTGAGAACGACGAGATTTTGTCTTGACAGTGTGTACGCAAAGAAAGCTTGTCAAGATTCTCGACAAGTCTAACAAGGACCTTGTCGAGGAAAACAACGTTTCATTTACGACGAGATTCTCGGTCGCGTGTACGAGGCCTTAGGCTGCATTCACACCTAGGCGTTTTGTCGCCCTATGCCCGACGCTGTAGCAGCCTGAGATACGATGGAGGGGCGGATTAACATTATCGGCTATGGATATGGTTCATATCTCTACGCCGAACGCCGAAACGCCGTACGCCTGAAGCCTGAAACAAGTCCAGGACCCTTTTTTTCAGGCGTATCAGGCGTTTGGCAATAGCCGACAATGTTAAAATCACCCCTCCCAGAGAAAACAAGGCGCGACTTTTCGCCGCAAATCGCGGGGACAATACGCCAATGTCGTGTCGCGGCAATACGCCGGCTGCCGCCTACGCTCAGGTGTGAATGCAGCCTTAGAGTTGTATCCCTATAAACTGCTGTAGAAGATGCATGGTCCTACAATACACAATGGTTCAATGAAGTGTTCACTGCATAGCACAAGTGAATATAGGCTGCACCGGCGACGCATTTCTTTATTGACGCAGTAGCACCCTATCTAAATTTTCTCCCATATGTGTGCTGTGGCTCTGGCATAAAACATCTTCACAGTGCACTTAATACTTGTGTTAGAAATCATATGCTTACTGTGTCTTCTCAGGGAGAATAGAATGTCTGTGTTGTAATGGTTTAGCTTGTATTGTCATTACTCCATTCAGGTCACCACTTAAGTTACGACTAGTCTGCAAAAATGCAAAAAAAAAAGAACAGTGAAAAGTTAAACCGTGTTGGTTGGGAGATCTGCCTTATAGTTTTCTTATTTCTAAAAAAATAATATGTACTGTAAATGATGATGGATGGATGGATAGATAGATAGATAGATAGACGTGTATTGTAGATAGACATTCATTTCTGTTCACCCAGGTGATCACATACAAATGTATGTAAATGATATGCTTCTGTTTTACATTTTAATTTTACTTAAAGACAGGAAAAACTATTTTCATTAAAATCTACAAAACAAAAATAAAAAATAATAATAACAATGCATCAAAACAGTAAATGTATATAAATGAAAATAAAAAGGGGGGGGGATGAAGGATATTATTAGGGAGCCAATTAAAAAACATAATACACAGATTCAATAAACTAAGGAGACCCACATCAATAAGAGCCTTTCCTTCCTCTGAAAGGATAAAAAAGTTCCAGAAGGAACAGATTTTTTGTGTATATCTCTCCTTACTGCTGGGTTGTCCAAAATTCAAATGTTTATTAACCTTTTAAAGTATAACGAAGGTTAGGCACGTAGGCTGGTAAATTTGTTATTTTGAAGGATCTTACAGATATATTGCCATATGGGACTTTAGAGATAGTAGGTCTGATTTACAAAAATAAATGAAAAAGAGCAAAGATAAATCCAGTGTATGCCTAGATTGTGGACCCACATGTGCATGTTAAAGGGGTGGTTCACCCAAAAACCTTTTTTTTAACATTAGATTGAGGCTCGTTTTGTCAAGGGGAATCGGGTGTTTTTTTTTACAATCGAAGCAGTACTTACCATTTTAGAGATGCATCTTCTCCGTCGCTTCCGGGTATGGTCTTCGGGACTGGGCGTTCCTATTTGATTGACAGGCTTCCGACAGGCTTCCGACGCGTCACGATTTTCCGAAAGTAGCCGAACGACGGTGCGCAGGCGCCGTATAGAGCCGCACCGGCGTTCGGCTTCTTTCGGCTACTCGTGACGCGATGTATGCGACCGTCGGAAGCCTGTCAATCAAATAGGAACGCCCAGACCAGAAGATCATACCCGGAAGCGACGGAGAAGATGCAGCTCTAAAACGGTAAGTACTGCTTCGATTGTAAAAAACACACCCGGTTCCCCTTGACATAACGAGCCTCAATCTAATGTTAAAAAAAAGTTTTTGGGTGAACCACCCCTTTAATGAGCGTAGCGACTGGGATCTTCTGAAAAATGTATTGAAATAAAAACATATACCGGTATATGACAGGTTACCAGGCAATTAAACTTGCATGAAGCAAGTAAAAAGTATACCAAATAAACTCTCTGTGTAAGGCCTCTAACACACTGCAGCTTTAAAAAGCTCAGTACAGCTTCTTTTTTTTTTTACTGAGCTAAAATACAGCCCATTCATTGTAATGTACCTACTGAATATGTGTATTTATCATTTAGATCTATAGTCAAAGCACCAGCATATTAACATGTAAGAATGTCAATGGTGGTTAGGCAGACTCAAAAGAAGAAGAGAAACATCACACGTATTTAGGCACACTGCAGTATAGCTGGTATATGTGCAAATATATATAACATTTTTATCTATACTATAGCCAGTGCATTCGCATTCCTTACATTTGCTGGTACATAGTAAATTGTGTATGCATATGATTTACTTGTTCATGCAAAATGAATATGTGATCATACAATACATGATTACCATTTGGTAAATGAAACACACTGCCTGACACAAAAAAGTGTACAGTAGGCTATAATATCATAAAACAAAATGTCCACAGCTCAAACAACACTTGTGGCTAAAAACATCACCAAAAAAGAAAGGGCAGGAAGAGAACTTGGCTTTGACGTTAGTAGTAGCATGATGCACTTTTAAGCAGGGAGGGTACCTTGGTGGCACATGAATAACTAAGTAGTACAGTATCAAAGTTGACACCACTAGTCTGTACCTGGACCAAAAAGAGCACTTACTTTGCGAGCCACAGCATGCTACCTCCTTAAAAATGTGAACAGTTTATATAAATGGTAACTAGGACTAGCCCTATATGTTTGACACAAATGGAGCAGCAATCCACTAATTACCAGGGCTGGACTGGGACAGAAATTTGGCCCTGGACTTCACCCAGACTGGCCCACTTTGACAGGTCTCTCCCATGGCGGCCAGGCAAATCCCGCACCCCCCGGCCACCCAAGCCCCCTCTCCCCCTTCACTAGCCACTCTACTTCATTAGAGTAGAACGGCTGGTACTGGTACTCTTATAGGCAGTACCAGTGGGAAAGCTAGACATTATTTCACCCGTGGCAAAGAATCAGTTTGGTGCCCCTCTTATGGGACAAGATTAGGCAGAAGTGGGAAAGTCCCAGGCCATAGCTGTTGAGTCAGCTGTCTGTCCCCTCCCCCCATGCTCCTCTGTTATCCCCTTGCTGCTCTGGTCCTCCCCTGCTTCTTTGTTCCCCCCAGGTAAACGCTTCGGGGAGGGAGAGACAAAGGAGTTGAGGGGGGCGGCAGTCCGCTGTCACTGAAGCCGGCCCACTGAGCCATCGGCCCACCGGGAAACTCCCTGTAGTCCCAATGGCCAGTCCATCCCTGCTAATTACCAAAGATGACTACATAAATGCTACATTTCGCCATACACATCATTTAGTTTAGGCTTTCACACCAATAATAACATGACATAGATAGGATCAACAGGATCATGATGGAGAATGCAACTTGATCATTGGGCCCCATAGCAAAATCTTGATGGGGCCCCCTGGCCACCTCTCTGTGTAGCATCTGGCTCCTGCTGCTGTGTTTGAGTCAATGAGTAAGGAAGAGAGAGGAGAAAGCCTCGGCTCTCGTGCACATAGCTGAATCAAGATCGGGCCCAGGTAAGTATAAGGGGGCTGAGAAGCTGCTTGCAGAATATTTGTTACCTTAAAAGAGAAGTAAGTACCGTATTTATCGGCGTATATCGCGCACTTTTTCCCCCTTAAAATAAGGGGAAAATCGTGGGTGCGCGATATACCCCGATACCAGCTTCCAGCGCTTAGTTTGAACGCAGTACACTCGGGTACATTCGGCCAGGCTCGGCTTCACTCGCGGTCACGCTCCTAGCCTTTATGCGTGAGAAGCCGCAGAAAAACGTGGGTACGCGGCATGAGAACCAAGCAATCAAACACCACTGATCGCTCAGTTCTCAGGGCTCCCTGAGCTGAGAGTTGGTGACTATCAGTCACCGGCTCTCTGCTCTGCCCTCCTGCACTCACTGTAGCTCGCTGAGAGGCTGAACCAGGTTTGGTCAAGGCATGTGTGCGCATCCTTACCATATGGTCGCAATCTTTCCTTAGCCTGGAATGGCTCTGTGACATCCACTGACAGCAGGCTTGTTATCATCCTGCTATCCGCTGAAAACGGGTCAAAGGAGTGCAGAACAGACTGCATGCCTGTGATACACAGGATAAGTACAGCCCATCAAGATTTGGTTGTACCTCTCCTTTAAAGGAACACTAAAGGTTCGTTTTTTATTAGTTCAATTGATTGCTGTAAGCTAGAGCATTTAAATATAACTTACCTTGTTTTTCCTTTTGACCTCCAAAATGCAGTAATCCAGGTTTGAAAATGCCATTTCCTGTCTCTCCTCTTCTTGCTTTCCACCAGCATCTGAGCCGTTTTGCATGGTGGAAAGCAGAATGCGCTTACCCCCTCCCTATGACTACAGCCCTGCATGAAGATGCTCTCTTATCCCTCACAGGCATGGAGGCTAAGCTTAATGGAAACTGTAGTTCCCATTAGGCCGTGATGTAGCAAGAATAAATGCGCACCGCAAACCAGGAAGTCAGTGAGAATAACGATTCAGGAGTGATGGAGGTGAATAAAACAGCTCGATTTCAACAGGTATCAAACTAGTTATAATGCAAAACATTACTTTTTACTTTATCAGCTACTGTCAGACTTTAATTTAAGAGGAAAATATTTTTGTCTTTACAACCCCTTTAATGCATAGAACACATTAAGGTGAAAAACCTTCTGCCTTTAGAACCACTTTAATTTTACAGCTAACCCAATGTCCACAGTAGCTCACTAGTCTTTTAGCATCTCCAATCTATATGTAAATCTAGTATATTTATTTACATTACAGGGCTTCTACTCACAGATTTAAGGTGTCATGACTTAAAAGGTATGTAGCACAATTCGGTTTTGATTTAGGTGTATAATACCTAAATCAAAAGTAATGACACCCTAAATTACTTGATCAAAACATTAAATATAATATGTGTGTACAATTCAAACCAGTGTTGGTGACCATAAAATAATAATAATAATAATATGATCATTGGTAACACACTAAAGTCCTGCAAGCACACCATAAATAGAACAATCTTTCTGTGCTCATGTCTGTCATTTTAGAGTTGAAAATATATTTATTGGTAGCGTGACAAACGATACAAAGAGAAACAACATCCAGTGTTACATAAGAGTGACAAACGTGAGCATACATGTATCTTGAGTCAGCCCAATGGCTATTGCCCATAGCATAACTCCTATTACCTTATAGAATGTAATGAACATCAACGGTCGTCCTTAGGAGCAAAAAAAAACGACTCCTGTCAAAAGAGTGTCGTTGTTTCTAATCAGGTAGAACAGCCTTCAAAATTTCCACTCGCCTTTTAGCATTTGGCGAGTGGATTTAAGCTGGGGGCGAGTGATGAAAGGGCTACATGACCAATCTCCCTCCAATCTGTGCCTACACTTATGCCGCGTACACACGATCATTTTTTGTGATGAAAAAAAACGACGTTTTCTGTAAAGTAAAAAACAACGTTTTTGAAACGTCACTTTTCAAAGACGATGTTGCATACACACCATCGTTTTTTCCACAAAAAGCGAGGTTACGTTCACCACTCTTTTCCATTGAAGCTCGCTTCATAACTAGCTTCTGGGCATGCACGGGTTGAAAAACGTTGTTTTAAACAACGTTTTTGCTACACACGGTGACTTTTTGTGAAACAAAAAACGACGTTTTGAAAAACGACACAAAAAATTCAAGCATGTTGGAATTTTTTTTTGGTCGTTTTTTTTAAGACAAAAAACGTTTTGCCCACACACGATCAATTTAAATGACGTTTTAAAAAACGTTTTTTTTCATCGCAAAAAACGCCCGTGTGTACGCAGGCATTAGAGTCCCAATGAGATTGGCGGCCGAAGAGGAAAGGTGCATGCTCGGGAAAAGTAGTCTGGTGAGCCACGCACAGGCAGAGCAGTACACAGGTGCTCTCCTTACAATTCTCATTAAGCCATGGGACCTAACAGTATGACCTCTCTGAGCCTGCCCCCCCCCCCCTCCCCTGACCAATGTAGCTGGAGAGCAGAAAGTAATGAGTGAGTTGGAGGATTGCAAAAATTACCACTCCGGTGCAGCGCTCACTGAAAGTTGCCCTGACATGAGAGCGGCAGCCTTCCAGTTTGTGCAGTTTTCTTCTCCTTGTGCTCTATGTAAGTGTCCAACAGTTCAGCCTGAGCACTGTAAACAGACTGGTCTCAATGTGTGCTGTGCAGTGTCAGTGTGCGCTATAGTGTCATTGGCTGTGCAGTTGTGTGGATCTCAGCGCTGGATTGTACTCCCTCCCGCTGTGCTGCAGCTCCTCTCCTCACTGCCAGCCTGAATAAAAGGGGGAAGTGGGGACATGCAAGCGTGGAGCTGCACACACAGGCTCCTGATGATAGAGATAGAGATAGAGAGAGAATGGACGGGAGTTGCAGAGGAGACAGCAAGAGAATGGGGAAGAGACCCAGTTCTAGTGCCCTGTCCCTCTGGTCTGCCCCCAGTGCCCTGTCCCTCTAGTCTGCCCCCAGTGCCCTGTCCCATTTTGTTAAAGTTGTTGTTGACATTCCGTGTCATTCCATGAGATAATCTACGAGGGCGTGTTTACAGGTGCAATTAGGCGCAGGACAGTGTATGAATTAGGTGGGGCAACTGGTGGCGAGTAACGCTTGAGGCCTGGCTAGTAGCTCAGGACTTGAAATTTTGAGCCCTGAGGTAGAATATAAAAAATTTAAAGAAAATAAAAAGGAAAGAGAGAGAAGGGGAGCGGCCCAGAGGTGGACGTGGGAAGGGAGAAAGGGGAGAAAAAAGAAGAGAGAGCAGGAAAGAGCAGAAGAGAGCCAGGGAAGAGAGCAAGAACTGCCATGAAAACAATTGCGGGATAAGGTTACCAATAGGACAGCGGGGGGGGGGGGGGGGACATCCGGAGGTACATGCCTATTACTGTGTTTCAGAGATATCTTTGTTAGAATATGTAAGGAATTCAAAGCAAGAAATTTGCTTGTCCACATGCTTAAGCCGATCATTCATGGATTAAAATTCGACTGGTTCAGCAGGGACCCGCCGACTTTCCATCCATGCATCAGCAGGCTGATTGTACCCAAGTCAAATCATCCTGTCGGGTTTTTCTGCATGCAATCATTGCAATCTACTGGTCAGGCCAACTCCCCATCAACACAGTCAGTGGTGGAAGGAAAGAAAATCATATATCATCTGAGGGCTGCTTTAGTTTGACAATATTTTGGGAATTTTAGTGCCAGGAAAGTGAATAAATGCTTCCTTACAGTGCCTTAAAAAAGTATTCATACCGCCTGAAATGTTCCACATTTTGTAATTACAACCAAAAACGAAATAAGTATTTTATTGGGATTTTATGTGATAAACCAACACAAAGTGGCACATCATTGTGAAGTGAAAGGAAAATTATAAATGGTTTCAATTTTTTTTACAAATAAATATGTGAAAAGTGTCAAGAGTCAATACTTTGTAGAACCACCTTTCACTGCAACTACAGCTGCAAATCTCTTTGGGGGATGTCTCTACCAGCTTTGCACATCTAGAAAGTGAAATTCTTGCCCATTTTTCTATACAAAATAGCTCAAGCTCTGTCAGATTGGATGGAGAGCATCTGTGAACAGCGATTTTCAAGTCTTGCCACAGACTCTCTATTGGATTTAGGTCTGGACTTTGACTGGGCCATTCTAACACATGAACCAGTTTTGTTCTAAACCATTCCATTGTAGATCTGGCTTTATGTTTAGGGTCATTGTCCTGCTGGAAGGTGAACCTCCGCCCCATTCTAACACATGAACCAGTTTTGTTCTAAACCAGGGATCTCCAAACTACGGCCCTCCAGCTGCTGTGGAACTACACTTCCCATGAGGCATTGTAAAACTCTGACATTGGTAGACATGACTAGGCATGATGGGAATTGTAGTTCCTGAACACCTGGAGGGCCATAGTTTGGAGACTCCTGTTCTAAACCATTCCATTGTAGCTCTGGCTGTATGTTTAGGGTCATTGTCCTGATGGAAGGTGAACCTCCGCCCCAGTCTCAAGTCTTTTGCGGACTCTAATGGCTCGTAAATATGATCCGAATATCGTACGACAGATCGTTCGACTTTTTTCGCTTAAAGTGGAGTTCCACCCTGAATTTTTTTTTTTTAACAAAAATCCTAAACATTTTTAAAAAAAAAAAGTATACTGACCAGAAATAGCAGTTGCTATGCGGAAGTCCGTAAACTATCTCTTTATCGTCCACGGTGGGTCCTCTTGCTCTGTCCTAGTCGCGGTGTCTTCTGGTGATTGAGGCGCGCTGCCTTCTGGGAACTGTGTGTATCCCAGAGAGCAGCCGGCCCATTCACAAAGAGGCGCACGGCTTCACTGCCTGTTTCCCTTACTGAGGATGGCAGCGCCGAGAGCTGCTAGGATCGAGGGATCAGCCTTGGGGGGGGGGGGCTGACATCGCGGGCGAGTAGGACAGGTAAGTGTCCTTATTAAAAGTCAGCAGCCACAGTGTTTGTAGCTGCTGACTTTTAAAAAATAAATAAAGCGAGGGCAGAACCCCCCTTTAATAGTCGCAAGTAGAAATTAAATAGGTTATTAAAGTCACAAAAATTCTACAACAGAAAAAATAAATCGGAAGCGATGTCATGTGTTGTAATGTATTTTCGGACGACAACTATCTGACTAAACGATCTGGTACCGTAAGAGAAATTTTTTTGTGGATGTCCGATAAAATAATATCGGATGAACTGTCATAATCGGACGACATTCGGATCGCATGTAGGGGCCATAACAGGTTTTCTTCTAAGATTGCCCTGTATTTGGCTCCATCCATCTTCCCATCTACTCTGATTAGCTTCCCTGTTCCTGCTGAAGAAAAGCATCCCCAAAACATGATGCTGCCACCACCATGTTTCTCGGTGGGGATGGTGTGTTCAGGGTGATGTGCAGTGTTAGTTTTCCACTAAACACATAGGCCCGGATTCACGTAGGACTTACGCCGACGTATCTCGAGATACGCCGTCGTAAGTACAAATGTGCGCCATTGTATCTATGCGCCGTTTCCCATGCTAGATACGTCTAAAAAATAGGCTTCAGCCGCCCGACGTAACTTGCCTACGCCGGCGTATCGTGGGTGCATAGTTACGCTGGATGCATTCGGCGATCCCATTTTAAATATGCAAATTAGTTAGATACACCGATTCACGAACGTACTTGCGCCCGGGGCATGTTTTAAGCGATTTGCATAAGGGTTACGTCCGGCGTAAAGTTATTCCTCAAATAGGAGGCGCAACCCATGCAAAGGTATAGACCAGGGAACGAACGCCGTAGATTTTTACGTCGTTTACGCCTTTTACGTAGTATGTGAATAGGGCTGGGCGTAGGTGTGAGCATGCGCACTGGGATGCGTCTAAGATACGACACATGCGCCGTTCGTTTTTAGTACTTGTTTGAAGCTCAGCCCATCATTTGCATGGGGTCACGCTTCATTTAAATGTATCACGCCCACTTCCACCTACTTTGACTTACGTCGGCTTACGCCGATGACTATACGCTACGCCGGCGCAACGTTGGGAGCATTTGGTTTGTGAATTCCATGCTTGCCTCTCAATGTTGCGCCGGCGTAGCGTAAAGAAGATATGCTACGCCCGCCAAAAAGTTCAAATTTTTTCTCATCTGACCAGAGCACCTTCTTCCAAATATTTGCTGTGTACCCCACATTGCTTCTCACAAACTGCAAACAGGACTTATTATGGCTTTCTTTCAACAATGGCTTTCTTTTTGCCACTCTTCCCTAAAGACCAGATTTGTGGAGTGCACAACTAATAGTTGTCCTGTGGACAGATTTTTCCACCTGTGGATCTCTGCAGCTCTCCAGAGTTACCATGGGCATTATGGCTGCTTCTCTGATTAATGCTCTCCTTGTTCAGCCTGTCAGTTTAGGTAGACAACCATGTCTTAGTAGGTTTGCAATTGCGCCATACTCTTTCCATTTTTGGATGATGAATTTAACAGTGCCCTTGTGACATGTTCAAAGCTTGGGGTATTTTTTTTTATAACCTTACTCTGCTTCAAACTTCTCCACAACTTTATCCCTGACCTGCCTGGTGTGTTCCTTGGCCTGTTTGTTCACTAAGGTTCTCTAACAAACCTCTGAGGGTTTCACAGAATAACGGTACTCATACTGAGATTAAATTATACAAGTGGACTCTATTTACTAATTCAGGTGATTTCTGAAGGCAATTGATTCTGCTAGATTTTTGTTGGGGGTATCAAAGTAAAGGGGCTGAATACAAATGCAGTCCACACTTTTCAGATATTTATTTGTAAAACCTTTTGAAAACCATTTATCATTTTCCTTCCACAATTATGTGCCACGTTGTGTTGGTCTATCACATAAAATCTCAATAAAATACATTCACTTTTTTAGCTGTAAATTCCAAGGGGTATGAATACTTTTTTAAGGCACTGTACATCACTTAGGCCAGTTCCTTCCCCACGTCTTGCTAAGCTTGTTCCTGAGAGACCAAGCTGCACTGAAGAAACTTCCCGTGTCTCCAGTGACTCTGGGACTTCGTGTAAATGCTTCCCCCACCTCTACCACTATCACAGCAAGCAAATACTGAAAGAGGTGGGCTAGTAGTCATTCAAAATAAAAACAAAACAAGAACTAGAAACTAGCCTTGCACTGATACCAGTACCGATACTAAGCATTTGCATGTACTTGTGCAAATGCTCCAATACTAAAACCGCTACCTTCAAGTCTGATTTGACAGTTCAAAATCGCATGACAAGTCACACCCCATTGCTGGCAACGGAACCATTCAAATTTTTGCAATTCAAATCACAGCGACATTGAAAAAAGGTACCTGTACTACTTTAAGATTACATTGTGACTTGCATTGACTTCTGTTAAATAAAGTCGCAAGCCACACTTAAATCAGAAGTCCAAATCGCACTGATCTGCGGCTTTTAAACAATTTAAAACTGCACCTGTGTGAACCAGGTTATGTATAAAATATAAATGCATCTAATGGCAAGATAGGTATCGGTAATTGGTATCGACGAGTACTTGAGTGATGCCGCGTACACACGATCACTTTTTGTGATGAAAAAAAACGACATTTTAAAAAACGTCATTTAAAATGATCGTGTGTGGGCAAAACGTCGTTTTATGTCTTCAAAAAAACGACCAAAAAAAAATTCCAACATGCTTGAATTTTTTGTGTCGTTTTTCAAAATGTCGTTTTTTGTGTCATAAAAAGTGACCGTGTGTGGGCAAAACGTCGTTTAAAACGACGTTTTTAAACCCGCGCATGCTTAGAAGCAAGTTATGAGATGGGAGCTTCAATGGAACAGAGTGCCGTCGAAAGTGTCCTACGTAACCGCGCTTTGCAAGAGCATTGTGGAAAAACGATGGTGTGTATGCAATGTCGTTTTTTTAAAATGAAGTTTGAAAAACGTCGTTTTGTTTCGTCAGATAAAATTACGTTTTTTTTCATCACAAAAAGTGATCGTGTGTACGCGGCATAAGAGTATCAGTAAAAACTGGTATCAATGCATCCCTACTAGAAACCTTAACCAAGGGTATACTCTAGGATTGGGTTAGGCATACTAGGTTAATTTCAGTGCTGGTCAAGATGGCCAGAAGCTCTGAGGGCAATAAGTGTGCACTGTTAAGATTTCTCCTTATTGCATAACCAGGGATCTGTGCAAGGCTACAATTATCCCTAAGTAATCTGTGCTTCTGACATCAACTTTTGATGACTGGAAACACCACCAGGAATACAAGGTCTGTGTCAACAGCACCCTCTCTAGTCCTTAACAATACAGTGCCAGAGTTCTGTTATCTTCACATGCACACATTAGATAAAAAAAAAAAATCTATACTCACATCACTGCTGTAGGATCAGTCCGATACTGCAGCTGTTCCCTGCTGGCTTAAAGCCCAAGAACTGAGTGATCAAATAATGGTTAATTACTCAGTTCTTGGTCTGCCCTGAGCAGAGAGTGGTGACTGTCAGTCACTGCTCTCTGCTCTGCCCCTGCAGTGCTCACTGGAGTGCCGGACTGGGGAGGTGGCTGGAGCGACTGGCTCAGGCTTTCAGCAGTGTGCCAAGAGGCTAAGCCAGCTGCCATTCAGGCATCAGGGTGAATCCTTCCAGAGTTTGGTTAAATCCTTGTCAGGGTCCTTCCAAAGTCTGGACTGGCTTTGTGAGGTCAGCACTCCTGTGACCCACATGAGAAGTATGATCAAACAAGCTTTGGCAATACTTCTCTTTTAAGGGTCCCCTTGTCGCCCCCCACCCCCCATGGCCCGGCTATAGTTTTGACATCATGATCATAACTTACATTACCTAGACTGAGGCATTTGTACCTGCCTAGCATTGTGTGCATTGAAAGGAATTTCCAAATACCAAGTAAATCTGTAAATTTCTGATAAAATATAATTTCAGCTGTCAATAACGAAAGGATAGAGAGACTGTTACAGTTCTTACCGGTGGTGTAAAGACATACGTGCCAAAGGACATACTCCGCGCCTCTGAACCTCGGGATGGGGGGACTCCAGTTGTTGCTGATGTTATCCGTGGAATTGGGAGGTGAAGATACTTATTCGCTATACTTGAAATATGTTCTGATTGTTTAAGTTCATCTGCAATAAAAACATTGTTAACAACTATAGATGTGTGTAAACACCGCTCTAGGTCAGTATGCTTTCTCCACCAACACACAGACCAGGAGCTGGCCCCCTCCATCACAGGTTCCAATGAGCAAAACTAATTCTGGTTGGCCACATATCCAGTAAAATAATCTCTATTTCAGCAAGCCCATAAAAAAATATCCAAAAACACAATAGAGGGGAACATGTCAGGAACCATAAACCAAGCGGAGACAAAAGGTGCAATTACAATCTCACCTTTAATGAAATAGCAAAAATAACACAGTTTAGGAACGTAGTAAAAAAACAGAAGCCAGGGTTTGGATGCCAGAGCGAATAATCAGACGAGACGGAACCAGGAGGCCAGGAGTCAATGAAGTGGGGAGCAAAATTAGGAACAGGTAACAGAAGAGAAGCCAGGCCAAGTCATACACAGGAACACAAGCAGGAACACACAGTAGGTATTGACCATGCAAGGGCGAGAATAAGATGAGCTAAGTTGCTTAAACAGACAAAATGGGCTGGCTGTAGGCTGGAATAATGAGGCAGGTAATGGTAACCAGGTGAGTCACTGTGGAAATGAGTAACTGACAGCTGAGTAGTTCTGAGCATTGAAAGAAAAGAACTCCCCATAAGTAGCAGAAGTCAACCCTGACAGAAAAGCATCACAAGCCAATGTGTTTCATGCTCCTGTAGTGCATAGTCAGGGCCGCCATCAGGGGGGTACAGGCATTACACCTGTAAGGGGCCCGGGGGTCCCCAGGGGCCCGGATGGGAACCACCCTAAAAAAAAAAAAAAAAAAAATTTTTTTTTTTTTTTTTTTTTTAGGGGTCCGAAGATCCCCAGGGGCCCGGAGGCCACCAAGGGCCCCAGACGGCAAGCCCTTTTTTTTATAATTTTTTTTTTTTTTTTTTATAAAAAAATATATTTTTTTATAAATTTTTTTTTTTTTAATATATTTTTTTATTATTTTTTTATTAAAGGGCCAATGAGGTCCCCAGGGGCCCGGAGGCCACCAGCCCCAGATGTTTTTTTTCTTTATTTTTTTTTATGGGCCAATTTTTTTTCTTTTATTTTTTTAGAGGTCCGGAGGTCCACAGGGGCCCGGAGGCCCCCAGGGCACCGGATGGCAACCCCCCTTTTTTTTATTTATTTTCTATTAAAAAATATATAGATTTTTTAATATATTTTTATTTTATTTTTTTATTAAAGGTCCATTTTTTTAGGGGTCTGGGGCCCGTAGGCCAAGGGCCCCAGATGGCAACCCCCTCTTTTTTAGGGCCAATTTTTTTTCTTTTATTTTTTTAGGGGTCCGGAGGTCCACAGGGACCTGGAGATCCCCAGGGCCCCAGATACAACCCCCCTGATGATTTTTATTAAAGGGCTCAGAGGTCCCCAGGGCCCCATGGCAATCCCCCTTTTTTTAAATTGTATTTTTTATTTTTGTTTATATATTTTTTTATATATTTTTTTTTTATTAAAGGGCCAGAGGTCCCCAGGGCCCTGGAAGGCAACCCCTTTTTTTTTATTTTAAATGTTTATTTATTTTTTATATATATATTTTTTTCTTTCTTTTTTTTTAAAGGGCCCAGAGGTTTCTTTTTATTAAAGGGCCCAGAGGTTAACCCCTTTTTTTTGTAACTATAAAAAAAAATAACGTCCCCGGGGCCAAGTTGGCAACCACCCTTTTTAAAATATATATATATATATCTTTTTTTTTCTTTATATTAAAGGGCACAGAGGTCCCCAGGGCCCCGGATGGCTCCCCCCTTTATTTTATATATATTTTTCTTTATTTCTTATTTTTGTAAAGGGCCCCCCCCCCGCTTTCAATTCCCCCCCGTTCTCTGCTCCAGGGGGCCCATGCCTGAAGCTTGTAAGGGGCCCCAAAATTCCTGATGGCGGCCCTGTGCAAGTCATGGCATAGTAATGAATCACAAAGGGAGTGTGAAACGCTGTAATGCTATATTTTTATTGGCTTGCTGAAATAAAGGTGATTTTACTGGACATGCGGCCAACCAGAATTATTTTTGCTCAATGGTTAACAACTAGTAAGATTTGTCATTTGCTTTCAGTGCTAGTATTATATCAACATGGGTATGTCAGAATAACACAAAAAGGTGCCATAGTTGCTAGAAAGTAGCTAGACATGCAGACAAGATCCCTCATGTGAATCACCCTTCCATTGACACAACGGTTCAGCTCAGCGTAACGGTTTTTGTCTTTGCCATAGGCGTGTGCAGGGGGTGTGCTGGGTGTGCCTGGGCCCACCCTAATTACACTGATCACAATAGCACATAATAAGGCAGTACAGCCTGCCTTCCTGTACTGGGCCTGTGTCCTTGTGTTCAAAAGGGGGCCTGGGCACCTGCCGAGCAGGAGGACCAGCTATTCTGCATTACTGAATATACCAATCCTCCTGTTCCTCCCCCTGCAGTGCTGACGTCCTCTCCTTCCCTTCGTCTGTGGGGCAGGTGGATAAGTTATAGCATCTGCTCCCTCCACCCTGTCCTCAGTCCCTTTCTCAGCCCTAATTGTAAGACATGAGGGGTCTGTTTATAACTCTGATATTTCACCAAAGCCCCCCAAGAGGGCAGTTAAAAAAAATTAATAAAAATTTAGATATAAAAAACTCATTCACATGTTCTTTGAACTCTGTAATTTCTGCCATGGCTGCGCACACCTAGCCACCGCCTCTGAGATTTGGGTTGCATACCCTAATGCAATAGGCTGCGCACACCTATGGTCTTTGCGGATTCCAAAGAATGGGACATCTGGAATTTACCAGTGCCATGTTAAATTCTCAGAAACAGCAGCAGTCAGGTTACCCAGAAAGTTTCTGTGGGCTCCCACAAACATGTTGCCGGAGCTGACAACACCCATCGTTTGTCTGTGGCTGCCATTAGCAGTTAACCTGTAAGTGCAGCTACCTATGTTTCTAAATTGACCAATCCTTTATTTATGAATTCTCTTCATCATATGCCAGGTTTGAATTGTTGGCACTTTTAGGCAAGCAGTTAATGAGACTTTACAAACATCTATCGCTGCAGTCACAGTGAGGCAAATAAAATGTCAAAGCAGAAGAGCAGAAGTCGTTCTACTCAGTTTCTCAGCAGCTTTGAGCACATTTGCTGCATTTACAAAAGGTAGAAAGGCTGTCATTCACTGATGTAGGGGGGGGGGGGGAAGGGTGAGGAAATGCTGCTGGAATTGGCTTCAATGTTTTATTAGGGGTGCTTTTGCTAAAAGGGTCTCCAGTTGCTAAGCAGCACTTAAAGGAGAGAAGCGGGCTCTGGATAGACAAAAATATGCAGAGAAAAGTGCTTCTAAGTGCTGTATGTCAGGAATTTTATTAAACGGCAACGGTTCAAAACACAGGATTACAAAATAAACAATGTATGAAGTCCTCCTGAGATGGTCTTGCCGGTCACTGTGCTGACCAGCAGATGCAGGAACCAAGGGTCTGGAGGAGCAAGATGGCCGTCACGTTTCCTGAAACCACCGTAGAACACAGGAGGGGGAAGTGACGTCAGCAAGGGGTCGGTTACTAGTTTCGGAGAATGCTTATAGGCTCCTTCTATAAAACCTCTTTTGTAAGTGTTTTTTACCATTGCCTTTTAAAAAACTGCTGACACACTGCACTTATAAGTGCTTTTCTCTGCATATCTTTACACAGTGTTTGTAGCTACAGAGGGCAGTGATGGCTTGTTTAAAGCTTGTTTATTGAAATAAGGAGAAAATGTATCAACACGCATAGTGGTACTGCGGATACATAGATAGTAATAGTGTGCCAACGTCCTAAATATAATTGAAAAACAGAGGACTAAAGGGCAAGTCATGGAAGGCCACAGCACGGTCCACACCGACCTACAGACATCAAATTTACTGCTCTTCAATCTCCTTCAGGATTCATTCAGTATACAACTAGCTGGAGGTTATATTCACATCTGAAGGACAGTTTTCTTGTTTGTTTCTGTACTCTTTTGGTTGGTTTTGTAGACGCAACGAATGCTACTAAGTTTGTAATTATGTATAGTTCCCATGGAACTGATATTCTATATGTAAAAATGTTTGTAATAAATAATTTTTTAAGTAATCTTGACTATATCCGTACTAGACATGTGCAGACAGGAATATTTTGTTTCGTTTTCGTTTGGAAAATAAATGTATTTAGTTACTCCCGAAAATCGTTTTGATTTATTTAGTTTTTCGTTGGGGAATAGCTTTCGTCCGAAAATCCAATAATACTTGGTTTCTGTCGAATGGTCAAAAGAATAATCGACGGAACGTCGAATCTTTACGTCTCATAAATCGAAATCTATTCTCTGTAATGTCGAATCTATTATTTCTATAATGTCGAATCTTTTCCCTATAATGTCGAATCTTTTCTCTATAATGTCGAATCTCTCTATATCGAATTTTTACCGCAATGAAAACGAAAATAAAGCATTTTTTTATGTTGGATCTTTCGGTTTTCGTCTCTTGCGCTTTTGTTATCGTTTGTTAAAACAATAACTAAAAAAACTGATTTTCGGACAAAAATGCATTCTAACGAAAAAGAATGCACATGTCTAATCCGTACTATACTATTGTGCCTAAAAAGTCCATGACTTGCTCTTCAGTCCTCTGTTTTTCAAAGCTTATTTATTATTAGTGTTATACAGGATTTATATAGTGCAAAAAGGAGACAGTACAGTTACAATACAATTGAAGACAATAAGGTTAGTAGGGCCCCGCTTACGAAAACTTACAATATATTAGGGAGGTTCAGTTGTCAAGCAGAGACAGGGTAAACTTCTCTGATGAGATGAGTTTTTAGGGATAACCTAAAAGTGGACAGAGTAGGAGACAGCCAGACAGATTGGGGTAGGGAGTTTCTGAGGATGGGAGAGACTTTGAAGATATTCTGGATGCAGGCATGGGAGGAGCAAACAAGAGGGCAACAGAGCAGAAGGTTTGCAAGGTGCAGAGAGGTCAGTTTTTGTGATATTTTGAGAAGATTTTGGTGATGTAGCTCGGGGTAGAGTTCTGAATTGTTCTGTATGTTGTTGTTAGTACTTTGAATTTTGTCCGTAGGAAAACTGGAAGCCAGTGGAGGACTGGAAGAGTAGGGTGACTGACACTTAGTGGATGGTAATGTACATGAGTCTGACAGCAGCTTTCCTGACAGACTAAAGGCCCGTACACACGATTGGATTTTCAGGCGGGAATTGTGAGATGTCAGGGTTTTGTTGGAAAATCAGACCGTTTGTATGCTCCATCGGCCAATTGTTGTTGGATTTTCCGCCAACATTTCCGCATGCTTTAAAATTTTCGGACAACAAAGTTGTGTTGTCGGATTATCCGAACATGTTTACAGAAATCCAAAGTACAAACACGCATGCTCAGAAGCAATGCTAACCATAACACATTATCAGAAGATACACAAAGGGTGGCGCTAAAGAGCTTAAAAAACATGTAGCTGGTGTTTGCTGGCCGCCAATTCTTTGCCGTTTGTATGCAAGACAAGTTCATGGAATAACAAGCATTTACTACATTTACAAAAGAAAAATGTATTGCTAGTAAAGAATATGCAACTACTTGAATGTCACAGGTTCACTTTAAGGAATATGGTGACCTATATCCCCATTTTCATTACCTGTGCCAAATTCCCATGATTTAATAATGAGCTCTTTCAAGGATTCCATAACCTTTTTCCAGACATCATCAAAAGCTTCTGCAGCTACACTGTCTTTGATGCAGTCATTAGGAGACACAGGAGGAATGCCACGCCTGGACCTCTTCTGGTGTATGTGAGCTTTTTTCTGATCCAGAAGACTCTCATCATCACTAATATCAAAGAAAATTTTAATTTAATCACCAAAATAAAAATGAAAAATTATAAAATAGATACATAAGAAGCAAATTCACAACAAACTGTATTTAGGATTATTCTACAATGTGTACTACGATGGTAGAATCATAATATGAGCTGAGAAAATGCATCCAGTATTGTGAGTTTTCATACGTTTTTTTTTTTTTTAAGTTGTCATGCACTTTCCTGCAAGCATCTTCTATGTTCTTAGTAATGTCATACTAATCTAATGCTTTCACTCATTCCAGAGCCACTGACACAGAATAGGTATGCAGCTGTGACTGTTTTGGCTGGTGATATTTTACACCAACGGCTCAGAAAGTGCTGATCCAAAAACCGCCAAATAATCAGTATTTTCAGGAGTTTCTCCCAGTACATGATTTCTATAACTTGACAATTTGAGAAAATAAATCTTTTACAATGTGTATTGTTGTCCATATTTTTAATTCCCTAAAAAAAAAAAGAAACAGGAAAACAGACTGATTGTCATGGTAATAGCTGTAATTGTGATCAGATTTTTCCATCTATTTAAAACCAGCCCCAAGTTTAACTGATATCATTGACTGTCACTATCTAGCTAAAAAGCGGAGCACATTTTGAAAAAACATTCAGATTTTTATTTGCTTACTGTTGTGAATTTGATTATTGTATTCCATATATAGAATTGTAAATGCTCCCTCTAGTGGTCATCTATATGACAGAGCATGTGATTGCAAGTGAGTGCAGTTTGAACTTTATTTTCCTGTTTTAGATCATGAAAATTGGGATTCCCTGCTTAAAGAAACCTCTACTGCCATTGCTAACCCGGCATTCTAAATATACTAGTTTGCTGGCTACCATGATGATCCCCTGGCTTCAGTACTTTCTAAGTCCATTAATTAGTTCTGTCTTCACTCGGAACTTCATTGAGTCCGAAATTAAAGCAAGATAAGGGCAGGCAACTGTAATCATGAAATACCTACAGCTGCAAAATAAACTAATGCAGAGGTGATAGACATGCAGTCAATGTCTGTAAATGTACTGTAAAAGTATGGCTGCTCCCTTCAACCTGTAAATTTACAAAGTTTCTAAAATATTATGCACCAATATGAATATAACGTATTATCAATCACATATGTACCGTGTATACTCGAGTATAAGCCGAGTTTTTCAGCACATTTTTTTGTGCTGAAAATGCCCCCCTCAGCTTATACTCGAGTCACCTTTTTGCGCCTGAACTCCCGGACTTTGGGGACCTGGGCCATCTATCCCCTGGACCCCAAACTTGGCACACATGTAGCCCCACTCTTCCTCTACACGTGTGTGTTGTCTGGAGGACCTACAACCAGGGAGCACTGATTTTTCAGACCTGGCACCCCTTCCATAGACTCCCATGTTAAGCGGTCATTTCACCAGTGACTTTGGGGACCCAGAACCGGCCGGTCATAGGTCCCCTGGACCCGGAACTTGGCACACATGTAGCCCCATTTATCTTCTACAAGTGTGCAAAGTTTGTTGGCTGGGAGCACCAATTTTTCAAAGCCTGGCACCCCTTCTTTAGACTCCCATGTTAAACGTTAGTCTAGTCATGGAGAGTGAGGCATGGGCACAGTGAGGCATGCACACAGTGAGACATGGACACAGTAAGGCATGCACATGGACACAGTGAGGCATGGACACAGTGAGGCATGCAAATGGACACAGTGAGGCACAGGGAGGCATGCAGATGGACACCCTAGGCTTATAATTGAGTCAATACGTTTTCCCATTTTTTTGTGGTAAAATTAGGTGCCTCTGCTTATATTCGGGTCGGCTTATACTCGAGTATATACGGTATCTAAATTTACCTGCAGATTGACTATACTTTCCCTTTAAAGACCAACTGAAGCCTAATGGGTGGGGTGGGGGGTCCAAAAAAAAGATAACAATTAGACAACACATAGGCTTTAAGGTGTAAACAGACACCCAGCTGCCCATAGAGCAGAGCGGTATTGATTTCTCTGTGAGGGATTTTTCTGTGTTTGCGCCGCGCGTCTGCCGTCCGGCGCAAAAACTGATCTTTACTCCAGTGGACAGAGACCTACAGCAGCGTCATCCGCCCCCTCAGGACAACACCTGCTCTGATCAGCAGGGGATCTGCAAGTAGAGCTCCTGGCCAATGTGTTAACGGGAGCAGCCATAAAACAAAAGTCAGAGGGGGAGCAGGATTAAAAATGCTTTGCTTACGCCCAACGGAAGGCATTTACGTTTCCCGTGAAGGATATTTTGTGCTCCGTGGTTGAAGTGCCTCTGCGCTGGGCTCCGCCCACTTTAAAAACACCCACTGTTTAAACTCAGATTTTTGTTAATGTATTTATAGCTGAAGTCTGCGTAGATATACGAGGCATCGATTATTGCAGCTCTGAGGTCATTAATGCATCATTGAATAACATTTTTAAATTGCAAGCATTATAAATACTTGAATTTGACCTGGCATCAGCCTTTGAAGTCCCCGTACAGCAAGGATGGAGTATGAGAAGAAGAAGCCGCAAAATGAGCGATTCATGTGCTGACAAGATCATGCTAATAGAAAGACAAAGCAATGTGACTAGCTTGTGATTAGCTCATGACTGTACTACTTTTCCTTTCACTGTCCAGTAACACACAAGCAGTTCCAAGGTGACCAGGGCTTAGAAAAGTAGGGATTGAATGATGCTGGCTATGTAGTGGCAGGAAAAAAATACTGCAGAGGAAGAAATCTCTGTAATGAAGCATACCGTATATACTCGAGTATAACCCAAGATTTTCAGCACATTTTTCTTAGTGCTGAAAATGCCCCCCTCGGCTTATAGTCGAGTCACCTTTTTGCGCCTGATCTCCCAGACTTTGGGGACCCGGCACACATGTAGCTCCACTCTTCCTCTACAAGTGTGCAAAGTTTCTTGTCTGGGGCTTACGGCTGGGGAGCATCGATTTTTCAAAGCCGGGCACCCCTTCTATAGGCTCCCATGTTAAACGGTAATTTCTCTGGTGACTTTGGGGACCCGGTACTGGCCAGTCGTAGGTCCCTTGCCACAAATGTAGCCCCCTTTCTCCTCTACAAGTGTGCAAAGTTTGTTGTCTTTTTTGCTTGAAAATTACTCAGGACTGCAGAAAATTATATAATTTATGAAAGCAGAGGCCCAAACAAACAGAGGTGTTTGTTGTAATTGACACCAAACATGCCAAGTTTTAAAATTCCCCAAGCCTGTGAAATGGCAACAAACTACAGAGCCTAAAAATCTCCATAGTCGACACTTTAAAAACCTTTACATGTTACAATCAAGATTTACCTACATGTGCAGGCTCTACATGTACATTCGCATTCGCACATGAGAATGGGAGGGACTGGGGCTATTTTAAAATGTTATTATTCACTTTACTTAAAAAAATTTATTTTTTATTTACCCTTTTTATATACAGGGAGTGCAGAATTATTAGGCAAGTTGTATTTTTGAGGATTAATTTTATTATTGAACAACAACCATGTTCTCAATGAACCCAAAAAACTCATTAATATCAAAGCTGAATATTTTTGGAAGTAGTTTTTAGTTTGTTTTTAGTTTTAGCTAATTTAGGGGGATATCTGTGTGTGCAGGTGACTATTACTGTGCATAATTATTAGGCAACTTAACAAAAAACAAATATATACCCATTTCAATTATTTATTTTTACCAGTGAAACCAATATAACATCTCAACATTCACAAATATACATTTCTGACATTCAAAAACAAAACAAAAACAAATCAGTGACCAATATAGCCACCTTTCTTTGCAAGGACACTCAAAAGCTTGCCATCCATGGATTCTGTCAGTGTTTTGATCTGTTCACCATCAACATTGCGTGCCGCAGCAACCACAGCCTCCCAGACACTGTTCAGAGAGGTGTACTGTTTTCCCTCCTTGTAAATCTCACATTTGATGATGGACCACAGGTTCTCAATGGTGTTCAGATCAGGTGAACAAGGAGGCCATGTCATTAGTTTTTCTTCTTTTATACCCTTTCTTGCCAGCCACGCTGTGGAGTACTTGGACGCGTGTGATGGAGCATTGTCCTGCATGAAAATCATGTTTTTCTTGAGGGATGCAGACTTCTTCCTGTACCACTGCTTGAAGAAGGTGTCTTCCAGAAACTGGCAGTAGGACTGGGAGTTGAGCTTGACTCCATCCTCAACCCGAAAAGGCCCCACAAGCTCATCTTTGATGATACCAGCCCAAACCAGTACTCCACCTCCACCTTGCTGGCGTCTGAGTCGGACTGGAGCTCTCTGCCCTTTACCAATCCAGCCACGGGCCCATCCATCTGGCCCATCAAGACTCACTCTCATTTTATCAGTCCATAAAACCTTAGAAAAATCAGTCTTGAGATATTTCTTGGCCCAGTCTTGACGTTTCAGCTTGTGTGTCTTGTTCAGTGGTGGTCGTCTTTCAGCCTTTCTTACCTTGGCCATGTCTCTGAGTATTGCACACCTTGTGCTTTTGGGCACTCCAATAATGTTGCAGCTCTGAAATATGGGCAAACTGGTGGCAAGTGGCATCTTGGCAGCTGCACGCTTGACTTTTCTCAGTTCATGGGCAGTTATTTTGCGCCTTGGTTTTTCCACACGCTTCTTGCGACCCTGTTGACTATTTTGAATGAAACGCTTGATTGTTCGATGATCACGCTTCAGAAGCTTTGCAATTTTAAGAGTGCTGCATCCCTCTGCAAGATATCTCACTGTTTTTGACTTTTCTGAGCCTGTCAAGTCCTTCTTTTGACCCATTTTGCCAAAGGAAAGGAAGTTGCCTAATAATTATGCACACCTGATATAGGGTGTTGATGTCATTAGACCACACCCCTTCTCATTACAGAGATGCACATCACCTAATATGCTTAATTGGTAGTAGGCTTTCGAGCCTATACAGCTTGGAGTAAGACAACATGCATAAAGAGGATGATTTGTTCAAAATACTCATTTGCCTAATAATTCTGCACTCCCTGTATATATATATATATATATATATATAAATTACATTCAACTAGGCCTCATGTACCCTGCTGCTTGTAAATGTACGTTTAGGAGCAGTTGGGCATTTTTTTCAACTGCTCCTGAATTCTCCTCTATGTTATCTTATTAATACATGTACACTGGTTGTTTATAGTCGTTTCTAGGCAGTTGTGTTTAGAAACTTTTTCATGAACCCCAAAAAATGTGTTTAGAAGCTGTGTTTAGGGACAGCTGAAGCGCCAAATGCAGCTAAACGCAGAAAATCGTGTTTAGCAGTATTTCGATTACAGACGTTTTCCATTTTAACAAATGCTTCTAGACGCAAACGTGGCCAAACGCGACATGTAAACGTGGCTAAATGTCAGTTTTTAGACACTGGTTTCTAGCTGTTAAGTTAAATCGTTCAGGAGAGGTTTAACAACGTCCCGTGTACATGAAGCCTTAATTGCCCCTACTAAATGATTCAACTAAAAACTTTGATTCAACTAAATTGCTACCACAATGTAAACAACATCCCTTGTGATAACTGGAGTAGTGACAGGTACTCTTTATGGAGAGATCAGGGGTCTATAAGATCTTGATATAACCGCTTTCCCCCTGAGGACGCACAGATACGTCTTAAGGGCTCAATGTGGTTATTGGGCTTTTTTTTTTTCTTACATCTTGTTATTTTGGCTGGAGTTCTGTTTTACCATACAGATTTGTGGATCACTAGAGGGAACTGCAACAAATGTAGCCTTAATGGGCTCTCCTGCTTAGTAGCTAATAAAGTAGATTTCCAGCCTAATAGTTACTCAAACTAAAATGTTCATTCCCCCCTCCTGCTACCTATTCTGCCTAACCCGTGTAAAACAAAATGTGTGAACTTATCTAATTTTAAGCCCTGTACACACGACTCGGATTCTCGTCAGGAAAAAAAATCTCTTGCCGGCCGAGTGTACAGACAGTCCAATCAAAAGAACGGCCGTTCTTTTGAATGGCACGAACGCGGTGACGTCATCGACTACGACAAGCATGCACTCATCACATTCTGCCATCTTGCTTCACCCTACCTATGCCTTGGAAGCTACCGCAAATGTGTCAAAGTAATTTCGAGCATGCGCGGGTTTTCATGGACAGGTAAGTATACACACGCTCGGGTTTCTCGGCAGGAAAACACTGCCGAGAATCTCACGACGGGAAAATAGAGAGCAGGTTCTCTATTTTTCTTGTCCAGATTCTGGGCAGTTTTCTTGATGAGAAACCTAAAAGCCTGGTACACACGTTCGGTATACTTGGCAAGAAAGCTCTGCCAGCAGTTTTCTTGCTGTTTCTTGCTGAGAAAACCGAGTGTGTGTACGAGGCTTTAGTCTGCTTTGATCTTGTCACATGATCACTTGCGTCAGTGAGTGGCGGCTGCAAGGAAGAGGAGGGAGCGCTCAACAGCAGTTGGCCCAGCCATTATAGGGCGCTACCTCCTCTCCCCTGGAGCCTCACTCAGTGAAAAAGGGGAGACAGAGCTGTGGATTGCGTGACCTAGACTAGAGAGAACTAAAAATACAGTTGTATTCAAAATTATTCAACCCCCCACTGAAATTGATTGTTTTGGCCAGTTTGACACTGTTTTTGATCATTCAGTCATCCTGCTTACAATTAAATAAAAGAGGCATGTGTAGGTCAGACAAATATAACATAACATTTATAATGAAATAACCACAAATGTCTTTTCTGTGCTCACATCATTATCAGTTTTATTCAACCCCCAAGTGACATTCAATCTTAGTACTTAGTACAACATCCTTTTACAGTTATAACAGCTTTTAAACGTAAAGCATAGCTTGACACAAGTGTCTTGCAGCGATCTACGGGTATCTTCGCCCATTCGTCATGGGCAAAAGCCTCCAGTTCAGTCACATTCTTAGGCTTGCGCACTGCAACTGCTTTTTTTAAGTCCCACCAGAGGTTCTCAATCGGATTTAAGTCTGGTGACTGCGATGGCCAATCCAAAATGTTCCAGCCTTTAATCTGCAACCATGCTCTAGTGGACTTGGAGGTATGCTTGGGATCATTGTCCTGTTGAAAGATCCAACGTCTCCCAAGCCTCAGGTTTGTGACGGACTGCATCACATTGTCATCCAATATCTCCTGGTACTGAAGAGAATTCATGGTACCTTGCACACGCTGAAGCTTCCCTGTACCTGCAGAAGCAAAACAGCCCCAAAGCATGATAGACCCCCCACCATGCTTCACAGTAGGCAAGGTGTTCTTTTCATCATAGGCCTTGTTCTTACTCCTCCAAACATAGCGTTGATCAATGGGCCCAAACAGTTCTAATTTTGTTTCATCAGTCCACAGAACACAATCCCAAAACTTCTGTGGTTTGTCCACATGACTTTTGGCATACTGCAGTCAACTCTTCTTATTCTTTAGAGACAGGAAGGGGGTGCGCCTGGGAGTTCTGGCATGGAGGCCCTCATTACGCAGTGTGCGCCATATTGTCTGAGCAGAAACTTCAGTACCCACATCTGACAAATCTTTTCTCAGTTCCTCAGCAGTCACACAGGGACTTTTCTCCACTCTACGCTTCAGGTAGCGCACAGCAGTCAAAGTCAGCATCTTCTTTCTGCCACGACCAGGTAGCGTTTCAACAGTGCCCTTTGCCTTGAATTTGTGAATGATGCTTCCTATGGTGTCTCTTGGTATGTTTAACATCTTTGCAATCTTCTTATAGCCATTGCCCTTCCCGTGAAGAGTAATCACCTCTTCTCTTGTCTTCCTGGACCATTCTCTTGACTTCACCATGTTTGTAACCACACCAGTAAATGTCTAGAGGGAGCTGAGTATCACAGTCATTTTAAAGCTGCCTAATTGGTGCTTATTAGGCTTTATTGCTGCTCCCTGACATCCACAGGTGTTTTCAATACCTGATTGAAAACACTTCAATGAACCTCTGTTCTTCAGAGTGGTAGTCTTTAAGGGGTTGAATAATTGTGTAAATGAAGAATTCACAAAATAACCATTTACTACTGTATTACAAAACCAATTGATGTCATTTTAGTTGCATATAGTTCTTTAAGAAGTCCTTGTAGGATTTCATTCTGAATACAATTACAAATGTACACTAAATTCCCTAAAACCCTTTACAGCATTGGGAGGTTGAATAATTTTGAACACAACTGTAGGTATACACATAAAAAAATGTTTTACAGGTTAAGCAGGATAGGTTAGACCCCTTTTACACTGCGGCATTTTTTCAGGCGCTTTTGGGCTACAAATAGTGCCTGTAAAGAGCCTGAAAAACAGCTCCCCTGCAGTTCCATTGTGAAAGCCTGAGTGCTTTTACACTGGGGCACTGTGCTGGCAGGACGCTAAAAAAAGTCCCGCAAGCAGCGTATTTGGGGCGGTAAAGGAGCGGTGTATACACCGCTCCTCCACTGCTCTGGACCATTGAAATGAATGGGCACCGCTGCCAAAGTGCCTGCAAAGCGCTTCGGCAGCGGCGCTACAAGGGCACATTTAACCCTTTATTTGGCAGCTAGCGGGGTTAAAAGCGCCCCACTAGTGGTCGAATAGCGCCTCTAAAATTACAGTTTTTTTTCGTTCAACCCTGTGGGATGAACAAAAAAAACTGTCAGCTCCAATCTGACGTTAGTATAGCGATCTCCACTGCTGAGCTGTTGTGTTCTGATGGAGACGTCCCCCGACAAACTCCCCCCCGCCATAACACTTCAATCAACACTCTCAGCCATTTGATTTATCAAATATAGTCACATTTTTTTTACAGTCAAGTAAGCAACTTCATTTCCATTTTATTGATTCTATTTGTAAATGTATACTACTACTATAAAAGAAAATGTTTTATTTACTGTTCTCTGCTGTCATATGCAAGGTATTCTTCAACAGTGCCATCTGCATCATAGATCTCTTCCTCCAGAAAGGAGTACGTTGATGACATAAAGTCCAGAGAACCTGAGCTGGATATGGACTCCTCCATCCTTTGTAATGGAGAAGCTGAAGGGACCAGCCTCGACCCAGACACACAAAGTCTAAAAAAAAACAAATAAGAAACGGTAAGTATAAAGTGTTAGCTGTGCCACTATGCTTTCTACAGCACTTTGTACTGGTAGTCCGTGAATGTGTATCACCCTGGATAAGGGTTGTATCTCATGTGCTGCGAGAGGGCCGCATTCTCCTGGAAGAACTTAAAGTGATTGTACAGGTTTTTTTTTTTTTTAAATAACAAACATGTTATACGTACCTGCTCTGGGAAAGGGTTTTGCAGAGAGTGGCCCCAATTCTCCTTTTCTGGGTTCCCCCAGCAGCACTCCTGGCTCCTCTTCCTCATCGAGTGCCCCCTATAGAGAGTCGCATTCTATGGGGGCACTTGTGCAGGCGTGCTACCGAGTCATGCTGCTGCGTCTATTGATGCAGACTAGACACAGACAGCAGGACTTAGCCCCACCCCTCGCTCCTGTGTCATTGGATTTGATTGACAGCAGCAGGAGTCAATGAATGAAAATTAATAAAAAAATGTCCCTTGTTCTGGTGGCTGCCATGTTCATTGAAATCTTCATTCCACTGAACACCTCCAAAGGTGAACGGCTTATCAGCGCAGTGCCAATCACGTTGAGCCACCACAGCTCCCATATGGAATGAAGTTTTTAACTAATATAGTTAGGATAGCACTTTCACACTAATCCGCTTCAAAAATGCAAATTTTTGGTGTGGTTTTTAAAGAACATGTGACTCAAGAACTGCACTGCGGGCAAATTTTGCCTCAGCTTTGCCTAATTTTCTTATTACTTTCAATGGGAAGGTGCACTTTTGGCGTGATTCTTTTAGTTCCCCAAACATGCTCTAAACATGCTGCAGGATTTTTTTTCACTGCCACGGAAACGCAGCGCCCCAGTGTCAACATATTAATTGAGTTTAAACTGGTTGTATACCCTAATGGTATACTTGCACCTACAGGTAAGCCTACTTTAAGGTTTACCTGTAGGTCTTTGCAATATCTCCTTAACCTACATGGTTAAGAAGATATTGGCAGAAAAGCGGGCACCGATGTCTACGGCGCGTGCGCACTGTAGACAACAGCGCAGGCGCACTGGGCGCAGTGGGTTCTAAATGGGAGCCTGCCTGAAAGTGTCGGAAATGTGCGCATGCGCGGGGATGGTGCCGTTCCGCGCACATGCGCGGGAGTGACGTCATCTCCTCTCTGGCCAATCACAGCGCCGGAGCGGTGATACCCTGAAGTCACTCCGGGTATCATGGCCGTGATGGAGGACGTGTCCGAGGACCGCTGTGCGGGCTTCGATCTAAGGTAAGTAATTGATAATGAGCTAGTATGCTAGTCATACTAGCTCACTATGCCTTTGCCTTGCAGTTTTTTTTTTTTCAAGGGTATACAACCGCTTTAAGGGCTGGTTCACACCATAAAAACACACTCTGGATCCATTTCTGCATGCAGTTTTTGACGCATCCCAGTGCATTTTCGATGCATTTCCGGATGCATTCCACGTGCTTTTTTTTCCTGTTTCCTGCTTGCTCGTCCCCACCCCCTTTCCTGACCTGCTGGGCTGCGTGCTCGCATAAAGGTCTGGTATGGATTCTGGGGGGACCCTCCCACGCCGTTTTTCTGGAGGGTTTGGTATACTCATGAAGGGGGAAACCATGCTTTTTTTTTTTTAAAAAACATTTTGCGTGAAGTTCCCCCTAATTATTGGGGAATCAAATTTGCATCCCTGGTCATTAAAGTCGTACTTCAAGTCTCAGCACAAAAAGTCAGATCCACAGTCGTATAACTGTTTTGTCAAAATCGCGGCAGTAGCACAAGTGTGAAAGGGGCCTAAAGCTGGACATAAACCATACAATTTTCTTATAAAATTTTCTTTAGATTTACCTTAAACTATGTAGTTCAAGGGCCTGCCTGGCTGCATACAAATTGAAAGTGTTTAGGTTTGACCTCATATTATATGGCTTTGGTATATTCTAAAGGAAAATTGTACAACAAAATTGTATAATGTAAGACATACATCTTACTACACTCAAGGGTCTGTTTTGTTTGATAGAACCTAATCTTAAACTGTTTTTAAACCCTCGTTCTACATTGATCAATGTTACAGCAAGTTATAGCTTGAAGTAGAAATGAAGGCAAAACCTTTTTTTTCTTTTTAAATGTAGAGTAAGGGAGGGTTATAACCCCTGACAGGTCTTAAAAAATAGATACACTGTAGTCAAAAGTAAACCTGAAAGAACAGTAAACCTAAAAAACCTGTTCCTAGCCCAAATTGTCTCCTTGTTTCTTTGCTCTCCTAAGCTAGTTCAAATTTTTTTTTACAAAACGTTCTGTATCATTCATACAAAATTTTAAAAATTCTCAAATGTTCTGCCAGGACTGCCTATTAATATTTAATTATATGAATAAATCATCTTACTGTCCCAAGGATCCAATATCTTCAGTGGTACTTATGTAACCAGTACTGGAACCTGTTGTGGAGGGGTTTGAAGTTTTACTCTGAATATGTTGAAAGCCTTCATCCTTAGGAAAAATTAGTTGTTTTCCTAATATCCTTAAAAACAAAACAAACACAGGAATTAAAGTTAGGTTAATTAGATTAAATACAGAATTATCCAATACAATGAAAGGCAAGTGCAAAGTGCTACAAACCTTACCAACCAATCAAGTATGTTTGGTTGCTATTGGTTGCTTTACTTAAATAGACCCAATATCTGGAATATAGCTTTATTGAAAATATTCCACTGTCACAAATGTTGAGTTGTCAAATTTGTGAAACTGCATATCTATGAGGGTTTGGAATGTGTGTATTGGATATAAGTGTATATTTAGCAGGATGTCAGGAACGTCTATCACTCCTGCTCCTCATTCCAGAATCCTGGGTTTAGCTGTGGCATTCTCCTTGTCTGTCTGCCCACCTGCAAGGTGATTAATGTGGCCAATCTCTGGGTGGAGACCAAACCTGATTTAAGCAAGTCAAGCCTGCAGTGTCATTCTTGTGATCTTGTGATATTGCATTTGCAACACGTTTTCCAATCTGAATTTTTATAGTTAAATTCACTAGATACTACGTTTTTCACGTTTTACAATCTTAGAAAAAGGGGAGAGTGGGGGTAAGGGAATAGTAGCTGAGGCTAACCCAAAACTACCCACTCAATTTGGTTGGTGGGGACGTTTTCCAATCTGTTTGTCTGCTCTGCCGATTGGATTTCCCTGTGTTTGACCTTGGATCGAATATCAACTATTCTCTGAACTCTGCCTGCCTTTTAGCTGGACTGTCATTGAATCACTCTATCTGCCAACTGCAAGCACCTGTTTGTTTTGCTCAGTTCAGGCATGCCCTGTCATTGTAGCCAGGCACTATAGCCTTGTACACAGTTGCAAGAAAAAGTATGTGAAACCTTTTGGAATGATATGGATTTCTGCACAAATTGGTCATAAAATGTGATCTGATCTTCATCTGAGTCACAACAATAGACAATCACAGTCTGCTTAAACTAATAACACACAAAGAATTAAATGTTATCATGTTTTTATTGAACACCCCTAGACTAATGACATCTCCAAGAGCTAATTGGAGTAAGGTGTCAGCCAACTGGAGTCCAATCAATGAGATGAGATTGGAGGTGTTGGTTAGAGCTGCCCTAAAAAAAACACACACCAGTTCTGGGTTTGCTTTTGACAAGAAGCATTGCCTGATGTGAATGATGCCTGGCACAAAAGAGCTCTCAGAAGACCTACGATTAAGAGTTGTTGACTTGCATAAAGTTGGAAAGGGTTATAAAAGTATCTCCAAAAGCCTTGCTGTTCATCAGTCCACGATAAGACAAATTGTCTATACATGGAGAAATTTCAGCACTGCTGCTACTCTCTGTAGGAGTGGCCGTCCTGTAAAGATGACTGCAAGAGCACAGCGCAGACTGCTCAATGAGGTGAAGAAGAATCCTAGAGTGTCAGCTAAAGACTTACAAAAGTCTCTGGCATATGCCAACATCCCTGTTAGTGAATCTACAATACGTAAAACACTAAACAAGAATGGATTTCATGGGAGGATACCAAAAAGGAAGCCACTGCTGTCCAAAAATCATTGCTGTACGTTTACAGTTTGCACAAGAGCACCTGGATGTTCCACAGCAGTACTGGCAAAATATTCTGTGGACAGATGAAACTTTGAGTTGTTTGGAAGAAACACACAAAACTGTGTGGAGGAAAAGAGGCACAGCACACCAACATCAAAACCTCATTCCAACTGTGAAGTATGGTGGTGGGGGCATCATGGTTTGGGGCTGCTTTGCTGCGTCAGGGCCTGGACGGATTACTGTCATCAAAGAAAAAATGAATTCCCAAGTTTATCAAGACATTTTGCAGGAGAATGTAAGGCCATCTGTCCACCAGCTGAAGCTCAACAGAAGATGGGTGTTGCAACAGGACAACGACCCAAAGCATAGAAGTAAACCAACAACAGAATGGCTTAAACAGAAGAAAATACTCCTTCTGGAGTGGCCCAGTCAGAGTCCTGACATCAACCCGATTGAGATGCTGTGGCATGACCTCAAGAAAGCGATTGACACCAGACATCCCAAGAATATTGCTGAACTGAAACAGTTCTGTAAAGAGGAATAATCAAGAATTACTCCTGACCTTTGTGCACGACTGATCTGCAACTACAGGAAACATTTGGTTGAAGTTATTGCTGCCAAAGCAGGTTTAACCAGTTATTAAATCCAAGGGTTCACATACTTTTTCCACCTGCACTATGAATATTTACATGTTGTGTTCAATAAAAACATGGTAACATTTAATTATTTGTGTGTTATTAGTTTAAGCAGACTGTGATTGTCTATTGTGACTTAGATGAAGATCAGATCACATGTTATGACCAATTTGTGCAGAAATCCATATCATTCCAAAAGGGTTCACATACTTTTTCTTGGAACTGTATAAGTCCTGGGGGCAACTGAGAACCTGTAGGCCTGCTTGCCTTATGGGAAAGGGGTCTGCTATAGGTAAAAAAAAAAAAAAAAAAGCTATAGTATTTGACCACCTGCGTTAGGGGTAAGCGTGACAAAGGAGTTAGGCTTTTTAGAGTTGGGCTATATTTTTTAAATATTTTGTTTAGACTAACTAAAACAAATAAACTAATGTATATTATTAAGTATTTTAATACAATGTGATGTGGTGGAGGCTCAAGCCCGTAAAAGAATATATTGCTCATCAGTTAATCACTCATAGTCTCTACAAAAACACACTGGTCAAAATTAAAGCTCACAAAAAAATACACTATATTACCTGAGATGGGGTGATCTTTCAGTCCAGTCTTTGCACTCTGCTTGCAGGTTCTTGTTCTGTGAACTGACAGCGCCCTCAAAAAGCATCTCATCGACATCCCAGAACAAATGATGGACCCTCTGTGCATTAGCTTTATCGAAATCCTAGAAAAAAAACATGCAAAAAGAAACATTTTGTTGCAGTACTCAAACGCCTGAAACACGTTTTGCTCATTTTCTTCCTACAGGAGTTTCTCAGTAAATGTAAAAAAAGAAAACTAAATTGCTAAATTAATTTGAAACTATGCTGTTGCCATTGACAGAATAATCTCGTTTGACTACAAAATAATCATCTATTTGAAACTTAGAAGCAACGTTTCTATCCAGAAAAGCAGAATGGCCTGAGTACCTTGTATGGATGTAGGATGGTGGGCTTTTCTTAGTTGCCTCTACAAATTGAGTGCTTGCAGAGGCCCCACTTTGTTTTTCTTACTATTCAATTTAATCATACCTTATTAGGCTTGTCAATAGCTAGGATATGAAGTGATTCAGAGATAGCAAAAGATTATAATTAGCAATAAATAAGCATTCCTGGGCATGTGCCTAGTGAGACAGAATAAAAGAAAGGCAGCACAACAATTATACATGTCTATTAATAATTTGCATTTTATTGTTGCCTTGTCTAACTACTTCTATACCACTGTTTCTAAAACTTTCAGTTTTTGCACCCTTTAGAAGTATGCAAAATCTCAAAGCACCCCAGTCTAAAAGTGTATAAAAAGGGAAAACGTTACTTATCAATGGGAAACCTGAGCCAGGGACAATGCACACAACCACCTTGATGAATTTAACATAAGCCTCTCATCACATAAAAGTCTCCCGAATCACACAGTCCCCCTATCACAGAGCCTCCAAATGACACAGTACCCCCATCACAGTGCACCCCCTTAACAGAGTCCACAAATTACACAATCCCCCATCACAAAGCCCTCTATCACAAAGTCCCCTCTTCACATCAGAAACCTACTTTTTGGCTCCAGCAACACAGCAGAGGGCAGGAAGTGGAACAGATCTGGAGGAAGTTGATAGTTTTGCTCCCTCGAATGCTAGGGGCATGCCTACATACCTCCTGCCCTGGATCAGCATGATGTGGTGTTCTGGTGCGGACGGACCAGGCCACCAACACCATTGCAAAGAATGACAAGGTGCGTGATGGCCCAAGAGCGTAATTTGTTGTTATGATGCTGGAAGCCGTACCAGCAGAACCATGGCAACTCATGATGCTAATCCAGGGAAAACTGGGTAATTTGCTCAGGGTTCCACGAGACTCAAACAGCACCCAGGATGCCGGAGGACCCCAGTTGAAAAACACTGTTTTGAAACCTTATGAATGATTCTAATAGCAGATCTTAATGGAAAGGGGTATAGGAGCTGAATGATGATGAGATCATAAAATCGTTTTTAGATCAGGTAACATCCCTCTTTTTCTGCACATTCTTGATAAGTAGATTGTCAGTATAACAGAAAATCTATATATAAATGGTTCACATGCTGTTTTCATTCTAAGGTTTTAATTTTTCCTTCTACAGTATAATCATGTCATATGCAAATAAAGGACATGGATTCTGTAAAAATGGGCCTGATGCCGCGTACACACGATCACTTTTTGTGATGAAAAAAAACGTCATTTTATCTGACGAAACAAAACAACGTTTTTCAAACTTCATTTTCAAAAACGACATTGCATACACACCATCGTTTTTCCACAATGCTCTTGCAAAGCGCGGTTACGTAAGACACTTTCGACGGCACTCTGTTCCATTGAAGCTCCCATCTCATAACTTGCTTCTAAGCATGCGCGGGTTTAAAAACGTCGTTTTAAACTACGTTTTGCCCACACACCATCACTTTTTATTAAAACAAAAAACGACATTTTGAAAAACGACACAAAAAATTCAAGCATGTTGGAATTTTTTTTTGTTCGTTTTTTTGGAGACATAAAACAACGTTTTGCCCACACACGATCATTTTAAATGACGTTTTTTAAAATGTCGTTTTTTTTCATCACAAAAAGTGATCGTGTGTACGCGGCATTACATTTTAATTGTGTCTAGGTTGTAGTAACTTCAAAGCTGAAATCCAGGTATGGTATTTAATGCATAGTTAAGTTGGTCAAGTTTTGAGTAATGTAAATATACATATTAGATACCTATGGGCCTGTTGTGAAAGCAGAGCATCACCATAGTAGTCACCACTACTACAGTGATCACTACGGTTTTCTGGGTCCTGCGCTGAGCAACTTCCCTCCTCCATAGTGAACACAAGTGGTTGCTTGGCACTGTTCGCAGAAAGTCTTGTATTTTTTAAATGAATACAATTAGTTCTTTGATTAAACAAGGTAAAAAAGGATTGTGACCCTGGGGCACACACGGACTAGTCGTTCTAATATAGTGTTTTGGCGGTGCAGGTCCCACTGATGGCATAAATTGATCGCTCAAATTACGTTTGGATCTTTTTCCTGCATGGTTGTCTGACTTTATATGTGAACTGGCCCCAGTTGTAACGCCACCATAGGATTGTCCAGAAAAGGGACTGTTCTCTATCTGCCGACATTGTGGCAGAGCCCCTGGAATCTACCTTGGTGGTTTGGTGTATCACATAATCCTTGGTACTCTGGGATTTTTATCATTGATGCTACTATTTGGATTACTGATTATGCAACAATATTTATATTATCAAAAAATCCTTTTTGTTTCGTCCTGAGGAAGCCCAACGGTGAAACACGTAGGCGACTTCAAAGGATTTGTTTATCATCCATGAATCAATAATCCATATGGTTATATTCTATTGTATTATTCTTCCATATTGTAAATTTTGTACTTTCTTATTTTTGTATTAAATATATTTTTTAATATACTTCCGCATTGCCTCAAAGTCCGACCTTTATTCACTCCTGTGATTAGGTTCTCCCCTATTTATACTGTAACTTTACAATAAAAACCATACCTGGCATTAAACTGGCAACATAAGGACAATGATTACGGAGAAAATACGTTAAACTTTCTCTGATCTGCTCTCAAACTTCTATCCTTGTGCGTTTAACATCCTGAACTTAGAACACTTAAGTCCTGTAGACACGATTGGTTTGTCCGATGAAAACAAACTGATGGACTGTTTTCATTGGACAAACCTATCGTGTGTGGGCCCCATCGGTTTGTTTTTCATTGGTGAAAAAAAATAGAACATGTTTTAAATTTTTCCTATGAATAAAAAACCAAAGTCCATCGGTCAAAAATCCACACATGCTCAGAAAGTCGGCGCATGCTCGGAAACATTGAACTTCATTTTTCTCAGCACGTCGTAGTGTTTTACGTCACCGTGTTTGGACACGGTCGGATTTTTGACTGATGGTGTGTAGTCAAGACTAGTGAAAGTCAGTTTCATCGGATATCTGATGGAAAAATCCATCGGATTAGATTCCATCAGATATCCGATCGTGTGTATGAGGCTTTACACGTAGAACACCAGATTAAAAAAAATTAAACTGATGTTCTTATTCTGTCCGGGTTTATAAGTACAGCAAGTTTACTCCTAGTTTAATACCAATATAAATTATGTAATGCTGCAGTCTGTAAATGCATTAATGAATGGCTAGACAATTTAATGCACACTCTGAGAAAATAAAGAAGAAACGTACATCGTCTGTCCAGGAATAGACTGAGCTCCTCTCGGTGGACAGTCCCGTAGTGTAGCTCTGTATTCCTGACCATGAATTATTTAACTCTGTTGGGGTAGTTTGTCCACTGGATGGAAGAGAGTAAATCGATTCACTAAGGAGAGACATCAAAGCATTAGACTTTAATTTACAGTCATATGTCAAGTGCAATAAGCAGGAAAAAAAAAGGTAACACTAATGCAAACATAAGTCCTTGACATATGCTTGATTGTGAGGTCATCACTGCACAAATATCAGTTTGTCAACTTACTGGAATAATTGTATATGTAGGAAACCATGAATTGGAAAGACTGGGAGACTGAAAGTAACTTTCGTAACTTTTGTAAACAACAATCCCATAAAAGGTTGGTAATCAGGGCCAGGCCAGAAATATGGGAGTTGACTCTGTATCCTTGCATAATTATTTTGTTAGTCATTGACCTGTAAAAAGCATGCAGTCAGTGAAGTCTAAGGCCTCGTACACACGAGGGAATTTATCCGCTGAAAATGGTCCGACGGACCATTTTAACCGAAAAATCCGCTCGCCTGTAGGGGCAAACGGACAGTTTTGGACGGATTCCTCCGGCGGAAAAGTTTCAAAGCATGCTTTGAAATTTTTCCGCCGGAGAGCTGCCCGTCGGATATGTCCGCTGGTTAGTACGCCTAACCTGCGGACATATCTGCCTGCACATGCGTCGTATCCTGTGAATGGTTCCGACGCATGTGCGCGGAAGTGTTTCACTTCCTGGTGCGGTGACGTGGCGGTGACGTGGTGGCGTCAACGTCACCGCCGCGTCTCAAAAACACGGATTTTGTAGGCCCAGCATGAGGCAGCATGTATAAAAAGTAACACATTTTATTGGATATACATTAAAATACAACCAACATATAAAAAGAGGAAATTAAAAAACACCCTCCATCTACAAAGAGTCAACAGATATCCAATCCTGAGTAAGGAGACAGAAAAAGTCACAATGTATTTGTGGAGTATTTTGGAGTCCACCAAAAAGCTCAACATTCAACGAGCTAGTGTGTTGCTCCGTACTCAAACGTCAATGCGTTTCGCAAGATTTACTTGCTTCCTTAGGACAGATTGGGTGTGTGCTGAATGACTTTGGATGCAGAAGAGAGGATGATGACGATCAGGAAAGAGGAGACACACATGGGGCATTAAACAGGGGAAGGAGACATGAGGAGAACAAAAAACTCCCAAGTGGAAGAAACCCCTAATGACATGCAAAGGAGCCAGCCAGATTTAGCACCCTCTACCATGGGTAGGTGCTAGAGGTGAGGTTTTTGGTGATAGCTGCCAGGCAGGTAAATTTAGGCAGGCCTATGCTGCATGCTAGGCCTGCTTGTTTTGATCTGGGGGGCAGGGAGTGGTTATTGTAGCAGTGGGTGTGACCACCTGTCCTTTAGTTCTTGGGAGCCTCCCCTGCTTCTAGGGAGAATGTTCTGGAAGAGTGGTAGGGCTGGGGACTTGAGTGACAGGGAGTCCACTTCCACTTCCTTAAAAAGGTACATGTACAGGCCTGTCTTAAGTTTGCCAATGAACATTTAAACGATTCAGATATGGATTGGGAGAAAGTTCTGTGGTTTAGATGAGACCAAAATTGAGCTCTTTGGCATTAACTTGACTCGCTGTGTTTGGCGGCAGAAAAATGCTGACTATGACCCTAAGAACACCATCCCTACAGTCAAGTACGGAGATGGAAACATTATGCTTTGGGGCTGTTTCTCTGCTAAAGGTACATGCCGACTTTACCACATTCAGGGACCAATGGATGGGGCCATGTATTGTAAAATCTTGGATCACAACACTGAAGATGTGTCATGGATGGGTCTTCCAGCATGAAAATTACCCAAAACATACCGCTAAGGCAACAAAGTGATGGCTCAAGGAAAAGCACATTAAGATCATGGAATGGCCTTGTCAGTCTTCAGACCTTAATCCTATAGAAAATTTATGGATGGAGCTGAAACTTGGAGTTGCTGAGTAACAGCCAAGAAAAGTTAGGGATTTAGAGAAGATCTGTAAAGAAGAGTGGACCAAAATCCCTCCTGAGATGTGTGCAAACCTGGTTACCAACTACAAGAAACGTCTTACCTCTGTGCTTGCCAACAAGGGTTTCTCCACCAAGTACTAAGTCATGTTTTGCTTGGGGATCAAATACTTATTTTACTCACTGAACTGCAACTTAATTTATAACATTTGTATCATGTGCTTGTTTCTGGATTTTTGGTTGATATTCTGTCTCCAAATAAAAGAGTACTGTGTGTTGGATAATTATAAGAGTACCGTATATATTAATTAGAGATCTCTCTGTCACTTCTAGCTTAGCTTTGAATGTAATCAGTTATTTCTTCAGTACATACAAATATAATTTTTTATGATTATTTTGCACTTAGCATTGACAGGCGTGCATACAGTACCATGTGTAGTTATGGATAGCCTCCTGCACAGGGAGAGTGAAATGAACTGGTAGAGGGTCCACCCGATGGTCTTTGCTTCCTCGAGACAATCCCTTTCTGAAAAACAACAGGAAAATGTTTCAATACAATCCAGTAATTACTTATTAGTAAAAACAAAAACATAATGACAAAGAAAACTTGTATGTGCTTACTGTTAGGCCCCTTTCTCATGTACGGATCCCATGAGGATGTGTACATGTCTATCCGCTTGCTTAGCGGGGATCGCTCCGCTGATCCCCCTGAGCCGGCAGATGACAGGGCAGTCCCCGCACACTGTGCAGGGACCGCCCTGTCAGACCTCCACTCTCCCCTATGGGAGGATCAGGTGAACACGGAGCATCTGTCTGTGTTCACCCGATCCAATCTGAAGATGGATGGAAAAATAGGATTTCCCTCTGTCTGCAAAATCTGACCATAGCGGGGACCGATGAGATCAGGTGTCAGCGGATGTTCATCCGTTGACACCCGCTATCCCATAGGGATACATGTATGTCCGTATTTCATCCGAAAAGGGATGGATGAAATACGGACATACTGGGCCAGATTCAGGTAGATGAGAGCATCTTTGCTCCAGAGTAACGCTTCTCATTTACGTTACTCTGACGACCCTTTCAGCGCAAGTACTGTTATTCACATAGCAGTTGCGCGTAAACTTGCGCCAGAGTAACGATAATGCGCTGGCGTAACCCGACGCAAGGGGAAGTGGGTGTGATCATATGTAAATGATGGGCGGAGCCCAGCACAGAGGCTTACGTTCAGCGCATCAACCACGGAGCATGCGCAGTGAGTGAGGCTCCACTCGCCCCCTTTGTGCGCATGCTCACAACTTCCGTCGGCACCACTTCACGGTAAACGTCAGCGCAATGCCTTCCGTTGGGCGTTTAAATGCGCCCGTAGAAGCGCCATTCCGGCACTAAAGTATATCCTGCTCCCCCTCCCCACAGTGATGTTACTTTTGTTCTGAGATGGCTGCTCCCGTTCCCCGCAAACACACAGAAGAAAGCTGAACTTTAATGGCCAGGAGCTGTCAGCCGTCATCTCGGCTATGGAGACCTATGATGTCTTCCTCCATGGCTGTAAAATTTGACAGACAAGCATGGACAGAGGTGTTGTCCTGCAAGTGTGGTTGGTCAGCTAGCTCTTATCGTCGGTAACGCTGCTGTAGCTGCTCTCCTGCTGACCTGTGGCCATCTGGAGTAAAGATAAAGCAGCCTTTTGTAGAAATAACTTTGCGCCGGACGGACCAGATACGCCCGGCGCATGTAGCCAGCGTATGGTGCTAATCCGTTCGTGAATTGGGAAAAATCCCTCATTTGCATATTTGCAGGGGAAATCAATAGGCGCGACTAATGCGGCAAGCGAAATTAAGCGCTGACGATACTCTGGCGTCGGAACGTTCCGCCGGTCGCAAATGGCCCGTTATTGGGCGCATCTAGTTTGGTGGGTACGGGCACATAGAAACGACGGCGCATCTTCACAGTTACGCGGCGCATATCGAATTACTCCAGCGCAACTCTACCTGAATCTGGCCCACTGTCCGCAGGTGTGAGAGGGGCCTTAGGGTAATTTTTTTTGTACAGGTAAATGTCGAAATAACAAGAAGGTACAAATGATCTGCATATCGACTATTCTGACCAGGATGTATTCAAGTTGATTTTTAGGCAAAATTATTTTAATTTAAAGTGGTTGTAAACCCTTATGCCACGTACACGCGATCAGTCCATCCGGTGAGAATGGTCTGATGGACCGTTTCCATCGGTTAACCCGATGAAGCTGACTGATGGTCCGTCACACCTACACACCATCGGTTAAAAAAACAATCGGTGAGAACGCGGTGACGTAAAACACAACGACGTGCTGAAAAAAATGAAGTTCAATGCTTCCAAGCATGCGTCGACTTGATCCTGAGCATGCGTGGATTTTTAACCGATGGTCGTGCCTACTAACGATCGGTTTTGACCTATTGGTTAGGAATCCATCGGTTAACTGATTGCCGACCGCCCGCCGTCATATTACTGCGGGACGGTGGCACTGCTACGCGGGAGCACGTAGCTCTACGTCCTCCCTTTAGCAGCTTGTCGCGTGCGCCCGCGCGTGTCCCGCGCGCGTGCCCGGCGGGTACGATCGCTGCCGGGCACCCACGATTGCTCGTTACAGAGCGGGGAACGGGAGGTATGTGTGTAAACACATACCTTTCGTTCCTGTCAGCGGGGGAAACGCTGATCTTCTGTCCATACAATGTATGGACAGAAGATCAGTGACTTCCCCTAGTGAGGCCACCCCCCCATACAGTTAGAACACACCAGGACCACACTTAACCCCTTCCCTGCCCCCTAGAGTTAACCCCTTCACTGCCAATGGCATTTTTATAGTAATACAATGCATTTTTATAGCATTGATCGCTATAAAAATGCCAATGGTCCCAAAAATGTGTCAAAAGTGTCCGATGTGTCCGCCATAATATCGCAGTACTGAAAAAAAAACGCTGATCGCCGCCATTACTAGTAAAAAAAAAAAAAAAAAAAAAATGCCATAAAACGACCCCCTTTTTTGTAAACGATATAAATTTTGCGCAAACCAATTAATAAACGCTAATTGCGATTTTTTTTAACGAAAAATATGTAGAAGAATACGTATCGGCCTAAACTGAGGGGAAAAAAAAAATTTATATATTTTTGGGGATTTTTATTATAGCAAAATGTAAAAAATATTGTATTTTTTTCAAAATAGTCGCTCTATTTTTGTTTATAGCGCAAAAAATAAAAACCGCAGAGATGATCAAATACCACCAAAAGAAAGCTCTATTTGTGGGAAAAAAAGGACGCCAATTTTGTTTGGGAGCCACGTCGCACGACCGCGCAATTGTCAGTTAAAGCGACGCAGTGCCGAATCACAAAAAGTGCTCTGGTCTTTGGACAGCAATATGGTCCGGGGCTAAAGTGGTTAAATTTAAAACAAGTTGGCATTATTTTAACCGATGGATACCTAACACACGCGATCGGTTTGGTCCGATGAAAACGGTCCATCAGACTGTTCTCATCGGTTTTACCTATTGTGTGTACGCGGCCTTACATATATTCAGGGAAGTGACTATCCTCAGGTGATACACATCCTCCTACATACCTGTCTATATGCAGTCCTCTCTTCTCTACAGCTGTTTAAAGTGCTGAATTTACAAAGCTTGTCTGAGCGTTAAAAAAAAAAAAAAAGTGGGTGGAGAGCTGAAATTATACTCTGCCAAGCTCAGCAGGAGAGGAGAGCTCAGAGAGCCGATTAAAGGGAAGAGGCACACCCCCTTCCCACACAGCTCACTGGAACAGACCTGAGACTGTCAATCTGCTGGAGGTCCCTCCCCGTCACCATTTTTCTTGGTGTCAGGAAAACTTGTCATAAATGATTCATGTTGATAGCAGAGGAATAAAGCAGCAGACAGAAATTACACTTAGCGCTCCTAATTAAGACATGTACACATTATAGAAGAATATGCTTTGTTCACATTTCATGTCTGAGGTTTACAACCATTTTAAATATATTCCTCAACAGCAACAAAGGATATACATCCCCTCTGTGTACACCAAAGGCCATATAGATGCTCGTAAAAAACTTACAATGTTTAGGCTAAAGAGTGTGCTTTATAGACATATTTAGTGCTTTGCTTGTTTTGGAACTCATTAGCAAGAGAAGCCAATGAATAGAAAAAAGTAAAAGCCATGTGACTGGTAGTCATGAAGTGTTCCCTACTGCGTTATGCAAGGAACACTATGTGGGACACCATAGGCTCCATGCACCCGCCTGCATTTTATGAATCACCCAAACAAGTGTGGACCAAACAGTGGAATTTCAGCTCGACAGTATGAATAGGCTCCTGATTAGAGTGACCCTAACCTGGCCTAAAAATTTCTACAGGAACTGCACTTATTTGTAGTGCCTACATATCCCGGTGTTGCTCTCCAGATCAACCCATGTGCCCCTGTAAAGCTGGGTTGGATGCTAGGCCAATGATACACATGTCTAATTGAGGGTAAACCCCTCCCCCTGTGGATTGCATTGGGCAATTGGAGGACCAGGTTGTAGATAAGCTTCACGACAGCAAGGTTTATTGTTGACTTGGGCAGAAGTTCATTGTACATCCCAGACCAAGAAGACTCCACAGGGACACAGGAATTTATTTAAGGAAAAACCCAGGTACTTTCATGCAACACAAGTTGTCCACCTTCAACGCTTTTACTCTTGCATCCATCATTTTTGATTTTGGGATTTTGAAACGATCATGTTTACTACAGATGGATTGTTTTTCAATGCCTATGGCATTAAGTATATAGCCTTTCCATAAGTTATTGGGCTTTAATCCGTATGGAGCCTATCAACAAACGCACCTAGGTCAAACAAGGATTTTCCAAAATCGCAGCCATATGGAAACTGCAAAGTGCTATGCAGTTCCCAGCACAAAATACACACTGCAGTTTCCAATTTGTGGGAGATATTAAAGGGTTTGTAAAGGTAATTTTTTTTCCCTAAATAGCTTCCTTTACCTTAGTGCAGTCCTCCTTCACTTACCTCATCCTTCCATTTTGTTTTTAAATGTCCTTATTTCTTCTGAGAAATCCTCACTTCCTGTTCTTCTGTCTGTAACTCCACACAGTAATGCGAGGCTTTCTCCCTGGGGTGGAGTGTCGTGCTCGCCCCCTCCCTTGGACAAACAGGAGAGTCAGGACGCCCACTAACACACAGCTCCTTTCTCTATCTGCAACGTAGAGAGTGTCCTGACTCTCCTGTAGTCCAAGGGAGGGGGCATACACAACGCTTCACACCAGGGAGAAAGCCTTGCATTACTGTGTGGAGTTACAGACAGAAGAACAGGAAGTGAGGTTTTCTAAGAAGAAATAAGGACATTTAAAAGCAAAATGGAAGAATGAGGTAAGTGAAGGAGGACTGCACTAAGGTAAAAGGAAGCTATTTAGGGGAAAAAAACTGTACCTTTACAACCCCTTTAACATACTATTTCAGCTTCAAAATCTCTCTTATCCAAACATTGTGACCACTGGTGGACAGGGACCAACTGCTGAGAATCACTGTGCTCCGGCCATTTGCTATTTTTTCGAAATCACTATTAAATATGCACCATTCATGTCTGTTGGTTTGTTTGTTTTTGGCAGCAGCATGTTAATTATTGAAGTACACAGCTGCTCCAGTATTTTTTATTATCCTTTCTGTTCATTCTGGGAAACTCTGCTATTATTTGCACATAAATTGTAGAGCTGACCGCTGTGGCTCAATTATTAACAAAAAGCTTATCGATTTAGACAGGCTGTTCTAGGGAGTAATTATTAACTGCTTAAACAGGTGTGCTTGAAAAGCCTAACAAAATGAATGTCCAAGGTCTTCAGAGTCCTTGTCAAGCTAATATTAAGCCAGTCTAGGGATCGACCAATATCGTTTTTTCGGTGCAGATACGATACCAATACTTCGACCACCTCTCCTGCCGATAGGCAATATTTTTGGCTGATATTTTGTACATTTAAAAAAAAAAATTACACTGTCATTCTTTTATTTTATTTTATTAATGTTATTGCTGTCACAAGGAATGTAAACATCTCTTGTGACAATAATAGGCATGTGAGAGGTACTTTTTATGGAGAGATCAGGGGTCTTTAAGACCCCAAACCCCTCCTCTGCACTTCAAAGTATTCAAAACGTCAATATCAGCGTTTGTTATTTTTTAAAAGTGGTGGCTTTAACCACTTAAAGCCCGCCGCACGCCTATTTACATCTACAAAAGAGCTCGGACAGGCAGATGGACGTAAATTTACGTCCCTGCCTACTAGCGGGTCGGGGGTCCGATCGGGACCCCCTCCGCTGCATGCGGCGGACGGCTTACCTCCGGGAGCAATCCGACTCGAGGGGGCGGCGGTTCGTTTCTGTCCGCCCCCTCGTGATCGCTCCCAGCCAATCCTGTGCGCCGCCGCTGTGTCACTTCCTTCCTGTAAAATGTAAACATAGGCAGAGGAAGTGATGCAGTGCTCATCTCGGCGGTATTTTCAAACCGCCGAGATGAGAGAAGAGGCACAGTAAGTCTGCACCAACACTACACTGACACCAGTACACGCAGGCACATTTAACCCCTTGCGATCACCCCCCCCCACCCCCTGTCACTGAATGCAGTGATCATATATGTATGATCACTGCATTTAGTGTCAGTGTGACAGGCAGTTAGTGTTAGGTTCAGGGTAGCCCCCGTACCCCCCCATATAAAGTTTTAACCCCTTGATCACCGCCCTAGTTAACCCTTTCTCTCCCTATTGCCAGTGTCACTAAGCGATAATTTTTCTGATCGCTGTATTAGTGTCACTGTTGCTGCTAGGTAGCTAATTTTTTTTTTTATTGCGATTTTTTTTTTTTTTACTAAAGACATGTGGCTGAATACATTTTGGCCTAAATGTTTGACTAAAATTTAGTTTATTCAATTTTTCTTATAACAAAAAGTAAAAAATATTTTTTTTTCAAAAATGTTGCTATATTTTTGTTTATAGCGCAAAAAATAAAAATCGCAGAGGCAATCAAATACCATCAAAAGAAAGCTCTATTTGTGGGAGGAAAAGGACACAAATTTTGTTTGGGAGCCACGTCGCATGGCCGCGCAAATGTCTGTTAAAGCGACGCAGTGCCGAATTGTAAAAATGGCTCTGGGCATTTAGCAGCATATTGGTCCGGGGCTTAAGTGCTTAAAATGCTAGTAATCCAGGAAGTGATGTCGTCATGACATCACTTCCAGATTACTAGATCCGAGACCCGAACGAAGCATCGACTTTGTTTGGGTCTTCGGCCAGTCGGCGGATGTGCCGGCTGGTTGCTGGGGCCTCCCGGTGGGACAGGAGAGCACAGGCGAGTGGTGGAAGGGGGGGGGGGGGAATGTTCCCTCCCGCTGCTTGTAATAACAGTGGAGCGGCTGCTGAAGTCCGCTCTCTACTGATGTCATGGATGTCAGTCCAGACACTGCATCATTCAGACAATGGTAGTCTGGAACCACCAGGTGCCTGGACTGATATCCATCTCAGCAGCCTCTCAGCGAGCCGCAGAGTGCCTGAGACGGCCCGCTCCACCCCCTCTAGAGCTCAACGCTCCAATGAGACCAAAAGGAGATGAGCAGAGAGCTGTGACATTCTACAGCTCTATGCTCACGGAGCTGTGAAAACCGAGCGATCGGCGGTGTTTGATAGTTCGGTTTTTAGTGCAGAGGCGCCACGGGACAGATGTAGGTGGGTATAATTTTTTTTTTTTATAGAGTAAAGAATGGTTAGAACCCCTTTTCCAAAATGTTTCCCTGCTCCAGGGAAGCAGCAGCAGTAAGAGCAAATCTCGCCAAAGCGATGGGATATGCCCTATTATACAGTTGTCACCAGAACAGCTTTACAGATTGAATGATTTCCCCTTATATTCTGATGCTATGACAACATTTTGGATTTCTCATTACATTCTGCACCAGAGACACCAGTCCAGTAGTGAGAGAAAACATAGATGATACTAAATACTAGGGATGAGCCGAACACTCCCCAGTTCGCAGCAGAACATGCGAACGGGGAAAAAAATGTGTTAAAGTATATGGGACACAAATGTAAAAAAATTAAACGTACTAATTTTAAAGGTTAATATGCAAGTTATTGTCATAAAAAGTGTTTGGGGACCCGGGCCCTACCCAGGGGACATGTATCAATGCAAAAAAAAGTTTTATAAACAGCATTTTTTTTCAGAAGCAGTGATTTTAATAATGCTTAAAGTGAAACAATAAAAGTGAAATATTCCTTTAAATTTCGTACCGAGGGGGGGGGGGGAGAGGGGTGTCTATAGTATGCCTGTAAAGTGGCACATTTTTCCTGTGTCCCTGCACAAAATGACATTTCTAAAGGAAAACAAGTCATTTAAAACTACTCGCGGCTATAATGAATTGTCAGGTCCTGGCAATACCGATAAAAGTCATTGAAAAAAACGGCATGGGTCCGCCCCAGTGGACAGCGGGAGACAGTAAACAAGGTGAGGCTGCAAATGGGCACAGTGAGGCTGCAGATCGGCACAGTGAGGCTGCAGATGGGCACAGCGAGGCTGCAAATGGGCACAGTGACGCTACAAATGGGCACAGTTAGGCTGTATATGGACATTGTTTACCATTTTTCGTGGTAAAATTAGGTGTCTCGGCTTATATTCAGGACGGTTTATACTCGAGTATATACGGTAGTTAAACCCACAAGTGTTTTTTGTTTTTTTTACCACCACAATTCCTTTACACTGGCTTTTTAAATTTACAAATGCAGACATTTACATTTACAAATGAAAGGTTTAGCACTGCAAAACACTTTTTGAAAGATAAAAAGTGCATTCTATATACAACTATATAGATCAGGCCAAAATGAGGGACAAATGAAGAGGAAAGTGGGACAGTCCCTCGAAATCAGGGACAGTTGGGAGCTATGCATACCCGACTCAGTACAATCTGATGTTGTAAGTACACTTAAAGCGGAGCTCCACCCAGGAAAACAAAATTTTCCCATGTTGTTTAAAAAAATTCAATAAAAAAAACCTGAAAAAAAAAAAAATACTCACCCGAAATACCTGTTGCTATGCGGAAGTCCGTAATCTGCATCTTCCACTCCGCGGTGCCTTTTCTTCTTGTCCTTCTCCTTGTGAATGGGGCACGCTGCTTTCTGGGAACTGTGTGTGTTCTCAGAGAGCAGCGCGCCCATTCACAAGCCAGCGTGAGACTCACGCAGGCGCAGTAGGAAATGGGCAGTGAAGCCGTACGGCTTCACTGCCTGTTTCCCATAGTGTGGATGGCGGCGCGGGACCCGGAGCGATCGTGGGACCGGCATCGGGGGGCCCATCAGCGCGGGCAAGTAGGACAAGGTAAGTGTCCTTATTTAAAGTCAGCAGCTACACTGTTAGTAGCTGCTGACTTTAAAAAAAAAAAAAAATTGCGGCTGGAGCTCCGCTTTAATAAATACACTTACTAAATGAAATTGTATTGAGTCAGGTATGTATAATATGCCCCTCTCCAAAAACCTTCCATTTCTTATTGTTCATAAGTGTGCAATGAGATGAGCTAGTTTAGTGAAGAGTTACTTACAGAAAGAAAGAGGTGTTTTGTGTTGTGGCTGAACATCATTTTTGCTTTCAGACTCCCTGAAAGCTTCAATAATAAATGAAGTTTATATTAAGCAATTAATTAGGAAAGAATAAACAACCTCAAACCATCAAAGGTGACAACTGAAAGGACTTAAATTATCCAGATGTTTGTGTTTGAGCAGTACAATAAAAAGTCGTATTAAATAACACCTTGAGGATGAAATGCAATATTCCTTAGTGATGTAAAATTCATGAGGGCCTATGATAAGTATGTTGGTTGGTATAATCATTTAATCAGCTTTTAGTGCCACACCTTCCAGAGATCTTTTAATCTGGTATTAAATATCCGGCATCTACATGTGTCTGTCCTAGTTAAATAACAATTAGGATTAGGGTTGTCCCGATACCACTTTTTTTAAGACCGAGTACAAGTACCGATATTTTTTTCAAGTACTCGCCGATACTTTTTTTAATGTCATGTGGCAGTATATTTTTTTTACAGTTTTTTTATTTATTATTATTTACAGTGATTTCTTCTGTGTTTTGTCAGTGTGTTTATTTTTTTACATTTTTATTATTTAAAAAAATATCTATATATTTTTATTGCAATTCTTTTTTTAATCAGCCCTGTTAGGGGTCTTTGGTGAGATATCAGGGCTCTTAACAGACCTCTGACATCTCCCCTTTAAGACAGAGAAGGGACTAAGGACACAGATTCCCCAGTCCCTTTCTCTGCAGCCACAGCTAAAATGAATGGAGAGGAGCTCCTCTCCATTTATAAACTAAAGCATCGTAAACACAGGTTACGATGTTTCAGTTATGTGAATGGACAGAGTCAGTGATCATTCTGAAAAGGTAGGAGCCGGGTTTAGCGGCTCCTACCTCCGCTCTCCATCCTGACAGATTGAGGGGGGAGAGCAGCACAGAGGGGGAGAGCACGGAACATGGAGGGGACAGCACGGAGGACAGAGGGGGGCAGCACGGAGGGGGACAGCATGAAGCACGGAGGGGGGCAGCATGGAGGATGGAGGGGGACAGCATGGAGGGGGACAGCACAGAGGGGGACAGCACAGTGGAGACAGCACAGAGCATGGAGGGGACAGCACGGAGGGGGACAGCACAGAGGGGACAGCACTAAGCAGAGAGGTGACAGCACGGAGGGGGACAGCATGGAGGACAGAGGGGGGGACAGCATGGAGGTGATCGGTGACTGCTCAGGTATCGAGTGAAGCATCAGAGCATTTCCCCAAGTACAAGTACTTGGGGAAATGCTAGGTATTGGTACCGATACCGATACTAGTATCGGGACATCCCTAATTAGGATATAAATAAATGTACACAAGTAGGGCCAAACTCAGAGATTTTATAAATCATATTTTAGTCTTGGGTGGCAGATAGTGAGATTTATTATGCACTTGCTTCTAATATCTTCAAAGAGGGCGTATGTCAAACCCAATTAGTTTAAACAGCAATACGGATTTGGGTTTTTCCTCACTTCCTGTTCTAGTGAGCTGTCACTGTGGGTGACAATCCAAAGTTAACGACACCCCAAAGGAATCGTAAAAACAGTGGGGTTTGCCCACACAAGACCACATGGTACAAAACGACCATGCGATGTGGTTGCGTTGCGGCTAAAATAGTAAAGGTTAGGGTTGCCACGATACCGATATTAGTATAAAAATATCGATCATTGAGTACTTGTCCTCATGCAAAGTCGGGTTGTCCTGATACCACTTTTTTAAGACCGAGTATAAGAACCGATTCTTTTTTTCAAGTACTTACCGATTACCGATACTTTGTCTTTTTTTCCCACTAATATGCAGCACAGTCAGTAGCTTTTTATTTAATTTTTTACAATTACAATTTTACAATTATTTGTTTTTATTATTTTTTATAAATATATATATATATATATATATATATATAAATAATATATATCTTTTTACAATGCTTTCTTTTTTTGGAGGGGGGGGGGGGGGTGGACAGTCAGTGTCAATTTTATTTTATTATTTTTACAATTTTACTTTAGAATATTTATTTATTATGTTTTCGATTTTTTATTTGAATGGAGAAATCAGTCCCTGGACAAGTGACAAATTATATAAACGCATAATGCTGTAATATAATTTAGACAGGAATTCAGGCTGGTGAGTGTGCACCTTTTCTATTGGTGGAGGCATATTACCTTGGAGATACTACACGGTGAAGGACTTTTTACAGTTGCCATAAAAAGTATGTGAACCCTTTTGGAATAATATGGATTTCTGCACAAATTGGTCATAAAATGTGATCTGATCTTCATCTAAGTCACAACAATAGACAATCATAGTCTGCTTAAACTAACAACACACAACAAATTAAATGTTACCATGTTTTTATTGAACACACCATGTAAACATTCACAGTGCAGGTGGAAAAAGTATGTGAACCCATAGACTAATGACATTTCCAAGAGCTAATTGGAGTGAGGTGTCAGACAACTGGAGTCCAATCAATGAGATGACATTGGAGGTGTTGGTTACAGCTGCACTGCCCTATAAAAAAACACACACTAGTTCTAGGTTTGATTTTCACAAGAAGCAGTGCCTGATGTGAATGATGCCTCGCACAAAAGAGTTCTCAGAAGACCTACGATTAAGAATTTTTGACTTTTGTTCTCCTGTTTATCATCTTTACATTTTATGTACAGTATATACATTACTTATTGTAGAACACATTTATTTTACACTAGGTGTTATAATTTTCCAAGTGCTGCATTTTTGTTTTTTTATTTTACTAATCATTAAAAACCAAGAGTAAGCCCTCATTCACACGAGGCGGACTCCGTTGCTATGGAGTCCGCCAGCTCAGTGGGAAATCTCTCCGCTGAGCCGGTGGATGACAGGTCACTGAGCAGAGAGGGGCTTGTCGAGCGCCGCTGTCTCCTATGGAGAGATCTGATGAAAACGGACAGCATGTCTGTTTTCATCAGATCTCACCCAATCCGATCTGCCATGGACGGATGGTGACGTATCGCCATACGTCTGATTTTAGCGGATCGGATGTCAGCGGACATGTCTCCACTGACATATGACGCCCCATAGGCTTGCATGGAGCGGCCATTCAGGTCCGCTGACAAAACTGCAAGTAAATAAACACACGACACAAGGATTTTAAAGTAATTTATTAGTCAGCTTCGGGGGCCCCCCCTCTCTTCTTTAGCTCTATTACCAGGGGGGCCTTCTTCCGCTCTCCGGGGGTCTTCTCCGCTCTCCGGGGGTCTTCTCTGGTCTCCGGGGGTCTTCTCCGCTCTGCGGGGGTCTTCTTCCATCTTCTCCGCTGTCTCCGGGGATCTTCTTCCGCTCTCTGGGGGTCTTCTTCCTCTCTCCGGGGGTCTTCTCTGCTCTCCAGGGTCTTCTCCGCTCTCCGGGGGTCTTCTTCCATCTTCTCCGCTGTTGTCTCGGTGCTCTCCGGGGGTCTTCTTCCATCTTCTCCGCTGTTGTCTCGGCGCTCTCCGGTGCCTTCTTCTTCAGGACTGGCCGCCGATATCCTCGTGTTAGCTCAATTACTAGCGGCGACCAGTCCGCTCTTCTGTGACATCTTCTGCCTTCTTCTCTTCTTCCGATGTTGACTCAACTCTTCTTCCCGCTGTTATGCCGGGTGCGCGGCTCCCACCGGTTTATATAGGCCTCTCTTATGATGGCACAGTCCCATCATGCTCCGGTACCTACCCACGTGGTACCTACCCACGTGGGTAGGTACCGGAGCATGATGGGACTGTGACATCATAAGAGAGGCCTATATAAATCGATGGGAGCCGCGCACCCTGCATAACAGCGGGAAGAAGTGTCGAGTCAACATGGGAAGAAGAGAAGAAGGCAGAAGAAGTCACAGAGGAGCGGACTGGCCGCCGCTAGTAATTGAGCTAACACTAAGATAGCGGCGGCCAGTCCTGAAGAAGAAGGCACCAGAGAGCGCCGAGACAACAGCGGAGAGCGGAGAAGATGGAAGAAGACCCCGCAGAGTGGAGAAGACCCCTGGAGAGAGGAGAAGACCCCCGGAGAGCAGAAGAAGACCCCCGGAGAGCGCCGAGACAACAGCGGAGAGCGGAGACAATGGAAGAAGACCCCCGCAGAGTGAAGAAGACCCCCGGAGAGCGAAAAAGGAGAGGGGGCCCCCGGAGATGACTAATAAATTACTTTAAAAACCTTGTGTTGTGTGTTTATTTACTTTTACACTTTGCCTCCAGGTCAATGGGTAGGGGTACGATGTACCCCATATTCATTCACCTAGGGTGGGGGGCCGGTATCTGGGGGCCCCCTTATTAAAGGGGGCTCCCAGATTCCGATAAGCCCCCCGCCCGCAGGCCCTGACAACCAACGGCCAGGGTTGTCGGGAAGAGGCCCTGTCCTTATCAACATGCGGCCCCCCCACCCCAGAGCACCCAACCCCCCCATGTTGAGGGCATGCGGCCTGGTAAGGCTCAGGAGGCGGGGCGCTTGCTCGTCTCCACTCCTTTCCTTACCGGCCAGGCAGCGTGCTTTAGATACGGGTCTGGTATGGATTGTGGGGGGACCCCCACGCTGGTTTTTCAGCGTAGGGGGTTCTCCTTACAACCCATACCAGACCTAAGGGCCCTTGCCGGTTTTTTGTTAAAAATTGGCCTGGAGTTCCCCCTCAGGATTCATACCAAACGCCGCAGCTAGATTTGGCGGGAATCCAAGTCGGATCCCTGTCGCTTCTATGACGCGCTCGTTGGAATGTGCTTTGTCTATTTCAGCGAATGTGAGATGTCGGCACCCTGTCGCCGAGAATCAGCGCGATGCTGTCATGCTGGAAACACATTCTCGGCAACAGGTACAGTACATGACATGAAAGTCTGCATCCCTTTAGGCCGGGTTCACACTGGTACAACACGACTGTCACTGTTATACGACTGTCATTCCTACTTTGCCTGGGACATTGGTCTGACTTTCCTTCGACCAAACAAAACAATCCCAGTGTGACATGAATTCCTTTTCCTGCTGCTGTAATCACCATGTTGGATGGTTAGGACAAGGATATTGAATGGGCTGAATACCAAAGTCAGACCAAAGTAGTGGAGGAAACTTTTCCAAAGACTAAAGCCTTGTACACACAATCGGTTTACTCTGCAAGAACCAGCATAAAAAACTGCTGGCAGAGCTTTCTTGCCGAGTATACCGAGCGTGTGTACGAGGCTTTCAGTATTCTCAACAAGAAAACTGCCCAGAATCTAGACGAGAAAAATAGAGATGTTCTCTATTTTCTCGTTATGAGATTATCGTCAGTTTTCCTGCTGAGAAACCCGAGAGTGTGTATACTTACCTGGTCGCCGCGGAAACCTGTGCATGCTTGAAATGACTTTAACGCATGCGCGGTAGCTTCCTAGGCATAGGTAGGGTGCAGCAAGATGGTGGCGATGGCATTGAATGTGACAAACGCATGCTCGTCATACACAATGACGTCACTGCGTTCTTGCCTTTCAAGAGAACCGCGTTTTTTTTGAAAGGTCTGTCTGTACACTCGGCACTCAGGCGGCAAGAGATTCTTGCCAAGAATCTAGTCGGGAAAAATTATGTTTTTTTCCTGACGAGATTCTTGCCCGTGTGTACGAGGCCTGACTTGTGTGGGACCAGTTAAAGAGGAGTTCCACCCAAAAATGGAACTTCCTCTTAATCCACTCCACACCCCCTTACATGCCACATTTGGCATGTAATTTTTTTGGGGGGGAGTGGGGGCTTCAGTAGGAGTGGGACTTCCTGTCCCACTTCCTGCTTCCGCCGAGGGGCTGGTAAGGCGATTAGGCGTAATCGCCTTATTTCAGCCCCTCCCTGTAGGCGATGGCCTAGGACACTGACAGGTCCTAGGCAATCGCCTGTCCAATCAGCGGCGAGCCGCGCGCGCATGCGCAGTGCGGCTCGCGCATGCGCAGTGGGTGCCCGGCCGTGAAGCCGAAGGCTGTCATGGCTGGGTGCCCACAGTCGGGATGGAGACGCCGGCTGGGGATGGGGGGAGAGGAGAGAAGCGGAGCCCCGGTCGGCGCGTCGCTGGAACGCTGGAGCAGGTAAGTGAGTGTTTATTAAAAGCCAGCAGCTACACTTTTTGTAGCTGCTGACTTTTAATAAACACATTTTTTGGCTGGAACACCCCTTTAAGACGGCTCTGATTGGGAACTATTGATGTGTAGACGCCATGCCACATGTGCTCCTAAAATCGGAGCGTATGTCGCACCAGTGCGAACCGGTCCTTAGAAGTGATTTCCCTTTGGGCGTATCTCACCAAAGTTGACATTTTATGTTGCAGAGGATGCTCAAAATTTGACTTGTATCTTAGTGCAGACTTCTGGGGAAATCAGTAAGCCAATCACACAAGGACAGGATGTTTCTGGGGGGTCGTTCTGTACTTATTTTGTGTTCAGGACACCTCCAGGTTGCATTGCATTTTACAGAAAATCACAGCTCTGCAGATTGAAAAGGAAAGGTCATTTTTAATAAACTTCAATTACAATAGGACTTATGTCACAACTGTATTTGCTATATTTTTATGCTATTCCCCCCCCCCCCCCACACACACACACAAAGGTGGAGTTACCCTTTGACTCAAACCTGTTTAGGATCACTTTTATTTGCAAAAGGAGGAAAATACCATGACAGAAAATGTACCCCCAGTCCCAGCAAGGACAATACTAGACTTGGGCACCTGGCTAATATGCGGAGGGGTTTAGGGCAGAAAAAATTGCCAAGCGCTCCTTACAGCCACGTTAAAATCGTCCAGTGTTAATGAGGCCTGAAATGTAAAAATCTTGGATGGGAAACCTAATGCCGCGTACACACGGTCGTTTTTTGCGATGAAAAAAAACGAAGTTTTTTAAAACGTCATTTAAATTGATCGTGTGTGGGCAAAACGTTGTTTTTTGTCTTCAAAAAAACGACCAAAAAAAATTCCAACATGTTTGAATTTTTTGTGTCGTTTTTCAAAACGTCGTTTTTTGTTTCACAAAAAGTCACCGGGCCAGATTCTCTAATATTTTCGGCGGCGTAGCGTAAGCCAGTTACACTACGCCGCCGCTGCTTACTGGAGCAAGTGCTTTATTCTCTAAGCACTTGCTCCGTAGGTTTCGCCTGCGTCGCGTAAATCGCGCAGCGTAAACCCGCGCAATTCAAATGGGGCGGCTTGTATTTAAATTAAGCGCGCCCCCGCGTCGAACGAACTGCGCATGCGCCGGCCGGGGAAAAAGCCCAGTGCGCATGCTCCAGCTCACGTCGGAAAGCGTCGTTGAAACCGACGTCAAAACGACGTGAGCGTCATTTACGCAAGTCCCTATTCGCGAACGAGTTAGTAAAACGACGTAAGCGACGGAAAAAGCCGACGCTGACCCGACGCCATACTTAACATGGCGTCCGACGGGACCTCGTAAGGTTACTCCACATAGAAGCTGGGGTAACCTTACGAGTTCGTAAACGACCTACGCGACGACGGGGCGGCGTAAAAGCGATCGAGAATCGGCGTACTACTTCATTTGCATATGCAAATGAAAAAACAACGTAAAGGCCACCTAGTGGCCGGAGTTGTCATTACATCTACGATCCGAAAGTGTAATTGTATTACACTTGTACTTGGAGCCTCTATGTGGAAAGAGGGAAAGAACAACTAAGAAAAGGTGACCTGAGGTGTGCCATAGTCACGGGGTCAGTATGCCTAAAAGGGGGCATACCCGAGAAGACATATGTATGAATGAAACAAGGTGAAAGAGTACAGATAAATAGAAAACAGAAAGGGACAGGGAGGGTGGGGAAAGACCAGCGCACGCCGACAGCACCAGCGGGCGTGGCGGCTGGTATAAGAGCACGAAGCTCCTCCTACAAATGTAGGCGGGCCTGCGTCCCGCCTCCTAACTTGTACTTGGAGCCTCTATGTGGAAAGAGGGAAAGAACAACTAAGAAAAGGTGACCTGAGGTGTGCCATAGTCACGGGGTCAGTATGCCTAAAAGGGGGCAAAAATGCAACATAAGGACACATGTGAATAAGGATACTTTATTAACATTACAATCAATCCGCAAGATGCGCAAAAGCCAGAGACATCTCTGCAAGAGGCTCCGGAATATATCTGGCATAGCATGCAGACTTCCATCTACCCAAATTCTTGATAACATGTACCGGCACCCCCTGACGAGAAGCCGCAGAAGCAGCACCGATCCGAAAAGAATGTCCCGAATATGACCTGGGATCCAACCCCAAGTTTCCTAAAAGGGTGCGGCAAAAACTAATAAACTGAGCGGAGGTGAGAGGTGCCCCGTTGACCGGCAAAAGTGGGCTATTCCTGGGAAGCTCTGCCAACTGGACCAAGAGCTCATCCAGGACAGTGACCGGGCACCACCTGGATTCCACCCTAAAATATCTAATGCTGGTACCTGGACCCACCTGCTGTGTCTTACAAACTTCGAGATGAAGGATATAATGATCAGGGGACCTGACCAATTGATTGATGGCCAATGTGCGAGACGTGGAACCTGTACGTGAGAATTCCCCCGGACGTAAAAACCCATAGAACGCTAGGTGAATCGCAGCTTTGAGCACCAAACTAAGAAATAAACCGAAAGGAGCCCGAGACAGTATGTCAGACATGGCCCGAAAAATATGCCCTGTGATAGGCAACCGGTTAGAGGTACTAGGGGGGCTGGACTTCTGGATTCCCCTCAGTATGGCCTTGACCGTGTGTGCTGCGAACAGTGACGGCCTACCCGGATAGAGGAGGGACATGAAATGTTGTATCCCTGCCAGATACCCTCTGATAGTATTCGGGGATAGCTTGAGCTGGAAGTGGCAATAGGCCACGAAAGACAGAATATATTGATTATCATAACAGTCCGGTCGGGGATAACGTGCCAGGAAAGTCTGAAAAGTGTGCCAGGCTGTACTGTAGGCCTTCCTGGTGTTGCTGGCCAGTGAACTGTTGATCAAACCGAGCGCCCCTGCCCAATGCCTGCTCAGTCCATCGTCAACAATGAGATGTGAGGAGACGGGGTGGCACTGATATCCGCGCCCGGGACCTGTCGAGAAAAGGATAATGTGTCAAACCGTGACAAAGCGTCTGCCGCAGTGTTCTGAACCCTGCTAATAAATCTACAATGGACATGGAATTTGTACTGCAAGGAAAGCCACGTGAGTCTGCGAATAAAGGCCATGATGTGTAGTGACCCCGACCTCCCTTTGTTAATGATAGCCGCAGTTGCCTGGTTATCTGTGTGAAACACCACCGAATTGCCTGACCATAAGTGACCCCACGCTTGAGCAGCAGCAACTATGGGATAGACTTCGAATAATGCTGACGTCTGAGCAAAAACCGGGTATCGCCCGACACTCACTTGGCCATGGACCCACCAGCCAATGTGTACCAAAAATGGCGGCATAACCTCCAGTAGCCGCAGCATCCGTGACTACCTGGAATGATGACTCCGAAACTGCCGGGATAAACATGGACACCCCATTCCAACCCTGTAAAAACTGTTCCCACATGCGTAAATCAGCAGCCGCCGCTGCGTCCAGACTTACCACCGAATCTGCATCCGGGGCTGCGGGGAGCAGAGCCAGCAGCCGGGAGATGAAGGACCTGCCCTGAGGAATAACCCTCATGGCAAAGTTCAACATCCCCAGTAGGGATTGCAGATCCTGTCTGGTAGTGACCCGGGCCAGGGAAAACCCCTGGATCCGTTCCCTGATTCTGGACAACTTGTCTGCCGGTAACCTTGCCTCCATAGCTAGAGAATCCAGAACAATACCTAGAAAGGTCAGAGAGGTGGCCGGGCCCTCCATCTTTTGAGAAGCCAACGGGACATTCAGAGCGGAACACACGGCCACCAACTTCTGGAGGTCGGAGGGCGTCCGCCCCGCACTTTCAATCACGAGAAAGTCATCTAAATAATGTAACACCTCCTGACAGCCTGCCTCCTGTAAGAGGATCCAATTGAGCGTGTCCGCAAACACATTGAACAGCCAAGGGCTACTTTTGGAGCCGAAAGTGAGGTGGGTAGCAAAATAATAGCTACCCCTCCACTTGACACCGTGCCACTGCCATAAGGAAGGCTGAATAGGCAGAAGCTTGAATGCATCTGACACATCCGCCTTGGACAACCATGCCCCTCTACCCATGCTGATGATACGTTGGATGGCCTGGTCCACCGAAGCGTATCTGAGAGAAAACTCCTCAGATGGAATTAATGAATTTAAACTGGGTATATCAGAACAATGAGGAGCGGACAAATCGTAAATTAAACGAGCTTTATTCGAAAATTTTCCCCTGACTACCCCGAGAGGATTGACCCTCCACTGATGGAAAGGTGGAGAGGCAAATGGCCCGATCATGAACCCCTTATCTAGCTCCGCCTGTAGCAGACCTTCTACCACCTCGACATTCGAGACTGCTGACAACAAATTTTTCCCCTCGAAGGTGCCCTGGGGCAAGGTGACCAGGCCCGTGTGAAACCCTTGCATGAACCCTTCTGACAAGAACCTACAAAGGGAGGGTGAAGGGTGGGAAGCCAAGAAGGACTGTAGACACTCTATGTTAATGCGGCTTAGTCAGGTAGGCTTCCCCTGTTTAAGCGTGCAGGAGGACTTGGGGTGTGCCCTGAAGCAGGTGGCACATACATGCAGCAGACGGCACTGGCTGTAGTTGCAAGACCCTTGGTTGAAATTGTTGCAAAGTTGTGACTTGCCCAAATACACAATCGGCCGGCCCATCTTGTCAAAGGTGGTTGAAAGGCTGGGGGATGGCATCACGCCAGTGGGTGCTCCGGAGGTACTTGGCACCGCCGGGGCACCCATGAGCGGACACCAGTAGGCCGTGTGGGAGGATGATTGACAAGAGGAGCAAACCGGAGATCTCAACCCCGCGAAATGTCGACAAAACAGCTCTGTGTCGACCACACTCCAGTCAGTTATCGCCTGATGCTGCGTGAATACGGCTGCCGCTTTGGCCGAAAATGATCGGTGATAGTCATAGAAAGCGGAACCACCATATTTGTAACCCAGCTCCACCACCGCATAGAGATATAAATCCAGCTCCTCCCTCCTCTGAGGCCTGACCGAGCAAACCACATCCCTAAAGATGCTGAATGCTAGGACAAACTCCGGAACGGAAAGCTTACGGCTCAGTCTGTGGTCCCTGGTCTTGACCACCACAGAGACGTCCCCACAGGCATAGGATCTATTGTCCGCAATATCATGGGCTGCTATTAATAGTGAAGCCAAATTGACGTCCTTCCCATCCAAAATATCTTTTTTAATGTTGGCCGGGACAAAATGGGCTGGAGTGACCGAAAGCGAACTGCCGGTCTTACCTACAGAGTCTGGTACCACCAAAGCCACCCCCGGATCTGCCGATGCCGAGGAACCACTGGCACTACTGGAGCTAAACAGGGAGGGCTTTCCAGGACCTCCACCCTGGCCCGCAGCTCCTGAAAAGACGAGGCCAGACCACTGAGTGAAGAATGGATCTGTGAAAGAGAGGCCCCTACTGAGCGCAATGTCACTTGCTCCGGAGCCACGCTCGAAGCCCTGGGGAACAATAGTCTAAATAATTGGGCCTTCCTAGCTGACGCTGGATGGGAGATGCCCCTGCGTTGCAGCTCTGCCACTATCCTTGGGACGGTCCAGGCCCTCATGGACGGAGTACTGTCCTGTTCAGAACCTTCATCCTGGGAGGGAGGAACGACCGACCCATCCTCGATGTCTGCCGCCTGGGACATGACCTATTCGATATGAGGGGATGGAAAGGAAATTAGCTGAAACCTGCCCGCCCTGGACACGTGAAGGCAAATGAAATGCGAACAATAATATAGTGACTGACCCGACCCCCTATGTGGCCCAAGTGAACCTGGCCTCCGTGAAATGACTGATAAGCTGATAGTGGACAATGACCCAAGGATGAGCCACCTGAGGCATGCAAGCCATGAAGACATACACCCCGGCCCCGTGACCCTGAAAACGTGACCGATGAACACATAGAAAACGAAATGTAAGGTGAAATGACCAATGACATGAAATGACCCGGTGACCCCCATCCCCGTACTGCCGTGCAAGACTAGACCCGACTAAGCCCCTTCTAGTGAACGGCCACCCCATGGTAGCTCCGGCCTGGTGATGCCCCACCCCCCTACGGGACTGAACACCCAGCGTGCCTGAACCTACCTAACCCTGATAACATGCCCCCAACAAAGAACCTGATGACCCCCAAGGCCCTTTCCCCGACTAGAACCGCCCCTCCCTGCACAACGACCCCCCCCTCCAGCCCCTCTGATGGAGAACCGTGCCATGTGCTAAAAGCAACTAAGAACCGTGGCGGGGCTACCGGTGAAAATGCATAGGTGCCACCCCAACCACGTGACCAGAACCTTGATTGCCACCTGAGTGACCCCAAGGATCGTGGAAAAACAAGATGGCACTTACTGCGTCAGTTGAACACCCTAATGACAGCTTGCGTGCACGCTAAACCGCACCAACTCCTACGGTAAAAGGAAAACAAGGGGGAAAGTCTAAAATGCAAATGCTGACCAAGAGAAAAAATAACACATAAAAAAGTCACAAAAAGGTAAAAGTACCCCGCTGAAAGGAGGATTTGCGAGAACCCGCTGGCCTTGCACAATCAACAGGACGTATGGCCTTGCTGCGGCCTGCACCTGAGAAAGAAACCTGAGGAGGAAGAGGGAGGGAAAAAAAAAAAAAAAAAAAACAGGAAAATGTAGCGAGTAACAGTACAGGACATAAGCCTACCTGATGACGATATACCCCATCAGCCTGGACCACCCATCACCCTGCCGATTGCACATGAACTGCCATGTCCTAAAGAACAGTAACGCTTCCCCAAGAATACCGAAACCTGATGCCCCATGATGAAGCACATGACCCGATCATGTAACGGCAACAGTACCGTGCCCCGTCCGCTGCAAGATGAGATACTGCCACAGTATATGAGCCCTGATAAGCCGAAACTGACGGGAAATGCCCCCCCCCCCCCTGACAACCCATCGTGAGCCAAAGTCTGCCCCCCCCCCACCGTGCATCCCTGATCATGAAGGACATGACCTGAACCACCCCCCCCCCCCTCAGTCTGTGAGGACCTGCAGCGCCTCGCAACTTTGCCCCACCAGATGGGAACCCAATTCCTGGAGCCTGGACAATTGACAGACAAATTGCGCCCTAGCTGTACCTTACCGTGATGCCCTGCTGAATCCGTACGTGACTCCCGGACCCTGTGAAAAAGAAAACACTCCCCCCCCCCCCCCTCAGAGCCCATGGTGGAATAAATGTATGCCACAGCCCAGGTAGCATGGAATGAGGCCCGGTAGGACCTCCTACCCATGAATGCCCCAGATGTTCATCATATGACTACTGCATACCCCGGATCCAACCATGACATACAAACCCCTCAACATGACAGCCCACCGCTAGACTCCCCTCCCCGAGCTACAAACCCCCCCCTTCTTGCTTGTTTCCTTATTTCCCCCTTAACCCTTCCCCTTCTCCCTACCTCTTAACATCAAGCAGCAACATGCGGCTCCCCCCCCCCCCCGGTCCCCCCCCGCTCCGCCGTTGCGGGCGTCCCTGCTGCCCGAGTAGCCAGAGGACCTGGGGCGGCGTCCCCCTCAAGTACCTGACCGGAACGATACCCGGTAACCGATCGGACCGAACGACTCCTCGTTGCCACCCGGAAAAACGCCTGCCGCCGTCGCGCCGGAAATGACGTCACGCCTGCGACGAGGAGGAGAAAGGCCGGAAATGACGGAAAGACCAGCGCACGCCGACAGCACCAGCGGGCGTGGCGGCTGGTATAAGAGCACGAAGCTCCTCCTACAAATGTAGGCGGGCCTGCGTCCCGCCTCCTAACTTGTCGGATGTAGAAGCGTATCTATGCAAAAGTGATGCTCAGCATCACTCGCATAGATACGAGTCAAAAAAAAAGGCGATACGACGGGGTATCTGAGATACTCCGTCGTAACGCCTCTGAGAATCTGGCCCACCGTGTGTAGCAAAAACGTCGTTCAAAACGACGTTTTTCAACCCGCGCATGCCCAGAAGCTAGTTATGAAGCGAGCTTCAATGGAAAAGAGTGGTGAACGTAACCTCGCTTTTTGTGAAAAAACGATGGTGTGTATGCAAAATTGTCTTTGAAAAGTGACGTTTCAAAAACGTCGTTTTTTACTTCACAGAAAACGTCGTTTTTTTTCATCGCAAAAAACGACCGTGTGTACGCGGCATAAGTCTAGGACAATACACATAATCACCTTGATCAAATTAACTTCACATCAAAAGCCCCTCCCATTAGAGGGCCCCCTGTCACACCAGAGCCCACTCCTTCACATCAGATTCCCCCCCCCCCATTCATGTCAGAGGTCCCCATTACTTCAGAAGTCCCCCATTCACATCAGAGTCCCCACAACATATTAGCCACATCAGCCACGGAAGGATTTACCCCCTTATTAACCACGTCATTTTTTGCGATACGGCACTGCGTCGCTTTAACTGACAATTGCGTGGTCGTGGGACATTGTACCCAAAAAATTTAGGTATTTTTTTCCCCACAAATAGAGCTTTCTTTTGGTGGTATTTGATCATCTCTGCGGTTTTTAAATTTTGCGCTATAAACAAAAAAAGACCAACAATTTGAAAAAAAACAAACAATATATTTTACTTTTTGCTATAATAAAAAACACAATTTTATAAAAAAGAAAACACATTTCTTCATCAGTTTAGACCAATCTTTGCCCACACTATGGATGTACTAATTTTTGTATGCCATGCTACACTATAGATATACTAATCTCTGTATGCCAATGCCCGCACTATGGATACACTAATCTTTGTATGCCATGCCACACTATGGATTACTAATCTCTGTATGCCAATACACGCACCATGGATATACTAATCTTTGTATGTCATGCCACACTAAGGATTACTAATCTCTGTATGCCAATGCACGCACTATGGATTACTAATCTTTGTATGTCATGCCACACTAAGGATTACTAATCTCTGTATGCCAATGCACGCACCATGGATATACTAATCTTTGTATGTCATGCCACACTAAGGATTACTAATCTCTGTATGCCAATGCACGCACTATGGATTACTAATCTTTGTATGCCATGACCACACTATGCATGTACTAATCTTTGTATGCCATGCCACACTATGGATATACTAATCTTTGCATGCCATGCCACACTATGGATGTAGTAATCTTTGTATGCCATGCCCGCACTATGGATATACTAATCTTTGTATGCCATGCCTTTACCATGGATATACTAATCTTTGCATGCCATGCCCACACTAGGGGTATACTAATCTCTGCATGCCAATGCCCGCACTATGGATACACTAAACTTTGTATGCCATGCTCACACTATGGATATACTAATCTCTGTATGCCATGCCACGTTATGGATATACTAATCTTTGTATGCCATGCATGTACCATGGATATACCAATATTTGCATGCCATGCCCACACTATGGATGTAGTAATCTTTCTATGCCATGTCACACTATGGTTATACAGATCGTTGTATGCCATGCCACACAATGGATATACAAATCTCAGTATGCCATGCCCACACTATGGATGTACTAATCTTTGTATGACATGCCACACTATGGATTACTAATATTTGTATGCCATGCCCACATTTTGGATATACAAATCTTTGTATGCCTGCCATGCCTGCACTATGGATATACTAATCTTTGCATGCCATGCCCGCACTATGGATATACTAATCTTTGTATGTCATGCCCGCACTATGGATATACTAATATTTGCATGCCATGCCACACTATGGATATACTAATCTTTGCATGCCATGCCATGACACACTGTAGATATACTAATCTTTGCATGCCATGCCTGCACTATGGATGTAGTAATCTCTGTATGCCATGCTCACACTATGAATATACTAATCTTTGTATGCCATGCCCACACTATGGATTACTAATCTCTGCATGCCATGCCATGCCCACACTATGGATATACTAATCTTTGCATGTCATGCCAAACTATAGATATACTAATCTTTGCATGCCATGCCTGCACTATGGATGTAGTAATCTCTGTATGCCATGCTCACACTATGGGTATACTAATCTTTGTATGCCATGCCCACACTATGGATTACTAATCTCTGCATGCCATGCCATGCCCGCACTATGGATGTAGTAATATATGTATGCTATGCCCGCATCCTGTATGCATGCCCGCCCAATGCCCACAATCTCAGTGCACGGGCTGACAATGCGGTGCTGGCAGCAAGCAGGCTCAGATCTCAGCACACAGACCCTCCCCCAGTGCCCACCCCATACCGCACTCACCCGATGACCACTAGCTCAGTGAGATTGCGGGGTTGCGGTTTGCTCCTCAGCGCTGCGGAGGAGGAGGAGGAGGATCGGGCGGCTGCTCTGGGCATTGAAGAGACAGGTGGTAGAACGGGCACAGCGGCCAGGATCGCTCATCTCCTACAGTCGCCGTGCCATGAGGAGGAGGGAAGTGTGGTGACAGCTCGGCTCACGGGTAAATGGTGGGCAGTGGTGTGTAGTTGAGATGTGATTGTAGGTGGGAGGAGACCCCATCTACTACCTGACACACTCCATGTGACTTCATCCCTGCTAATCCCACCCCATGTGATGACACTCTGCCTACCATGAGGGAGCACAAGGCGTGCTATGGAACCAGGCTGCAGACCATCCATTATATAGGAGCCAGGGGATGGGATATATGAGGGAACCCTCCATCCATTATACCGGAGAGAGGGGATGGGATATATGAGGGAACCCTCCATCCATTATACAGGAGCCAGGGGATGGGATATATGAGGGAAATCTCCATCCATTATACAGGAGCCAGGGGATGGGATATATGAGGGAACCATCCATCCATTATACAGGAGAGAGGGGATGGGATATATGAGGGAAACCTCCATCTATTATACAGGAGTCAGGGGGGATAAGATATATGAGAGAACCCTCCATCCATTATATAGGAGCCAGGGAATGGGATATACGAGGGAACCCTCCATCCATTATACAGGAGCCAGGGGATGGGATATGAGGGAAAACCTCCATCCATTATATAGGAGCCAGGGGATGGGATATATGAGGGAACCCTCCATCCATTATACAGGAGCCAGGGGATGGGATATGAGGGAAAACCTCCATCCATTATACAGGAGCCAGGGGATGGGATATATGAGGGAACCCTCCATCCATTATACAGATGCCAGGGGATGGGATATATGAGGGAACCCTCCATCCATTATATAGGAGCCAGGGGATGGGATATATGCGGGAACCCTCCATCCATTATATAGGAGCCAGGGGATGGGATATATGAGGGAACCCTCCATCCATTATAAAGGAGCCAGGGGATGGAATATATGAGGTAACTCTCCATCCATTATACAGGAGCCAGGGGATGGGATATGAGGGAAAACCTCCATCCATTATATAGGAGCCAGGGGATGGGATATATGAGAGAACCATCCATCCATTATACATGAGAGAGGGGATGGGATATATGAGGGAACCCTCCATCCATTATACAGGAGAGAGGGGATGGGATATATGAGGGAACCCTCCATCCATTATATAGAAGCCAGGGGGTGGGATATATGAGGGAAACCTCCATCCATTATATAGGAGCCAGGGGATGGGGTATATGAGGGAAACCTCCATGGCTCCATCCATTATATAGGAGCCAGGGGATGGGATATATGAGGGAAACATCCATCCATTATATAGTGGCCAGGGGATGGGATATATGAGGGAACCCTCCATCCATTATATAGGAGCCAGGGGATGGGATATATGAGGGAACCCTCCATCCATTATACAGGAGCCAGGGGATGGGATATATGAGGGAACCCTCCATCCATTATACAGGAGCCAGGGGATGGGATATATGAGGGAACCCTCCATCCATTATATAGGAGCCAGGGGATGGGATATATGAGGGAACCCTCCATCCATTATACAGGAGCCAGGGGATGGGATATATGAGGGAACCCTCCATCCATTATACAGGAGCCAGGAGATGGGATATATGAGGGAACCCTCCCTCCATTATATAGGAGCCAGGGGATGAGATATATGAGGGAACCCTCCATCCATTATATAGGAGCCAGGGGATGGGATATATGAGGGAACCCTCCATCCATTAAATAGGAGCCATGGGATGGGATATATGAGGAAACCCTTCATGGCTCCATCCATTATATAGGAGCCAGGAGATGGGATATATGAGGGAACCCTCCATCAAATATATAGGAGACATTGGCATGAGATATATGAGGGAACCCTCCATCCATTATAAAGGAGAGAGGGGCTGGGATATATGAGGGAACCCTCCATCCATTATACAGGAGACATTGGGGTGGGATATATGAGGGAACCCTCCAAAACACACATTATAAAAAGAGGCCCAAGACTCACTCCCCCAAAAAGGTGCAGAAGCTACTTTGGCGCACTTGTGTAGGGCAGCTCATTTAGGCGTTCCCATAAACATGGAAAGTATTATCACACTTGCAATGCCATTAGTTCCCAATTGCACCCAAACACAGGTAGCAGATGGGCATTTTGTCATGCGGCAAACCCGCAAGAAAAGCACATTGCAAAACAAAGTTGAATCGATTCCAAAAGAAAGTATATGAGCTATTTTGGCGGTTTTGTCCCACATAAGGCAGCCCATTCAGACTAGGTTCACACTTGTGCGGCCTCGCGGTTTACACGGGCAGGAAAGCCCATTAATTTGAATGGGCTGCCATCCCATACAGGAATAAAGTCCCTGTACTATTTTTGAAATCTAAGCCTGCATGGGAACCTCGGCTCCCAGTACGGTTGTGATTTCCAGTGTGGGCAGTTTGTGACAAACACACAAAAAAAGTGCATAGACACATTGCACCCGTATGAATGGGGCAATAGAGCTGGTTCACACCATACAAGTGCACCTGAAAACACAAATTTTTTCCACATTTCCATACGGCTCATTTGCCGCAGTTCATTCTTTTCAATGGGCTGCTAAATGTATGGGGACACACAAAAACGATGACAGGTGTGATTTTTTTTTAAATTGTGCCATAGAAAACTGTACGCTACTGGGTAGTGGGTACCATGCATTTTCATGCGTGCAAACACCTGCATTTGCAAGATGTGTGGGGGTTAGGGTTGTCCCGATACCGATACCAGTATCGGTATCGGGACCGATACCGAGTAATTGCGGGAGTACTTGTACTCCCTCAAATACCCCTGATGCCTAAATAGAATACTTGCGGGGGGGGGACATGGCTGCACTATGTTTGGTGACATGGCTGGATATATGTGGGGGGACATGGCTGCATATATGGGGGACATGGCTGCAATATATGTGGGGGACATGGCTGCATATATGTGGGGGACATGGCTGCATATATGTGGGGGACATGGCTGCATATATGTGGGGGACATGGCTGCATATATGGGGGACATGGCTGCATATATGGGGGACATGGCTGCAATATATGGGGGGACATGGCTGCATATATGTGGGGGACATGGCTGCATATATGTGGGGGACATGGCTGCATATATGTGGGGGACATGGCTGCATATATGTGGGGGACATGGCTGCATATATGTGGGGGACATGGCTGCATATGTTTGGGGGACATGGCTGCATATGTTTGGGGGACATGGCTGCATATATGTGGGGGACATGGTTGCATATATGTGGGGGACATGGCTGCATATGTTTGGGGGGACATGGCTGCATATATGTGGGGGACATGGCTGCATATATGTGGGGGACATGGCTGCATATGTTTGGGGACATGGCTGCATATGTTTGGGGACATGGCTGCATATGTGGGGAACATGGCTGCATATGTGGGGGACATGGCTGCATTTATGGGGGAGACATGGCTGCAATATGTGGGGGGACATGGCTGCATTCGGTATTCGGTATCGGCGAGTACATGAAAAAAAGTATCGGTACTTGTACTCGGTCCTAAAAAAGTGGTATCGGGACAACCCTAGTGGGGGTGCCATTAAAAATAAATACCAGCTACACTTGTCTTCAGAGAACAGTGAGTTTCTGTACGATGCAGGAAAACACGTCCTCTCACCGCAAGTGCCAGTACAGTACCAGTACAATGCATTTTCCAAAAATAGTGCATGCATTACTTTTTGTGCGATTTCAGCCTATTCAAGTCAATTGGCTATAATTGCACTACATGAGAACACACAGGAATCAATTCTGTTGTGAATCAGCCCTAAAAGTTTTTTCTTTACACTGATATACTGTATCCGTTTATATTTTAATAGTTCCATGGATCTGCACACTGAATTTCAAGTGTGTCAACAATTTCTACATACAGTAGTTACATTTACCCAGCCTGGACCAATGTAACAATGTATATACCATACCCAACTGATCCTCCCAGAAGCTGGAAATCACTGTATAGACACCGCTACTCTAGTGATCTTCACTTAGACCCCTTTCACATTGGAGCGGGAGCCACGGTGGCGGTATAGCGCCGCTAAAAATAGCGGCGCTATCCCGCGGTAATCGGCCGCTTGTGGTGCGGTATTAACCCCAGCTAGCGGCCGATAAAGGGTTAATACCGCCCGCAATGCGCCTCTGCAGAGGCGCATTGCGGGCGATATTGCCACGGTTTTTCCCATTGTTTTAAATGGGAAGGAGCGGTGAAGGAGCGGTAAACATACCGCTCCTCTCACTGCTCCATAGATGCTGCTGATTTTTTTCTCTCCCGCCAGCGAATCGCCTCAGTGTGAAAGCCCTCGGGCTTTCACATTGAGTAGGCAGTGAAGGAGTTTTTCAGGCAGTATAGCAGCGCTATTTTTAGCGCTGTACCACCTGAAAAACTCCTCAGTGTGAAAGGGGTAGGGGTGCAACGGATCAAAAAACTCACGGTTCGGATCGTTCCTCGGATCGGCAGTCACGGATCGGATCATTTTTCGGATCAGCAAAAAAAAAAGACAGTGACCCCCCCCCAAGTAGTACAGGCACACAGTGACCCCCCCCCAAGTAGTACAGGCACACAGTGACCCCCCCAAGTAGTACAGGCACACAGTGACCCCCCCCTAGTACCGGCACACAGTGACCCCCCCCCTAGTACAGGCACACAGTGACCCCCCCCCCCAGTAGTACAGGCACACAGTGACCTACCCCCCCCCAAGTAGTACAGGTACACAGTGACCTCCCCCCCCAAGTAGTACAGGCACACAGTGACCCCCTTCCCACCATAGTACAGGCACACAGTGACCCCCCCCCCCAGTAGTACAGGCACACAGTGACCTACCCCCCCCCCAAGTAGTACAGGCACACAGTGACCTCCCCCCCCAAGTAGTACAGGCACACAGTGACCACCTTCCCACCATAGTACAGGCACACAGTGACCCCCTTCCCACCATAGTACAGGCACACAGTGACCCCCTTCCCACCATAGTACAGGCACACAGTGACCCCCTTCCCACCATAGTACAGGCAAACAGTGAGCCCCCCCCCCCCCGTGCAGACCTCAGATCAGATAGCGGCGTGTGTGTCCCTTGAGCGCGGTCTTCTCCTCCTCTGTGGGTGTAAACAGAGAGGAGGGGCCGCCGCCGGGTGTACCAAGATGGCTGGCCACGGCTCCGGAGCTAGGCCGAAGCCGCGGCCTTTCCTAATGCTATGCCCGTGGCGGTACTCCGCGGATCGCATAGCGATCCGATTCGAAGGGGGTGACCCGTTCGGATCACGGATCAACCGTGATCCGTTGCACCCCTAGAAAGGGGTCTTAGGCCCCTTCCACACTGGGGCGTTTTTCGAGTGTTAGTCGAACGTTATACAAGCGTTTTTCTAGCGTTATATGAGCGTTCTTTGAGCGTTATTCGAGCAAAGCCTTATCTGCAATCCCAATGTGCTGGTAAAGCACCGCTAAGACCCTAACGTTTTAGGGCATTTTTGCAGTGCCTCAGTGTGAAAGGGTAAGGTGTTTTTACAGCGCTTTCAATTCATTTCAATGGAGAAGGGCGTTTTTGGAGTGTTTTTTTCAGCGCCCAAAAGCTGTTTCAAAGATGCTGCTTGCAGGACTTTTCTCAACGCCCCGCCAGTGCAACGCATTAGTGTAAAACGGTAAGGCGTTTTTACATCGCTTTCAATTCACTTCAATGTAGAGGGGTGTTTTTGGAGCGTTTTTTTTCAGCTCCCAAAAGCTGCTCCAAAGTTAACTCTGTGTGGCAAGACTGGGCACAGATGATAGGAAATCTTATACTCTACATTGTGACATCAAAAAATATATATATTTTTTTGGGTTTACATCCACTTTAAAGTGGATGTAAACCCACTCTCATTCTTTCTAAACTACTGCCATAGTGTTTATCTCTAAGAGTATACATGCCTCCTGCATGTATAATTACTTGTCAAATGTCTCCCCTCTGTCTGTTATGAGATCCGAAAAACTGCAGATTCTGTGGGTGGGTCTGTTGTCCGGAGGTCGTGGGTGAAGTCATGATGTTAGTAGACCCCGCCCACCTCTACACTCCCCTTGTCAACATGCATTTTCTCCTGTGTATTTCTTACACTGAACTTCTCCTATGATCACTAACATCCAGTCAAAACACAGAAAAGTCACCACATGACTTCAGCATGCCCAATCATATTTGTTAAGTACAGAATCACGATATATATATATATATATATATATATATATATATATATGTATATATAATAATATGCAAAGTGGAGGGACGCTTCAGAATGGCAAAGATGTTTTTATTACAAATTATGTGAGCAGACTGCAGTTCCTCTATAAAGTATATATAAACAATAAGTTTATGTTATTTGCCCCCTTTTGGTCTGTTAAATACACTTATTGAAAGAGTGCCGCCCATCTGCAGCAGCGCTGGTTCTCTCTATCCCCTGTCACAGGATCAGAGATACCAGTGAGAGTCATTGGCTCCTGCTTTTGTCAATCAAATGCTGTGAGGAAAGAGCAGGGGCGGGGGTGAAGCCTCACTGTGTGTGCCTATAGATACACATAGCCTGGCTCAGGCGCAAGCCCACAGGTGCATCACTTAAGAAGTGGCTTCCTATTGGGGTGCACAGAGAAAGAGGAAGAGCCAAGAGTACAGAGAATGTAAGTATAACATGTTTTTTATTTAAAAAAATGCCTTTAAAACTGCTTTAGTCATACAATTTCAACAAAAGAACATCCAACATTATCTCTGTTGTCACACATTTTGTGAGATTTCAAATAATAATTCCAATGGAGAGACCCACATCTATGCAGTTCCCCTGGCTTCTGTTCATATTCTTTTCCCAATTTAGGGATTACAGTCCATCTTCCCTCCCCTCTCTGTTAGGAAGTAGTCCTAGAGCTCCCCTCAAAGAGGTATGCACACCCCAGCAATGCATGCACTTACATGTTTCCCCAAGAACAGGTCCCTAGATGGAAAGATTTCCTTTGCTGTTACCTTGCCCACCAAAAAGGTCCCTTTTCTCCACTGACCATTACTTATATACCATATTCCGAGCAGTATAAATAGTGGGATAAGGTTACCAAGTAACCGAGAGGCAAAGATGCCAACCTGAAAGACCTTATGTCAAATTACACTACTAAGGTTAAAATGTAATCAATTTCCTGACCAAACACACAGATTTCCCATCATGTCCAACTATTTTATCTATTTTTACGTTACCTAACCATACTTTGGGTTTCTCAACTTCTTCCAGACCATTGCTAGTCCCAAAGTTCAGATCACATGCAGTATCTCACTATGCGTTGATAAATTGTCATTACTGGGAACATAGTTGTGAATTCATGTTTTAGTTTTTTTTTTTAAGTGAAGACATCATAATGTGATCTTCTTTGATGACCTAATTTTAAATGCTGAGATTTGGCATCTTTCCTGAAATGCAAACCTTTGGTTATGTTAGTGACAATAGGTGCCAGGAGACAAAGCGGACAGGATGAACTAATTGCTGCAATATTTTGTAGCATCCCCAGGAGAAACAGCACAGATGTTCACAACAAACATAAAACAGTAATAACAAAACTCAACCACGATATTGCACTTGCTCTTTTTTTCCTTTAAAATGTTTACAATACAATGGGGGTGATTTAATAAAACATTTGCAACACTTCTGGTGGTATGGTCCCTTTAAAACAGCCTGCGCCTAATTCACAATAAGATTTCTGACATGTGTGACAGATTCAGGTAGTTCCCAATGGTGTCACTTTAATAACCACTTCACTACAGGGCACTTTTACACCCTTTCTGCCAAGGCCAATTTTTAGGTTTCAGCACTGTCGCATTTTGAATGATAATTGCGCGGTCATGCAACGCTGTACCCAAACAATTTTTTTTCCCCATGGACCTTTCTTTTGGGGGTTTTTGATCACCATTGTGTTATTTTTTGCGCTACAAATAAAAAAAAAAACTTTTGAAAAAAAATCGTTTTCCTTAATTTCTGTTATAAAACTTTGTAAATAAGTATGTTTTCTCCGTCACTGATGAGGCTGCACTGACGAGCACTGATGAGGTGGCACTGATGGGCACTGATAAGGTGTCACTTATATGCAACACTGATGGACACTGATAGGTAGCATTGATTTGCAGCACTGATGGGCAATCATAGGTGGCACTGATGGATAAGGATAGGTGGGACTGGTGGGCACTGATAGGCGGCACTGATAGGCACTGATTAGGAGGCACTTACAGGCATCAATAATGGGCACAGATTGGCATTTCTAATGGGCACTGATTGGCATCCCTGGTGGGCTCTAGTAAGCATCCCTGGTGGGCTTTATTTGGCATCCCTGGTGGGCTCCCTCGATGGGTCTGCACTGACAGGAGAGCAACCGATTGGCTCTCCTCTGTTCACGCCTTGTTACCATGTGATCCGCTATGATTGGACACAGCTGTTCACATGGTAAAGCGCCTACGTTATAGGCTCTTTACCAGGATTTGAGATGCGGTGTGTCAGACTGACACACCACTGAGCTCCACTTTATGCACGCGCTAGTGGCTTATCCCGCTGGATGTCATATGATGCCCAGTCAGGATAATACAACCACTTTCCGGCCAACATTCTGCTATATGGCAGGCAGAAAATGGTTTAAATCTGCTATAAAGTTATTTAGTTCAACACATTGGCATACAGAGACACGCCAAGGCTCAGGTGGGACATGTAAACTGTCATTCTGTCATGAATGCCCCATTCATTGTAGAGTAAAGCAATGTGTCATAAATAGCAATGGTATTCAGTGGAGTTGCTCAGATCTATGCAGTGTGGTGTAGTTTTCAAAAACAAAGCAAAACTTCACCCTGAAAGGGAAGTTCCGCTTTATGCCCCCACCGCCTCTTCTTTTAATTTTGGCCATTTGTGTGGGGGGGGGGGGGTAGTATCTGGTTTGGACAGGTATCTGTTCCCACTTCCCATCAGATCACTGCCCCAGAGGTTCTCTTCCTGCCCCCAACCTTCTGGGGCATATTATAGGTCCCAGAGGGCTGCAGGACCGTTCTGAAAGCGCAGCACGACTCGCACATGTGCAGTGAGAGGCCATCTTTAAAGCCAAATTAAGTCATAGCTTTCTGGCCATTGTAACCGCACCAGCGCCAAAACCCGAGGACTAACAAATTAGAACTATACCTCTGGGTGATTGATTGTCATTTTAAACAAATTCAGATGCTACAGTAAAAAGGCTGAAGAACTGATTAAACCTTAAGGTATGGATATTTTTCTGTGAATTTTCATTTACTGTGATCTCCAAAAAATGGAAGGGAAAAAAGGACAAACATAGGTACGGATAAATGTGAACCTGGCCTATATGTACTTACAGACATAAGGTAATTGTCACCCAGTCTAGCAAGTTTTTGCCAGATGAGATGATGTCTCTTAAGCCTCGTACACATCGGATTTTCCAATGGAAATTGTAAGTTGACAGCCTGTTGGCGAAAAATTCGACCAGTTGTACACTCCACCGGACAATTGTTGTCGTTTTTCTGCGGACAAATGTTGGATGGCAGGCTTTAAAATGTTCTGTGGCCAACGGTCTGTTGTCGGGTTTTCTGATCGTGTGTACGAAAGTCCAAAGTACAGACACGCATGCTCAGAAGCAATGCTCACCAAACACAACATTAGCAGAAGGTGCCCAGAGGGTGGCGCTAAAGATCTGAAAAACCAAGTAGTATGTCACTACGTTTGTGTTTGTTGGCCAACAATTCTTTACCATTTGTATGCACGACAAATTCCTGAACAAAAGTCTGATGCCGCATACACACGACCGTTTTTCATGACGAGAAAAATTAAATTTTTTTAATTGGTCATTAAAAACAACCATGTGTAGGCTCCAGAGCATTTTTCTCGACGTGAAAAATGGCCATGAAATATTGCTCTAATTTTTCTCGTCGTTTTTCACATCGTTAAAAACGGTCATGTGTAGGCTTTAACAATGGGGAAAAAATGTGCATGCTCAAAAGCAGGTTATGAGAAGGGAAATTTGCATAATTAGCCCAAAGGGTGTCGCCAATCGAATGAAACTTCCCCTTTATAGTACTGTCGTACGTGTTGTACATTGCCGCGCTTTGCATTTTGTTTCATGATCGTGTGTATGCAAGGCAGGCTTGACAAGAATCACGCTGAGAAAAACGTTTTTTTCCATGACATTAAAAATGGTCGCGTGTACGCGGCTTGTGGCTTTGTCTGTGGAAAATCTGATTGTCTGTACAAGGCTTAAGCCTGTGCCAGGGATGTCTTTCTGCTCTCCCCTTCTCCCTTCATAGTCATAAATATGCATGCTTAGACATGTTTATGGAACCAAATTTAAAAATCTGTCTATTGCTAGCTTAAAAACATGCCTGGAACATATTGTCACTCCTGGGAGTAATCATTGAATCTCTGTAGTATTCCCTGCCAGTACTGTACTGCTAATATCCCCAGGGGCCAACTACTAATCAGTTGGTAAGATGTAGTGAATTACTATCAGCTGTGGTGTTAAATTATAATGATGTCTGAACTGTCCATAGAAGAAAAATTGCAAATGTAGGTTGTAAACCACTTGCCCACCAGCGCACAACGATTTACGTCGGCACAATGGTATGGCTGCACAAATGGGCATACAGGTACTTTAAATGACTATGACCATGCCCACAGGACCCGCAGACTCAATGTCCATCGGACTTAAAGCGGATGGTTCACCAAAAACAAATATTAAAAGCCAGCAGCAACAAATACTGCAGCTGCTGACTTTTAATATTAGGACACTTACCTGTCCTGGAGTCCAGCGGCGTCCGCAGCAGAGGATGAGCGATCGCTCGTCACCCTGCTGCTCCCCCCCTCCATCCACGGTGAGGGAACCAGGAAGTGAAGCGCTGCGGCTTCACTGCCCGGTTCCCTACGGCGCATGCGCGAGTCGTGCTGCGCCCGCGATTGGCTCCCGCTGTGTGCTGGGAGCCGAGAGTTCCCAACATACAACGGGAAAAGCCCGTCTTTTGCCCGAGACTGCGGGCCGGAAGTGGGTGCGGATACCTGTCTATAGACATGTGACACCGGAGGGGGGAAGGGTTCCGATCAGCGGATCTTCACTTTAGGGTGGAGATCCGCTTTAAGGTATTTCCCTGTTCTGCCTAGTGACATGACAGGGATCTACCACTCCCTGTCATCAGGAGCAGTGATCCTTGCCGTCTCACTTGTAGCCCATCCCCCCACAGTTAGAATCACTCCCTAGGACACATTTAACCCCTTGATCGCCCCCTAGAGTTTAACCCTTTCCCATGTCATTTACACAGTAATCAGTTCATTTTTATAGCACTGATCCCTGTATAAATGACAATGGTCCCAAAATAGTGTAAAAAGTGTCCGATGTGTCCGCCATAATGTCGCAGACATGATAAAAATTGCAGATCGCCGCCATGACTAATAAAAAAAAAAATGGTATAAATCTATTTCCTATTTTGTAGATGCTATAACTTTTGCACAAACCAATTAATATACACTTATTGCGATTTTTTTTTTACCAAAAATATGTAGAAGAATACATATCGGCCTAAACTGAGAAAGAAATTTGTTCTTTTTATATATATTTTTTGGGGATGTTTAATATAGCAAAAAGTATTTAGTAGTTGTTTTTTTTTTTCAAAATTGACGCTATTTTTTTTTATAGCGCACAAAATAAAAACAGCAAACAGCAGAGGTGATCAATTACCACCAAAAGAAAGCGCTATTTGTGGGGAAAAAAGACGTCAATTATGTTTCGGTTCGTATGCATTAATTGTCAGTTAAAGCGACGCAGTGCCGAATCTCAAAAAGTGCTCTGGCCAGGAAGGGGGTAAAGTCTTCCGGGGCTGAAGTGGTTAAAGAGGATTTATAATGCAGACCAATGAAAATTGTCTGGTATTATTATCTATTAGAATCATATCATGGATGAGAGCCCATCCAATATTCTAGCAACATGAAAAAGCAAGTAAATAGAGACCGAGGGAGGAAAGGGAGGATAAGCATTGTGAATGTCCTAGCTTGTGTTCTGGAAGCAGTGGTTGCACATAGATTGTGTTCATTTACCTCTTTTTCTAGTGCCATTTGGTAAGTGAGGTGTCAGCAAAGCATTGAAGGATTTTTTTCTTACATTGGAGTTTGGCCATATCTGCACCGAGTATCCACACTGACCACTTCTTCCTCGGTGCACTCACTCCCACCCTCTCTCCCTGACCACTGCACCCATCACAGAGTTCCCCATCAGGTCCACTTTACTTTTGAATGACAGCACATAAGGGAACAGATCCATAGCTGCTATTCAGTCCAATAGTGGCATTCAAATCTTCCCACTGCCATGTGCTGTCAATCAAACATAAAGTGGATCTGATGGGGAACTAGTCTCTCTCTCTCTCTCTCTCTCTTCTCTCTCTCTCTCTCTCTCTCTCTCTCTCTCTCTCTCTCGTTTCCAATCAGGCTCCACCCACCCAATGACAAGTAATTTCCCAGTTCTTAAAGCGAAGTTCCAGTCACATGTGAAAATAATATAAGTCATCAGCTACAAAAACTGTAGTTGCTGATTTTTAAAAAACAGCCACTCACCTGTCCCACGATTAAGCGGTGTGCTCACCCCAGTCGGTCTCACCCGCTGCCTTCCATCCCTGGGATCTTTACTATGGGCACCAAGCTGTGACAGCTTGCGGCTTCACAGCCGGGTGCCCACTGCACATACGTGAGTCGCGCTGCACATTGTGAATGGTGGATGTAGTCTTCTGGGACCTGTTAGTGTCCCAGAAGACGGCTAGGAGGAGGGAGGGAGAAGAACTTCAGTTTCCGAGCGCCACAATGCTCAGAATGGACGTGGGAAGCAGGTACCTGTCAAAATTGGACGCCGCTCCTCAAAAGTGCAATAGTTCAAGAAGAGCGGGGAAGAAGTCCTTAACCCATTTCCACCTATTCTATACCCGAAAAATGGCTACAGCAGGAGCTGAAATTGCCAGGAGGGCATCCATGTACATCCTTCTGTGCATGTGATGCCTGTGCGCCCCTTGCTTATTACGTGATGTAAACAGAGCCTGCTTTTTTATCACGCATAAAAGCCGATTATCCGCAGGACTAAACATGACATCATTCCCGCACACTCCAGACCAACTGATGCTAAGTAGTGCCCACCAGTGCCACCTACCAGTGCATATCAGCACTGCTTAGCAGTGCCCACCAGTGCCATCTATCAGTGCTGCCAATCAGTGGCTCTTTATTAGAGTCACTTATCAGTGATGCCTATCAGTGTCACCTATCAGTGCCTTACAGTGCTGCCTATCCGTGCCCTTAAATGCCACCCACCAGTGCCCATCAGATCAGCCTCATCAGTGCCCACCATGGCCCCTTATCAGTGCCGTCTATCAGTGCCCATTAGTGCAACCTCATCAGCGCATATCAATGAAGGAGAAAAATTACCCGTTTGCAATTTTTTTTTAACAAACTATGAAAAATGGATGGTGGTTTTTCAAGATTTTTGGTCTTTTTTTGTTTGTTTAACAACAAATAAAACCCCAGTAGTTAATAAATACCACCAAAAGAAAGCTATATTTGTGTGACAAAAATGTCATATGGCTACAGTGTAGCATGACCGCACAATTGTCATAAAAAGAGTGACAGCGCTGAAAGCTGGAAATTGGCCTGGCAAAAAGGGGGTTTAAGTGCCCAGTAAGCAAGTTCCCCTTTTGGGTGGATCTCCGCTTTAAATTGTCAATAGTGGGAACTACTTTAGTTTGTAGCACATGTCTGATATTGCAGACATGCTTGCCTGAATTTGCAGGTGGTTCTTAGGGGAACTACTTCCAGAAAAGTGTCGTTAGGGATATTTTGAATTCCTCTGATATCTTTCCTAAAAATAACTGTAATTGAGGAAGGTAAGCAAGAAACATGTATTAGTGTGTGTGTAGAGTATTATTATTTAGGTACTTATATAGCGCCGTCACTTTACACAGTGCTTTACATATACATAGTACATTTACATTGGTCCCTATCCTCAAGGAGCTTACAATCTAAGGTCCCTCTCTCAGATCAGCCATAAATGCAGACCCAGTTCTCAGTCAAGCAATTTGCACACGTTTACTGCCAATGTAGACAGCCCCTGGATCTTGTCTGATGTGAAACTTGTATATTGTCATTTTAAAAGAACAATGCTTCAGTGATAAGTTTTTCTCTCATGGTCCACGCATACAAAAAAACATGTCAATTAATACAAGTGTAGTTCCCAATATCAACACAGGTTGTCACTGTTGCACAGTGAATGCACAGATACTTTGCAGATTATTGTCATCAATTCATTTTCAAGTTTCATCCCATAAACCCAACGAGAGAGCTTGGATATTTTTCAAGTTCAATACCTATTATCCTTGGTATTTTGTATATTTTCATGGGGCATTATAAGGTAGAATGTATAATTAAATAGTATTTTGAATAACAAGAAACAATTTTTTATTCCATGTTCAGTATATATATATCACAGTAAAGAATAAAGAAAGCCACGACTATACAGTAAAAACTGTTTTGTCTTTGCATACATTTCAAAGACTAATGCCCTGTACACACGATCGGTTCATCCGATGAAAATTATCTGATAGATTTCTTCATCAGATATCCCATGAAGCTGACTTTCATCAGTCGTACCTACACACCATCAGTTAAAAAAAACGATTGTGTCAGAACGCGGTGACGTAAAACACAACGACGTGCTGAGAAAAATTAAGTTCAATTCTTCTGAGCATGCGTCGACTTGATTCTGAGCATGCGTGGATTTTCAACCGATGGACATGTTCACAGACGATCGTTTTTTTCTATCGGTTTTTTAACCATCAGATAATTTTAAAACAAGTTCCTAGTTTCTTCACCGATGGATAAAAAAACGATGGGGCCCCACACACGATCAGTTCGTCTGATAAAGACGGTCCATCAGACCGTTTTCATCAGACGAACCGATCATGTGTATGCGGCATAAGGGCTTGCGCAACGCGTTTGGGGAATAGCCAGACCCTCTGATGATATCCTGCGGCTATTGCTGAAGCACGTTGGCTTTATCTGCCTTTTACACCAGCACAGTTGAGTGTACTACTTAAGTTTTATTCATTTTATTAAATTAGTATACAGAGAGCACTACATAGTTACATAGTTAGGTTGAAAAAAGACACAAGTCTATTTAGTTCAACCAAAAAAAAATACAATCCCATATACACAATCTTTCACCCACAGTTTATCCAGAGGATAAGAGGAAAAACCCCAGCAAAGCATGATCCAATTTGCTGCAGCAGTGGAGAAAAATCCTTCCTGATCCCGAGAGGCAATCGGATTTTCCCTGAATTAACTTTACCTATAAGGCCGGATTCACACCTATGCGAATTGGTTGCGGCTTAAACCGCATCTAATACGCAGAACATTTCTAAATACATTGTTTTCAATGAGGCTGGTTCACATATGTGCGATGCATTCGCACTGCGAATTGCAGAAAAAAACGTGTGCGGATTTTATGCCTTGCGGTGCGGCTCAGGTGCGAATTTAGTCCCATTATCTTCTATGGGTACACAGCTGATTCGCGGATGTGTTCAGTTCTCTTCAGGAATTTCTGTCATTCAGTTCAATACACTTCTCCCCCACTCTCCTCTCACATGGAACTTCTCCCAGGTCTCCAAATTCGCAGCTAAAAAGTTGCTAATCTGCTAAACACTTCTCTTATCCGTCTGCAGAGATTACAGAGCTGAAATTCGCACCACACAAGTGTGATTCCGGCCTCAATGTTAGTACCCAGTTATATTATGTACATTTAGGAAAGAATCCAGGCCTTTTTTAAAGCATCTACCGAGCTTGCTAGAACCACCTCTGGAGGTAGTCTATTCCACAATGTCACTGCTCTTACTGTGAAGAAACCTTTCCGTATTTGGAGATAAAATCTTTTTTTCTCTAGATATAAAGTGTGCCCTCTTCTCCTCTGTGATGACACCAACTCAACACCAAGTTCACTATATGGACCACTTATGTATTTGTACATGTTGATCATATCCCCCTTAATCTCCTCTTATCAAGAGTGAATACATTCAGTTCCTCTAATCTCTCCTCAAAGCTGAGTTCCTCCATACCTCTTATCAGCACTAGATATTTTCCTCTTTATTTTTTATACTGCTGATTGAGATCATACATCTGTGAATGGAGGAGTTGGAGAGAGCGAGTGGAGCTTATATCTGGTGTCATCCCTATTAGGGAACTGTGTGTGTGGACCTGCTGGTAAAACATAGGTCAGAATAAGCTTATTTTTGAATTAATTTTATTATTGAACAACAACCATGTTCTCAATGAACCCAAAAAACTCATTAATATCAAAGTTATTTTTGGAAGTAATTTTAGGTAGTTTTAATTTTAGGGGAAATTGTGTGTGCATTATTACTGTGCATAATTATTAGGCTAAAAAAAACAAATATATACCCATTTCAATTATTTATTTTTACCAGTGAAACTTCCTCAACATTACAAATATACTTTCTGACATTCAAAAACAAAACAAAAACAAATCAATGACCAATGCACCTTTCTTTGCAAGGACACTCAAAAGCCTCTCCTTCTGTCAGTGTTTTGATCTTACCTCATCCAGCAGCAACCACAGCCTCCCAGACACTCGAGAGGTTTTTTTCCCTCCTTGTAAATCTCACATTTAAACCACATGTCCTGGGGTATCAGGTGAACAAGGAGGCCATCTTAGTTTTTCTTCTTTTACCCTTTCTTGAGACGCTGTGGAGTCCTCGCGTGTGATGGAGCTTCCTGTGAAAATCTTTTTTCTGAAGGATCAGACTTCTTCCTGTAACTCTTGAAGAAGGTGTCAGAAACTGGCAGTAGGACTGGGAGTAGCTTGATCCATCCTTAACCCGAAAAGGCAAGACTTTGATGATACCAGCCCAAACCAGTCCCTCCACCTTGGTGTGGAGGAGCTCTCTGTCCAATCCAGCCACTGCTCCATCTGCCCCAAGACTCCCATTTCATCAGATAAACCTTAGAAAAATCAGTCTTGGATATTTCTTGGCCCAGTCTTGGTTTCAGCTTGTGTGTCTTGTTGAGTGGTGGTCAAGCCTTTCTTACCTTGGAGTCTCTGAGTATTGCACACCTTGGCTTTTGGGCACGTGATGTTGCCCAAATATGGCCAAACTGGTGGCAAGTGGCACTTGGCACAGCTCTTTTCTTTCTCTATTTTGCTGGTTTTTCAACGTTCTTGCGACCCTGACTATTTTGAGCGCTTATTGTTCGATGATCACGCTGACTCTTTTAAGAGTGCCTCCCTCTGCAAGATCTCACTATTTTTGCTTTTCTGAGCCTCAAGTCCCTTTTGACCTTTTGCAAGGAAGGGGCCTAATAATTATGCACACCTGATATAGGGTGTTGATGTCATGACACTCCACAGAGATGCCATCACCTAATATGCTTAATTGGAGAGGCTTTCGAGCCTATACAGCTTGGAGTAAGACAACATTGAGGATGATGTGATCATTATTTGCTAATAATTCTGTCCCTGTGGAGTTAAAGGGGTTGTAAAGGTAAAAAAAATTATTCAAATAGCTTCCTTTACAGAGTTCTCCTTCACTTACCTCATCCTTCGATTTTGCTTTTAAATGTCATTTCTTCTGGAAGTCCTCACTTCCTGTTCTTCTGTCTGTAACTCCACACAGTAATGAATTCTCCCTGGTGTGGAGTGTCGTGCTCGCCCCCTCCCAAGGGGGGAGGGGAAAGCAGGAGAGTAAGCCCACTAACACATAGCTCCTTTCTCTACATAGAGAGCATTACTCTCCTGCTCGCCCCCTCCCCCTCAAGGAAGGGGCAGAAACTCCAACCAGGGAGAAAGCCTCATTACTGTGTGGAAGGAAGAACAGGAAGTGATTTCTCAGGTAAGGACATTTAACAGAAAAATCGAAGGATGAGGTAAGTGAAGGAGGACTGCACTAAGGTAAAGGAAGCTATTTAGGGAAAAAAATTGTACCTTGACAACCCCTTTAAGGTGAGCTGCCATCTCATCACTGTTGGAGTATTTATGAGCATCTTTTGCAAATATTATTTTTTATACACAGAGGTGGAAGATATAAGGCCGCATACACACGACCAAATAAATCCGATCAAATCGGTTCTGACAGACCAATTTGATCGGATTTGTCTGCTGGGATATATTGGTTTGATCGTGTACACACGATCAAACCAAAATCCGCGCCGGCAGACAGCGCGGTGACGTGGCGGTGATGTTGACGCCGCCACGTCACCGTCACCAGGAAGTAAAACACTACCGCGCATGTGTCGATTCCATTCGATGCATGTGTGGACAGATATGTCTGCTGGTTAGTGTACTAACCAGCAGACATGTCGGACGGACGGGTTCCCAGCAGACAGATTTTAAAGCATGCTTTAAAATTTGTCTGCTGGAAAAACCTGTCTGTCCGCCCGTACACACGATCGAATTTGTCTGCTGAAACGGTCCGTCGGACCGTTTCCAACAGATAGATTCGATCGTGTGTACGCGGCCTAAGAAGCTTCAACACATTGTATGTTGAAAGGAGCACATGAGTTTATTTGAAGCAGCCCAGTTTGTTTATTTATCAATATTATTTTACTTTTTGAACACTAAGAGACGGTTCACACAGGGGCAACCTGACTTACATTGCGACTTTGCAAGGCAACTTCAGCGTGACTTCAGCGCGACTTGAAGCAACTTACAACATGACTTAAAGTTGCCTCCAGGACAGGCGACTTTGGCTGTGGCCAATCACAGAATAATCAGCTCTGCTGGAGGGAGGGGTTTGCCTGAGTAAACTATTTTCTCTTCCTGTAAAGTTGCTTTAGTTTGGACAGTGATCTGACTTTGGAGGTAACTTCCATTGAAATCTATGGGTACAAATTGCCTAGAAGTCGCCTTAAAGTAGTACAGGAACCTTTTCTGAAGTCGGAGAGACTTCAGTAGTGTACATTAAGACGAATCTTATTCACTTCAATTTAATTTCTTATGTCGCGCGATTTGGGACGACACAAGTTGGATCCCAAGTCGCAGTAGTGTGAACCGGCACTTATACACTGACATATATTTTTCTTTTTATTGTTACATGCCTTGTTATGCTACTTTTTGTGGACACATACACAGGATTGTGTCACTTTGTTGCCAGTTGCACTGCACTATATATGTTTTGATTCATTTTGAATAGCACCCCAATGCACGTTTGCACATGTTAACATTCTGCGTATTGCATTATAAAAAATGTACCATGATCCATTGTTGGTGTGTTGCAATTAATTCAAAATCAATGGGCTCCCTAATGCAATGGGCTACAAGATCTTCAATCGAAAATCAGCCGGTTCAGGTGAGACCTGCCGTATGTCAATTCATCTATGGCAGTTCCTGATTTAGAGAATTCTAATTATCAGCTTCTTTTGAATGAGAATGTTGGAAAATTGCTATAGTGCTGATCACTGAATTTTGAGAGCGGAGGAGTACCTCAATCCACCTAGATTTTATGGAAGGGTTAATCCCTTCAGTTTTTTTTTTCAATCTGCCTACTGGCTGATCATAAAATAAAAATAATAAATCTATGGCCAGCTTTTGGCAGCTCACTAGTGTGAACTGACCCTAAAGTTCCGGCACAAGAATTTAGAGGATTGTGCAAGGAGTATGAGAAACATGATAAGAGATACTGTAGTTGTTGATGGCAAAGACAACCAAATACAATACAAAGAATGGGACAATAAAAGGCAGGGTGTAGCACAGATATATATAGCATTCAAAGGATAAAGAGAGTAACTGGAATAGAGAATACACAAAAAAATAACAGAACACAGGGGACAGAATGTACTTAGAACAGAAACCTGTTATAGCATCCAACATATGGAGCGCAGCTCCAACCTCCACTCGTCCCCCCGGTCTAGATTAAAAAACAGAACTTAAGGTGTCTCAAGGTGCTTTTTCCATTCAGCGTCGTACTGATCCTTCAGAAGAGGTGGGTCTTAGAGCGTTCCATAGCCGTGTTCCTTGGACTGCAAATCTTTGTTCTCCCTTCGATTTGCAGTGGGACTTGGGGATGTGGAGGAGGTTTTGGTTAGTTGATCGGAGGATGCGATTGGGTGAGTAGTGTTTTATTTTCTCGCATAAATATTGAGGAGCGTTTCCTTGTGTGCATTTGTGGGTGAGGCAGAGGGTCTTTAAAGTGATCCGATCCTTTACGGTTAGCCAATTAAGGGTCCTCAGGGATGGGGCGATGGATTCCCAGGTTTTTTTCCCCCGTTACCAGTCTGGCTGCCGTGTTCTGGATGACTTGTAGGCACGAAATCTGGAATTTAGGTAGTCCTATGTAGAATGAGTTTGCGTAGTCCAGCCGGGAATTGATGATTGTTCCAACTACTACTGCTTTCTCCTCTTCTGGGATGAAGGGGATGAGTCTACGCAGCAAGCGGAGACGGTGGTGAGATCCGCTGACTACTGATCCTATTTGTGCATCAATCGACATCTCTGAGTCAAAGATAACGAGTCAGAGACTTTTGACTTTGGAACTTGGGATGATGGTCTGTCCAAGGATGGTGGGTGGTGTCCATGAAGTCTTAACTTTTGTCTTTCGATTTGCGTAGAGAAGAAGAAGTTCTGTTTTGGATCCATTGAGTTTGAGGGAACTCTCAGTCATCCAATCCTCTATCAGTGTAAGGCATTTTTCTAGTCTGTGATATTGGTCTTTTTTTTCGGTGATGCGAAAGTAGAGTTGAGTGTCATCGGCGTATGAGTGATAGCACAGGTCCTGTTTGCTGATGATTTTGAGGAGTGGGCGAAGGTAGATGTTGAATAACACGGGTGACAAGGGTGATCCTTGAGGGACTCTGCAAGAAATTGCGCGAGTTTTAGAGGTGAAGGCTCCTAGTTTCACTGTCTGGGAACGATTAGGAAGGATGCAAACCATGGTAGATCTGAGTCTGTGACTCCTGCTACTTCCTTAAAGCGGAGTTCCACCCTTAAAAACACTTTTTTTCATTACATCCAGCATACTGGCGTCAGCGCCAGTATGCTGTTTTTTTTTTTTTTTTAATGCTCGTACTTACTGTATATCACAACATTGATTTCCAGGCGCACCGCGGAGTGTCGCCGCTATAAGGCGTCACGCCTTCCGGAAACAGCCGATTAGCATTCGGCGCCTGCGCATAGACCCAGGAGCTGACTGCGCAGGCGCCGAAAATAGCCGGTCCTAGTTCGGGTTTTTTCGGAGGGCGTGACGCGCTATATACGGCGCCTGCGCAGTCAGCTCCTGGGGCTGTGCGCAGGCGCCGAGTAAAAGCCGAATGCTAATCGGCTGTTTCCGGAAGGCGTGACGCCTTATAGCGGCGACACTCCGCCGTGCGACAGGAAATTAAATTTTGGAGAAACAGTAAGTACGAGCATTAAAAAAAAAAAAAAAAAAAAGCATACTGGCGCTGACGCCAGTATGCTGGATGTAATGAAAAAAGTGATTTTAAGGGTGGAACTCCGCTTTAAGGCGAATGAGTATTTTTGTGATCTACTGTGTCGAACGCTGCACTAAGGTCCAGCAGTACTAGGAGACACGATTCTCCGTCATCTGCTGCTTTGAGGGCATCATCCCATATTTTGAGAAGTGCTGTTTCTGTGCCATGCCCCGGGCGGAAGCCTGATTCTAGAGGGTCCAATAGTTTGTGGGTGTCCAAATGGAGTTGTAGCTGTTGTACTACTGCTTTCTCCATAATCTTGGAGATGGTATTGAGGCTTGTTGCCGGTCTGCAGTAGTTAGGATCTTTGGGGTCAAGGTTGGGTTTCTTTAGGAGGGGTTTGATTATGCCTTGCTTGAGGGAAATCGGAACAATCCCTTCTTTGAACGATTGATTTACGAGATGTGTTATGGTAGGTGCCAAGATGTCGGTACATTCTTTCAGGAGTTTTGTAGAAATTATGTGATTTGGTGTAATAACTCAAATAAATAGAAACGTTACCCATATGCAGCCTGCTGGCTGAGTGAGAAAAATCTAAACGTTTTCTCCATCCACGCTAAAGAGCCAGTAAAGGATATCACTTAACCTAAGTGCAACCAAAATAAAAAAAATGAACACAAGGGACATAACTTAAGTCAGTAGGACTTGTCCCCTGTGCTAATGACTTTTCTATGGTAAAAATCCTCCTTCATCCATGCCACCAAGCCCCCTGCCTAATCTTCTGGTGTGGTGAAGGGTTTTAGAACTGTGGAAGCTGTTACAGGCTCTCACCAAGATTACCCAACTATGCACGTCCTTTCTGCCCAGTTCAGCAATCAGCAAGCTGTACTATAGCTTCTATAAATAAAACACAATCTTTTACATATAAATTACATAAATAAAATATGTGAAAAATATATATCCTTTGAAAAGATTTTGCTGAAATTAATAGCTTGCTGACAGGGTCTATATTTAATCACCCTTCAGTTTCATTGCAGGAAGAGAATACTGTATACTACAAATTGCAATGGCTACACCAAGGTATGATTTATGATTATAAAGGCAGTCCCTGTTGAGAACTAGCAACTGGACTGGTTAGATTGCTATTGTTTCCCTTGATAAGCAGGTTCAGACTAATCCTTTATGCTCCCCACCCCTCCCCTTTCATTTTACACTAACTAAATTACCTACCAAGGCCAACAGAGGCAGCCTTACAAGTTTATGGAGGCCTCTGCAGCACTTCATAGACAGCTTGCCCTAAGGGCTACAAGATCTTCAATGCACAAATGACTGTCCTCTAAAAGCTTTGGCAGAAAAATAGGATTCATCGTTCCTTCCTCCAAGCACAGCAGTTAGTCATGATAATGACAATGTGACAGGGAGCTGTACCAATGTCTTTCTCTCATAACAAATCGCAATCATGAAAACAAGTGTAACTTAATTGATCATGACAATAATCAATGTACTTTAAGGATATCAACTCTTCTTTAGTGGTCTCTTGGAGTAGTAAGTTAGGGTTTTGTGAAGACTGGTTTTATTGTATTTTCAGCATCAAACAAATATGGGCAGCATTTTCATAAAATAAAAAAATGCTAACCTTCCTACAAAGTTCAAGTCTCTCTGGCAAGACAGTGGCCCTCATGTACTCTTTGTTTACATAGGGCTTCCATCGCTGTCTCTTTGCAGGATGACAAATCCTGATTGCTACAAGGATTGAGAGACACCGTGGTGCCAATAAGTAGTTTAATTAGGCTTAATTAGTCCAGATGGATGAGTGGACTAATCTTAGGAAGAGAAGACTCATCCCAACACTTTCCGTCCGTCAATCCAGAGGCCCAAAATTTCAGTTTTAGAGAAAACCCTGTACTGCCAAAACTGGGCTTTCCTTGGATTTGTAAAGCATATTTGAAAAATTTGGGAGCAATGAAAACACCTTTCACTTGCATCTCAGTTATAAATGTTAAAGTCTTCAGTGGCATATCTAGGGAGCAAACAGCTGTGAGGTGCTCTACAAGACTAGGGAGCAGGTGTCCCAGATCAGCCAGGTCGATGTTTGCGGGTCCCTGCAAAGCTACTGGTCTTCTTGCTTATGGCTCAGCATGAGCACTTGCATAGTGGTAATGTGTCTTCCCTGTGCAGAAGGCTCAGAGTGGAGGAAAGCTCGCCCAGGTTTCTCCTTGGCTCTGACATTTCCTCTAATACAAAGCCAGGGAGAAGCCTTGGAGGACTCCTCACTTTGCACATGGCTCTATTCTACATTTGTTTTTTGTTTTTTTTTTATAGAAGGAGACTTTTGCTGGAGTCCGAATACTTTTACTGGGGGGGGGGGGGGGGTTTGATAGGAGGGAAGGGGAGATTTTTGTGAGGTAAGGGAGAAGGTGGAGATTTTTGATGTGAAAGAGATTTGATGTGGTGGGAATATTTCTGAGACAGGGAAATAAAGGGGAGATGTTTTATATGGGAGAGATGTTTCTGAGTTAGGGGAAGAAGGGGGCAGGGGGAGAAGTTTTTTTTTTTCCTGGGAGGTGGCTGAGTTGGTGCAGGGGGAGTTGCTCACATATTGTCACAATTGCCCATTTCCTGCATAATAATTGTGGGGCATTTGTGGCGCAACCCCATTCACTTAAATGGGTAATTTTCAGTGGCACTACTGCCTGCCAACAGTGACAGGGGATCCTTTTTTCCACAGCATATGGGAAGTCCTTCTAGACCAGGGGTGTCAAACTGGCGGCCCTCCAGCTGTTCCGAAACTACAAGTCCCATCATGCCTCTGCCTGTGGGAGTCATGCTTGTAACTGTTAGCCTTGCAATGCCTCATGGGACTTGTAGTTTTGCAACAGCTGGAGGGCCGCCTGTTTGACACCCCTGTTCTAGACCCTCTGGGACATGAGCACATAGTGGCCAGATGTCACCTGTTAGAAGTTAATCCAAAGTCAAAACTTTTATTTATTTATTTTCAGTTTTGTACAGAGTACGAAATGTCACTGGATAAAAATGCCTTATTAATCCCATTGGGGGGATTTTCCTATACCAAAAATACAAGAGAATGCCCCGTCTCAATTTTTGTCCCAGTGGCCATGGGCAGCATGACAAATAGAGGGGTGAATCAAACTAACACATGCAACAACAAACTCTGACAGAGGTTCTACTCACATTTTAAAAACATTTTTTGGCTGTAGACACACTTCAATTCTAAATGTTAAATTGTTTTTTTTTTTTTTGTTTTTTTTTTTAGAGCTGTACATTTTTGTCTGCTTCTGAGAAGGCTGCTCTTTTTTTCTTATAACATGTGTATTCATTTTCAAATTATACAAGATATACATTCTTTATTCAAATTCTCTTTCACAAAATATCTCTTTGCCAGAAAAACAGGGACAGTAAGGGAAAGAGTAAAGGGGAAAGAGAGGTCTATAATGGGAGCACGGTCTACCCTTTGGGATGACTGGCCTGCCAATGTGGTTAATGGAAGAGATGGGATGAAGAAAAAAAAAGGAAAGGAGGGGAGGTATGGTTAAGTCATAAAATGAATGAATGGGGAAAGAGGAATATTATGGGGGAGGTGGAGGTCAAGATCTAGTGCCATCTCTAGGAAGGTGTGAATATGGGCCAACATTCTATCCTACTGGGTCTCCTGCCACAATTCTTACACGTTAGAACAAATGTGTTTTCTTCTTTTTTTTTTCAGTTGCACTTAGGCTAATATCCTGGGACTGGCCCTTAACAAACATTTATTACTTTTATGTAGATAAAGAGGGCAGTGCGATTATAACGGTGCTACAGAGTTAACACAGTTTATGACCATTTTGGCCACCAATAGATACAATCTCAAATTCACTATGGAAAGTAGCCAGCAATGCATTCGTTTTCTTGATTTGACAATTTCCATTAACAAAGATGGCCTTCTATACTCTTCCTTGTATCGTAAGCCATCCTCTGGCAACACCATTCTTCATGCATCCAGTGGACACCCTCAATTCCTTGTTAACAGTATTCCATACAGCCAGTATGTGAGATTAAGGAGGAACTGTCCCCATAATGAGGATTATGAAAAAGCTGCTAAAAATCTTTACCGTTTAAAAGAAAGAGGTTATAGCCATAAAATTTTGAAAAGGGCCTACAATAGAGCCTCAAAACAGGATCGCAAGGAATTTTTTTTTTCTACCAAAACCAAAACCACTTTGCAACCCATCCGGGTAATTACGCAATATTTGAAACATCATATGCAATTTAGAGATATTCTAAATCAATTCTGGCCTCTTTTATTGGCAGATAGTTCTGCCTTTAAATATATTAAAGAACATCTGGACATTACCTATCAACGTGCTCCCTCGTTGAGGGACAGACTGGTCATCATGGTCATCATGATCCCTCTGGTAGGAAACCCAATTTGCAAACAGGTACTTTCCCGTGTAACAAATGTACTCTAATATTTGTCAGTTTTTTCTCAGTGGTCCTACTGTTCTCCTCCACAATGGTCTCACACACTCTATATGTCATAGAGTATCGTGTCAGACCATTGGAGTTGTATATTTGGCTAAATGTCTTTGCAGTAGTTTCTACATAGGAAAAACAAAAAGACCTTTTTTTAAACGTATTCGAGACCATGTCGGCCCGATCCACAAGCGACTTATGACCACCGCTGTCAGTCGCCATGTGGGCCGTGAGCATAATTTCGAGGCCGGCATGATCAAATTTACTGCCCTTGAGCATGTACCCATGCATGCAAGGGGCGGCGGCATCGTTCGTACGCTCCTGTAACTTAAAACCAAATGGATTCACCAACTAAATGCCACCCGATACCCGGGCCTTAATGAATATTTTAGTTTCAAATCTTTTCTTTAAATGATCAAATTTTGATTAAAATAAATGAATTGTCATACAAACTTATTGTTCTTTGTATTAGACTATTTTTTGAAATATACATATTTATGTGAAACTTATTCAGTAAATGGCCCTCCATCAAGGTTTCTTTCCCTTTGATACCTCATTATCCATCTTAGGTATTCTGGTCCTGTGTATTCATGTCCCTGATCTTTGGGGGATTCTTTCTTCTTTTTTTCCCCACCCTTCCGTCTTCTCATTTACTCCTCCCCCCTCCCCCTCCCTTCTATCCTTGTTCTCTTTTCCTCGGTCTTTTCCTCTCCTCCCCCTTTGGGGTGGGGTGGTTTTTGTCCCCATTTGATTTTTATGCTTACTCTTTTGTTTGTTTTTTCTTTATGGTGATGTCTTAATTTGTTGTTATAATTCATCTATATATAGGTACAATTTGTGAGAAGAATAATGTTAATATTAAAATTACTTTTTGATTATTTTGTATTTGCATACAATTAAGGCATTCCTGTTCCTATGTTTTGCTCTGAATATTGTTCAGCCAACATTGTTTGGAACACTGACTTTCCTCAATTCCCTCCTGTGATTGCTAGAGGCGTAGTGCACGGCCATATGGACACCCAAGGGCTTCATCATATGAATGCCCATTTTGTGCTATTGCCCGTTTCGCCCTACCTTGGTGTGTGCCTGCACCTCTTTTCCCTTGCCCCTGCATGTTCTTTGCCTATTGCTTTCCATCCCAGCTTCTAACATCTGGGAGCTGTGACTACCAGCTCATTAGCTGCCGTTCAGTTGCGTCATTACGATGCGGCACGGCTGCAGAGGATTCTGGGGATTGTAGGCTGATGCGGCCGACCATCGGTCGGCTCATGCGCACTAGCACCTCCTATGTCCGCGCTTGCCCGTGACGTCAGACGCCCCGGCGATGATGGGGGCTTAAAATGTCAGCTTTTAGCTCCAGCGTATTGGAACACGGGGGCAACCTCAATTTACATGTCCTTCATACAGGTATATGAAAAATGGCTACTTGCTCTAGCTGGCTTTTTCAATATGTGTAACCTGTTTGCTATTTCCAGTATCTCTTTAGATGTTATGCTGGGCTCTTGTTAAACACACTACCTTTTTTCGATTTCTGAATATATAAATGATATTTAAATAATTTTGACTGACTCTGCCTAATGGCATGATCTGGCTGTCCAGCATGGATCACTTTTCTGTGATCCCACATATATATACTCATATATGTACACAAAAAAAAATAGGACCTCCGGACCTCTAAAAAAAATTAAACAAAAAAATTGGCCATTTAATAAAAAATTAAAGAAAAATATATTAAAAAAATATATATTTTTTTATAAAAAAAAGAGGGGGTTCCCATCTGGGCCCATGGGGACCCCTGGGCCCCTTACAGGTGTACTGCCTGTACCCCCCTGATGGCGGCCCTGATGGTCATAGTGTAACCCCTAATAAAGCCAATTTGGCGAAATATATAGGGAAACAACATCATACCTGACCATCACTATACCTCAAGTTGGGAACTCCAGACACCCAGACAACCCAATAAATGTGCAATAACATACATGTTTTTAAATAATTTGTTTATCATGTGATATGTATAGCAATTTCATGATATTTTAATAAATAATTAAAAATTATTATGATTGTGATATTTTTAATAATTTAGCACCGTTATAACCCCACTGCCCTCTTTATCTACATACTATTTAATTGTGATGAGGTGCGATTTTTTTCTGTTTGGTTCTTTTGAAACTACAAGGATCCTCCCCACCCTTTGAATTTATTACTTTTACACATGTATCTAAAAACACTCCAGCAAAGAAGTCCTTAAACTGTAGGCATAGGCATGGCAGAGATACATGTTTTACAAACTACTTTCTATCCTGCCAATATCAACAGGATGCAATTAAGCAGAGAAATATAACTGTTAAAGCCCCTCTGTGACCAACTTCAAAATAGAAAAAAAAATCAAGTAGTTTAAATGCTTACTTGGTGTTTTTCCCTGGACTACTACAGTACATAATTGTCACACACTTCATAGTGTTCTCCTCTCTGGGAGTGTCTAATTATTCTCTTTTCTGGCCCAACTCCTCCACCCCTCACTTCCTCACATAACTTTCTTGTAGTGACTGGGGTACTAGTAACGGGTGTTTACACTAGTCACTCTTTTACATATAAATTACATAAATAAAATATGTGAAAATACATATCCTTTGGGAACATTTTACTGAAATTAATGTTTTTCTGACGGGGTCTATATTTAATCACCCTTCTATTTATTCGCAGACATAGAGTATACTGTATACTACACTTATACTGATCACGTATATGGTGGTTCCTGATTATAAAGGCCTATTGAGAACTAGCAACTAGACTGGTTAGATTGCTATTGTTTCCCTTGATAAGCAGGTTCAGACTAATCCTTTATGCTCCCTACCCCTCCCCTCTCTTTTTACACTAACTAAATTACCTACCAAGACCAACAGAGCCAGCCTTACAAGTTTATGGAGGCCTCTGCAGCACTTCATAGACAGCTTGCCCTAAAGGCTACAAGATCTTCAATGCACAAATGACTGTCCTCTGAAAGCTATGGCAGAAAAATAGGATTCATCATTCCTTCCTCTAGGCACAACAGCTAGTCATGATAATGACAATGTGACAGGGAGCTGTATCAATGTCTTTCTCTCATAACAAATCGCAGTCATGAAAACAAGTGTAACTTACTTTAACATGACAATAATCAATGTACTTTAAGCTCTTTTTAGTGGTCTTTTGGGGTGGTAAGGTTTTGTGAAGACTGTTTTTTATTGTATTTTCAGCATCAAACAAATATGGGCAGCATTTTCATAAGAGAAAAAAATGCTAGCCTTCCTACCTTCCTACAAAGTTCAAGTCTCTCTGGCAAGAAAGTGGCCCTTGTGTACTCTTTGTATAGATAGGGCTTCCATCACTGTCTCTTTGCAGGATGACACATCCTGATTGCTACAAGGTTTGAGAGACACAGTGGTGCCAATAAGTAGTTTAATTAGGCTTAATTAGTCCAGATGGATGAGTGAACTAATCTTAGGAAGAAAAGACGCATTCAACACTTTCCGTCCATCACTCCAAAGGCCCAACATTTCAGTTTTAGAGAAAACCCTGTACTGCCAAAACTGGGCTTTCTTTAGATTGCTTTCTATCAGGTGCATTGTGCTTGCGTTTTGAGATAATTTTTAACAGAACTTTACTCCCATGGGGAACGTTTCGCTTGTTTGCCAGTATTTGTAGCTGCTGAGTGTGACGGACCAACCAGTGCCCAGCATGGGTGCTTCCGTAAAGGTATAGCTTCCTCCAGTCAGGGACCAGGAATCAGGTATATTATAGCTGAGCACCCAATAACTAGATAAAACTAGCTTAGGTGCAAACTTAAACTCACTTTATTGTAAAACTACACAGAATATATATACCACACAAAATCAGATAAGAGCTTGATCACTTTATGCAAACAGTTACATTATTAACACAGCTAAGGAAAAGCCAACATAAACATGAACATTAAGCTAATCAAACAGTAAGCTATTTAACAACTAGTCACTTAAACAAGCCTAGGTGCCCAGACCGTTCGGCACCAGTTTCCCAGTAAGACCCAGTATGTAAGACTTAGGGCTGTCCAAATCTCTAAAAGAATTAGCAGACAGACAGAAACAATAGGTTACTCAACAATGGGAAATCACACCTAGGAGGTATCCAATGGGGAAATGATACCATGAGAGAAAGACACCTTAGTAAACAGATTATAGAAGAAGACCCCAGCATCAGGTTGTTTTCAGCTGCTTATATTAACATCTGCTCTGAGTCTCACAAGCTAAAGCAGTCATTTCTGGTTTGGGCACAAGGGCCCAAAATCTGTATTCAGGTCCTAGGTTCCCAGAGTCTATGTGTTTCGGGGAGACAGGGACCAGAATCCGAAACAAGACCACTCCAAGGGTCCCAAAGGAACACACCTCTCAAGAATGGAGCCCCTCAAAAGCCAGGGCCTATAGTCCTTAGGCAGAAGGCCATTCTGCAGTCACCTCCAAGAGCCCCTGTCCTGGTTGGGTCTGTCACACTGACTTGATTTTTTTTTTCTAAGGTGAATAACCATTTTTACAGTGCACGAGCCAAACCCCAAATATACGTGAATCCTTAAGGGTTTTTTTTGTTGGTTTTACCAGTTGTTGAGCATTCAGCTCACTGTGGAATTTAATAGCGTGTAACAGGCGATCTGCCTTTTCTGCCGTAATGCGTTCCGCGCTGGAACACATACGGCGACCGCGCAAAGACGCCATAGCCCAGCGTCATGTGCATTCCATTGTGGAACGTGGAAGTTCGGCGCGTTCACCGATGATTGCAAGACACCTGTTAGCTGCCTATAAAGAGAACAGTGTGCAGTGTTCTATTATTGTCGGCCGTAGCCGGCCTGGCTCTAAACGAACTATAGGTACCATCAATCCCAGGCTGGAAACCATCCCACTCCTGCATCTGCACTGCCAACCTCACATGAGCTGCTCTGGACACCGCAAGATATCCCCCACCAGGAGACCCTCCGTAGAAGAATCCCATTCCTGCTGCAATACTCCGGAAAATACTCATCCCTGCAAAATAAAGTAGCAATTGTTTCACTTGTAGTGCTTTAGGGCAACTTGCTACATATATTGCTTCTAAACAATTGCTGTATTTAACTCTGGCTTGCTAAGTACTAACATACTGCATGGGACTACCTGTTGTATTGTTGGCTGTTTGCTGTAGAGTATCTTAAAGGGACATACACTCTCAACTCAGCTCAGCTAAACTTGCCACACCTACGAAAATATTAATTGCATACAGTATACTTAATTGCTATGTGCCTGATATACGTTCTTAAATATATATGCACTTCCTCCCTAAAATGCTGAACATGTTTGCTCTAACTTTTCATGCTAAGGCCCGAAGGTATCTCATACATGCTCCCTTAGTAGCCCAATGCATTCCTTTATGTTCAAGTGATATGATGTAGAGAACACCCAAACTCCTCTTCTCAGATTGGAGTGACGCCTGGGGTCCCGAACTGATAATCACTTGCATTGGATTTTTATTGTAATCTTTTTATGCTAGAGGTTGGAGGCATGTTGTAATACCTCTGCCCTTAGTAGCTCAACACATTCCTATATGTGAGAGAGATGATGTAATGACACCCCAAACTCCTGTGCTCCGATTGGAGTGACGCCTGGGGCCTAGTACTGAAATCTCACATAACATAGGGAGGTGCATTGAATTCTTTCCTTAACCGCAGTTGTGGTTCACTCCCATTCACCGTAGTTTGTGACATAGCGGCTCAATAATATCAGCGTTTAACAAACGCTCCAGACAGAAAACTAGAAAAAAATTAAATAAAACACAAGACATTTTTAAAATGATTTATCATTAGGAAGATTATTGTGCTGCGTGTTCCCTTACCAACAAAACATTTGTTGTAGGGCATTTGATATGACAATGTAAACACACATACACTGAAGCATAATCAGTGGGTCTTCTACTCTCTCTGAGATACATGACTATTCAGTATTACACTCCCTCCAAGGGAACGAGATAACACTGTTTGTAGAAGCTTTATACAACAAAACAGCCCTGATTCTTCCTATTGGTAAAGGGATTGCACAAACCACTTGGTAAACAACATATTCTGCTTGGACAATGGCGATATTATACTCTGGAATGTGAGTGCAGCAACATACATCAGTGTGGAAGGCCTGATATTCCCTGTGATTAATTGAGCATCAACTGCTTGTTCTATGATGGCTTCACTATACAGAATATAGTTAGTGCTTCTAAGTATACAGCTAAAAGTCAACTACATTCACTTCTCTACGTCCTACTGCTAAAGCATTATAGAATGCTATAATAAGGTGCGCATAGGGTGCCCATGTGTCCCGGATTGCCCAGGACAGTCCCACAATTAGCAGATCTGTCCCTGGTCCCAGGCACCTTCATTCCAGGACAATACAGTGTCCCAGAATGAAATTGACAGAGCAAACAAACCACGCCATAGCATTCGCTCTCGTACTTGCTCCACCTCCAGCTCCACCTCTGGCCACTGGTTGCCATCTAGCAACCAGTGACGTCACAGCCATGACTCCTGCTCAGTGTGCAAAGCGGAGGAGGAGTTAACTTCCTCCGCGCCTAGTGCTTTCCACCATGCCGGACAACCTGTCAGCATGGGCAACACCAAAGACACTCATCCGCCGGCACTGCAGTCTGGGTCACGACGATCTTCACCCCCAGCTGTCTCCCTGCCTCTATCAGCAGAGCAGACCGAAGCCGCCTCCCCCTCCTCGGCTGTTTACATGTACACAGGACCCGGAGGAGGGACACCACTGTGCTTTTCCCATGCTGATCTAAAGGTCTGTTCTAAGCTTATTTTATTGTATGTAGATGGACAGAGGAGGGGGATAGGGACAGGGACCAGAAAAAAGTTAAAAAGTCCCCCCCTCTGCAAATATCCGATCCCCCTACCTCCCTACTAGCACAAGTGCAGAGGGGGGTCTGTACTGATGGAGGGGGTCTGTACTTAATTGGGTATATACCGAGGTAGGGGGTCTATACTGAGGGTAGGGGGTCTGTTCTGAGTGTTGGGGTGTCTATACTGAGGGAGGGGGCCTGTACTGGGAGGGGGGTCTGTACTTGGGGGGTCTATACTGAGGGAGGGGGTCTATACTTAGTAGAGGGGGTCTGTACTGAGGGGCGACTATACTTGGTGAAGGGGGGTGACACCATGTTTTACCACACCAATGGGATGACACCGACCCTAGTGGAGCCACTGCCACTCACCTCCTCTATCTTCTCTGGGCCGGCTCCAGCATGCTCTAAAGTGAGACTGCATCTGGTGGCAGGCTATAGGTGGCAAGTGGCACACTGCATCTGATAGCAGGCTATGGGTGGCAAGTGGCACACTGCATCTGCTGGCAGGCTATGGGTGGCAAGTGGCACACTGCATCTGCTGGCAGGCTATGGGTGGCAAGTGTAGTCTTATAAAAGTATGTATAGTGTATATTCCTCTCCGGTTAGATATTTGATGTTTAGATATTAGTATGATGACTATAAATTTGTTGTTTCGCAGCAACTCACAGGCTCTCCAGAGAACGAATTTTTAATTAACTTCCATTAATGACGCCGGTTTGTTTACATGTGATCACTCCGTTATTGGACGGAGCGATCACGTGGTAAACAGCCGCTATCAGCGGCAATTTACCGCGATCCGTGATCCGCCGGGTCCCCTGGAGCAACCACCTTGCCGCCGTTATTTGACGGCGGCTGGTGGGTAAGTGGTTAAATGGTTGGGTATTTTGAGATTTAATGTATATGATACCCCCACCCCTAATGAAGCCCTTTTCATATTTTTGTACCTTAAAGCGGAGGTTCACCCTAAATATAAGATCTCCCATGCGATCCAGCATACTGGCGTCAGCGCCAGTATGCTGTTTTTTTTTTTTTTTAATAGCACACTTACTGTATTATTGTGGAATTCCTTTTTTGTCCCCCGCGGTGGACGGCTGTAGTATAGCGCGTCACATCTTCCTAAAATACCCGATATGGACTCGGGTAATCTCGGCGAAAATGCGGCGCCTGCGCACAGACCTAGGAGCTGACTGCGCAGGCGCCGTATTTCTCCGAGTCCTATTTCGGAGGGCGTGACGCGCCATAGCCGTAGGACTCGGAGAAATACGGCGCCTGCGCAGTCAGCTCCTAGGTCTGTGCGCAGGCGCCGCATTTTCGCCGAGATTACCCGAGTCCATATCGGGTATTTTAGGAAGATGTGACGCGCTATACTGGCGCCGTCCACCACGGGGGACAGAAAAGGAATTCCACAATAATACAGTAAGTGTGCTATTAAAAAAAAAAAAACCCAGCATACTGGCGCTGACGCCAGTATGCTGGATCGCATGGGAGATCTTATGTTTAGGGTGAAATACCGCTTTAAGCCGTTGTTGACCCACCATTTTTTGCTTTCTGTGGGCTCCCTTGTCCCCTTCAACCTTTTTTTTATATAGCCTTTTTGCTTTATTTGGCAGGTATACCGTCTAGTCCTGGCGAATCGGCCGGTACTTCAATTAATTATTTAAATTATTTTCATAGGGAGTGTGGATTCAAGGATTCTTTTATTTTCTATGGGTGGCAAGTGACACACTGCACCTGGCGGAATGTGACGGAGCAAGTGACACACTGTATCTGGTGGCAGTCGACAGTAGCACGCTGCATCTGGTGGCAAGTGACAAGCTCAGGGTTCCCACTGATTCTGCATTATAGTGGGTTAAACTATTTCATTATATATTACAATGTAGTAATATAAATTATGTGATTTGATCATCCTGACCTGACACCATTTCAAGCATGGTGTTGGAATGATATATGTGCTATAACCAGCATTAGCCCAACAAGATGCAATATCGCGGGAGCTGGTGAGTTGCTGTGGGGATTTACTATCTGGTATCTGCTGCTGAAGAGACTGAGCCCCTCAGGCCTGGTTCACACCTATGCATTTTTTTTAGCACGTTTTCAGTTTTGCAGAAACACACTACAGTCCATTTAACATGGTTTCCTATGGGTGTATTTCACATCTGTGCATTTTACGGAAAAGGCCAGGTACATTTTTTCTGGTTTTTGGTTCCATAGACTTTAATGGATGAAAGGCATGTATTGAAAAACGCAAAATGCACCTGCAATATGCAAACTGTTAACTGCATATGTGTGAACTAGGCCTTAGGAACTGAACATACAGCCATCTAGTAGCATTATTGCTGCCTGAAGGCTTGACTGGAAATATTCCCATCTGCACCAACGGTACCATAGGGCCTAAACGCTAGCTAGCTGAAGAGTAAGGACCCCTTTACAGCTGCTACACAGTGACCTCTACTTACTGTCTATGCAGGGGACATGGTACCATATCATGGCCATCTTTTTAAAGTGCACTCTAGACTAGTTATGGTAATATATTAATGTTTTAATGCTGACTTTGCTCTAACCCATACCAATACATTGAGTTAATTTACCACTAAACGGTCTTGTGTCTATTTCCTGATACTAATTCACAGTTGAGTTAAAGGTATCCACATTTGTGTTCCTATAAATGCACTTTCACTGAACCAGGTATGGCACAGGGGCTGATGCTGTTCTTGGAGTTGAGAAGCAGAACAGAGTGCAAGGCAGATGCCGCGTACACACGGTGGTTTTTTTTTGCGATGAAAAAAAACAACGTTTTCAATCATGAAAAAAAACGACGTTTTTCAAACTTCATTTTCCAAAACGACGTTGCGTACACACCGTCGTTTTTCTACAAAGCTCTAGCAAAGCGTGGTGACGTACGCCACGTTCGACGGCACTCTTTTCCATTGAAGCTCCGTCTCATAACTTGCTTCTGAGCATGCGCCGGTTTAAAAATGTTGTTTTCAACGTCGTTTTGCCCACACACCATCACTTTTTATGACACAAAAAACAACGTTTTGAAAAACGACACAAAAGATTCAAGCGTGTTGGAATTTTTTTTTGGTCGTTTTTTTTAAGACAAAAAAACGACGTTTTGCCCACACACGATAAATTTAAATGACGTTTTAAAAAACTTGTTTTTTTTTCATCGCTAAAAACGAACGTGTGTACGCGGCATGAGAGCTGAAGCCAGGTGCACTTGCCCTCTCTCCAGTACGGTGCTCCAGTAAGCACTAGAGGGGCAGAGTGGAAAGCAGTGCTTTGAGCAGTCTGAGACCTGAATGATCAGAGGACATGTGATTTCTTAGTTCTCGGGCTTAGAGCTGTTGTGGAACACCTGCAGCAGAATCACACTGATGCTGCAGTATGGAGCTGAGCATGTATGTTTGCTTTTAAAAGTATCCCAAACTTTTATAAATCTAGTTTAGAACCCCCACCGAGGTGCTTACTTACCTCTCCTTGACTAAATGGGCCACCTTCAACACTTTTAACATGCTCTAGCTCTGAATATATTCTGGCACTCTCTGTGCCTATGCAGTAACTCCCCTTATGCTTAAATGGGGCTGTAGCCCCAGCATCTGTAAAGTTAAATCTCTCTTTTCTGCTAATGCCCATCTACCCTTCTTTAAAGGGGTTGTAAAGGTTTGTTTTTTATTTTCTGAATAGGTTACTTTAAGCTAGTGCATTGTTGGTTCACTTACCTTTTCCTTCCATTTCCCTTCTAAATGTTTTTTTTCTTTGTTTTCTTTGTCTGAATTTCTCACTTCCTGTTCCTCCTCAGTAAGGTGTTCAGTAAGCTGTTCTAAATTACTTTCCACCGCTCAGATGATGGGGGCAAGCTTACTGAGGAGAAACAGGAAGTGAGAAATGCAAACAAAGAAAAAAAACATTTAGAAGGGAAATCGAAGGAAAGGGTAAGTGAATCAACAATGCACTTGCTTAAAGGAACCAATTTAGAAAATAAGATGAAAATTACAACCACTGTAAGTGAAAGCATGCTCCTTAGTACCAAGCAGGGCCGATCCTAGGCAGGGTTCACAGGGTGCTCCGCACCCAGGCGCCGCAGAGGTGGGGGCGCCGAAGCTTCAAAGTTCTCCCCTCCCTCCTCCTTGTCTGTGTCCAGAGGCGGAGCTCATGTAGATGGTGCTGTGGTTCCCCACCCCACTTGCTCTCTCTGCTGGCAACTGACAAGAGCGCATACCCGGAATCCGGGATGGGTACCACAGTGGAGCTTAGTACCGGAACACAGAACCAGAAATAGTCTCCGAGTGCCACCCTCCAAGTAACCAAAGATGCCACATATGCCCCACCCTCTGTAATGTGATTCTGTTTCCAGAGCACCCACGCTACAGAGATCTATTGGACAAGTACTGATCTATGGGGACACCTGATGTGGGGGGCTCTGATGGGCGACACCTGCTGTGGGGGGCTCTGATGGGGGGCACCTGCTGGGGGGGCTCTGATGGGGGACACCTGCTGGGGGGGCTCTGATGGGGGACACCTGCTGGGGGGGCTCTGATGGGGGACACCTGCTGGGGGGGCTCTGATGGGGGACACCTGCTGGGGGGGCTCTGATGGGGGACACCTGCTGGGGGGCTCTGATGAGGGAAACCTGCTGTGGGGGGGCTCTGATGGGGGACACCTGCTGTGGGGGGCTCTGATGGGGGACACCTCCTGGGGGGACTCTGATGGGCGACACCTGCTGTGGGGGCTCTTATGGAGGACACCTGCTGTGGGGGCTCTTATGGGGGACACCTGCTGTGGGGGGCTCTGATGGGGACACCTGCTATGGGAGACTCTATTGGGGGACACTAATGAAGACTTCTCAGGGGAGCATCTCTGTGTTTGAGTCGTAGCCATAGAAACATTTGTAAAGAGGAGGACGACCATGCCCATGTGGGGGCACCAGAAGCTGCAAGCTTCATTTAACAGTATGTCTGATATACAAATTAGAAGAGGTGAAGCTGATGGGTTTAAAATCATGTCATCTTCATCAATCAAAAATACTTTCAGAGCCCACAAAAACTTGAAGCTCCCCAGAATCCCCTGATAAAGTAAATATCGTGGATGACCTGGCCTAAACTCTTCCATCGCTATTATTGGCACCAGAGAGGCGTGTAACATTAGCTATGAGCTAATCTCTATTTTTAGCTATCAGTGTCAGGGCAGCCATCACCCTCAATGTCACTGTCATCTTTTCCAGTGTCAAAAGCAGTACATGTCAGCATATGTTAAAGTCATGGTCTGCAGTCTTGCTACTGGGACTAAGCCGGTATAGTCTTACATCTTAGAAGAGGTCATGGTTACCCAAATTTTAATTGGTAATGTTACACCATCACAATCGTGCGGTTCATATTTCAAAGTAAATATCTTGCACAATATGTGCACAAGCTACCTAAATTGTGCCTGGTATACTGTATATGTCAGGTGTACATGCCAATGCTATCCCATATTTATACTGTTGTTGTGAATCTCTATCCAACACATACCAAGAGACATAAGATCTTCACTGCGTACTTCTGTTCCTTTGGAAACTCAGAAAAAATCTTATGCCGCGTACACACGATCACTTTTTGTGATGGAAAAAAATGACATTTTTAAAAATGTCATTTAAAATGATCGTGTGTGGGCAAAATGTAATTTTATGTCTTCTGAAAAACTACCAAAAAAAAATTCGAACATGCTCGAATTTTTTATGTCATTTTTCAAAATGTCATTTTTTGTGTCATAAAAAAATGATCGTGTGTGGGCAAAACTATGTGAAAAATGACGTTTTAAACCCGCACATGCCCAGAAGCAAGTTAGGAGACGGGAGGTAAAACTAGCATTCATAATGGAGATCACACATTCATCACACTGTAAGGCGGCGTACAGACGATCGGACATATCCGATGAAAACGGTCCGTGGACCATTTCCATCGGATATGTCAGATCGGGAGTTTGATCCGATGGCGTGTACACACCATCGGATCAAATTCCCCGCCGCCGGACGGCGCGGTGACGCGGCGGTGACGTTGACGCCGCCGCGTCACCGCCACGTCACCGCACCAAGAAGTAAAACACTTCCGCGCATGCGCCGAATCCATTCGGCAGCGGTGCGGCGGCGGTGGGGGACGACATGTCTGCTGGTAAGTGTACTAACCAGCAGACATGTCGGGCGGACAGATTCCACCGGATAGATTTCAAAGCATGCTTTGAAATCTGTCGGGTGGAGAAATCTGTCCGCTAGCCCATACACACGAGCGGAGATGTCTGCTGAAACGGTCCATCAGACCGTTTTCAGCGGACATATCCCCTCGTGTGTACGCCGCCTGACAGACAAAAAAGCAGGAATCGTCTTTTACTAACAAGGAATCAGCTAAAAGCAGCCTCAAGGCGAATAGAACTTCCCCTTTAGAGTGCCGTAGTTTTGTTCATCATTTTCCAAAAATGATGGTGTGTACGCAACGTCATTTTTGAAAATGAAGTTTGAAAAATGTCGTTTTTTTTCATGATAAAAAAATGTCATTTTTTTCATCACAAAAAGTGATCGTGTGTACAAGGCATTAGTGTCACATACTGTAAACATCATCTTTGCCATGGTTCCAGCCGCCATTTTTTAATAAGAACCAAGTTCCTTTTAAACATAGAAAACCTGTAACTTTTCTTTTTTGTCTTACTTTTGCCAGATCATTAGCGTGTGCTAATTTTCTTTTTGTATAGCCCCTGCCAGACCGATATTTTATTCATGCTGAAAATGCCTGTATTGTGTTCCCAGAAAAGTAAAAGACACTGACAAAGGAATAAGATACACTGCCCCTGAAGGAAAGGTTACACCACTTCTTTAATTAGCTTAGTTATTTCTATTTCTAAGAAGAAAAATAATAAAATATTCAAGTCAATTGCCTTCTCTTTGGTCTTGTCCTAATATATTCCTAGACAAGATCCATTTCACTCTTTAAAATCTTCTTTTGTGACAGCCAGGAAAGATTTTTTCTGAAAATGCAGAAGTTTGGAAGCAAAGGGCATTGCATCCATTTTTGCTCTTCATGATTTTACTTCTAAAGAAAGAAATGTTCGCAGGCTTGTGAGATGTTGTTTTTTACTGAGGTGTTGGATGATTTCTTTGCCATTTCTTGTTTACTGTAACTGGAGATCCTAATTTTTTACTAACACCCAAAGTAATATTTTGTTCACCTTTGTTGTGTAGCACCCTCCTATTTAGGCTGTTATGACAATTTAGTTTTTGGCTCCTACTAAAATCAAGGGAGCAATGATTGTTTGGTCTGGTATGTTCAGGGTTTGATTGCTTCCCCCTACCTCTGGGAGAAATCAAATAGCCAGCCTGAATATTGATCAAGGCCTAGCTGGAGAGGTGTGCCCAGATGGTGGCTGGGAAGCTGATAAATAGTCTGGAACCCTAAATAAGCCATCTTTCCTTAGAAAGGAGAGTTCTCAGCTTCAGTGGGGGGCTGTTTCCCTTGAGACAGCCTAAGCATATGGACTGAGTTGCTATTCTGTGAGGTCTCCATAGTGCAGAGACATGGAATTGACCTGGTACTGACTGCAGTACTTCTCCAAAGGGATCTGGTCTAGAGAAGGACTGTCTCGCTCACTGAATTGTGTCCAGAGTAAGCTAGAAGGTTCACACCTGCCTGGGGACTTGTGAGTTAATACCCTGAACTGATCCCTGTGACTGTTCTTATCTATAGTGTTTCTCAACTCGGGGTGACGGATGAGAAAAGAGGCTGCAAAGAGGCCCCAGGGGTGCCGTGAGAAAAGGACAAAAATCTGGCATGTATTCCAGTATACAGAGAGAGAGAGCACAGCCCAATTCCTCATCCTAGCTCTCTCTTTCTTCCTGAAGCTATCTTTATTCCCACAGGCAATACACAATGCAGTCCAGGCCACCCACCTGTGTCCTGTCAACTAATGACATCAATGAAAAAGAGTAAAGATTCCACGCTTAGGTGTGTTAGAAAACTAAGTAGAACAAGTGTGGGTGTATGCAAACAGCTGGTGCGTACAGTGTAAGCTGACCTGATGCAAAGGTAGCTGGCACAAAGTGTGCAGTCAGTTAGGAAATGTTATGCCGCATACACACGATCGGTGTGACAAACCGATCAAGTGTGGACCCCATCGTTTTTTTTCCCATCCGTGAAAAAACGTAGAACCTGTTTTAAAATGTATCTGATGGTTAAAAAAAACTATAGAAAAAAACAATCGTCTGTGGGGAAATCCATTGGTTAAAAATCAACGCATGCTCAGAATCAAGTCGACGCATGCTCGGAAGCATTGAACTTCATTTTTCTTAGCACGTCGTTGTGTTTTATGTCACCGCGTTCTGACACGATCGTTTTTTTAACTGATGGTGTGTAGACAAGACTGATGAAAGTCAGCTTCATCGGATATCTGATGAAAAAATCCATCAGACCATTTTCATCGGATAAACCGATCGTGTGTACAGGGCATTAGATAAAATATGATGAACATGTACAACCTAACCATATTAAAAAATAATAAATAAAATAAAATTATAAATAAGAAAAGAGTCCACTAAACAAGTGATTGACCCCCCAAGTGAAAAGGGGGAATCAGAGGAAGGCCTCCTGACTGGTGCAAACAATTATATAATATAGTTAAATATGATGTGTCCTAGTGCAAAAAAGATAATGCTCCCTCATAAGTGGGAAATAACTGATGATAACAATGTGCAATAGAAACTAACTGGCCATAAAAATGTACCATGTGTGACAAAAACACATATGGAGGGAGGTGGGACCGCTCTTCCATAAAAGACGTACGGTGCAGTAAGATCACACCGCTTCAGACGACGTCCTATGACAAAACGCGTAAGGCTGGGCCACGCACAATACATCACTTCCGCCTTCAGAGCAGCTGGTGGAACGCAGCTGGAGCACACGCCGCGATCCCCAGTGCTTGCTCATTAGTCTATTGCAGGGGTCTCCAAACTTTATAAGCAAAGTGTCAGTTTACTGTCCTTCAGAGTTTACAAGGGCCGGACAGTAGTCAGTGGAAGTCGAAAAGGTCCAGACGTCAGTGGGAAAATTAACACCCTATTGTTTGTTTCAGTGGGAGTAATTGTGCCCCGTCATTGGGTCCCATTGTTGGTGTCATCACTGATGTCATTTTGCCCCATTGTTGGTGTCATTGAGAGGAATTGTCCCCTATCATTGGTATCATTGTAAGGAATTGGGTCCCATTTTTAGTGTCATTATGAGGATTTGTGTCCCCTCGTTGGTGTCATTGGGCGCCTTTGTTGGTGTCAGTAGGAGACATTATGCCCCATGGTTGGTGTAATTGAGAGAAACTGTGCCCCATTGTTGGTGTCAGTAGGAGAAATTATGACACATTGTTGGTATCAGTGGATGAAATAGTGCCCCAAGGGCCAGATAAAAGCAAGCAAAGGGCCGCATCTGGTCCCCAGGCCGCAGTTTGGAGACCACTGGTCTATTGCTTTGTCCCACGCTGCTCCGTAACAGTGGATGGAAAATTCTGGTGTTATGTTTTTAACCATTTTTATTAAATAATACTTTTTATTACTACACCATGGGAGCCTATTACTTTCTTCTTTGAAGATTACCAAAGTGCCTTAGTTTTTGGCCTTTCATCTTTGGGCTTGGAGATCAACATCCTGGAATCCCAGTGAGCGGTGGCAAGGAGGTCCTGAGCCCGTTGTGGATTTAACCGTACACGCTGTTTTGCCCAGCAGGGGCTGCGGGATCTGGTGAGTGGGGACACATGAGGGGGAGCACCTTAAGTCACTTGTTTACCTCTGCCAGCACGGAGCACCAGTCCCTTTATGAACTGTTGAACAAACTTTATTTGGATATTTAACCCATGCATTGCCTGCTTATGGATATCTCAGGGAGCCTTATGGATGTTTAGCTACAGTATCCCCTCAATTGGACTTATCCTTTAGAGCCATATGCAGTGTCGGACACTATGTATATGATTATTGATCAAGTCACTTGTGTTTTTGTCACACATGGTTTATTAATTGGTACATTTTAATAGCCAGTTAGTTTCTATTGCACATTGTGTATCACTGTTATCATCAGTTATTTCCCATTTATGAGGTAGCATCACCTTTTTTGCACTAGGACACATCATATTTAAGTTTTATTATATAATTGATTGCACCACTCAGGAGGCCTTTCTCCGATTCCCCCTTTTTCACTTGGGGGTCACTCATTTATTTAGTGGACTCTTTTCTTATTTATTATTTTATTTATTATTTTTAGGGTATGATTAGGTCATATTTGTTCATCATATTTTATCTAATAGTTCCTAACTGACTGCACACTTTGTGCCAGCTACCTTTGCATCAGGTCAGCTTACACCGTACCCACCTACTGTTTGCATATACCCACACTTGTCCTACTTAGTTCATGGTCAACCCACCTTTATTGAGGACTCCTCTTGCTGTCCTGTAGATGGCCTTTTCCTTAGCACCATCCTTGGTCACACAGGTTAGGCTTAGGCTGAGCGTGCTGTGGGTTCCCGTCTCTCTCTTACCCCTTGGTCAACCAAGGGTAGGTAGCGCCTTAACCCCACCTATTTTTGTTTAATGACATCAATGGTTGCTAACAAGTAGTCGGCCGGCCCGCAAAGCTTTCTGTATTGCCAACAGGAATATAGTGGCAGAGAGCCAGGAGAAGGAGTTGCGGGCTGTGCTCTCTCTCTCTCTCTCTGTATACTGAAGTGATAAACACTGCCTTAGACTCCTGGGGCCATCTAATATGCTGTCCAACTCTGAGCAGGAACAAGTTAAAGCCAAATGACTGGAGGCAAGTTTGCAAAGCTGCAAAATAAAGCAGCTGGAAAATATGCAGAGCCCGCAAAGATTAAACTGTATAGAATGTGATCACAGGCCCCTGTCTCCTCCCCAGACTGCTGGGGAGATACAGCTCAAAACTTTTCATTGCCTTCTCTCACTCCTCCTGTAGTGATAAGAGGGATGAGTTGGGATGAGAGATCTTGAGTTAGGAGGGGGCATTTGGAGAGGGAAGGAGAATCATATTTCTTGCTGGGGGTGGGGGAAATGTGTGCAAGAGAGGGGATTGGGGGTGTTGTGCTAGGAAGGTAGATGAAATCAGTCAGTATTTGCAGTAAAGCAGGCATGTCCAAAGTCCGGCCCGCAGGCCATTTGCGGCCCCGCATTCCAGTTTGATGTTGCCCCCACTTGGGATTTACATATACATTCTAATGTGACCCCACCCCCAAGTATAACCGCGTGTTATTTTATTTATTTTTTCTGGATACATCTTTAGCATTACAAATCCCGAGCTCCACTCTCATTGTTAGGATGTGTAGTGGGATGTGTAGATGGGCATGTTCACAAGTCTTTTTGCCAGAGCCGCTATGAAGCTGACAGCGTGCAGAGCCAATCACAGGCACTGTGACATTTCCCCGATCTCTGGATCTGCAGTCCGCAGATGCAGAGATCTGGAAATGTCACAGTGCCTGTCATTGGCTCCTACGCGCTGTCAGCTTCATAGCAGCTCTGGCAAATAGACTTGTGAACACGTCCAGCTACACGCCCAGCTACACGCCACACTACACATCCTAACAATGAGAGCAGCACTCAGGATTTGTCATGCTGAAGATGTATACCAAAAAAAATTAAAATAACACGCGGATATACTTGGGGGGCCAAATTCGATTACATGTATCTTAAAGCGGAGCTCCACCCAGGAAAACAACATTTTGCCATGTTGTTTAAAAAAATTAAATAAAAAAAAAACCTGAAAAAAAAAAAAATACTCACCCGAAATAGCTGTTGCTATGCGGAAGTCCGTAATCTGCCTCTTCCACTCTGCGGTGCCTTTTCTTCTTGTCCTTCTCCTTGTGAATGGGGCGCGCTGCTTTCTGGGAACTGTGTGTGTTCTCAGAGAGCAGCGCGCCCATTCACAAGCCAGCGTGAGACTCACGCAGGCGCAGTAGGAAATGGGCAGTGAAGCCGTACGGCTTCACTGCCTGTTTCCCATAGTGTGAATGGCGGCGCGGGACCCGGAGCGATCGTGGGACCGGCATCGGGGGGCCCATCAGCGCGGGCAAGTAGGACAAGGTAAGTGTCCTTATTTAAAGTCAGCAGCTACACTGTTAGTAGCTGCTGACTTTAAAAAAAAAAAATCGCGGAATGAGAGTGGTGCTTGGCACGCAGAGGCAGAGTTTGGAGAAAATGTCACAGTGCCAGTGATTGGCAGTGGCACTGCACGCTGTCATCTTCCTTGCGGGCTCGGGTACATCTACTTGTGAACTCGCCCGACCTTCCTATCAGTGGGAGGGCTAAATGGCTGAAGGAGACTTTGCTGCAAAAATACAAAAAAGTATATAAAACACCCAAGCTCCTCTTTAGTCAGAGGCACTGGCTGGCTGCAGAAGGAAAGAATATTATTTAAAAAAAGTACATAAAACACCCAAGCTCATCATGTTACAAAATGAAAAGTATGCTGTTTGCAATAAACTTTGCATAAAATATTTAATTTGCATTTCATTTTAATGGATCAAAGAAAATCAGGTAAATTGGTCGGCCCTCACGCATGTTCACTTCATGAAATCTGGCCCTCTTTGAAAAAAGTTTGGACACCCCTGGTGTATGCGCTCGGACGAAAATCCCCTCGGGCTGAGGACGCGGTGACGTGGCGGTGACGTTGACGCCGCCACGTTACCACTCCAGGAAGTAAAATACTTCCACGCATGCGTCGAATCCATTCGACGCATGCGCAGAGATTTCTTTCCACTGGTTAGTGTACTAACTAGAGGACATATCCAACGGACATGTCTCCGGTGGACAAATTTCAAAACATGCTTTGAAATTTGTCCGCTGGGAAAACATGTCTGCTAGCCCATACACACGATCGGAGACGTCTGCTGAAACGGTCCGTCGGACCAGTTTCAGCAGATAAATTTGATCGTGTGTACGCGGTCTTAGACAGGACAACTCGGTTTGTTGCAGACTGGTTGATGAATTTAGCTGAGAATTGTTCTTTGTTTTTGTTTGACATGCGTCACCCTTCCATGTGCTCCCTGCTATTAGGCCAGTTATAGGTGGGGGCAGTTGCGGTTTGTTTGTACTTCATAATTATGGCTCCTATATATATATCTGTGGAAAAAAAAATTACTGCGCAGGTCTGTAAAAAAATATTAAATAAACAAAACAAT